>OX336391.1:517736747-518347798 GCA_946902985.2 Meconema thalassinum | reverse complement strand
GTTCAAGGGGAAATCAGACCAAAAAAGAGACTCTTCATGGAAAACTTACTAATGAAACTCAAACAGCTTTAGTTCACACTGTAAAAACTCTTTTGGAGTTGGTACATTTCTTGAAAACAAGTTTAGGATTCAAGTATGTATTGTTAGGAAAATTTCAGACTGATGAATTAGAAGCAAGATTTGGGCAATATACGCAAATGAGTGGTGCCTGCTACCATATTTCAGTGAAACAAGTCCTTGAGTCAGAACGAAAATTAAAAGCCCTAACGGTAATAAAAGCATACTCTGCTAAACACGCAGATATCCCTATTAGTGATATTTCATTAAGTAAGTATGTGGATTGCAAGAGTTCAGATTGTAAAAGCTCCAAAACTACAGAAATTTCACATTTTGAAAGTGTGGAGGTTGAGTTTAATGATTTTATTGTATCTGAGAATATTTTGTTAGGTCTAGTTTATATTGGAGGATATATTTGTAAAATAATTATGAAAAACTGTACATGTAGAAGTTGTCAAGATGTTTTATTGTTGAATAATGATAATGTAACGTCAGATGTGTTAAAGCCAGAAGAAAATTATTATTTCAATGTAATCGACAGGGGAGCTTTGAAGTATCCATCAGATTTTATTGTTAACATTTTGATCACACAATTTAAATTATTTAATATACTTATAAGTGATAAATATGAATCGATGTTTTTACAATGCGACTCTCAAAGAAACATTCTGATTTTGATTGTCAACAATGTTCTGGAGAATGAAAACGTGGTGTTTGAAACATGCACTGATTGTGGTAGTAGTTTTAAAATTTTTGTTGACAAATGTATAGGCATATTTTGTAATATATTAATAAATAACTATAGAAAAGTTATCGAAGACAAACTCATGGCTAAGAAGAAGAAATCCTCAAGTAAGGACACCCATAAATCGCCAAAGAAAAGAAGAATTGATAAATTGAAACCTTAGGGATTGTTAGATAAGTTTTAAGCAGAACCCTAATTTTTAAAGAAGGTTCCAGCCTATTATTGTGAATTCCTATCATTTATTTGCCTAGAAATAGTAAAACTATTTTTATAGGTATTATGGGTTTTAATGTTTTACATGAAACTGTGTTTCGTTACAAATGGCAGTAGTTGTCAGCTCAAATTTACGTAAGGAAATGTCAATTGGAGGTAATATTGGTACATAAACTGCCCTGCCACTTTTCCCCGCCCCATAAAACTCGCGTAGTACACAAGCCTAAATACAACTACATTTGAAGGCTTGTTCAAATGCATCGATAAGGTTCAATAAATGAACAATACCATGGTGACAGTGAGTGCGGGCCGTACACTGCCGTGCTGAACGTGGGCCACTTCTGTGACGTCACGGCCGGAACCTTGTGGCCTGTCTATCTAGTGCGGCCTTGCGCCAACCCACGTCCAACTAGATGCGAGTCCCTGGGGGGGGGGGGTCTTAAAATACATACTGTACGTAACTGACTACTGAAGAACGTGGCTTCAAACTAGGTTCGAAAGTAAATAGAACTGCGTCAAGGTCTTCTCTCATCTGACAGGTCCTCAACCAATCACAAACCCGGTACTTGCTAGTTGGGACTATTAATCGATGAATTTTACTTATCGAATAATCGACTAATCGAGCTGATAAATCGATTAATTTGTACAAATGATGATTAATTAGTGTACGTTTAATCGATTAATCGATTGGTCGAATAATTGATTAATTGTTTTGTCGATTAATCTATGTACTTCGCTCCTTTTACTATGCTCTCACAGAAGCCAAACATACATTGAATTAATTAATTAAGGCATTTTGTATCATATATTTTTAATAATATACCGTAGAACTCCAATTACCCGAATCAATTGGGACCGGACGCCATTCGGATTATCAAAAATTCGGCTAATTGAATTTACATACATGGTATACATACATATGTATTTTAAAGAAAAATAGCTTATTTTCGGTACTGTATGCCTTTTTATGTTCGACGATGTCGAAATGTAAATATTATATGTCAGAAAACTGTATCATAATGAGGGTCATTATAGTATTGTTTTTCATTATGAAACTGTTTCTCCAGCCAATCAGAGCTCATTCATTGACCAATTAGGTAAGGATAGCTTCGCGCATGTGCTCAAAATCCAACATGTCGGACATGAATTACATGATTTGAAAGTTCAAATTGGATATCGGATCAACCAATGTAGTTACAATCCCAAACACAAAGACAAAATCAGCACGAACATTTACGGTAACAAGAAAATACTATGACATATGCAAGAAATTTATGAATCTACGACCAGAAGTTAGCAACACAGCATCCTTCTATATAAATTACCGCCATGGAAAGTGCACTGTACCATATGATCGCGTAAATAAACTGGCGAATATGAGACAAGAAATAGCACTGTACCCTAATATCCCCAAAACCAATTTATACACAGCGCATTGCTTTCGAACGATTTTGGTGACAATATTAGTGAATTCTAGTCTTGATCGGCACTAGACATCATGCAGGCTGTAAACAATAGCATTGCCAAGCAAAGTAAATGGTCTCTGCTTCCGAAGGTCTTTGACCCACGCATGCGCTCTGTTCAGTAAGCAAAACCACCCAGTGCGCTCTGTTCACTAACTGAAGTGAATGAATCCCACAGATATTTATGAATATTTATGTTGAAACATATAATAAAGTTATAATTATCGTCGAACATAAACAGTCGTACGCAACTCGCCTACAATGGTATTTACGACACTCGTATGGAAATTATAAAACGAGCCCAGCGAGTTTTATAAACATACTCGTATCTTAATTATTGCCATTATAGGCTCGTTGCATAATGTACTATTAATTATGTAATTAAATGAAAAGGCACTTTTACATGTTATATAGCGTACTGTACCCTTATATCTGGATGATCCTCCAAAATCCATGGATGGAAAAAATAATGGATTGTAGCATCTTGAAGTCCCGGCTAAAAACAACACAGTGCTACTTGGCGAAAACACTCAGAATAAGGAACAGGATTTTATCAAACAGAATGTGCTATAGTAACTAACTACAGAACAGTAGGGCTCTCTATCTACTCAGGAAAGACGAGAATCTACGAAAATCTCGGGCGTAAGGATGCGGATCACGTCCCTCGGGAACTTCCACCCTACAGCACATTCCGCTACCATTTAACTACAAAGACAATGCCAAATGTCTATAAAAGATCAGGGAATCGTAAAAACGTGCCTGTCATATTTATTGACATTAACAAATTCACGTTTCCTAACACTAGCATTCATTATATGCATTATTAACGTTCAATTATATCAAATGACTAAATGTCATTACTTTGTTACATTAAATACATGTTTGTTTCTTCTAGAAACCGATCAAAATTATTTTAAACGCTTTCATAAGCTCAAATAAAATAATGAAATAAATCGCAGTATACAACTACTGTGCCCAAGGTAACGGGAGTTTTATAACAAGATAAAATGTTATAAAGCTATAAAAATCCCCAATTAAAATGAATTTACCCCTGACGTAGATCTCCGTCATTACAAAAACTATTCATTACTCTATACAATTTATCTCCCGTCTCCAATCACTTAAATCCTTCTCATAGAAGTGATAAAAATTCTCTTTTCTTATTTAAACTACAAATTAAAAAATTAGAATACGCATAAATATAACTATAAACCTTTCTTTAAATTCTAAATATTATTTATATACAACACAAATATTAACGCTGTAGTTCAGCAACTACTCACTTTAAAATAAACTATATACAACGGGCCAACTGCCTTCTTTACAGACAATATAGACATAAATTGCCTTCCTATTTGTTCACTACTCTTCAACGGACTTTAGAAACTTATCATTCACCATACTTGTCTTATTCGTGAAACCGTTACATTTCGGGATTCTATAATCCATACAATTAAGTGAAGACATAGTTCATAGACCTCATACAACTGGTCTGTCATCATAAAAACACGTAATAAAAATATAATCTTCCAATTCGTTGAATAATTACCGTAAATTCAATATCTGATTAAGAACCATTTAAATGGAGCTCAGTTTACTCTCAGTTTCAACAAAGATCCTTTGATCCTATAATTTCTTTCAGATTCAACTTCATCTAGGATCCGCTGTCCTAATGCTTCCAAGGAGTTTCAACTCTATGAGACTATTGCAATAACTTCCAATTTTAATAAACACCAACAATACTGCTTCTTCATAAAACATCTTATTTCAACATCAAAATATGCGCAAGTCTGTCACTACAGACATTCCTTCAACAATTAACCAATGGCTTCACAATGCTCATTGTCATACAACAAATACCTCCGTCTGCTACGGGAATAAATAAATATCTCTCTTAGAGATACTTCGCAGTTTCTTCCAAAAAACATATTATTCTGAACTAACTTCTCGTTAACAAATTCTTTTCGTAGTCTCAACATCCTTAATAAAAAATATGTAACAAAAATACTGGTTCTATCGATGAATTAATTTAACAGGTAATACGATAAAATACTAGTCTTCTAATAACAATATTATTTCTTTTATATATCTCTCACATTTCCATAAAGCTTCCTATTAGCTGTGATATTTCCTTTAAATTCTTTCTTCAAAGTTTTATTACTTCAACAATACGCTGTAATTCATATTTACTAACATCACATTATATTCTTTTACAAATTCTTTCTTTAATATATTTCTCATAAACTTTTATACTTTATGTTTGTTAGTCACCAAATATTTATAACCAAATCTGTCTATAAGTTATCAGATCGTGACTTTACATGGATCTCTACATAAGATCTTTAAGAATCGCATTCTCTAAAATATACCTCTGTATAACATTCTTGGAATAAATTTCCATTATTATCATCGTTGTCAAAGAACGATATCTTACAATTCAAAAACTGACAAAATGTGATCTAAACACATTTAAACTTGGCCATAAAAAATATTCTGAACTAAACTGTAAAATCTCCTCATTCAAATTTCGAAAGTCGCAAAATCCGCATGATGTAGTTATGAAAATATAACATCAAAAACTATAACAATATTATGTAAACGTAGAAAAATGGCATTAATAAACAGTTGTCGGATATTCTCAAAAGTTTCTACAATATTCTACAAGATGGGATATATCGTTGGTTCTTAGACTACCTTGTGTTGCGTTATAGGTGACTAGAAGTGGGCTTTCTTCGCTATCCTTCAGAAACGGATTGTTTCTAATAGCGCGAGATTGCATGATGTCGTATAGGCTTCTACGGTCTCCTACAGAAGCCCCCATGCGGTCAGGTACGGGATTCGAACTCCATCATCTTCTTGTAGCCGTCCTTCCTGCTGGTGAATCTTCTTGTGTGAGATGGGATACCCTTTCTCGCTTGATGGCACTGGGATCAACCCTAGCCGCCCTCGTTCGTGAATTCTTCTGTCTACTTTCGCCAAAGTTCTGATATATGTATTCGTCATTTTAGTTGGTGAAATGACATTGTAGATGTAGAATATTTTACATGGGAGAGACGAGATGTTAATCTCCCCCACGAGATTGATGTTATGTCATTTCGAATACTCTCGTTGTCGTCATATTTCTGTTCCCATTAACATCTTAGTTGGTCATTATAACTCCTGTAGATTCAGTCGTATATTCCTCCCTCAACTTCAGTAATTTCGACATGGTTAAAAATGTAGATTAATTTCAATAAAATTTTCAATATCGTTGTATGTCGACTTGATATATATTTGCACAAACGAAGTGCCTTCGTTCGTTAATATCTTCTTCAGAAATATCGTAATCTCTATCAGCGTTGTTATATTGTTGAGTATTGTGTTGTGACGTCCTTCTCTCATGAAGTTGTGAGTATTAAGAGCCTCGATTCTTCTCTCTCATTCCCCTCGTCAATGCTCAAGTAAGCGTCCTTTTCAGAACATGGATCTGATTGGTTGCTTATTATCGATGATAATAATCATCCTTAATTAAACATATAATTAGCCGCAATGTTAATTAATAGTTCTTATTAGCCTACTTTCAATTTTTGCAAAAAATGAAAGTAGACTTATGAGATCAACACAGGGCGAAAAAAAAGTGTGTCTCTGTGTGTGTATGTGTGTGTGTGAGAGAGAGTCTGTGTGTGTGTGTGTGTGTGTGTGTGTGTGTGTGTGTGTGTGTGTGTGTGTGTGTGTGTGTGTGTGTGTGTGTGTGTACTCTGAATGTCTGTCCCCACCTATCAATTCGAACACGGTGAACGCGAATTGAACGAAATTTGGTGCAAAGGTAGCACTAGCAAAGGACACCTCAGTGTCATGTTTTATATTGCCGCCATTTGACGGAAACGTAATGGCGGCCACACAAATGTTCAAAGCTTAAATCAAATTACGACTAACCTAATCATCCGATCTCTACCAAATTTTGCAACAACATACCTTTATGGAGGAAGCATCTTTTGACCAAACTCATAGGTCATTGGACTAATAGTTTGCGGATGGCGTCCATCATTGTGTCAAAATTGATTCCCCCTATTAATTGAAACATGGTGAAACCGAATGGAACGAAATTTGGTACAGAGGTAGCACTAGCAATGGGCACCTCAGTGTCATGTTTTATATCGCCGCCATCTTGACAGAAACGTAATGGCGGCCACACATATGCTCAAAGCTTAAATCATATTACGACTAACATAATCATCCGATCTCTACCAAATTTTGCAACAACATACCTTTATGGAGGAAGCATCTTTTGACCAAACTGATAGGTCATTGGACTAATAGTTTGCGGATGGCGGCCATCATTGTGTCATAATTGATTCCCCCTATTAATTCAAACACGGTGAAATCGAATGGAACGAAATTTGTTACAGAGGTAGCACTAGCAAAGGGCACTTCAGTGTCATGTTTTATATCACCGCCATCTTGACGGAAACGTAATCGCGGCAACCCAAATGTTAAAAGCTAGAATGTAATTACGACCAACCTAATAATCTAGCCTCTACCAAATTTTTCAACAACATATCTTTATGTGGGAAGCATATTCTGACCAAACTGCAAGATCATCAGCCCAACAGTTTGCAGATGGTGGCCAAGTATGTGTGCAAATCGATTCCCCCTATCAATTCAAACACGGTGAAACCGAATTGAACGATATTTGGTACAGAGGTAGCACTAGCAAAGGGCACATCAGTGTCATGTTTTATATCGCCGCCATATTGATGGAAACGGAATGGAGGCCACCCAAATATTAAAAGCTTAAATAAAATTACGACTAACATAATCATCCGATCTCTACCAAATTTTGCAACAACATACCTTTTTGGAGGGAGCATCCTTTGACCAACCTAATAGGTCATTAGCCTAATATTTTGTGGATGGCGGCCATCTTTGTGTGAAAATCGATTCCGCCTATCAATTCGAACACGGTGAAGCCGAATGGAACGAAATTTGTTACAGAGGTAGCACTAGCAAAGGGCACTTCAGTGTCATGTTTTATATCACCGCCATCTTGACGGAAACGTAATCGCGGCCGCCCAAATGTTAAAAGCTAAAATGTAATTACGACCAACATAATAATCTAGCCTCTGCCAAATTTTGCAACAACATATCTTTATGTGGGAAGCATATTCTGACCAAACTGCAAGATCGTCAGCCCAATAGTTTGCAGATGGTGGCCAAATATGTGTGCAAATCGATTCCCCCTATCAATTCAAACACGGTGAAACCGAATTGAACGATATTTGGTACAGAGGTAGCACTAGCAAAGGGCACCTCAGTGTCATGTTTTATATCGCCGCCATATTGATGAAAACGGAATGGAGGCCACCCAAATATTAAAAGCTTAAATAAAATTACGACCATCCTAATAATTTGATCTCTACCAGATTTTGCAACAACATGCCTTTTTGTGGAAAGCATCTTACGGCTGACTACAAGGTCATCAGCTCAATAGTTTGCATATAGCGGCCATGTATGTGTACAAATCCATTCCCCAAATCAATTCAAACACAATGAAACCGAATTGATTTTTTTTTTTTTTTTTTTACAGAAGTAGCACTAGCAAAGGGCACCTCATATTCATGTTTAATAACCCTATAGCACGTTGTATTTCAACAAGCTACTGCAACCAACATTCAATTATACTCCTTGAAAAGGACAAAGATTTATAACAATACACATGCATTTAGGAGAAAGTAGGCTATGTGTTCATTACTGAACATGTTGTTTATTATTCAATATCTTCCTTGATATTACGATGTATTAAATTCATGCTAGTAATTAGCTATGCTCATTACATTATTTTCTCTTATCTATGTAAGGTCGCTTCTCATTGGCTGTGCGACACGCGTATTGCTCGAGTCTTCCCCTGCCATTCTCGAGACACACAGCGCGTGCGGGAATCGGCTCGCCTCGGGAGTCCTCGAGTTACTCCGTGCAACATAGTTCCTTTCTGCTAAGAACTGTGCAGTCTAGTGCCAAGTCTCCCACGTGACTGCAAATTTTCTCATTGGTCGGCTCGGTTAACTGGCTAACTCGGCGAGGTACAAACCTGTTCTGCGGCTTGATTCCAGAGTCGCTATATTTTATCATGGGACAGTTTAGAAAACTTTTGAAGAGATGAATATTTCCAAGCTCATATGCATATAAGAGCACAGTACGTACTTACAAGTGCTGTAAATTAGTAGTAAATGAAAGTCTTGGTTTGCTGAACATCTCGGTCAAAGTAAGCTCATCATCCCAATAATGTTTGCGCTGCGTTTAAACAAGCTTCATGGAGGGAAGGACAATAGCGCGCGTACACAGAATCGTTATTTTGTGAATCACAGTACGTTTCAGTCTTACTTATCTTTTTCTGAAGGCGATTTGGATGATCGGAGTACGGATAATTGGAGCTCTACTGTGCCTTCTTTGTGAAAACTAGGATACAGCAAAGTAAAACAAAAATCGTCCTAAAATGTAAACATTGAACAAAAATTCAAAATCAATGCTGAAAACTCTTCGTTTCCTTTTATTTATTTTTTTAACCCTTCGCAGTTTGATTGATGTCAGTCCTTCCACTGTCACTGGCTCTTATTTGGTTATTGCTAACGTAAACAAGAAAGGGCACCTTGTATATTTAGGCAAAAAGGAACTTGAGCGATGACCTCTCATTTAAACTTCTCGCGTCTAATAATTTATTAATTGATTCTTCGGTTAGCCAATCAATCTATTATTAATTTTAAAATATTCGATTATCGATTAACAAAACATCGCCTACATGAACTAACGTAAAATAGAACAATGAAAATGATGATGTTATTGGATTTTATGTAGGCCTACTGTGTTGATTACTTCACAAACAACCTTCAAACTCGAGAGCACATAATATTTTGGTCGACAGTAGGCTATGTAAGTCATGTGCTATGTTTAAAATGATTGATATACAGCCAAAATTACAACCATTTTCAGTTCGGAGTATTAATTATACTTATTGGCATCATTTGAATGAGATTAACTGTAATCATCATCTTACAATTGTCATGGAAAAAACATAACGGAAAAATATGATTTGTCATAACATGCAGGTTGGTTGGTTGGTTCCTCAGTTTAGGGGCTACGACAATGCGGTCATGTAGCCCCGTGTACTTTGGGTGTGTGTAGAATCTGTCTGATAACCGGTGTTAATTGTGATGGCTGTATTAGTGTGTGTATCTGTTTCTTTAATTCAAGTAAGGACTGCAACTTTGAATTTTTCAAATAGTTCCTACTTTTGCCCCCAAACGCCACCGTCAACGACTACTAGGCCTAGTTCAGAACTTAGCTACTAGACGCCACCGCAGTCGGCTCTTGACAACGAACGTAGAAACCTAAGAGCTTTGTTTACATTCCTAACCTATACAATTTAGCTTCACACAGGTGTAATTAGTGGAAGGTTCTTTAACATACCATAAATCTATGACATGGGACCGCCGGCGGGAGGGGGGGGTGCGTAGGGTCCCAAAAGGGTGTAGGGACCCTTGTGCCCTAATAATATAGTCCTCATAGTATCATTCAGCCCAGTATCATTGCCATTTTGAACAAGAGAAAATATACTCTAGCCTCTTTTTATACTTGACGTTGAAATTCATAAGGTTCATCCTGCAGAAAAGTAATGTTTTCTCTCCTCTTCAATCGCTTGCTGAGCCCAAGGTTGCAGGTTCGAAACCTGGCGCAGTCAGCTGGCATTTGAGGGTGCGCAAATGTGAGAGAGCCGTGTCAGTACATAAATCTATGACATGGGACCGCCGGCTTTACTTCCCCTCCGAAGGAAGGCATACTGAGGGATTTTTAACGCTCTTAAAAATCCGACGGCTTCGGCCGGGTTTGAACCCGCTATCTTGGGCATAGAAGCTCAGCATGCTACCAACTACGCCACCGAAGCCGCCAGTGCAGGTCCTAGTAATGATATTCAACAAATTCGGATTGTAACAAAAAGACTATCCACAAATTTTCTTCAAACATTATCTGCAGTTTATCCGCTATCTGCATAGCTATGCAAACTATTTCCGCATGGCGAAAATGTTTGCGAATATCCGTGGGTTTATCCGCTGATATCCGCATCTGCGCATAACTTTGGTTATGAGTACTTATACGTTAGAGTTTCCCATTCAGTCACAGTCATAGCACATGTGCTCACACTTGACTAGCTTGCACAATACTGGCGGTATGTCTCTTTCTTTTTTTACTTGTGATAGACCCTGATCGCTTTTCTTCTGTAGCACACATTGTGGCTACGCCTTATGCCTAAGAGTCCCGGATATCCGCGAAATAGTTCAGCAAACATATACTGTATATGTCATCACAACGATATATTTACCCCAAATATGCCTTTTTTTATTCTATCTTGACGTGAAATATAGCGAAGTAAAGCATTTTTGCGAAAAGTGTTACTTTCCCCCTAAAACGCTAAATGCCAACAAAATGCTGGTAAAAAGGTGTTTTTTTATATTTACTTTAAAATTAATTGAAACAGTTCCACTATCAGTCGTTTGATAGAGACAGATAGAAGTCCTCGAGGAATGTGCTGGAAAAGTTGGCCTACAAATCTCTTTTGAGAAAACTGAGTTTATCTCTAATGGGTTCAACATTCAGAAATTAAACAGCAAATATGGAAAAACTAATCGCGTCTCACACTTCAAGTACCTAGGGGAGATCTTGGAACCAACAGGTTTAGAAAAGGAAGCACAAAGAGTTCGGCTACAGAAATTGGAGAGAGCGTATGGTAGAAAGCACGACATCTACAACAGAAAGTGCATGTTCACACATACAAAGATCAGACCCTACAACACGGTGATCAAACCGGAAGCTCTGTATGCCAGAGAAGGGTGACTTGGAAAATATCCTAAAGGAAGAAAGCAAGATCTTGAGGAAAATTCTTGGCCCAGAAAGAACAGAAGATGGATACAGGTTGAAATCTCGTAAAGCAACTGAGAAATTATCTAATCTTGCGGCGGACATCAGAAAACGAAGATTGAAGTTTTATGGAGAAGTTCAAAGACTTACACTGACAAGGCTTACACACAAGATCATGACCTACGCAGAAAGGCTAAAGAATATACCGTGGATTCAGCAAGTCAAACAGGATTTGGAGAAGGCCCAAGTAAGAACAGTGGAAGTCTTCCGATGTAGGGTAAATGGATGGAATGTAACACCAAAGAATGACGCTCCAAAGAGACCAGGAACCAAGTGGACTGAGGAAAGGAAGAATCCCCACGGAGAGAGAATGAGAGCTATATGGGAGATCAGGAAGGCGAATCATAAAGGTACTGCGCCATCCATCTGGGTCCATTTGCACATAATAATAATAATAATAATGTTTCATAAGATACCGTGCGGGATAACGAAGTCCCTTGTCAAGCTGGATTGGTTGAAGCTCTGAAATCATGGAAACAATGCTCTGCTTATAGGTTACTTCGGGGACGACGTAAGTTTCACGAGTTAATGAGAAAAGAACTATAGTAGTCATGGTACATATTTGTTTACAGTAAATGTTTCAGGTTTTAAAGACAGAAATTTATAATTCATTTAATTTTTAGTTCTTTCGAAAAAAAAAAAGCTACATTAAAGTGTTTGTTATTCTTCCAAATGCTTCTATCGTGTTCATTATTTAACCAATCCGTCCACCGTACACATAGTCATTAAGCACATTCACACCTCTTTTGATTTTAATTTCATACCTGTGCATGTATTATTTCACCGTTTTGATGGCTTTTAGTGTATATTGTGCCCTATATTAGAAACATCAAATCGCATTGTGAATATCGTTTATTTTTATAAGAATTATGTTGTTTACAGCGTTGAATATTTAATTGTAATCGCCGTCTAAAGCAACAGCAGCGTTCGGTGACCCCCTGAAGTTCCTGATTGCGACTAGAACAACTGTTGCTAACATCAAACCGACGATCCCAAATTCGAGAAGATTGATGGTGGTATTGATAGTGTAGTAATATCTCCGCGTCTGCACTCTGAAACATTGAATGATGTTTGTTATTGTTCATATTTATTCAGCAAGGAATTACATTTTATTTACAGTACACTGAAGAGGGACTCTGAAAAGAGCAAAGCCCCACTTCGCATTTTGATATGTGTCAGAACCCCCAACTATACCGAGTGAATCAGCTGCCCCTAATAATATTATTTTATACAGCCCAACTAACGCGTGTTGGCAGAAAGGTCGATATTTCTCTGCCTGCATCCCGCATGGTAGATTACTAATGCACTGCAAGCAAATACCGCAAACGATACTGAACACTATTATTTCTCCCTCGCATTAGTCTGTAGTCACATCGAGGTAAAAATAAAATAATAATGTTCAGTATCGTTTGCAGGATATGTTTGCAGTGCATTAGTACCATACGGGATGCAAGCAGAGAAATATCGATCTTCATGATCATAACGCTAGTTGGGCTGCATAAAACAATATTATTAGGGGCCGCTGATTCTCATGGTATATACTGGGTTATATTTACTCATATTCAGAAGATGACAATTAACGAGAAACGAACAATGTATAGGCCTACATTATTTACAGCAGAGATTTGGGGAATATTAAAATAATGCACATTTACACAGAATAAGGAACAACAAGAGAGGAGTGGAGAGGATGTTAAAAATGAATATTTGAATTAGAAACTCACCGGAAACAAGGAATCGGGGCATAATTTAGGAGCAAATAGCTTACTTGTTACACAAATAAAACCGTCGTTTCCTCTTGCACTGTACAGCATTATTGTTGCTGGCCTTCATTTGGCACGGTAGGTTGTTCCATGCATAAACAGATCTATTTACAAACCCTAGTTGGTACGACAGAGTCCTAGGTAGTGGGGGCGTGCAGTGTAACACCGTGGCCCTTCTGAGCTGATCGGTAGCCAAGAGAAATCTTTTCCAGAATAACAGAAGAGTCTGTATTATTAGAAAGTTTTCGGAGGTATAATAAATCATTGTCTATAAATGGAAGGCTACATTTCTGGCGTATGATTTTAGAATCTACTGTAGGTCGGAATTTTTCGGAAGAATGAATTTAGTGGCAAGATTGTGTATTTGATCCAGCTTAAGGATATTTCCCTTGGTACCGGGGATCCATGAAGGGCACGAGTGAATTAATAGAAGTTACACTAGGCTCAGGTAGGTGGTCCACTTCACTTTGGTGCGGCAACCACGTAGACAACTGCTTAGCATACCCAGTTGGCGGGCAGCTTTGTTCCTCACTGCGTCGGTGTGGGTGTTTCATTTCAGGTCGGCGGTGATGTTGGGATCAAGAAGTATGACACACTGCACACAGGGAATCGGAGTATTCTCGAATCAGTAAGGATTGTCCGATGACTATCGATTTCGGGGTAAGGAGATTAGTTTGCTTTTGGAAGAGTTGACTCCTAGACCGTTAGTTATGCACCAAACACTAATGTTATTTAGATCATCCTGTTTCTATTGTCTTTGATTTTGCGATAGATGGTTGTTTCATCGGCATATTGATAAATATTGAGGAGACTGCATGCGAAAGATCCAACATGTTAGAAAGGACTCCGTCAGTAGTGGTTTTGTGAGAGTTCTAATGCCACCGCCACCGCTCCACCGCTGGAATACTAAAATGACAATATCTCGCGAACCAACCAGGCTAGAGACTTGTACGAGGTGTCATTGAACTCGGGCTGACACCCCCTTTCCAATGGACAACATATTTCAACCCCAAAATAAAACCTACCCCTACTAGGGGGTGAAATTGTAATTTTTGAGAGAATCTCTCTTTCCAACTGCAACATGTGAGAGTTTGAATGTCAATATGGAATGAAACGTTGTTCTACACAAGAGACATGTGTTCGGTGGAAAGCCACTATGAATTAACATGCTTGTTTTTCCGTTTTTTACACACATGTTCACTCATGGCTTTTGTAAGAGGGCGGGCTTTTTAAAGATGGTGGCTGTAGTGTAACCTAACCTAACCCAACCCACGAGGGGTGATCAAAACGTTTTCCAAGTGGTGCTTGTCGATAGGCAAACTGATAAACAAAGAGGGTCTTGTCAGGCCTTGAGGCGAGAGCCCCTGTTATTGTTGACGAGCCCCTGTGGTCGGGTCCCTGTGAACGGGTCATTGTTGACGGGTCATTGTTGACGGGTCCTTGTTGACGGGTCCTTGTTGATGAGTCCCTGTGGACGGGTCATCGTTGACGGGTCATTGTTGACGATTCCTTGTTGACAGGTCTTTGTGGACGGGTTATTAATGACAGGTCATTGTTGACGGGTCCTTGTTGACGAGTCCCTGTGGACGGGTCATTGTTGACGAGTCCTTGTGGGCAGGTCCTTGTGGACGAGTCCTTGTGGATGAGCCCCTTTGGACTGATCCCTATGGACTAGCCCATGATTGTATTTAAATTATGTCAAAGGGCCTAACTACATTTGCGTGTAAAGCAATGTGTTGAACTGACGTTGTTCACCAACCCCCACTAGTATAATGTGATAACGATATGAAAGTAAAGTGACGAAATACATGTGAACATACAAGGGATCTAACTTGGTGGATGGATGTGTTCCAACGAGTCATTTGTAGTTGAAAGAGAATAATACATGTTCTTAAGATGTTAAAACTGAGGAGATGGTATGTGCAGTAAGACGTCTTGTTATATTTCCTGTGTCATATTACAGACATGGCAGAGAGCGCACAGATCTGTTGCTATTACTAACGCTGCAGTAATTTGAAACTGCAAGTGTTCATTAAGACAATGGGTGATGATCATGCAAAGTTAGCAGTTATTGGATATTACACAGGTGTTCCTTCCGGTGTCATGTTGCTGACATGGCAGAGAGCGCACACTGCTGTTGCTATGACTGACGCTGCAGTAATTTGATACCTCAGGTGTTGATCAAGACAATGGGTGATGATTATGCAAAGTCAGCAGTCATTGGATACCACACAGGTGTTCCTAGTGTGCTTTGGACTCTCAGCTGTATTGGGAAAGGAATTGCAATGATCTGCAAAAAACTGCTGACACGAGCGATGAGAGTTTATATAAGAGGGTGTCATATATCTCCCTACTGTCAGTCTTTATTACTCGCTTTGAGTGAACAGTGCTCTATTACTGCTCAAGAGTTGTAAAAAAAACCGTTTTGGTAGAAAATCATTAAATTATTTGCAAGGTAAGTACTTATTATTAATGGATTGTAGTCTTTTATTACTAATTGATGTTGAAGTTATTGATTGGAATGTATTTATTTATTGATTGATTGATTAATTTGTTTACAGATAATTGGGTACCTGAAGGTTACCAGATTCCTACAATCTGTTCATTCAGTGGCAGCGGTTGATCAATTATAAAAAGGTAAGTGCCCCTCTAATAACTTTTAAACAGCTAGAGTATTATTTTCCAACGTTCACCACTACATGTCAGTGAAAATGGTATATTTAGCAGTCAAAAGTTGGAACTACTTGACCATGATGTGTAAAGTTAATTTGTAGGTTAGATTTTGATTACCACTATATTAAGTTCGAATGTTCATTGCTAGGTGTCAGTGACAGAGGGAATATTTAAATTCTTAACCTCAGTTCACTTAACTTTACCTAACTTAACCTTGTCATGTGACATGTTTTACAAGTTTAAACTTGTTTTAAGACTGACTATGGCGTCACACTTAGGTCACTTAACTGGCGATCGCTGGTTTCCAATATGTGACATGTTCTACAAGTTTAGACTTGTTTTAAGACTGGCTATGACGTCACACTTAGCTCACTTAACTGACGATCACTAGTTTCTATCACGTGACATGTTCTACAAGTTAAGACTTGCTTTAAGACTAGCTATAACGTCACACTTAGCTCACTTAACTGGTGACCGCTGGTTTCTACCACTCTATCAAGTTCCAATGTTCACCGCTAGGTGTCAGTGACAGTTAGAACTACATGAAGTTAGACTTGCTAGGAGTTCACAGATGATCGATTTAAATACCCTGCTATAACCATTGACTGGAATGTAATTAAACTATTTATATTGTACTTTTGTTTATCATTTATTAACATTTATGATTTCTTTCTTTTATAGGTAATTTCGAAAGTGATCATCATGTTCAAGTGTGGTGACTGTAAGAAACAGTTCTCAAGACCCGACAGCCTTCAACGTCATGCAAGTACAAAACATAATCAGAAAATGTTTGTATGCAGTCATTGTGCTACAACATTTAACAGACAGGATAGTCTTGGACGGCATGTAAATCTAAAGCATGTCAGTACTGCACCATTTTCGTGTTCAGTTTGTGAACTTGGTTTTTCTGCTGTAAAGCGATATCAATTCCACATGGTTGAAGTGCATGGAGAACAACAGGAATTGAAATCTGTAAAACCATCAACTAGCACGGAACCTTTAAATGATTGTGATGCTCAAAAGCGTAAACGTTCTCAAGATTGTGAAAATAGTCATGCAACAAAAAGAAAGAAGAATGGTGAACCTTCGATAACCCATTGTGATGTATGTAATATTGATATACCTTTATCAATCATTCATGGACATTTACGCAGTATTAATCATAAAAACAACGCTTGCCATGAAAGAAATTCTGGAAATATTCAACAAATTGGTAGTGCATTTAAAAGTCGAATTGCTAGTTAGAGACTTTATAGTGAAGAAAAAACTCAAAGTATTGAAACATTTTTACAGAATGTTCAACCTACTGTGTTTGGCTTAGTAGAAAATGTTTTAGAAGAGCATAAAACAATTAAAATGAATTTTGAACTTTTTGGACTCTATGTAAAAACTGGGAGTGACGGTGAAATTATGGATATCAAATCCTTTAATACAAAAAACATAATTGTTAGCGAATCAACTAATATTAGTGATATGTATCGAAATATTTCAAGTGCTATCATTGTAAAGAGTGAAGAGTTCCAGGAAAGGGAGTCAGGCTGGGCGTTGGTTGAAGTACTTTATTTAGAAACCAACATGAATAAATATAACCCCCTTCGAGCATCATCATACATTGATTTGCCAGGGTGTATTAAACGAAATAGAGCTCTTGTGAATGTTTTGAATAGTGATCAAGCATGTTTTGCGTGGGCTGTAACCTCAGCTCTCCATCCAGCAGTGAGGGACACGATGAGAACATCATCATATCCTCACTATTCTTCAGTGTTAGATTTAAAAGAAATAGAATTTCCTATGGCGATAAAAGACATTCAACGTTTTGAAGAGTTGAACAATGTAAGTATTAATGTTTATGAAATTGAAAATATGAGTATAGTTGGTCCTCTATATTATACTCAGGAAAAAAAGGATGCTCATGTAAATTTACTATACATAACCGAAGGTGAAAATGCTCACTATTGTTGGATAAAACATTTAAGTAGACTTGTCAGTAGTCAGGTTTCAAAACACAATGGTAAAAAGTGGTTGTGTGATGGCTGTTTGCTATATTTCCAGAAAGAGGATCAACTATCACAACATCAAGAATGGGGATGTAATCATGTTTGTACGGTATTACCGACTCCTAAAAATAACATTCTAAAATTTAAGGATTATGAGAAACAGCTTCGAGTACCATTTGTTATATATGCTGACTTCGAGGCTTTGCTAAAACCATTTAATGCATGTTCATCGAATCCAGCCCAACCTTTCACCAACACTACTCACATTCATGAACCTTTTAGCTTTGCATATTATATTAAATGTAGTTATGATGACTCTTTAAATAAGTTTGAGCTCTATAGAGGACCTGATGCACCTAAAGTTTTTATGGAAAGGCTTGAGAAAGATGCCATTCGTATATCCTCTATTTTAAATACGATCATTCCAATGGAGCCACTAACTTCCTCAGAGCAAATGAATTTTGAAACTGAAACTAATTGTTTTATATGTGGTGAATGTTTATATACAGACAGGGTTCGCGATCATGACCATTTAACAGGAAAATATCGTGGTGCTGCTCACCAAGAATGTAATTTAAATTATAGAGTAAGTAAATTCATTCCGGTCATTCTACATAACGGTAGCAAATACGATAACCACTTTATCGTTAAAGAATTTGGAGCTTCAGATGTGAAAATTGATGTGATTGCAAATAATAAGGAACAATACATATCGTTCACAAAATACATCAAAACTAGCAATAAAAAAAACATTAAACTGCGATTATTAGATTCAATCTAACCACCGTAAGCCACCATAAGCCACCACCGTAAGCCACCAACATAAGCCACCACCGTAAGCCACCAACAAAGGCCACTATAAACCACCGCCATAAGCCACCACCGTAAGCCACCAACATAAGCCACCGTAAGCCACCAACAAAAGCCACCATAAACGCCGCCATAAGCCACCAACCTAAGCCATCCACATAAGCCATTAACATCATCCTGAATTATTCATGCCCGCGCGCGCCGCAAGAGTGTGCCGTGTGAACATAAGTGTTTATCGATAGTCTCCGACAATGTTCAAGAGAGTGACCTTGAAACGTAGTTGTAACTAGGGTAGTTGAGAGTATAGTATGATCCGTTTATTACCTATATAAAAGTATAGTATGGCCCTTTTCTTATCTATTTCATATAGAACTCTAATGCTGAATGATAATCAATAGTGTTTTGCTATCACGTTTTATGAAAAAAAAAATACTGTGACTCAAGATTGAGCATTGTTTATTGAGCAACTAGTAGTAAAAGTTATGTTTAATCCATCCTCCACGTCTCAGGAGCCATCAACATCACATACTATGCAAGAGGTAGTGTTGTTGTTTTTTCAGGGAGGAACTACAAGGTTATCTGCCCTCGATATGAAGATAGTTTTACCAAAGAAGAATTATTAGTATTCTCCAAGTTGTTCATTTATTATGTGACAGACAATACCGTGAAAGAAATCAGGCAACATGTACCAAAATCATGGTCGCAAGACCCTATGCTAAGTGAATATCTATTAATTCTTTGGATCAAGCATGTAAAGAACACGACCTTTCTTATCGTCATAGTCATTCTGCTTTAAGACGTGTAGTGGATAAAGTATTGTTGAAAAGAGCTAAACAACGTTTGACATCCTGTGATGTCTCAGTGGGGGAGAGGTTGGCTATAAAAGGAAAGTTAATGATGAGTGGACATGAACAATGAAAAGGATTGAGGAATTGGCATTTCTTTGTATTCTATTTTGTAAAGCCCTATTTGCTGTGAAATGAAAACAAGGTTTACCAGATCACAATGCCTTTTATTTTTTAAAATGGTGATAGTCATTTCATTTTTTTCTTGTTTAGTTTACACATTCTGTACATTTTTGTTGTTGTGAAATAAAAACAAGGTTTACCAGATCACAATGTCTTTTAATTTTAAAATGGTGATAGCCATTTCACTTTTTCATACATGGATATTTACAATTTCCATTTTACATTTTTTACATTTCCCTTGTTTAGTTCACACATTCTGTACATTTTTTAAAATCTTTTTCGTAATATACAAAAGCAAAACATTTTACATTAAAATGTATTACTTATCTTATTTTTACTAAACTACAGTAGCCTAACATTATACATTCTACTTACAGTTTTTACAAAAATTATTACAATATAAAACACACTACAAATATTACAATATAGTGATCATTAGACTTAAGTAAAGTAATAGTCGTCAATGCGACTGTTTCCCCAAGCAAGAGTATCAAATGTGTTGGGTATAATGAATCGTTTGTTGTCTTCATTACTTAAAGCAACTTTGTTCAGCAAATTGGTATGTAGTTGATGATTTTTACTTCTAAATACATACATTTTCTTATATAATACAGGTGGGTTACTAACTATACAGTTTTTATAATCACTTATATCTAACTCTTTACTAACAACATTCTTTTTCACTCCTTTTAATTTTTTTACTACTACATCATCAATTGTCATATAGCTGTATGATTTAGATTTTGTGCCTACAAAGGTGTCTATAATAACACCAGCACATTCATCCTTAAATTTCCCAAGAACCTTTTTGTTTACTAGAGGTAAATGGTAAATATTATCCTCGGGATAGTCACTTGTATCAAACCTATTTAGCTCAGTTTTGATATCCTCATAAAAATCATCAGTTTTAAACTCATAAATAAAAGAATCTGTGTCTGTGTAGAGTAATTTAGCATTATCAAGATAGTTTTTCTTTACATAATCATAGTGAAATTCATACATAAGTGTTTTTGACAATTCTAGAATGGTGTAACCCACATATATGGGTTTGTTGTAAGTTACTTTAAGACGATTCATTTGTATTACAACTAAATCCTCATGAATAATTGAACAGCTATGAAAGTTAGGCTTGCTTATTAAGTTGCTCGCACCATACCTTTTACCATCATTCTCCCACTTTGTTATCAGCTTTACATCAACTCGTTTATCAACATTCTCCATAGTCTTTCCAAAAACACTATTATTCATGAGTTTATAAAAATCTTTTTCAAACGCGTTTGTTGACTGTGTTCTTTAATTATTGTTTAGATCAATATACGGTTTGAGCCATGCTGACTGATGAAACTGCAATACGCGATAAATTTTAGTTAACTTCAATCCATGCTGTAGACACTGTTTCAAGTTTTGATAATGTATTACATATTTACATTTATTATTTACATTAGCAATTAACATTTTTGTTCGTGATGTGATGTATGGAGATTTCATATTCTCAGGACAAAATGGTAAATCATTATGATCATCATGTAACTCTTTAGGGTACTCAAGATTTACCTCTAAAATATATCCTTTATCATCGTTATCAATAAGAGTGTCAACATGTAAGACATCAATTTCAGGTTGTGTCAGCCAGCGAAAATCTTTCAGTGGTAGATATTGACTCATAGCCCAACCATATTGGTTATTTGCATCGAGGTAGACAATATACTTTGACTCTTCACAAGGGTTGTAGCTAGGCATGTATTTATTATTCGCTTTAGAGTACCGTCCACTACATTGGCTTAATCCACCTCGAATTGATGATTTTATAAAATTAATCATGTCTATATCAGTCATTAATTCTAAATTTACTTTCGTTTTTTTTCAACATTGAACTGAAACTTAACCCAGGAGCAGTAAAATACTCACAAGGATCAAGGTCATAAGTTTTCATACAAACATTCCGAAAATTTTCAAAAACATCTGCTAATAATAACACATCTGTCTTCAAATATATGTCTGAAAATTCTCCTAAAGTTTGAATGTTGAACTGTGTCCATACACGTTGTGCATGTAAATATTCCTGATCACTGATATGACTTGTGTTTAAGGAACTGTAAAATGCATCTTTCGGTGGTAAAGAACACTCCTCAAGACGTTCCACACAGTTAATATATTCATAAGGGAATATACCCTTTTGACGAATCAAATTAAAATCATCTTCTTTAGGAAATACACGTTTAATTTCATGAAACTGATCTGATTTTAAATTACTAGCCAGCTTATCAAGACTACTCGGCATAAAGCGGAATGAATCTAAAAATCGCAGTTTAATGGGTTTTTTATTGCTAGTTTTGATGTATTTTGTGAACGATATGTATTGTTCCTTATTATTTGCAATCACATCAATTTTCACATCTGAAGCTCCAAATTCTTTAACGATAAAGTGGTTATCGTATTTGCTACCGTTATGTAGAATGACCGGAATGAATTTACTTACTCTATAATTTAAATTACATTCTTGGTGAGCAGCACCACGATATTTTCCTGTTAAATGGTCATGATCGCGAACCCTGTCTGTATATAAACATTCACCACATATAAAACAATTAGTTTCAGTTTCAAAATTCATTTGCTCTGAGGAAGTTAGTGGCTCCATTGGAATGATCGTATTTAAAATAGAGGATATACGAATGGCATCTTTCTCAAGTCTTTCCATAAAAACTTTAGGTGCATCAGGTCCTCTATAGAGCTCAAACTTATTTAAAGAGTCATCATAACTACATTTAATATAATATGCAAAGCTAAAAGGTTCATGAATGTGAGTAGTGTTGGTGAAAGGTTGGGCTGGATTCGATGAACATGCATTAAATGGTTTTAGCAAAGCCTCGAAGTCAGCATATATAACAAATGGTACTCGAAGCTGTTTCTCATAATCCTTAAATTTTAGAATGTTATTTTTAGGAGTCGGTAATACCGTACAAACATGATTACATCCCCATTCTTGATGTTGTGATAGTTGATCCTCTTTCTGGAAATATAGCAAACAGCCATCACACAACCACTTTTTACCATTGTGTTTTGAAACCTGACTACTGACAAGTCTACTTAAATGTTTTATCCAACAATAGTGAGCATTTTCACCTTCGGTTATGTATAGTAAATTTACATGAGCATCCTTTTTTTTCCTGAGTATAATATAGAGGACCAACTATACTCATATTTTCAATTTCATAAACATTAATACTTACATTGTTCAACTCTTCAAAACGTTGAATGTCTTTTATCGCCATAGGAAATTCTATTTCTTTTAAATCTAACACTGAAGAATAGTGAGGATATGATGATGTTCTCATCGTGTCCCTCACTGCTGGATGGAGAGCTGAGGTTACAGCCCACGCAAAACATGCTTGATCACTATTCAAAACATTCACAAGAGCTCTATTTCGTTTAATACACCCTGGCAAATCAATGTATGATGATGCTCGAAGGGGGTTATATTTATTCATGTTGGTTTCTAAATAAAGTACTTCAACCAACGCCCAGCCTGACTCCCTTTCCTGGAACTCTTCACTCTTTACAATGATAGCACTTGAAATATTTCGATACATATCACTAATATTAGTTGATTCGCTAACAATTATGTTTTTTGTATTAAAGGATTTGATATCCATAATTTCACCGTCACTCCCAGTTTTTACATAGAGTCCAAAAAGTTCAAAATTCATTTTAATTGTTTTATGCTCTTCTAAAACATTTTCTACTAAGCCAAACACAGTAGGTTGAACATTCTGTAAAAATGTTTCAATACTTTGAGTTTTTTCTTCACTATAAAGTCTGTAACTAGCAATTCGACTTTTAAATGCACTACCAATTTGTTGAATATTTCCAGAATTTCTTTCATGGCAAGCGTTGTTTTTATGATTAATACTGCGTAAATGTCCATGAATGATTGATAAAGGTATATCAATATTACATACATCACAATGGGTTATCGAAGGTTCACCATTCTTCTTTCTTTTTGTTGCATGACTATTTTCACAATCTTGAGAACGTTTACGCTTTTGAGCATCACAATCATTTAAAGGTTCCGTGCTAGTTGATGGTTTTACAGATTTCAATTCCTGTTGTTCTCCATGCACTTCAACCATGTGGAATTGATATCGCTTTACAGCAGAAAAACCAAGTTCACAAACTGAACACGAAAATGGTGCAGTACTGACATGCTTTAGATTTACATGCCGTCCAAGACTATCCTGTCTGTTAAATGTTGTAGCACAATGACTGCATACAAACATTTTCTGATTATGTTTTGTACTTGCATGACGTTGAAGGCTGTCGGATCTTGAGAACTGTTTCTTACAGTCACCACACTTGAACATGATGATCACTTTCGAAATTACCTATAAAAGATAGAAATCATAAATGTTAATAAATGATAAACAAAAGTACAATATAAATAGTTTAATTACATTCCAGTCAATGGTTATAGCAGGGTATTTAAATCGATCATATGTGAACTCCTAGCAAGTCTAACTTCATGTAGTTCTAACTGTCACTGACACCTAGCGGTGAACATTGGAACTTGATAGAGTGGTAGAAACCAGCGGTCACCAGTTAAGTGAGCTAAGTGTGACGTTATAGCTAGTCTTAAAGCAAGTCTTAACTTGTAGAACATGTCACGTGATAGAAACTAGTGATCGTCAGTAAAGTGAGCTAAGTGTGACGTCATAGCCAGTCTTAAAACAAGTCTAAACTTGTAGAACATGTCACATATTGGAAACCAGCGATCGCCAGTTAAGTGACCTAAGTGTGACGCCATAGTCAGTCTTAAAACAAGTTTAAACTTGTAAAACATGTCACATGACAAGGTTAAGTTAGGTAAAGTTAAGTGAACTGAGGTTAAGAATTTAAATATTCCCTCTGTCACTGACACCTAGCAATGAACATTCGAACTTAATAGAGTGGTAATCAAAATCTAACCTACAAATTTAGCTTTACACATCATGGTCAAGTAGTTCCAACTTTTGACTGCTAAATATACCATTTTCACTGACATGTAGTGGTGAACGTTGGAAAATAATACTCTAGCTGTTTAAAAGTTATTAGAGGGGCACTTACCTTTTTATAATTGATCAACTGCTGCCACTGAATGAACAGATTGTAGGAATCTGGTAACCTTCAGGTACCCAATTATCTGTAAACAAATTAATCAATCAATCAATAAATAAATACATTCCAATCAATAACTTCAACATCAATTAGTAATAAAAGACTACAATCCATTAATAATAAGTACTTACCTTGCAAATAATTTAATGATTTTCTACCAAAACGGCTTTTTTTTACAACTCTTGAGCAGTAATAGAGCACTGTTCACTCAAAGCGAGTAATAAAGACTGACAGTAGGGAGATATATGACACCCTCTTATATAAACTCTCATCGCTCGTGTCAGCAGTTTTTTGCAGATCATTGCAATTCCTTTCCCAATACAGCTGAGAGTCCAAAGCACACTAGGAACACCTGTGTGGTATCCAATGACTGCTGACTTTGCATAAGCATCACCCATTGTCTTGATCAACACCTGAGGTTTCAAATTACTGCAGCGTCAGTCATAGCAACAGCAGTGTGCGCTCTCTGCCATGTCAGCAACATGACACCGGAAGGAACACCTGTGTAATATCCAATAACTGCTAACTTTGCATGATCATCACCCATTGTCTTAATGAACACTTGCAGTTTCAAATTACTGCAGCGTTAGTAATAGCAACAGATCTGTGCGCTCTCTGCCATATCTGTAATATGACACAGGAAATATAACAAGGCGTCTTACTGCACATACCATCTCCTCAGTTTTAACATCTTAAGAACATGTATTATTCTCTTTCAACTACAAATGACTCGTTGGAACACATCCATCCACCAAGTTAGATCCCTTGTATGTTCACATGTATTTCGTCACTTTACTTTCATATCGTTATCTCATTATACTAGTGGGGGTTGGTGAACAACGTCAGTTCAACACATTGCTTTACACGCAAATGTAGTTAGGCCCTTTGACATAATTTAAATAAATTCATGGGCTAGTCCATAGGGATCAGTCCAAAGGGGCTCATCCACAAGGACTCGTCCACAAGGACCTGCCCACAAGGACTCGTCAACAATGACCCGTCCACAGGGACTCGTCAACAAGGACCCGTCAACAATGACCTGTCATTAATAACCCGTCCACAAAGACCTGTCAACAAGGAATCGTCAACAATGACCCGTCAACAATGACCCGTCCACAGGGACTCATCAACAAGGACCCGTCAACAAGGACCCGTCAACAATGACCCGTTCACAGGGACCCGACCACAGGGGCTCGTCAACAATAACAGGGGCTCTCGCCTCAAGGCCTGACAAGACCCTCTTTGTTTATCAGTTTGCCTATCGACAAGCACCACTTGGAAAACGTTTTGATCACCCCTCGTGGGTTGGGTTAGGTTAGGTTACACTACAGCCACCATCTTTAAAAAGCCCGCCCTCTTACAAAAGCCATGAGTGAACATGTGTGTAAAAAACGGAAAAACAAGCATGTTAATTCATAGTGGCTTTCCACCGAACACATGTCTCTTGTGTAGAACAACGTTTCATTCCATATTGACATTCAAACTCTCACATGTTGCAGTTGGAAAGAGAGATTCTCTCAAAAATTACAATTTCACCCCCTAGTAGGGGTAGGTTTTATTTTGGGGTTGAAATATGTTGTCCATTGGAAAGGGAGTGTCAGCCCGAGTTCAATGACACCTCGTACAAGTCTCTAGCCTGATTGGTTCGCGAGATATTGTCATTTTAGTATTCCAGCGGTGGAGCGGTGGCGGTGGCATTAGAACTCTCACAAAACCACTACTTCCGTCAGGTTCATCAAGAGGATTTAAAACCCAGCAAGAGATACGTTTTCTCGCATGAATGGAAGAAATCCCATTCCGCAAGGATGAAGGCGTGGTGGAATAACAAGAAGAAAAGCAGTTGAGATCTCGCGGTCCCTAGTGGCCACAACGATAAAAGCAATGTAAGTAATAAAAATTATAATAATCATTAAACACAATCAAGTTATTTTTTTTCATGTAAAGACTTATTTTTCCATGACTGAATCAATAAATTCCCCTGTTCATTAACAGTTTGTATCCCTAATTAAGATGGTAACCAGTGTTTACATACATTTTATTTTAGTCATTGATGGGAGTGGAATTTCTACATTTTGAGCTATATCATATTTTATTAGATTAAATTGAGCCGAAGAGGTGTTTTATAATGCAATATTTTGTGAAACATTACCATATTTTTTCCTCCTTATTGGAAAAATACTTCAATTCAGAAAATAAACATGCATGCCACATTATCCATAGAAAGACAAATATAATATTAGATGTCTTAATAACTATGCAACATTGACTGTATATAAATATATGTAATCCAATAATATTAATAATTGTGAGCAATAATATGGCAGGACCACCTCACTGTTTAATTGAGTTATTTAGATTTATATCCGTCTTTATTTTTTGGTTCTAAATAACACGAAATATACAGTACAAAACCAAATCTTTGAATACAATTACTTCAAAATTAAATTCTCTCTCTGAAAAACTAATAAAAAATATTACTCTAACAATATGACCACTAGGAACTGTACTCGAATTTATCAGTGACAATGAAAATGCATCGACTGAGATACGAACTGTGGCACAAGACAATTTTATGCTTAGAAATTATGTCGTGATATGAGTTACTTTTCACACACAATAAGAGTCCGTGATGTGAAAGAAAGTATTTGTCAAGTTTTAAGCGCATAAGAAAATGCTTTATTGGAATAAGGAATGGTAATTTTATCATCTGAATTATTTTAACCAAGGATGAATGACTTTTAAACGAGGCTGGATTATGACAAGTTACACAGCAAGTGAGCTATGGAACCGGTTTTTGCACGTCTGACTACCGAGTTCAGAGAGCCCGAGAACGACACGCGTAAAGTCGGAGGGGAGGTAAGATCGGCCCACGACACTATTTTGATAGAGAGGAACAATAGAAATTGACATAGCAACAGAGCAACCAATCAAAATTATTTACAGTTCCGAGAGACTAGATTGTTATAATAATTAAATATAAACATTATAAGCAACTGAAATATACTAACATCAAGAGAATGATAAATGAAATTTTACTATCAAAACAGAATTTAAGTTGAAATACAACAATGGGAAATATTAGTAAATAAGGGATATTATTAGGTGGAGTGAGGCTAGCGTCGCCATTTTGAGCGGGGAACAGAGCCCAGGAGACTAACAGGACAGGACGAGGAGACACACTCTATTACATCGCTTGATTGAAGTCAGATCTCTTTTAAAATAGTCACTCCAAGAAAAGCAAAATATATTGGACCGAGGAAGGAAGAAGTACTTTGACCGAAGGAGACGAGTCGTTCATGGTCAACCAGGAGTGGAGACTCCGTTGAAATGTATCACAGTAATATACAGAAGAAAATTAGCAAATAACTACAATATTATAAGCAGTATATTTCGAACACAATACTACGAAAGAATAAGAAGATATCCTCACTACAGGTATTCACTATACATTAAGTGATATACTACTGAGATTATACGATAAAGCAGCGGAAGCATTCTACAAACATTTTATCATCGCAATTCGACAGAACTATTAAAAATGCTTTCTACATTAAGTCGGAGGGGAAGGATCTTATGCAACACATCGTTTGAGGTTGTGAATATGTACTAACTTCATCATGGAGGGGAGTTAGCCTACACTGATTGAGTGAAGTCCAGAGATGATCATACAGCAACGATGGAACTTGACTTCAAGAACATCAGAAGTACGCTAGAACCACAAAACATAAAACAACTACATAAGGTTCCAATGTTACTTCGGAATCCTTTTCGTAAGCAAATTGCTATGTATGATTACGATCATAAATCTACCAGAGAGGAGACGACTGAAGAGAAAAGCATCAGAAGTCATAGGACTCGGAAGCGGAAGCGGATTCTAGACCGGTGGTCGAGAAGAATGAAGATCCAGATGACCATGCAGTTCCAAGTCAAGCAGAGCGCAGTGCAGAGCGGACTCGGTCAGCTGTGGCCTACTTTCTGCCAGCCAGCAGCCAACACCTGCAGAGTGGGGAGCGAGCGCGTGCATTTCAAGAATGCAGGCTTGCTTCGTGAAGTATGTGGGCGTGTGCCAGGCGCATGTGGCCACATTCCAACCCTTCCAGACCACAGGTTTTCACCGAAAACGAGCCAACTAAAGGTAGATCAGTGATTTTTCATCAGCTATGTAGTTAGCAATTGTTTTGGGGATATTTCAGTGTTTGACCAGCATATTAATGTATATTTACTCCTAACTCATGTTATTATTGTTGCTATTTATTTATTTTTTGGAAATTTCACAGTTAACTTTTTTAAGTCAACGAGTTTCGTTTTTGACATTTTTAATGATCTGTGTCAGAGATTTCATGTTTTACTATTTCAATTTTCGTTCAGCGAGCTAACGATTTTTAAACTATCTGTTTTACAAAGAGTGAAATAATTTCGTTAGTTCCGAACGTTATATTTGTCGGGATTGTTCGACAATTTCGTTAAATAAGCTCAGTTATGCTCTGAACATTATTGTAAAGTTCATAATTAAGACATTGAAATAGTCATATTATTAAATCTGAGAATGAGTAAAGGGAATAATTAGTGGATTGATGACAATAAAGACAATATTGTTTATGATGACAGAAAACTCATTGTTGGAGTTGGTCTAATGTTTGTAAAGACTATATAAGCACATTTTATAGAAAGAAGACTAGGTGTGATTGTGGAAATCAACCTATAGTCACGTTGTAGTCAGTAAAGACTAATATGAATTTATTTATTCATTTGATTGATCCAGAACGTGAGGATATGTATATATTTATTACATTGCTAATACGTACAGACTTAAACTCAGAAGAATATTTTCATGATGTATCAAAGTTTAAGTTTGAATTTGGAAGTAGAAATAACGGGTATTCAACTACGAAAAGTATAAAAAGCTGTACGAAGAGATTAAAAATGTATTATTGGAACGAACAAGGAATTATAAAGCACGACGTTTGTATAATCGGTAGAAGTTATGTAGAGGAGGAGTTTGTTTCTTGAAAAATATTACAGTGGTAATATTGAATAGGGATACTGAATCTCTAGCATTGTTGAATGTAATTGAGATGGTTCTAGAATGTTGTGATAACGTGCTACGTCAAATATGAAGAAAGTATTGTTGAAAGACACATAGTGTAGACGCTCTTAATTATGTTCACTATTGATGTGAGATAAGGATAGTCATTACAGCGAAGCAATTTAAGTACAGTATGGCAACGAAGTTTTTGTGGATTATTAAATTACGTAGAGGGAGGTGTGAGTAGTGAAGGTCAATGCCACGCACCTAGAATGTTATATTTGTAATCTGCGTAAGTCTAGCACCGTAGTTCATTTATTGGAAATTATTAACTGGATGTGTACTCATGAACAGTATTTAGCTTAACTGTTTGATACTTATGTTCGATTGGACATGACTGAGTATTTTTAAAATACGTTAACCAGAGATGTATTATGTATTCTGAAAGAGAGTGTGGATTTTGAGGACGATTTAAGATCGCAGAAGGAGAAGAGATATACCGCGCAGGACGCAATAATGTAAATAACATTTACTGTAATAATAATAATAACAATCAATTTAATATTTTTAAACATTTAAGTGTGGCTTTGGAACGATAGTTCGAGAGTGTGAGAGAATGTATTAAATAGGGAAATATTTGTAATAAGCGTTATTTGTTTGACAGTTCTATCATTTGATAGAATTTAAAGAACTACACGGTGTTCAATAAGTTTGTTCATTTTTGATGAAAGTATAACACGATGTGTTATTGAAGTAAACATGTAAATTTTTGATGGAAGATGACTTAGTGAAGTTTAAATATATTAGAGAATGATATGATTTTTAGATAAAGGATTAATAATCGTATTTGATTTTGTTGTGTCTAGAAAGACATCATATTATTTGTATTTTAGAGAGGGACATAGTTTTGTATTGCCGTTAGTAAATAAACTTTGCAAGCACTGGTTAGTCTGCTTGCCTATTTTTCTAAGAACTGATCTTTTATTCATCGCTTAATTGACATAGGATAGTACTACTAGTTAGGTGCAGGCACCCTTTTTCGACATATTTGTAACCTTAACACCCCTGAGATCCAAGTTTCTCGATCTACCTTTTATTTTTATGGTTAGATGTTGTATGTTACTGGTTGGTAGTACTATCGCGTGGTTCTTATGAGTCGAGAGTTCCCTAGTTGTTCACCTAGTAGGGATTGTTGATTTCTCTGGCTGGGTGTCAACGCCCCGGCAATCCTTTCCATCTCAGCGGATAATAGGTGGTGACTACGTGGAATTCGGGCACAGTACGTCCAGAAAGTAAGTGCTGTTTTTATACGTTGCCCCGGTTTTGATGCAATCGCAGTTCAGTGCATGAGCGGTAGTTGCTTTGAGTTGACTCAAAGCCATTTTGTGATCGTTGTCTGGTTACGCTTTATAGTGCTTGGTTATAAAGTCGATGTTGATTGAAAATCCTACCGCTAGCGCTAGTAAGAATAGATCTCTCATACGTTTTCTGAATGCAAAGTGCACTAAACCAGTAGACATTCGCCGACAGATTAGCGAGATGTACGAAGAAAATGCGATGAGTGAATCGATGATGGGTCCGACAGTTCAATGAAGGGCGTGATCAAGCGCTCGATGACGAACGAAGTGGGCGTCCATCGTTGATCAATGAACTTGGTTCATGCAGTTGAGAACGCGTCAAGGAATCTGAAAACGTTCGGCAGTGGACAAAAAAAATCAAAGGACCTTTTAAATGTAATTCATTTTACTTTTACTTTAGCTTTAGCTTATACTTATGAAGCAACTTTTACATGTGCTTTAGCTTTAGCTTATACTTATAAAGTAACTTTTATATATGCTTTAGCTTTAGCTTATACTTATAAAGTAACTTTTACATGTGCTTTAGCTTTAGCTTATACTTATAAAGTAACTTTTATATATGCTTTAGCTTTAGCTTATACTTATAAAGTAACTTTTACATATACTTTAGCTTTAGCTTATACATATAAAGTAACTTTTACATATGATTTAGCTTTAGCTTATACTTATAAAGTAACTTTTACATATGCTTTAGCTTTAGCTTATACATATAAAGTAACTTTTACATATGCTTTAGCTTTAGCTTATACTTATAAAGTAACTTTTACATATGCTTTAGCTTTAGCTTATACATATAAAGTAACTTTTACATATGCTTTAGCTTAAGCTTACTTATAAAGTAACTTTTACATATGCTTTAGCTTAAGCTTACTTATAAAGTAACTTTTACATATGCTTTAGCTTTAGCTTATACTTATAAAGTAACTTTTACATATGCTTTAGCTTTAGCTTATACATATAAAGTAACTTTTACATATGCTTTAGCTTAAGCTTACTTATAAAGTAACTTTTACATATGCTTTAGCTTAAGCTTACTTATAAAGTAACTTTTAGATATGCTTTAGCTTTAGCTTATACTTATTAAGTAACTTTTACATATGCTTTAGCTTTAGCTTATACATATAAAGTAACTTTTACATATGCTTTAGCTTAAGCTTACTTATAAAGTAACTTTTACATATGCTTTAGCTTAAGCTTACTTATAAAGTAACTTTTAGATATGCTTAATGCTTATGCTTATGCCTATGCTTTTACTTTTACTTTTATTTTTATATTTTTGTATTTTACTTTTTATTTTATTTTGTATTTGTATTCTTCATTTTAATTTTATTTTGATTGCAAATGTACAAGCAAAAGGTATAGAATTAAAATGTGTGAGCCATGAGGGAATCAAACCCAGCTTTGTACGCCATTGCTCTACCACTGAGCTAATTTCGGAGTTAATTCCAATTCTGAAGAGTAAGGGAAGTTCATGTGGTATCGAATAAATGAGCATTGTTGTTGTTGTTGTTTGATCATTCCTTTCTCTGACATTGGAATTTAAAATTTCACGTATACATTATGCTGTTTGAAGCCATTTTTCAGTGTTCCCTTATTAATCGAAATTTAATGTTTTCAGTCGGTCAACACGATTGTACGCAATTTTAATACGGCAGTATTAAAGATTCCGGGACATTCTCAATAGGCCGGGCAGCACTTACAGGGCTAATTAGCTTACGCGTGGTGAGAACGAAAACTGGCCTTAAATAGTTGAAGATTTCCGGTATACTGTAACATATACTACTTTATGAGGCATCAATGAACACAAATAGACATGAATGCGGGCAGGGAGAAGCCTAGGATGATAAGAGATACGAACGCACAGGAAATTCCGCACAGTTCAGTGTAGGCAGTGTACAGTACGAGAGTAGCTACTCGCAACCATACCGCGTATCACTCAAGTAGCTAAGTATATAATCCACTCTAACCTGACCATTTAACAACAATCACATACAGGGTCTTTCATATAAAGTAAGAATGGTGAGCGGCTGCTTTGTTATCCGCTGCTGCAGTAGCCTTGGCCAAGCTTGTGGCGCGTCACGGCCTCCTGCTGTAGTATTGAAAGCGCGCGCATAGTACATACTGTGTTCGACCTTTCAATAAACATGCAGGTGTTCAGTCGCCAGTCTCTACCTCAGATGTCAACATGAGACAGTTATCATTACAACATGGGGGCGTGGTGGCTCAGCGGTCTAGCTGTATGCCTCACACCAAGGCGGTCCGGGTTCGATTCCCGGTCAATGCATGTGAGATTTTCGAAGTGAAATGCCATGTCTCGTGGTTCGGATTCCACATAAAAAGGAGGTCCCGTGGCTCATAATCACAAGATTCACGGTCACGTAAAACTACAATCTTCCTTCCTTTCCTTTCATTACAACATCGTATTTTTGTACGTAAAACGTATTTTAAGTACGTTGGCTCAGCGGGTACGTGATGCATTTGTTCAGCAATTTCCTGATGAAGTGCCACCTTCACTAGCACAGATTCACGTAATTGTAAATAAGTTTGGCACTACTGACTCAGTGCTCAATAAAAAGCATAAAATTAAAAAACAGAAACATTACAGTGGCAGAACTCACTCGCGTCAGCCAGAATGTGGTTACCAGATACAATGCCTGTATAACCTCAGGAAGAACGACACTTCCAGCTTATTTTATAAGGTAATATTTCACACAGGATTGTACACACGCTTAAAGCAGGAGGCTGTGGCGCGCCACAAGCTCGGCCAAGGCCACCGCAGCAGCGAATAACAAAACTGCCGCTTGCCTTTCTTACTTTATATGAAAGACCCTGTAATCATACTAAGCAAACAAATTTGAAGGTCAATCAGCACTTTCAGTATATTTACAAAAATCACATATAACTAACAAATATTGACTAGTTGTGTTAGTTTAACTACTACTGCAACTAAATAAGTGTACTTATTGTAAATACCATCACCCTTGCTATTAGACTTAGATTTAATAGCCTCAGTGTAATGGATCTGATGATGATCGCTTGAAGATCGAAACTGGTCATCCAAGTGTATTTATTGATCTCATGTATTCTTTTTTTTTTTTTAGAAAACTAAGTTAATGGCATTTTGTGGCACGGAACCAATAGGAAGTAATATCTGTTTGGATAATAACATTTTGGAAAGAGTAAACGATTTTAAATGCCTTGTTTACCAACTGTCTTTCCTAGAAGAAATGGACATACCCGAGAAAATCTTTAAATTTAACAGATGTTTAAGAATCATCAATACAGTTTTTAGATCATCATTTGTTCAAAAACACACCCGAACAAGAATTAACAAAACCTTAGCAAGACCAGTACTTTGCTATGGTAGCGAAGCGTGGACCCTGAGGAAATGCGATGAGAGACGAATAACTACCGTTGAAATGAAATATATGCGGCGAACAGCTGGAGTCACCAAATGGGATCACAAACGAAACACAGAAGTGCTGAATGGTCTTAACAGCAGACCTATATTGGAATGCATCCATGAATACCAAAGAAATTGGCGAAGACATCTTAACAGGATGGACAGAAGCAGGATCCCTAAAGCAGTCGTCAACTACTGCCCCGGTGGGAAGAGATCTCCAAGTCGCCCCAGGAAAAGATGGCGTGAACATTCAAATCCTTTGTGTAGACCGTAACAGTTGTTCTAGTACTAACACATGAAAGGATGATGATGATGATGATGATGATGATGATGATGATGATGATGATGATGTATTCTTTTTCTCTTGATTAGGGAACCACCCATTACAATTGGGTACAATTGTATAGACCGACTGAAAAACATTAAATTTCGAGTCCTCGTATATTTTACTGTAAAATAGATTACTTGAAAAACATAAGTCGTCTTCCTTCATAGCCGCAGAGAGCTGCGAATGTAGCTAGGAGCATGACACTTATTCCAATATATCTGTGAGTTAGCATCATATAACCTTTGAGCTTCGGGTGGAGCAATATCATGCCCGTCAGCAACTGAAACAAAGCAACACTTTGTAAGTACGTAGTTCTTAGTCCACTGCTACAAAGCCAAAGTGAAACAACGTGATATTCCTCTGGCATATATCAATTTGAAAAATGCATTGGGTATGCCGCATACATCATAGATGACTCAGACCTGGGATTTTAGGCTCTAAAAATATTCGTCCTAGGCACCTAAAATAGGCTTTAATATTAGTAAATAGGCTTTTAAAAGAGAAAATTGGAACTTGAAATATTTTTTTAAAAAATGTGTAAATAGACTAAAATATTACAATATAAGGCTACACAATCTGCACGTTATCTTTCTTTTTTTACTTTATGAAACGTAGCGTATCTATTCCTAATATAAACAAGTAGTTATGTGAAGAACTATACAGCCTATTTTCATATATCCTATTTATGGTAGTCTAATCGCCACTATCAACATACAAAATTTCACTTTGATTGCTGTAATAGATTCGTAGATATTGAGAACCGTCTAAATATTTCGGATGTTCGCCATGTTGGATATTTATATAATTACTAGCAGAAGTACCCATTCTTCGAACGGTCTTCAGTATTAATAACCAGACGTAATCAATTGAGCTACTGTTGCAATGGTTAGGGGCTTGGAACCTGTCTGTCGACACAGATAAATGATTAGTTGAAACATGCTCTGAAACTAATTTACCTAACGTGTACTTCCTGACGTGAAAATAAAATTGAAAACCTCGTAGACGAAACGCAATTATACACGTCACATAAAAACTGACCCTCACTGTTGTGTCAGTCCGCATCCAGAGGAAGACCCCTTTAATAAATTATAAGGGCTTGTGGTGCATGAAAATTCAGGTTTCTTAGCCTCCAATGGCTCAAATTCCTAAAAGCAAAAAAATAAAATAAAATTTTAAAAAAATTCAATCCAGGAATTTTTGAAAATAATGTTGCTGTTTGAAGATATAATAGACCTTCTGTACGACATATCGCACGTTTAAGTCTTGTGAAAAAATCTAGGGTACCCCTTGACCCCCTTAAGCGCATTGATGAATTTTACAGTTTTTGTTGGTTCCGTGATAACCTTATAGCCATTTGCAAACTTTCACAGAAATTTAACAAATGGAGTGGCATTACGTCTTGCAGAAATAGATGGTAAGTTGGATTTAACTTTTTGAGACACTGCTGTTATGGTTACTGGCTCGCATTCATTCATTAGTTTATTAAATGAAATTAGTTTTCTGGGAATATCTCGGAAACTCTTGGTTTTAGAGCCTTAAAATGTAGTTTTCGGGGACCCTTTACGGCTGTTTATGGGCCCCGAGTTTTTTTTTCTGACACCAAGGGGCTGAAAATAAGCTTTGTCTCGTCGTTGTAGGCCGTAGTATAATAATTATTATTATTAGTATTATAATAATATAACAATATAGGGATATAATAGACCTTCCGTACCACACCAGCACGTGTAAACCGCGTGAAAAAATTCTAGGTACCCCTTGACCCCCTTAAGCGCATTATATGTATTGATGAATTTTACAGCTTAATTGGTTCCGTTATAACCTTATAGCCGTTTTCAAACTATCTCAGTAATGTAATAAATGGAATTGTATTGCGTCTTACAGCAATAGATGGACCAGTGAGTTTCTGTTGCCATGGTTACCGCCTTGCTTTCTTTCATTATTAGCCTACTTTTCACATTTGGCAAAAATGAGGAAAAGTAGACTTATGAGATCGATCCGGGAAAATGTGTGTCTGTCTGTCTGTCTGTCTGTCTGTCTGTCTGTCTGTCTGTCTGTCTGGCTGTGTGTGTGTCCCCCCCTATCAACTCCTAAACGGCTGCAGCAATCAAAACCAAATTTAGTATGAGTAAAGATGTGCACCGGAATATCTCACGTCCATATTTGAAAATGATGTCAGTGCTACCAACTGCTGAAAAAACGCACTAGAAATTTGAGCTCCATGTTGGATATCTTGCAAGGTATGCATGGGAGCTATTCCAAAATTGGCACACATATAGATAATACTATTTCAGTTTAATTTCCAGGAGGCCAACCATGACAGTGTTGCCAAAATAATTTTAAGCCTTCTGATAGGTCCAATGTTTAAATGCATATAACTTCTACACTATCAATTGGATTTCAACCAAATTTTGTATGTAATATCTATACATAAACAGATATGACTGAGCGTATTCTTAAGAGCCACCAGGGCTGCCAACATTTAATAATTGACCTCTCAATTTTTTTTAAATCCAAATACCAATATATCAGAAAGTATGCAAGCCAACAGCTTTAAACTATGCATACGTATATTCTGACATTTTAGATTAATTTGGAGTAACTTATATACTTCGGTTCTACCAACATGATTATAAGCCTGCTGATAGTACCAATTTTTAAATACATGTAACTTCTACACTATCAGTTGGATTTCAACCAAATTTCGTATGTGCTATGTGTACCATAACAGATATGACTATACGTATTGTTATGAGCAATCAGGGCTGCCAACTGTTAATAAATGTTGTCTATATATTTTTTACCCTAATATCAATATATCAGAAAGTATGCAAGCCAACAGCTCTATAATTTGCACACGTATAGCACCTGACATTCTAGATTAATTTGGAGTAATTAATACAAGGCAGTGCTGCCAACATGATTCTATGCCTGCTGATATGTCCAATTTTAAAATACATGTAACTTCTATACTAACAAATGGATTTCATCCCAAATTGGCACAACAAGATTTCATAATATTTCAGATTATTTCTGACCAGCACACGCATGGTATTGTTGGCAACATGCTTTTACGCGTGCTGATAGATCCAGTGTCTAACTGCATGTAACGTCCATTGGACTTCAACAAAATTTTGTATTCTGTACCTTAAGAGATGGATTTAAGAATATATTCAGTCACCAGGGCTGCCAATTGTAGTGCTCTATTAGGCTACATTATACCAGATATATTTTGAACTAATTCGATATTTCGATATTACCATCTTAATTTCGTCATTATTCTAGATAGGTTCATATACTGTAGAATAATCATTGGCATGAAAAGTAGGCTGTATAGTTCGTTACGGAACTTCTTGTTGTATTAAATGAAATTGATTTTCTGGGAATATCTCAAAAACTGTTGGTTTTAGGGCCTTAAAATGTGGTTTTCGGGGTCCCATTAGGGCCCCGAGTTTCGCTTCTCACATTGAGGGACTGAAAATGAGCTTTGTCTCGCCCTTCTACGCCTATTTCAGCAAGTATTTTAAGGGGGTAGGCCCCCTTTTATGAGAGATACAGAGGAGAGTTGCATCAATGATTAGTGTCGTGCCTCTGAAGGATATCTATACCAAATTTTACGTTGATCCACCCAGCCGTTCTCGAGTTATAAGGGAACAACCACTTGGTCCACAGACAGACAAACAGACAGACAAAAAAAAATATTTCGCGCGCTTCCATGATAAAACAGTCTGAAACGCGTAAATAACGCAAATTTCTGTAGAAATTCAGAAAAAACAGACAAACTTTCATTCTTATATAGAGAGAGATTAAGCTTTGTCTCGTCCTTCTACGCCTATTTTAGCATGTATTTTAAGGGAATAGGCCCTCCTTTATGAGTGGGTTGGTGACCACGGGGCCCCAGCTGAGTCCGGCATTGGTTCCACTTACTTATGCCGGGCTCCTGTCCGTCTTCTTTCCTGTCGACCTCGCTTGGTCAACTCTTGTTCTCTTCCGACCCCGACGGTATTAGGGTATCCGAGGCCTAGAGAGTCTCTTCCTTTCCCGCCTTAATTGGCCTTTGTCTCATCTTTTCTGATACCCTCCTTCTGCGAGGGGTCAGCCTTCTTTTAGGTAGATTTCATTAGAAAGCTAACTATTGCAATGGGTACCATGTTTCGACTTCCGGATAATTTCGACATATCTTCGCGTTTCACATCCCTCAGACCCCAAAACCACCGTCAGTTCAAAAGTTTATATATATACTGTATATCACTTCCTTGTGGACGCGATAACTGCCGTAATTTTGCACCAATCAGTTTCAATTTTTTTCATAATGTATCCCTATAAAATCTCGGTCGAGTTCGTTAATAGGCAATATCGGTCGAAGGGGGTGAAAATGGGGGGCTTTTTTTTTTCGAAAAAGTGAAATATTACTATAACTCTCTTAATACGTGAAATATCGAATCCATTCACAGTTCATAATATGTGTCGGATAAGTGCCAAAAATGTATGTTTGAAACGTTTTTTGATAGCACCAACCATTGACCAAAGGGGTGGAAAAAAGTGGGTTTTTCGGGAAACACTAGTCATATCTCTCATAATAGGCACAATATCAAAACCGTACAAAATGGAAAATATTCCCCTAATAATTACCTAAAACTTTTGTCTGAAAGAAATTTTGATATGACCCACCATTACGCCAAGGGATGAGAAAATTAATTTCGGAATTAAAGAAAATGCCAAGTGCTATCAGAGGTTACCATGACAACGCTTCTAAATTGATGAGGGATGAGCTATCAGAGGTTGCCAAGACAACGCCATTGTACGAGATCACATTCTTCTTTCTCCGTTAACTTCTTGAATCCAAGTTGTTGTTAATTTCTTGTTCCAAAGATATTTGAATATCTGTTTGGTTAACCTGTTGTCATTCATTCTATATAAATGTCCAAAAAATAGCAATCGCCTCTTTTTTATTGTGTCTGGTATATTTTCAATGTTGCGGTATATTTCATCATTACTTCTTAATTTCCAGAATTATGTTAATCTTAATGGACCTAATATTTTCCGTACAATTCGTATTTCTAATACTTCCAATTTATCTAACTTATAATTCAGTGCTAGACATTCGCTTGCGTATACGCATTCTGGTTTGATTACTGTTCTGTAGTGCTGTATTTTCAAGTTTCTAGATAAACATTTTTTGTTGTAGGTGTTCCTAGTTACACCATATGCTATTTCCATCTTGTGTACTCTTTCTTCTACAGCAGATTTTTCTAAACAATTTTCCTGAATGATTTCTCCCCAATATTTCAATTTCTTTACCCTCTTAATTTTACCAATTTCTGTGACTAGGATTTCTGGAGCATTTTTTATATTTGTCATAAATTTTGTTTTTCCTACAGAAATTCTTAAACCTGTCCAGTTGGCTATCTCTTCGAAGAGATTAATTTGCACTGTTGCGTCAGTCAGATTTTCAGAAAGTATGGCAAAATCATCTGAAAATGCTAGACAGTTTATTTCAATACCTCTGTTTTTATTCCCTAGTGTTATGGGTGATATCTTGTGTTCCCTCAGTTTTTGATTCCAAATTCTTACTATTTTCTCCAGGACACAGTTAAATAGCAGTGGAGATAAACCATCACCTAGCCTTACACCTGTCTTTATTTTGAATGGTATAAATATTCTCCCCCGAAATTTTACTTTTGATATGGTGTCTGTGAGGGTTTCACGGATTAGATTAGCCAGTTTAGATCACATTCATTTTTCAATCTGACTCTATGGGAGTGGGAAGCGGCTAACTGGTAGCATGCTGAACTTCTATGTCCAAGGTCGCTGGTTCAAAGCCGGCCAAAGTCGTCGGATTTTCTAAGAGCGCTAAAAATCCCTCAGTATGCTTTCTTTCGGAGGGAAAGTTCCAACGTTCGTTGCAAGTTGCTGGTTGCGGTGGCATCTAGTAGCCAAGTTCACAGCTAGGTGTCGTTGACGTTAGTATTTGGTACAAAATTAGGAACTGCTACTTAAAATTGACCGTCTGCAGACCTTACCTGAATTACTGACTAATACAGTCATCACAATTAACACCGTTTATCAGACAGTTTCTACACACACCCAATGTACACGGGGTTACATGACCACGTTGTCGCAACCCCTAAACTGAGGAACCAACCAACATCTCAGAGGGAGATAATATTTTGCGTGAAGAAGTAACAGACTGTTAGATAGTTACACATCAGTTCCAAACCTTCCATAAGGATAGTGTGATAACATGTATAAACATGAACGCCAAATGACAAGAAGGTAACCATCCCCAAAAGACAATAAAATTTTTAAAATATGCATAGAAAGACGAAAAAAATGTTAATTAAGCTCCAATTGTAAAATACTTTCTCGAAATAAATGAGGTGTGATCCTCCTACGAAAACCTGCATATTCTGCCTATTATATAGCCTATCCCCTAGTTTGCCCGGTGAAATCTACGTCTGCCTTCCGGCGTGCCGAGAGGACTTTTTCTTTTCATGTTATCTCCTGCCTTGTGCTCAAGGCCCTTAAGAAGGCAGGGTGTATGTAGCCCCACCACTTCTGGTGCACCGTAGATATTGCTACACCCTCAGGGGCTCACGGCTGGCGAGTTCAGGAGTTGGCGACCCCGAGGGATTCCTGAGCTGGGTCCGGTTTTCCCCCTTTTATCCATTACCTCTGGGGCGGACCCTCTCCTCTTTCACTTTCCTATCTGCCTTTTATGACTCTCCTTCCTTCCAAGTCCCTCAATCCGCATTCTTCGAGGGTTGAGGGCATTTCTTTTCCACCTGTCATTTATTTGCCTTATTCTCCTTTTGTTTTCCATTTCTTCTTGTAGTATATAAGTTAGTAGTCTTAGTTATAGTTTACATTTCATTATCATCTTCACGATCACCCAAACCAGTAGGGGCCGATATCCTCCTTTATGAAAGAAAGGACCGGGTACGATTCCCGGTCAAGGCATGTGAGATTTTCGAAGTGAATTGCCATGTCCTGTGGTTCGGATTCCACGTAAAAAGGAGGCCTCGTGCTCCAGATCGCGAGATTAACGGGCACGTTAAACTACAATCTTCCTTCCTTCCTTCCTTCCTTCCTTCCTTCCTTCCTTCCTTCCTTCCTTCCTTCCTTCCTTCCTTCCTTCCTCCTTTATTAGAGGTACAGAGAAGAGTTATTTCAATAAATAGTGTCGTGCCCCTGATGGATATCTGTACCAAATTTTACGTTGATCCACAAAAAAAATATATATAAAGAATACATTATAGAGATAGGGATATAAAACACCTTCCGTACCACACCCACACGTGAAAATCGCGTGAAGGAATTCTAGTGTACCCTATGACCCCCTTAAGCGGATTATACGTATTAATGAATTTTACAGCTTAATTTGGTTCCGTAATAACCTTAAAGCCGTTTGCAAACTTCACAGTAATGTAATAAATGGAATTGCATTGCGTCTTACAGAAATAGATGGACATCTGAGATTCTGTTGCCATAGTTACCGGCATGCATTCTTTCATTAGTTTATTAAATGACATTAGTTTTCTGGGAATATCTCAAAAACTGATGGTTTTAGGGCCTTAAAATGTGGTATTCGGGGTCCCATTAGGGCCCCCGAGTTTTGTTTCTCACATTGAGGGGCTGAAAATAAGCTTTGTCTCGTCCTTCTACGCCTATTTCAGCATCCATTTTAAGGGGGTAGGCCCCCTATTATGAGAGGTGCGGAGAAGAGTTAGTTCAATGATTGGTGTCTTGCCTCTGATGGATATCTGTGTCAAATTTTACGTTGATTCTCCCAGCCGTTCTCGAGTTATAAGGACACAAAATTGTCCACAAACTGACAAACAGACAGACAGACAAAAAAAATCTGCGCGAATCCGTCATAAAATAGTCTGAAACGTTTAAATAACGCAAATTTCCGTGGAAATTCAGAAAAAACGGACAAACTTTCATTTTTATATATATAGAGATGTAGGACTTAGAGTTATGTACTATTACATAAAGATTATTGTACAGGTGTAATATTCAAACTTCAATCGCATGATTAGGACACAAGATATGAAAATCAGATTTTTAAGATTTCGCACAGCTGCCATATTGTGGTTATGAAAGCAATTGGAATAAATTAGATGCCCGTGGATAAAAATTTGTATACGCATTTACCGTACCATGTTATATTGCGCTCGGATGGTTAAGTCGCGAGAAACGTCCATTTCACTATATATATTTCGCGTCGCCACCATGTTGGATTTGTGCTCACCAGGTTATTGAAAGTTTCATTGGTGAACTTATGTTCATAGCCTCTATCAACATACAAAATTTCAGTTAGATTGCTATCATAGTTTAGTAGATATTGAGAACCGTCTAAATATTTAGGTTGGTCGCCATGTTGGATTTTTATATATGTATGCAATAGAATTATGTACTATTAGTTGACGATTTTTGCGTCGGTTCATTATTCAAGCGTTCACTTCGATCGCATGATTAATACACAAGGAATTAAAACTTAATTTTAAAATTGCGCACAGCCACCATCTTGAGGTTATGTGAACAATTGAACTAAATTAGATGCCAGTGCATTACAGTGTGTATATACATTTATTGTACCATATTTCACTGCGCTCAGATGGTTAAATCGCGAGAAAATTCTAATAAAATGTTTCACCTTTGCTTGGCCGCCATGTCCGTTTTGTATTCTCCAGGTTTTTAGAAGTCTCATAGCTGAACGTCTAGTAGTACTCTTTATCACCATACAAAATTTCAGGGTGATATAAGTAATAGTGTCAGAGATAGAGAATGCCGGTGAAATATTTCGTACAGTCACCATCTTGAGGTTATGTAGACGAACTACATTAGAGGCCAGTGCATTACAGTGTAGTTGGTTGGTTCCTCAGTTTAGGGGCTGCGACAACGCGGCCATGTAGCCCCGTGTACTTTGGGTGTGAGTAGAATGTGTCTGATAACCGGTGTTAATTGTGATGGCTGTATTAGTGTGTGTATATGTTTTTTAACATTTGTTGTACCAAGTTTCAATGCGATTAGATGGTTAAATCGCGAGAAAAGTCTATTTAAAAGTTACAACTTCGCTTGACCTCCATGTTCGTTTTGTAGCCAACAGGTTTTTGAAAGTCTCATAGGCAAACTTCTAGTAGTGCCCTTTATCACCGTGCAAAATTTCAGGGTGATATGAGTAATAGTTTCGGAGATATAGAATGACCAAAGTCGCCTTGTTGGATTGGTGAAACGTAATAAAATTTGAAGGGCACGGCCGGGGTCGGCTAAAATAGTAGACTACTATGAGCTTACCGAGTTTCATTGAAATCGCTCCAGCCGTTTAGAAGTTATTAGGGACACACACATCCACACACACAGACACACATACATACGCACGAACACACAGACAAAAGGTGAATTCATAAGCCTATTTTTTTATAAAATGAAAATAGGCTAATAACTGCATAATGAAGACAATTTAAAAGACATTTATCAAAAACAGTTATGGATTGTATTGTTACGTTTTTAGGGTTCGAAAAATAACTGGCCAGGCTTATAGTACACTGATTCTTTATTTACACTAATATAATTTACACTAATTAACAATAAAACAAATTAGGCCTACTCACTCACACACACAGTGTCTCACATCATACAACTACTAGCCACTATTTATTTTCACTGTTCTCTGCATGAAAGTGACTCTTACAGTCAACATTTATTGACCCTGGGGCAATAATTAAATGAATGACAGATGAAATGAAATGATAGAGGTTGTTGCTGGAATGAAATTGTGACAGGGAAAACCTGAGTACCCGGAGAAAAACCTGTCTGCCTCCGCTTTGTTGGTAGGAAAGTGCGTTTATATATTGGAAAAAATAAATAATCTCTTTACTGAAGGTAACACGTTTTTTTATCATTTCCAAGTTCTCTTCATTCATTTGACCGCATATTGCTTGAGCATAAGCAGACTTCTCCAAATTATTTTCATTTCATTTAGCATGCAACGCCACCATGGTTACTGGAATCCCGACAAGCATCATTCTTTACATGCTCTCTATAGGGGGTTTCTAGATACTAGTATCCAGGCAACACTCTGTTCATATCTGTCCATATTATCCTTTCCGTCTAAGCAATCCATTTCGACCACGATATTTAGTTTCTTGGCAAATACAAAACAGATACATTTTCAACATAACTTCGCCACATATTCCAATGTTTTTCTATACTATGTAAGCCTAAGTTATGATGGTACCACTTTCGTATTTACAGTTACATTTACTCATCTAGCTAAATCCTGGCATTAACAAAAATTATGGCGAGAAGCGTCCGTAAGCAAGAATGAATGAAAAAGTTATGACAACAACCATGTCTAGTCATAAAAAAACATATCGGATACAACATCAAAATACAACAATCTATAGGAACACACATAAATAATTAATTATAGACACTACAATTACATTGTTATTGGCAAAAACCCTTCTTACACAAATTAAGGAGCTGTTTTCCCTCAACTGTCATCTACAGCATGTAATTATGTTGGTGTATGCAAAGTTTAAACTACGTCTGATATCACTTCGAATCACGTGGTCCACCAGTTACGAACTCATTAGTATCCCGTGATTCTCGTCGGTCCAATATGTGTCAGCTTAATCTAAAGTCATTTCTCTGTAGAAATGCGGTGATCCATGTGTCAGTCAGCATTTAAGAATATGGGTACAAGTTTAGATGTACATTACATTATTTATCAATCATTTTATAAACGTCGTTTTAGAATAATTAGATTTATGATTTACTTCAGTTTAAAACGTCGGTTTAAATCCCTAATAAGGTTTTATGTTGGTTCTGACCTGACTCAAATGACACTGGCTAAACACGAAGACTGTAGGTCCCCTCAGAGATCCTTAAACATTGCATGACTAATAGTCGCTATAACCTCTTGAGCTAATACGGCTCAAATACAATAACACAACATATGCGGCACTACAGAAGCCTCCGTGGCTTAGGCGGCAGCACGCTGGCCTCTCACCGCTGGGTCCGTGGTTCAAATCCCGGTCACTCCATGTGAGATCTGTGCTGGACAAAACGGAGGCAGACAGGTTTTTCTCCGGGTACTCCGGTTTTCCCTGTCAAAATTTCATTCCAGAAACATTCTCCACTATCATTTCATTTCGTCTGTCATTCATTTAATCATTGCCCCAGAGGAGTGCGTCAGGCCTCGGCAGCCGGCACAGTTCATATCCTCGCCGCTAGATGGGGGCTTCATTCATTCTACAGCACAGTCGGCAACAAAGGCTCAATTCTGTCTGGCATAATAATGGGTTGAGGAATTCCATTCACCATTCAACCGTGCAACAATCGGCACAACAATTACACAAATGGTTAATTTATACAGTGTCAGCTTGGTCAACATTACAATAGAAATGGGATAAACCTTTAATCATGTCTGTGGAATCATGAATATGCAATAAGCAGTCGCTCGCAAATGGCGATCTCAATCCTGTGACATCACGTCACTTGTAAACAAAACTGTAATACATCAACTGTTACCCAAATAAATACAACATTTCTCCCATATTTCAATGACATTCCACTAGAATGTCAGATAACGTCGAAAGAATTAATCAATAGTCAGTCTCGCAGAGAGAATTATGGGTAGACCCAAACTGATTATACTTGTCGACCTTGGCGAATGTCTCCACTAACATCGCTCGTAAGTTACTTATACTGCGTGTAGAAGGAGCTTGCGTGTTAGCAAGACAATGAAATATCAAATACACATGGTTTCCACATGCTCAAGTCCTATAATGTGGCCCTTGTATCACTAAACAATGATAATACTATTACACTGCTGTATTCCTACACGTATTTCGTAGATTACAAAAATAGCAATCGTATAAAATATTCTATTGATGAGAGATATTTCTTACTAGCTCCTAATTCCTTGTAAGAGTATGGGATTTTTCAAGGGTCTTTAGGGGCTGGTAACTTTAGGTTAGTTCGCGGGTTTATTTGTGCCTTGACGAGGGAAGGTGTGTTGTTCATCGGTTTGGATGTGATATCTGTATGGTCGGAACACACACCAATATATATTTTAATGTTTTAGGGTTGTTTTGTGTTTGTCATTTGTGCACTCTAAGGATGGCCGAATAGGTTTTTCATTATCCTTAGGGACTGGGCAGACATTAATCATGTATGTGTCAGAAATATATTTCATTTATAATCACGGTTCTAGACCTATGTTTAAGGGTGGGATAATGTAATTTGTTCAAGTGGGGTTTGACTGAAAGTTGAGGGTCATATTAGTTCTGTTTTGTTTTGTGTGGCTTTCAGTCAAAAAGCAACACGTGAACTCATTACGTTTATTAAATAAGATGTATCGGTTATTCCTTCGGGTGGAGATATGTGTGCTTCTTGCATGTGCCCGGGACTGTATTTGGTACTCATGTCGCCTCAAGTTAGATAACCTAGTCTCGTACGTTCGTTCGAAAGAAGCTTTATTCTACCAGTCCATGAAATCGTTTCTGTTAGTTATTTATTTTGGAGTTGTTCCTTGTCTTGTCTTTGGGGTTATTAACTGAACCGATCTATGTTTCTTAAAGGGGTTTGTATGTTACGTCATGTCATGTTTTAGTGAAGTTCAGGTACGAGTTGTTGTTATGTTCTTTGTGAAGTCATTGTCTTGTACCGTTTTGTTTTATGGGTTTCTTGTAGTTTGATGTGACATGTATTATATTTAAGGGTGGCCGGTTAGATGTTTCGTGGGAGACACGTCATCATGAACTTCTCAGAATGACTCTTCTGACTACTTTCCAGTAGTTAGCCTGTGGTGGGGCGAACGTACTATTTACATTATTGTTAATTTGTTATATTTCTGTCCATTTTGATTTCTATTGAACGATCTCCAGTACTATAGTAACTTAGGCTTCTCTATGTCAAGATCCCCTTCTCCTTTTATAGTTCTTTATTGTGTGTTTTATATTTTATGTTTTACCTTTGATAATATGTATATTTTATTCCAGCCCCATCATCTCTCATTCTATCATTTCATGCGCTACTCACTTCCCCTCAGGTTTTACCGTGTTCTTTGATATTAAATTTATCCAACCTTTACTCGAAACGTGTAGTCATTCCGTAGTGGGTTCTCCATCTAATTCTAAATGCGAATAGTACTCAACTTAGGTTAAGATCCACGTTTCTTTGCGGCCAGTCCCCACTCTGCGCATACGAGGAACTGTTTCGGTTCCTTTGTCTTGCCATCGACTGTGGTAGTAGTGTGGTGGCTCATGTAACACCAAACTGCGCTGCACAAACTGAAATAAGATTGATTAGTACAACTAACCTTACAAAAAGCTACCTATCATGGTTTTCATCGGAGAAAGGTTTTCTATATAACTAAATCCATTGCGAACAAGGCCCTTTACAAAAATGACGTTTCAGAAACTCACTGTGAATACCGTCGTATCACCTCATTTTCCATATAACATGAGGGGTATTTCGACTCCTCTTGGCAGGAGAAAATATTAAACATCCAGGGCATCAGGTCCTGGCCCTTCCTCCTCTTCATATGGTATTTCATGGTTTCAAGTGGTTTCCAATGGTCAGCCATCATTGTCGGTTCCTCGTACTGCTGGTTCGTCATCATGGGTAGAATTCCTTCCTCGACATCGCCTCCATCATAAGGGTTTACGCCATTACGTGCATCTCATGTACAGGGTAAAAGTTGGCGTACATGTGGTTGACGTTAGGATGCATGTTATACGGTCAAAAATATAGCGTGGCACAGATTTTACAATTATCACAGTTGTTATCAAATACAACACTGCTTCTAATGGTGCAGAATAAATCAAAAATGGCTCAAATCACTTTGCCACTGGCTTCAATTAGATACACGTGCGATATCTTTGCACACTGATTCTAGTACTGTTTAAAAGCACAATCACATGAATATCGTCGCAATAAACGGGTAAAAAATCCCGTACAAACTGTTAATAGAAATATTATTTACAACGGCGCCTTTTGCGCTAGTACAATGTTGTAGTAAATACACTTGTATGATTGCCACGTCCTCGTGGTCTGATGCGATACTTAGCAGCGTGATGTCGTAGGTTATTACCCACGTGCTTGACAATGAAAATTCGCAGAATAATAATTTCAACAAACTCGGACGTGAATTATGTAGCACTTGCCTTACGCGGCGTATTTGCAGTAATATTTGCACTTAATATTCGTCGCACAGGCTCGAAGGCCTAAGATAATACTCTTAGCACTTACAATTGTGTCTCTAGCACAAAAACGTGATCTTCGTCTCAATAGATGGACTTGTAAAACACGTCCAACCTGAGTGGACTCAAGAAACTGTGTGTGCAGTAATATTGTTACTGTAGTTTCGTAGCATAGGTTCGATGGCCTAAGATAAACTCACAGCAATAATCATTGTGCTTTGTCACAAAAACGAGGTTCTCGTCTCAACAGACGGATTCTTGGACACGTCCAACCTGAGTGGACTCAAAGAAAGATGTGTCTTCCTCACGGAACTAGGTACATGCTCCCCAAGGACATTCTGAAGTCGTGTAGCGACTAAATAAATCCTCTCGCATATCTGCGATGAAAATACCTTACTTAAATGATTGAAAATCATAATTAAAGTCACAGGAATATGATAAATGAAGCACAATTACTTGTAATAAATTCCTGGGATGTCTAGAATGAAGATAATGGTAAACATTTATCCAGGAATAATTTCAACGTAGCTCTCCAGAGTCAAAAGAATGCTCGAAGCTTAGACATGCTTCCGGGTGCGTTCTATATGTGATACTTGTTCAATTCATGGACAATGTCTTGAAATAACAAGAAGTTCCGTGAAGAACTATACAGCCTACTTTTCATGCCAATGATTATTCTACAGAATATGAACCTATCTAGAATAATGACGAAATTAAGTTGCTAATATCGAAATTTCCAATTAGTTCGAAATACTGTATACCTGGCATAATGTATCCTAATAGAGCACTACAGTTGGCAGCCCTGATGACTGAATATATTCTTAGTTCCGTCTCTTAAGGTACAAAATACAAAATTTGGTTGAAGTCCAATGAATAGCATGGACGTTACATGCAGTTAAACATTGGAACTAACAGCGCGCGTAAAATCATGTTGGCAACAATGTCATGCATGTATTGGTCAGAAATAATCTGAAATAATATGATCTATTGTTGTGCCAATTTTGAATGAAATCCATTAGTTAGTATAGAAGTTACATGCATTTTAAAATTGGACCTATCAGCAGGCTTAGAATCATGTTGGCAGCACTGACGTATATTAGTTACTCCAAATTCGTCTAGAATGCCAGGTACTATACGTGAGCAAAGTTTAGAGCTATTGGCTTGCATACTTTCTGATATATTGATATTAGGGTAACAAAAATAGGGACAGCACATATTAACAGTTGGCAGCACTGGTTGCTCCTTAGAATACGCATAGTCATATCTGTTATGGTACACATAGCACATACGAAATTTGGTTGAAATCCAAATGATAGTATGGAAGTTACATGTATTTAAAGTTGGACCTGTCAGCAGGCTTAGAATCATGTTGGTAGCACTGACGTATATAAGTTACTCCAAATTAATATAGAATGTCAGGGACTATACGTGTGCATAGTTTAAAGCTGTCGGCTTGCATACTTTATGATATATTGGTATTTGGATAAAATAAATTAGGAGCATTTATTAACAGTTGGCAGCCCTGGTAGGTCTGAAGAATACGCTCAGTCATATCTGGTTATATACACATACAACATACGAAATTTGGTTGAATTCCAATTGATAGTATAGAAGTTATATGCATTTAAAAATTGGACCTATCAGGAGGCTTATAATCATTTTGGCAACACTGCCATGTTTAGCCTCCTGGAAATTAAACTGAAATATTATGATCTGTACGTGTGCCAATTTTGAAATAGCTCCCATTCATACTTTCCAAGATATCCAACATGGAGCTCAAATTTCAATTGCGATTTTTTAGCAGTTGGTAGCACTGACATCATTTTCAAATATGGCCGTGAGATATTCAGGTATAGATCTTTACTCCTACCAAATTTTGTTTCGATTGCTGCAGCCGTTTAGGAGTTGATAGGGGGACACACACACACAGCCAGACAGACAGACAGAAGGACAGACAGACAGACAGACAGACAGACACACACACACACATTTGCCCGATCTCATAAGTCTACTTTTTCCTCATTTTTGCAAAATGTGAAAAGTAGGCTAAAAATATCGCCAGCATGAGCACACACTGGCTCAATACATACAAACATATGCACATTTCCAATTGAGACTGCTTTGCCATTCAGCGCCCAGTCAAGTCTTCAAGCCTCTGTTTGCGAACAAGTCACCTCCATCGTCAAACACTGAATCTCACCATCGCCTCCTAGGTCTACCTTTGCTTCTCTTACCCTCTACAGCCGAACTCATTAACCTCTTAGGTAATCTCTCATCACCCATTCTCTTCACATGACCTCACCATCTGAACAGCTTACGAACAGCTTCATCTAGCGTGTTCATTTCTAACTTAGCATTTATCTCTTCATTACGAATACCTTCCTGCCATTGCTCCCATCTATTATTCCCAGCAATCATATCAGTTATCTCTAGCTTATGTATCAGATATCCTGAGTTAACCCAGCTCTCACAATCATACAAAACAGTCGACCTAAATACTGTGCGATATAGGGAGAGTTTCGTCGCTACACTTCCTACTTTCTTCCAGAATACAGTAGATCACAACTCAGAACTCAGTAAAATGGTTTTTCTATGCCTTGACTCTATTTTTATCTTTATTAGCCTATTTTCATTTTATGAAAAAATAGGCTTATGAGATCACCTTCTGTCCGTGTGTATGTGTGTGCGTATGTGTGCTTGTGTGTGTGTCCCCCTCAAATAATGCCTAAACAGTAGGAGCGATTTCAATGAAACTCGGTAAGGTCATAGCACCAATTTGGCCGAAAACGACCGTGCCCTTCAAATTTTATTACGTCTCACCAATCCAACATGGCGGATGTGCGAAATATTTCACCAGAATTCAATATCTAAAAAACTATTACTGATATCAACCTGAACTTGTGTACGGTGATAAAGGGCACTACTAGATGTTCACCTATGAGACCTTCAAAAACCTGGTAACTACAAAACCAACATGGCGGCCAAGCGAGGTTGAGACTTTTAAATAGACTTTTCTCGCGATTTAACCATCCAAACGCAATGAAACTTGATACAACAAATGTTTATAAACACTGTAATGCACTGGCATCTAATTTAGTTCAATTGTTTACATAACCTCAAGATGGCAGCTGAGCGAAATATTTCACCGGCATTCTATATCTCTGAAACTATTACTGATATCACCCTGATATTTTGTACGTTCACCTATGTGGCTTTCAAAAATATGTTAACTACAAAACGAACAAGGCGGCCAAGCGAAATTGAAACAATTGTATATACTTTTCTCGCGATTTAACCGTCTGAGTGCAGTGAAATATGGTACAGTAAATGTTTACACGTATTGTATTTTAATGCTAGAGGCTATGAACATAAGTTCACCTATAGGGCTTTCAATAACCTGGTGAACACAAATCCAACATGGTGGCGACGCGAAGTATAAATATTTAAATTTTAATTTAGTTCAATTGTTTACATAACCTCAAGATGGCGGTTGTGCGCAACTTTAAAATTAGTTTCTATTTCTTGTGTCGTGAAGTGAAAGTTTGAATAATGAACCCACGAAATATTTTTTCTTTAATGATATATAACTCAATGGCCTATACATATAACAATTCAACCTGGCGACCATACGAAATATTTAGACGGTTCTCAATATCTACGAATCATTTACAGCAATTAAACTGATTTTTTTATTTTCATAGAGGCTATGAACATAAGTTCACCAATGGAACTTTCAATAACCTGGGGAGCATAAATCCAACATGGCGGCGACGCGAAATATAAATAGTGAAATGGACGTTTCTCGCGACTTAACCATCCGAGCGCAGTATAACTTGGTACGGTAAATGCGTATACAATTTTTTATCCACGGGCATCTAATTTATTCCAATTGCTTTCATGACCACAATATGGATGCTGTGCGAAATCTTAAAATCTGATTTTCTTATCTTGTGTCCTAATCATGCGATTGAAGTTTGAATACTACACCTACACAATAATATTTATGTAATAGTACATAACTCTAAGACCTACATATACCAGGTGGCCCGTTTGCCCCGTCCAATCTTGTTTTAGATGTCCCGCATACATTAATGCTGTATGGGATGTCTGTTAACTGGTTTACACAGGGGTCACACTGAACGCAGGCCTATTACTTCAGAATACGAAGGAATAACGAGCGGACGGCCGCTAGCTGTATGTTCCTCAGCGCTACCCGTCTAATTCACCCCATTGCTTTTTGGAGCCTCGCATTTAAGAGCGTAATGGAATCTTATGTGGTGCGCCAACATTACAGCTGCTGGCAACATTTGACGATGGCTGGTGTATTCAGCATCGATGAGTACACGGACATTACACTAATATATGGAGAAGCAGGTCGTAATGCCGTTGAAGCTCGTAGACGGTAAGCACTGGTGTTTCCAGATAGATGTGTCCCATCTGCGCTCGCCAGCGAGGCTTCATACCGCTATGGGGCGCATTAGACGGGAGTACTGAGGAACATGCAGCTTGTGGCCGTCTGGTTGTTATCTCTTGGCAATCTGACGTAACCGGCTTGCATGCGAGGTTACCCCTTAGCAATTCAGTTATTGGACCTCCCGTTCATCACCCGTACATGCGGGACACGTATAAGTAGATTGCACGGCGCAAAAGGGCCACCTGGTATAACAAGTAGTTCCGTGAAGAATTATACAGCCTATTTTCATATATCCTACTCATGTTAATTGCCTCTATCAACATACAAAATATCAGTTTGATTGTTGTGATAGATTCGTAGATATTGAGAACCGTCTAAATATTTCAGATGGTCGCCAGGTTGGATTTTTAGCCTACTTTCGATTTTTGCAAAAAATGAAAGTAGACTTATGAGATCACTACAGGGCCAAAAATTGTGTGTCTGTCTGTGTGTATGTGTGTGTGTGTCTGTGTGTGTGTGTGTGTGTGTGTGTGTGTGCGTGCGCGCGCGCGTGTGTGTGTGTGTGTGTGTGTGTGTGTGTGTGTGTGTGTGTACTCTGAATGTCTGCCCCCCCCTATCAATTCGAACACGGTGAAACCGAATTGAACGAAATTTGGTACAGAGGTAGAACAAGCAAAGGGCACCTCAGTGTGATGTTTTATATCGCCGCCATCTTTACCAAAACTGAATGGCGGCCACTCATACGTTCAAAACGTAAAATCAAATAGCGACTAACCAAATTATCCGTTCTCTACCAAATTTGGTAATAACATACCTTCATATAGGACGCGTATTGTGACCAAACTACAATGTCATCCGCCGTACCATTTCAGGATGGCGGCCGTGCGAATTATGCAAACTTTATAATCCATATCATGGGACCCACCAGTTCCGATTATCGAGCCGAGAATCGATTTAACTGTTCTAAAGGAAGAGGCACGTTCGAAATTAAAAGTTTATTTTGTAATACTATAGTGCAGAAGTGATTTTAAAAAGCTGAGCCGTCTCGGTAAGAAGACAAGATGGCAGCGGATATCTTGTGCCTGACTTATACTTCACTAATTTGAGTATTGCATGCAATAAAGCGTACTGATACAAAATAAATAAACTTTGTATGAAATGCTTTATATATAAATAATATACTCCACTGATGAAATCGTTAGGTCTAAATCATTATTTGCTAACAAGTTCTATGTAAGTCATTTTATATGGATCAATGTTCGTTGGCACAAATGGCTCCGTGGTAAAGCGTTGCTCTATCATTCATATGCCTATGGTTCAAACCCCATCAGTGTTAGGTTTTTTGCTTGAAATTTTACATATTTGTTGCTTTTTAATGACTCAGACGTTTTAAAATTAAGCGTTATATTGTGCATATTACGGTGCAAAACATATATTTAATTAAAACATAATTCGCCAGCAGATTTGCTCGAGACATCTAGCAGCCAAAGAGGTAACTGCACGCCGGCCTACTTATTAACTTCCAGATTTTATCGAAAAGTTTCTTCTTATGGCCGCTAGAATACACTCGCCCTGTTAGGATTATATTGTTCGATACTTCTCCACTAGATTTCACGACTGGTCTACATGGGACTCCATTGATAGTATACCATTCCATTGGCATTCTATGCGCATCGAATTTGAAGAATGACAAGATGATAGGCTACTATGATACATTTTTACTTGTTATTTTAAAGGGTTTGTAACAGCCTATTGTGCGTTATTTGAAAATGTTATTTGAAGTAAAGAACAAAACGATTTCACATAGTAACTGAATTCTAGCCGCTGGTGCTAGTTCAGGTTATTAATACTTTTATTTCAGGCAAATAGCAATCGAAAATATCCACATAGTTTGTATACACACGTCTCTGTAGGGTCATGGAAAGATTTGTTAATTCAATTAGGGTTGTGAAAGCCATGCACAACCAGACGTGTAAAGACATGCCTCAACTCAAAGTTGGATGTTGCCCACGGCAGGTCGATTATGTAATAATAACAATAATAATAATGTTATTTATTTTACGTCCCTTTTAACTACCGCTGCTTTTAGATACGCCGGGGTGCCGGAATTTTGGCCCGAAGGGGATCTTTAACGTGCCAGTAAATCTACTGACATGGCTCCCTCGCATTTGTGCACCCTCAAATGCCAGCTGACTGCGCCAGGATACGAACCTGCAACCTAGGGCCCAGCAAGCGAGAACGTTACCGCTGAGCCACGCAGCCAGTCCGGTCGATTATGTCTCCAGATCCATAACATTCTTGAGATACTTCTTATCTATCTTTCTTCAATGATGGTAGTAGTTTTTTTTTTCTAGGTTGTGGCGTTTGGTAGAGGTAAATAGTTTCTAAGGTCTTCAACCAAGAAATGATTCTATTATACTCTTTGATAATAACAACGAGTTATAACTATACTCATACATTTAGGAGAAAGTAGGCTATATGTTCTTTACTGAACATCTTGTTTTATTTATGTACTATTACAGTGAAACCCCTCATATCCGAACCCCGGAAATCCGAAATCCCGGGTAATCCGAACGAGGTTCTTTCGACAATTTGAAGTTTGAAAAAATACACGCAAAAAAGAGAAACTTATTTATTTAGTCATAAAACAATCATATACTCTGCATTATGACTTCATTTTACATAATTAGTTGAAAAATTAACAAGGAGTACAGTTTGCATAGTGTAAAAGTGCCTACATAGACTACTTATCCCATCCAGGATTGAGAAACGGAAACGTTGGTTATTATTCCGTCTTTGCTAAGACAATGAAATAACAATAGAAACTCATACAATATCACTTAATCGTCACTTGAAATCAGTTATCTTCAATATTGTAGAAGTGACGAAAACCTTTCCGCGGAGGCAATTGCGCGCCAGCGTCGCACTAAGATGACATCGTTTGGCGTGGCTGCTGGGTGTTGTTCTACGAAGCGCAATGCGATGTCAACAGCAGATGCAGCTTCAGTATAAGTCATATTGTCTGCCGAAGTTTCTTCTTCCTCCGTGTCATTAGCTACATTGCCGTCAATTTGACTTTGGACCAGACTCACTATTTCATGTTCGCTGTTTGCGCCAAACCAGCCTGCCTGGCTCAATGTAGGCTACAGTCCTACACCGTAACGAGGGCTGGTCATTATGTTATGGATATCTTTCGGCTAATCCGAACAAATTGAAATCCGAACAGGCTACAGCCCCAATTAGTTCGGATTTGAGGGGTTATACTGTACATGAAGATTATTGTGTACGTGTGGTATTCAAGAAAATATGAGAAACCTGGGACTGTTAAGAAAAGAAGGGGACAAAACATATTTCAGTCACCGCTTTCAAGGTTAGGGTAGTCACTCGCACTGTACTTTTATTTACACTTTTTGTTTGAACACTCATGCGACGTTTCTTCGTTTTCACGTGATTCACAATGTCAGACCGTCCATCATGTCCAATACCAAATTTGGTTTGCACAACGTGCATTCTACAGTTTCTACACTACCAGTGATAAAATGAAACTCATTTTTTATGTTGGTGTTAAAATTACACTTTAGGGGCAGATGACCTCGTAGTTCTGCCCATTAAAACAATAATAACTAACTAACTAAAATTACGCCTTCACTTCGGCATGTTGAAACAGTGGTTTCATAGGTCAAAAACCTAAACTTAACTGGTAGGCCTACTGTAAGAACCAATCCAGTCAAAATACAACTGAAAATCGCACCAGTGCTACCAATAACACAAAACATTGAAAAGGCAAAGATTATTGAGCAAATCGTACAAGTGGCGCTTTCTTGCGTCTATACTTGCACAGTAAACAGCGAAACAAAACACTGTAGCGTAAGATACATAGACCAAGCATAAACACAAAAAAGCAGGACATTTGAGCGTCCCCGATGAAATTTTTGGGACAGTGGGACATTTTGCCCCAAAAAAACGGACTGTCCCGCGAAAAGTGGGACGAATGGACACCCTAGGTTAGTACCGCTTTCTTCAAAGCCATATTCAACAGGTTTTCTTGTATTTTGTTTTTGAAGGGCGGAGACTGTCTGTGGATGTAACTGTAGGTTTGGTAGTGTTTTGTAGAGCTATTTGTCTTGCATATTGGATCTGATGATGCTCGCTTGACGAGCAAAACATGTCATCCCTTAGTTTTCTCCAATGGTCCGTAACAATATACACTGGCGAAAATGAGAATATCCCAACACCATGAAATAAGGAATGTAGAATACGGAAATTTCAGCAATATATTTGTCGAGGTAACATATTTAATCGATCAAAGGTAAAAGACAACAGGTTAATGTCCGCGCGAGAAAAGCCATCTCAAATATGCCGTGCTGGTCCATTAATAACCGGTAAAATCGCCTGACTGTTGAATGCAGGTATGCAAACGTGCATGCATTGTGTCGTACAGGTGCCGGATGTCAGCTTGTGGGATGGAGTTTCATGCCTGTTGCACTTGGTCGGTCAATGCAGAGACGGTTATTGCCGGTTGTGGATGATGCTGGAGTTGTCATCCAATGATGTCCCATACGTGCTTGATTAGGGACAGATCGGGGGATCGAGCAGGCCAATGCAGCATGTCGACACTCTGTGAAGCACATTGGGTGCGTTATCCTGTTGGAAAACACCCCTACGAATGCTGTTCATGATTGGCAGCACAACAGGTCAAATAACCAGACGGACGTACACATCTGCAGTCAGAGTACGTGGGATAACCACGAGAGTGCTCCTGCTGTCATAGGAAATTGCTCCCCAGACCAGAACGCCCGGTGTAGGCCCAGTGTGTCGACGCCGTAGACAGGTGGAATGCTGACGCTCACCTGGCCTCCTCCTAACCAACACACGGCCATCACTGGCACCAAGGCAGAAACGGCTTTCATCGAAACACACTAGACCTCGATTCCATCCTCCAATGAGCTCTCGCTTGGCACCATTGAAGTCCCAGACGGCCCTAATTTCGTTTTATGAAAAAATTGGCTTAAGAGATCACCTTTTGTCCGTGAGTGTTTGTGTGTGTGTGTCCCTCAAATAACTTCTAAACAGATAAAGCGATTTCAATGAAACTCTGTAAGGTCATAGCACCATTCCGGCCGACCCCAACCGTGCCCTTCAAATTCTACCACGTCTCACCATGCCGACATGGCGGCTGTGCAAAATATTTCACAAGCATTCAATATCTCCGAAACTATGACTGATATCACCCGGAAATTTTGTACTCCGATAAAGGGAGTACAAAATAACCTGGAGAACACTGAACGGGTTGCGAAGTGGTGTAGGTAGGTCCAAGGTGAATTTGAAGAAATGGAGATACACTTCCGACACCACCATGTACGAGTGCGGGGAAGAACAAACCATGGATCACCTATGAGATATTGAAAACCCTGGTAACTACAAACCCAACATGGCGGCCAAGCGAAGTTGAGAATTTAAATAGACATTTCTCGCGATTCAACCATCCAAACGCAATGAAACTTGGTACAGCAGATGTTTACGCACATTGTAATGCACTAGGATCTAATTTAGTTCAATTGTATTCATAACCTCAAGATGGCGGCTGTGCAAAATATTTCACCGGCATTCTATATCTCCGTAACTATTACTGATATCACCCTGAAAGTTTGTACGGTGAAAACGGACACTACTACAAGTTTATCTGGGTAACTTTCAAAAACCTGTAAAGTACAAAACGAACATGGCGGACAAGCGAAGTTGAAATATTTTAATAGCCTTTCTCGCGATTTAACCATCTGAGCGAAGTGAAATATGGTACAGTAAATGTTTCTACATATTGTAATGCACTGACATTTAATTTAGTTCAATTGTTTAGCCTACATGACCTCAAGATGGCGACTGTGCGAAATTTTAAAATTAAGTTTTCATTTCTTGTGTCAAGTTTACCTCCGGGACATGACAATGGATGGGTTTCGTGGAGAACACTGAACGGGTTGCGAAGTGGGGTAGGTAGGTCCAAGGTGAATTTGAAGAAATGGAGATACACTTCCGACACCACCATGTACGAGTGCGGGGAAGAACAAACCATGGATCACCTTCTTGTATGCAGATTATCTCCTGCTAAGTGAACGATGAAGGACTTGATGGAGGCAACACCTGAAGCACGTGATGTGGCAAAATACTGGTCACATGGTAACATATAGTAGTATATAGTTTGACTGTTTTGGTGAGATTATATATAGTACCAGCTAAATACCATGTATGATGTAGTTTTTCTTGAGACTGGTGTTGCTTCTGACACGATTAAGTAATACATTTCTTGTGTCGTAATCACGCGATCGAAGTGAAAGTTTCTACAATGAAGCTTCGCAATAGTTTTCCTTAAATGGTACATAATTCTATGGCCTATACATATAACAATCCAAAACGGCGACCATCCGAAATTTTGACGGTTCTCAATATCTACGAATCTTTGACTGCAATCAAACTGAATTTTTTATGTTCATAGAGGCTATGAACATACGTTCACCTATAGGACTTTAAATAACCTGGTTAACACAAATCCAACATGGCGGCGACGCGAATTATAAATATTTAAAAAGACGTTTCTCGCGATTTAGCCATCCGAGTGCAGTGAAACTTGGTACGGTAAATGCGTGTACAAATGTTAATCCACTGGCGTCTAATTTATTTAATTGTTTTCATAACCACAAGATGGCAGCTGTGCCAAATTTTAAAATCTTGTTTTTACTTCTTGTGTCCTAATCATGCGATTGAAGTTTGAATACTACATGTACACAATAATCTTAATGTAATAGTACATAACTCTAAGGCCTACATATGTAAAAATAGAACATGGCGACTAACCGAAATACTAGACGGTTCTCAATATCTACGAATATATTACAGCAATCAAACTGAAATTTTGTATGTTGGCAGAGGCAATTAACATAAGTAGGATACCATGAAAATAGGCTTTAGTTCTTCACGGAACTACTTGTTAAATATCCTTATAATCTGAAGTCCCTCGGCGTAGCCGTGCTCGTTACGTCGTTCACCACGGGGCATGAGGGCAGGTTCAGCATGTCCGGATATCGTAGGTTTGAATCTCGGCTCTGACAGTGGCTATCCTGAATATGTGTTTCCCCGGGTTTTTCCACACTCCCTCCAGGAAAATGCCGGGATAGTACTTTACACGAACTCCCAGGGCACCTGCCTCATCCCTGTCCCTAATACAATTACGCACACTGACTACAGTCATCAGAGCAATTCAGGTTATCAACACACACCCAAATACACGGGAGAGATGACCAATATGTCTCAAGTCCTTAAAATGAATTAACAACAACAATTTGATAACTTACCTCAATGATAAATAAAGTGAGGAAAAATATGCTTATCACGTAATGTCCTGAAGAGAACTGCAAGTATTGTTCATCAACTGCTCCTTCTTCGCTATATAATTTATTAATATATATGATGGCCAGCACAGTGCAGATTAACACAATCACACAGAATATCACATGAATTGCCAACGCGATGTAGTAGTTCAGAAGACATAGCATGCGGAACGTGACACAAACTAAAACAGAAGGAATGTCGTGACTGTGAGCCTCCCAGGTTCAGAACCCAGGACTAGAGTTCGGGAAAGAGCATTACTTAAGGTTACAAGATTATTATTATTAGACAATTGTTATTAGTAGTAGTAGTAGTAGTATTATGTGATAATAATCAAAGTGAGTAAGTCAAGCTGTTATTCTCAAGGAATGAGAAACAACAGGAAGTTTACCAGGCTCTGTAAATATTGGCAGGTCTAAAGGGGCCTAGCCCATGTACTCTGTATTGTAGGAAGAGTGATTCATGGTCACAAGCAAGTCCGGTAGTTGGACTCGGAGATCATGTGAATGCTAGTATAGGCAACCGCCACTAGCCTGGACAGCAGCACTTACTGGGTGCTGAGGGTGGAATTGACCACAGACCACAGTGGAGGGAGGGATGGACTCGGGTCATCCCTAGTTGGATATAAGGACATCCAAGATGGCGGGACGGGGCTCTTGCGCTCTGCTCTTGAACTCAGCAGTTAGCTTTTGACAGACAGGCATCGCCTGAACGTGTGTTAGAATTCAGTACCATGGTGGCAAGCTAGACTTCGTGTAGAAGAAGGACTTAGTAGCGCCAAATCAGACCTGCGTAAACTTCCATCAATATATTCATGTAATTGTATAGGCCTATATTGTACATACAACGACTGCGATATTGTAATAAACGACAGTACGTTACAGGGGAAGTATCATCTTTTATTCCGGGAAGTTCCGGGACTAGCCTACAAACTCAAATGCCCTTAACTAGTAACCCGCTCAGTTAGAAGAAAAACACCAGAGGCGCTGTCGACCTGCCAGAACTTTTCACAGGACAGGTAGGTCACGACAGGAAAACAATTCTTACACATTCAGCTTATGGGGCAAAGAATCAGTGGGGTAACTAGGATTTGCTTCTGGAGGGGGATGAACTAATTAGCAATGAAAAGCGTTTTACTATACTCTTATTCCTCCGCTTGGCCTTGTGTTGCTAAAGAGTGATATGAATAATAGTGTATTTTTCCCAGTGGCTCTGTCAGGAACGTCTCTGTTAATTGTAGAAAGTACCACATCCTATCATTCATTCATTTCCGTGTCCGGTCAACATTTCCAAAAAACTGCAGCTGCGATGGCCTTCTTGCTTCCTATAAAACATCTTCTGTTGTGCATGGGTTGTCCAGGAGGGGGCAGATATGTAGGTTGCTTGGGTCTTGTTCAGCTCCACATTCACAGGAGGTGTCTGCGTCTGCTGGAAGGATCTCCCATTTTTGCAGGTTGGTCTTGCATCGAGGGACACCCACTCTTAAGTGGTTGAGGGACCTCCACAGACGATAAGGTAGGTCGGCGCCAGGAGTCAGTTCTTCCTTTGGTGACATGTCTGTGGGCAGTGAGCTCCTCCATCTGTTAAGACGAGTTGTCCCTGGCGTTCTCTCCAGCGGCAGAGTCCTAGGTATGAAACTCTTGTGGGATCTAAGACGAGATCTTGCTGCCTGGTGACCATATAGTGGATGTCGATGGTCATTCTCCTGCGTTGTTCTCTCAGCGTCCGCAGCAGTGGCCCTCCGGATGTTGGGTGGGGCTATTCCAACAATAGGGTATAGTTTGTGCACTGGTGTTGGTTTCAGGCATCCCGAGATTATCCTTGCAGTGTCGTTGACCGCAGTATCAACCTGCTTAGCATGTTCCACACAGGAGCGGCATACTCAGCGGCTGACACACACAGTGCAAGTGCGGAAGTCCTCAGGATGTGCGGGCTGGCTCCTCAGGTGCTGCCGATCAGCTTCTTGAGTATACCATTGCGAGCACTGACCTTCTGTTTCGTGTTCAGACATGGTTGTCTATACGTTAGAGCACGGTCTAGTGTGACACCTAGGTAAACTGGTGTTGGGCAAAGTTTCAGTTCGCCATGTGATGCCCAGCTGTCGCCGTGCTTCCCTGTTACGTAGGTAGATGGAACGCACACACTTGTGTCTTACTGGGGTTCGGCTTCAGATGGTTGGCATCATAGCACTTGGAGAGTTCGTCCACATCCTATGGTGCAATGAAAGGACCAAATCTCTGACTACCTACAGTAAAGAAACATAGCGAGTGTCGTGTGTACGGTTACTATTCTAATTTAAAGACAGCATCTGTTCTTGTGTACTTGTTGTGCAAAAGTGGATTGATGGCTGTTTGGCTGCAACAGATATTATTAATATTCTCTTTAGAGTAACGAACCATTTTTTATTGCTTTATTTTGATTTTTTTTTCTATTTTCTCTTAAGTTTAGGTTTTAAGACTCTGTTTTGTTGTGATTTCTGTTTTGATTTCGAGTTCGTTTTTGATTTTTGTTAATGTTTTTTATTTTGCTTTTGTTATTGCTTTTGTTTTGCATTTGCTTTGTGTTTTCTTATTATGGTTTTGTATTTGTATTCTGCTTTAGCTTTTGTTCTTTATTTTTGAATGTTGCTCTGTGTTTCTTTCTTACAATTTTGCTTTGTGTTTTTGTTTTGTTGTTGATTTTGCTTATGTTGTTATTTTTGTTTTGTGATTTTGTTCTGATTTGGCTTTTTTATTTTTATTTTGTTATTTTTGTTTTGTGTGTGTTTTTTGGGGAGGTTCATGTTTCTTGTAGTCTGCTTTGGCTTTAGTTTTTTTTATTTTGGATTTTTGCTTTGTATTTTTGTTTAGATTTTAATTTTAATTTTGTTGTTCTTGCTTTGTGTATTTGTTTTGTTTTTGTTTTTTACTTTGATTTTGTTGTTATTTTTGCTTTATGGTTTTGTTCTTTCTTAGCTTTTAATTTTGCTTTTGTTGTTATTTTTGTTTTGTGTTTTTGCTCTGATTTTGCTTTTAATTTTGTTTTTGTTATTTTTGTTTTGTGTTTTTTTTTTGGGGGGGAGGGGGTTCGTGTTTCTTGTTTCTGCTTTGGTTTTAGTTTTTTTATTTCAGATTTTGCTTTCAGTTTTTGTTTTGATTTTCTTTTAATTTTGCTATTGTTGTTTTTGCTTTGTGATTTTGTTTGGTTTTGCTTTTTATTTTGCCTTTGTTGTTATTTCTGCTTTGTGTTTTTGTTTTGTTATTATTTCTCCTTTTTACTTTTGATTGGTTTTTGCTTTTTAATTTGCTTTTGTTATTATTTTTGCTTTGAGTTTTTTTGTTTTGTTTTGATTTTGTTGTTACTTTTGCTTTGTGTTTTTGTTTTGCTTTTGCTTTCGTTGTTATTTTTTCTTTGTGCTTTTGTTTTGTTTTTGCCTTGTTATTTTTGCTTTGTGTTTTTGTTTTGTGTGTTTTTTCTTTCGCTTTTGATTTCTTCATTTTGCTTTATGCGGGGTGGGGGCTTTGGGCAAAATGAGACATACAGTAGTCAATGAAAGCAAAACTACACGTTTACCCGATTGTTGTCGATAGCATTTGAAACGTATTGCAAAGGCTCGAAAATTAATATTTTTTAAGCAAGACGTGTTATGTTAAGGTAACACTAAACGTTTTACACGAGTAAAGGGAAATGTTCTTGAATTAGTAAGTAAAATCGTACATAATCCAATCGTTTGTCCTCAATCCGAAGTTTGGTTGTGTTCAAAATAAATACATACACACATAAGATCTCATTAGTCTACTTTCATTTTTTACACAAAAGATGCTAAACATTATTTATGATTAATTACTATTTGCACAGATTACAAAGTGGGTTATAAGGATGACATGTTTCGTCGTCAAGATCATCAGATCTGATATTTAGTCCATCACATGAAACGTCTATTAAATTGACGGAGGAGTTTTCAGATGGAAAAGACCAGTAGAATACATGAAAGTAGACTATATGAGTTATTCACGGAACTACATCTTGCAAAAAAAATACTCATACTTACTGGCAATCACAGATAGAAATATTCCGATAATTCCACATTTCACATGGTTTTTAATGTGCTCTGCGCCGACTTGTTCTGACATATATATCCTAGAATTTGGATCATATTCATCGGTCCAGTAGAGTCCAGTAACGAAAGTAATTTGTAAAAGAGCTATAATTATACCTCTCACCAACAAATATTCCGTCCAGGTGCTACAGGCAACGTCGAAATCCTCATCAGGATAAGCAGGGAATCTGTAGCAATAAGAATTGTAATGGTTGGTAAAATGAAACTTCCTTATTCCTGGAGCCAACTGGCGTTGCCAAATGCATAGAATTAATTTAATCGGTCGTAGCTGAAAGGCATTAAGTCAAAAATGGTCATTTTTTTAAGAATTAGTATTCTGAAGTATTGACCCAAGGGCCTTGGAATGGCACAGGAATGAATTAAGCCATCCTTCTGTTTAAGCTACATACAAAACATTTTCATCTTACCAACAGGAGAAAAAGCACTGGCAAAGCAAAATCTATCACAAAGCAATTTGATTTGTGGGTTTAAGCCAGAACCACTGCTTCATGTAGTGTGATCAGAGGAGGAAAGCATTAAGTCAATGACTTAATGCCTTTCAGTGCCATATTCCGTACTTAATATCGGCCACACTGCAAGATTCCCGCGTGATACAGTGCTATTGTAAATTGCATTTGTACAGAGTTTAGATGGTTTTTATGTTGCAAATTCATTTTAAAATAAAATATCATGTGAAATATTCATCCTGGATGGCTTTATGCAGCACTAAAGTGACAACGGAGTTGAAAGACATTTAAGTCACGTTTCCAAAATTGATTCGAAAAGTATGTTTATTAAAATTAATATTCCGCTAAAACAAATATAACCTGAAGAGTTGCTTCACAACATATAAGGTGCGTTCAAAAAATAACGAACCGGAGATTGTAATGCGCAAACCGGTGACGACATCAGCTAATCGTGGAGTGTGTAACGAGGTGTGATTCCGACCAGAGGGTGGAAGGTCACAGCCCGTCGCTAGAGGACACGCGTGCACGTCACGTGACGATACAAAGCGAGCAGCAGCATGCATCAATCGTCCAACGCTGTCAGTTGCATTGAAAACAGTGACATGGAGGCGTCAAACGAAGAGCAAAGAGGTGTTGTTCGGTTTCTGACAGCGGAATGATTAGGGGGAACGGAAATTCATCGCCGAATGTCACAAGTGTACGGAGAACACCGCATGTCCCTTGCAAGGGTCAAGGCGATGCACAAGCCCTTCAGGGAAAGACGGGTGTCGTTATCCGATGATGCCCGGTCTGGGGCACCGATGACAACGTCCAGCTGGTTGATGCACTCATTGCCCAGGACCGCCGAGTGACAGTGAACGCCATAACCGCCGTGGTCAGATTGAGCGTCGAAAGTGTGCACACCATCATGAAGGAACGACTGCACTTGCGGAAAGTGTGTGCCCAATGGGTGCCCCTCAGTCTTCAACCATACCAGGAAACATGTCGAATGGCCTACTGTCTTGGTCTTGGTTGGACGATGGATGCAAGCTGCTGCTTGCTTTGTATGGTCACGTGACGTGCACGCGTGCCCTCTAGTGACGGGCTGTGACCTTCCACGCTCTGGTCGGAACCACACCTCATTACACACGCCACGATTAGCCGATGTCGTCACCGGTTTGCGCATTCCAGCCTCCGGCTCGTTACTTTTTCAACGCACCTTATAGATGACAAATATAGTGTGTTTGTTAAGTTCTGTTCTGTCAATGACGTTTTATCTGTGTCCCGAAAAGTAGTGAAATCTGACTTAATGCTTTTCAGCTCCGGCCGATTCAATTTTATAGTAAACTGGTTTTCGACAAACTCAGGGGATAACCGATTTCTGAGAGTCAAATTTCACCCTCTCTGTTCGGCTACAGCCACCCTTTAATGCTTGCAGATGAACAGCCATGCTTTACTCCTATATGGCTGGAGGGGATAGCGATTGCCATGCGTGACAAAGTGTATTCCTGACGAATATTGCTAAGCATATTAGACAACGGATTCTGTACTGTACGCTGACAAAACATGTCTGTTGCATTGACACATAATTACTGTATAGTCTGCGTCACGTTAAATAAGTTACTGTAGTAACAATTTAACCTTATCATTTGTCCATCTCTACAAGCATGGTCATTTATATTATAATTAGCGTTGGGTTGAATCAGGGTTGTATTGATTGTTGTTGTAGAAATTAGCATTCTTGTCTGTCATTTCTGAGGTCCGACTTCGATTCCTGGCTCTATTAATCTATATTTAATTCTGGTCTGAGGGCTGCGATGGGGTACCCTCAGCGGTAATTATTCAGGAGTGGTGAACCTGGATTTTACATTTGCACTTAGGCCTAGATAAAATATGCCATTTTCATGATTTTCATACCTTATTTCATATTCTGGGAGTCTTTACCAATTGAAATTACAGTCGATTATCACTACTGTACTTTAAATATGTGCTAAATTACGTAAATATATGTTTGTGTTTCTTGCTCATTCAACGACAATTGCTACGTTTGTTTGGCGCATTAGGTCTCTTCAACTGTTACCGATGCACTCACCATGACGTTACATTGCTGGAACCAACATATGGGATACAAAATACACCTTACAGATTGAAAGCCTCTAACAGATAGGGAAGAAAAGGTTGAGAGATGGAAAGCTTACATAGTGTTTGTATAAGGGAAAGGAGATTGAGAATTAAGTAATGGAAAGGGAAGAGGAAATTGATGAGGATGCGAAAGGAGATATAATATTGAGATCAGAATTTGACAGAGCATTGGAAGACTTAAGCAGGAACAAAGCACCAGGCATAAATGATATACCGATTGAGTTGCTACGCTCCATAGGCGATGATGATCTGGTCAGGTTATTTCACTTGGTGTGTAGGATTTATGAGACAGGTGAGGTACCCTCTGATTTCAAGAAGAATGTTATCATCCCTATACCAAAGAAAAGGTTTAGTAAGATATTCCATGTTGATAAAATATGGATAAACAAGCGTATTTAGGTCATGTGGAAGGCATATTTACTTGTAGATTTTAACTATTTACTACCCAATGGAATCCTTATTTTTTGTACCATTTTAGCCAACTTTCGAATTTTGCAAAAAATGAAAGTAGACTTATGAGATCTACACGGACCAAAAGTTGACAGTCTGTCTGTGTGTGAGGGTGTGAATGTGTATATGTGTTCCTCCTTATCAATTCAAACACAACGAAACCGAATTGAACGAAATTTGATGCAGAGGTAGCACTAGTAAAGGGCACTACAGTGTAATGTTTTTATCGCCACCATCTTTACCAAAACTGAATGGCGGCCACCCAAACGTTCAAAACGTAAAATCAAATTACGGCTAAACTAATCATCCGATCTCTTCCAAATTTGCTAACAACATGCCTTCATACGGGACGTGTGTTGCGCCCAAACTACAAGGTCATCAGCCGTACCATTTCGAGATGGTGGCCGTGAGAACTATTAAAGCATTATAACCCATAACATGGAACCCACCAATTCCGATTATCGAACCGAGGGCGGTTTAAGCTATCCTAAGTGACCTACCTAGAGATCTCGGGTTCGAATCCCGGACGGGGTAGATATTTTTGCTACCAGATTATCATTTTAAATTTTGTAAATATTGTCAATTACAGTACAGTAAGTATGTAGTTAGTTTTAGTTGTAAGTATGAAGTTAATTTGTTTATTAGATATATGTCATAGTTCTATTAGACTGTGGTGTGTGAGTGTGTCTGGTGAGGGTGCATGTGAGTGGGCCTGGTGACAGACTGTTTTAGTGGTAGTATTTGTTGTTGGTGAAACTTTAGTATTTTTTTTCGTTAGTAGAATTTTGGTATTTAATTGTTAGTAGAAGGTTAGTATTTTGTAGTAGAATTGCTCTTTACTTATTCTGAAAGGGAGTAGCAGCCTTTCAGAATAAATCAATTCTTTACTAGTCTAATAGACGGTTAAGATATTGATAATATAAGCCAACTAATGGCTACACTGCGTTCTGCTGCACGGCTGAAAGCAACGGGAAACTACAGCCGTAATGCTATTCCCGAGGATATGCACCTCTCTATGCATAATTACGTGTGATGATGGCCTCCTCCCTTGTAAAATTTCAATCCGGAGGTAAACTAGTCCCCCGTTCGGATCTCCGGGTGGGGTCTACTCGAGAGGGGGTTAACATCACAGAAGTGACAAAGAGGAAATCTGACATTCTACGGATCGGAGCGTGGAATGTTAGAAGTCTGCTAGGAAGTGGAAAGTTAGAAAACTTAGAACGGGAAATGGATAGGTTGAGGTTGGATTTGGTTGGGATTAGTGAAATGCGCTGGCAGGAAGAACAGGACGTTTGGTCAGGAGACTATAGGGTCATTAGCACTAAATCAAACAATGGCCAAGCAGGAGTTGGTCTCATATTGAGTAGGAAACTTGGACAGCGGGTGGAATATTATGAGCAATACAGTGAACGGATTATTGTAGCAAAAATCAATACTAAACCTACGTGCACCACAGTGGTACACGTCTATATGCCTACCAGTCAAGCTGATGATGAGGATGTTGAAAAGGTCTACGAAGAAAAAAGGAAGCTTGTAGTTTAACGTGACCGTTAATCTTGAGATCATGAGCCACGGGACCTCCTTTTTACGTGGAATCCGAACCACAGGACATGGCATTTCACATCGAAAATCTCACATGCAATGACCGGGAATCCTACGAAGAAATAGATGACATTCTGAGGTATATCAAAGGTGATGAAAATGTTATAGTAATGGGAGATTGGAATGCTGTGGTAGGAAAAGGGAGAGAAGGAAAGATAGTAGGAGATTTCGGATTAGGAGAAAGGAATGATCGAGGAAGCAGGCTGATGGAATTCTGCACCGAACATGAGTTGGTCATAGCTAACACCTTATTCAATAACCACAATAGAAGAATATACACATGGATGAGACCAGGAGATACAGGGCGTTACCAAATCGACTTCATTATGGTCAAGCAGAGGTTTCGAAACCAGATTTTGGATTGTAAAACATATCCTGGTGCTGACATAAATTCTGACCACAATCTGGTTGTAATGAAATGCAGATTAAAGTTGAAGAAACTGAAGAAAAGTCAAAAGCCAAAAAGGTGGGCAATAGACGGACTGAAAGTAAAGGATGTAAACGAAAGATTCAAGAAGAGTATAACGGAAGGACTAATGAAAAATCCTAAACGGACTTCAATTGCAGACGAATGGGCACTTTTGAAGAATGAAATAACAAAATCCGCAGAAGAAAACATTGGTAGGAAAGAAAGAATAGGTAGAAAACCGTGGATCACTCAGGATATACTAGAATTGATGGATGAAAGGCGGAAACACAAGAATCTAAGAGATGAAAAGGGGAAAGCAGAATACAGACGTCTGAGAAATGAGGTTAACAAGAAGTGCAAGGAAGCGAAAGAAGAATGCTTGAAAGAGAAATGTGCAGGTATAGAAAATTGTCTGAAATTAGGAAAAGTAGACACAGCTTATCGAAGGATTAAGAATACTTTTGGGGAAAAGAAGACTAAGTGCTGTAATATTAAGGACACAAATGGAAAGCCTCTAACAGATAGGGAAGAAAAGGTTGAGAGATGGAAAGCTTACATAGAGTGCTTGTCTAAGGGAAAGGAGATTGAGAATCATGTAATGGAAAGGGAGGAGGAAATTGATGAGGATGCAAAAGGAGATTTAATATTGAGATCAGAATTTGACAGAGCATTAGAGGACTTAGGCAGGAACAAAGCACCAGGCATAGATGATATACCGATTGAGTTGCTACGCTGCATAGGAGATGAAGGTCTGATCAGGTTATTTCACTTGGTGTGTAGGATTTATGAGACAGGTGAGGTACCCCCTGATTTCAAGAAGAATGTTATCATCCCTATACCAAAGAAAGTGGGAGCTGACAGATGTGAAGATTACCGTACAATCAGCTTGATTACTCATGCTTCAAAGATCCTGTCTAGAATAATTTACAAGAGGATTGAAAGCCAGATAGAAACGGAGTTGGGTGAAGACCAGTTTGGTTTCAGGAGAAATGTAGGAACAAGGGAAGCTGTACTAAGTCTTAGGCTGATTTTGGAAGGTAGAATAAGGAAAGGTAAGAGAACGTTCATGGCATTTGTAGACTTAGAAAAGGCTTTTGATAACGTTGATTGGACTAAATTGTTTGACATTTTGAAATCTATTGGAATAAAGTACAGGGATAGGAGGGTGATATACAATCTATACAGAAACCAGACAGCAGTCATTCGAGCTGAAGGACATGAGAGAGAAGCTGGTATTCAGAAAGGTGTAAGGCAAGGCTGCAACTTATCACCCATACTTTTCAATCTTTACATTGAACAAGCAATGAAGGAAATTGGAGAAAAATTTAAAGTGGGAGTGAAGATTCAAGGAGAAATAATTTCAACTCTGAGATTTGCTGATGACATCGTCATCTTGGCCGATACGCCTGAGGATTTGAATCAGTTTTTGAATGGTATGGACTCCGTCTTACAGAATGAATACATGATGAAAATTAATAAATGTAAAACAAAAATACTGGAATGCAGCCGAAATAAATCAGAAACTTCTATGGAGATCAAATTGGCAGGTGAAAAGCTGAAGGAAGTTGGAGACTTCTGTTACTTAGGAAGCAGAATAACCAGTGATGGACGAAGCAAAGAGGATATAAAAAGTAGGTTGGCTCAGGCAAGGAAAGCCTTCCTACAAAAAAGGAATCTGTTGACATCGAATATAGATTTAGGTATTAGGAAGTCATTTTTGAAAGCCTTTGTCTGGAGCGTGGCGCTCTATGGAAGTGAAACTTGGACTATTGGTGCAGCAGAAAAGAGGAGAATTGAAGCATTTGAAATGTGGTGTTACAGGAGAATGATGAAGATCCGATGGGTAGATAGGGTTACAAACGAAGAGGTATTAAGACGAGTGGGAGAGGAGAGATGTTTCTGGCGACTGCTAATGAAGAGAAGAGATAGGTTGGTAGGACACATACTAAGACACCCAGGAATAGCAAGCTTATTTATGGAAGGAAGGGTCGAGGACAAGAACTGTAGGGGTAGACCAAGGTTAGAATATGTTAAACAGATTGCCTCGGATGTAGGGTGTGGTAGCTATGTAGAGATGAAACGATTAGCTCAGGACAGGGAGGCATGGAGAGCTGCATCAAACCAGTCAAAAGACTGAAGACTCAAACAACAACCAAAGAAAGTAAGAGCTGACAGATGTGAAGATTACCGTACAATCAGCTTAATTACTCAAGCTTCAAAGATCCTGTCTAGAATAACTTACAAGAGGATGGAAAGCCACATAGGAACGGAGTTGGGTGAAGACCAGTTTGGTTTCAGGAGAAATGTAGGAACAAGGGAAGCTGTACTAAGTCTTAGGCTGATTTTTTAAGCTAGAATAAGGAAAGATAAGAGAACGTTCATGGCATTTGTAGACTTAGAAATGGCTTTTGATAACGTTGATTGGGCTAAATTGTTTCACATTTTGAAAACGAGGGATAGAAGGGTATCTACAATCTATACAGAAACCAGACAGCAGTCATTCGAGATGAAAGACATGAGAGAGAAAGGCGTAAGGCAAGGCTGCAACTTATCACCCATACTTTTCAATCTTTACGTTGAACAAGCAATGAAGGAAATTGGAGAAAAATTTAAAGTGGGAGTGAGGATTCAAGGAGAAATAATTTCAACTCTGAGATTTGCCGATGACATAGTCATCTTGGCTGACAAGCCTGAGGATTTGAATGAGTTTTTGAATGGTATGGACTCCGTCTTGAGGAAAGAATTCATGATGAAAATGAATAAATGTAAAACAAAAATATTGGAATGCAGCCGAAATAAATAAGAAACCTCTATGGACATCAAATTGACAGGTGAAAAGCTAGAGGAAATAGGAGACTTCTGTTACTTATGAAGCAAAATAACCAGTGTTGGACGAAGCAAGGAGGATATAAAAGTAGGTTAGCTCACTCAGGCAAGGAAAGCATTTCTACAGAAAAGGAATCAGTTAACATCGAAAATAGATTTAGGTATTGCCTTTGTCTGGAGCGTGGCACTATATGGAAGTGAAACTTGGACTATTGGTGCAGCAGATAAGAGGAGAACTGGAGCGTTTGAAATGTGGTGTTACAGGAGAATGATGAAGATCAGATGGGTAGATAGGGTTACAAACGAAGAGGTATTAAGACGAGTGGGAGAGGAGAGATGTTTCTGGCGACTGCTATTGAAGAGAAGAGATAGGTTGGTTGAACACATATTAAGACACCCAGGAATAGCAAGCTTAGTTATGGAAGGAAGGGTCGAGGACAAGAACTGTACGGGTAGACCAAGGTTATAATATGTTAAACAGATTGCATCGGATGTAGGGTTTGGTAGCTATGTAGAGATGAAACGATTAGCGCAGGACAGGGAGGCATGGAGAGCTGCATCAAACCAGTCAAAAGACTGAAGACTCAAACAACAACAATTATGTAAAAAAGCATTCATTGGCAAAACGATTGGTCTGGAAAAAGGTTATTGATGAGTAGCACCGTATGCGTGGGGTTGGCAATATTGTATTTGCCCCATAATTACGGCGAACACAACTGGAATTATTTTTGTCGTTATTATTTTATTGTATAAGTCGTGATCTAAATAGGGGTTGAGGAGAGGGGGATTATAGACAGCGGAGGAGAAACCATCAAATTATTATTCATCATTAAAAAAGGTATTTTGGCTAATTTAAGTACCGTAGTTTTGACCTGTTACTATTATTTAAAATTACATACTAGTTGGAAACGGTAAGAAATATCATCTCCTGGGCCGGCTGCGTAACTCAGCAGTAACGTTCTCGCCTGTTTTTCCCAAGATATTGGGATCGAATCCCGGCGCAGTCAGTTGTTATTTGAGGTTGAGAAAATGCGAGAGAGCATTTATTGACACGTCAAAGATCCCCTTCAGGGCAAAATTTCGACATCCCGGCGTCTCTATATAAAAAAAGCCTCAATAGTTAACAGGGACGTAAAACCAATAACATTAATTAATGTCATCTCCTGAGCCATAAAACTAAAGACTTCTTCGTATTGTAGAAACTAGCATTCTTATCTGTCACCCCTGTGGTCTGAGTTTGATTCTCGTATCTGTCAATCTGTATTTAATTCTAGTCTGAGGGTTGGGACCGGATACACTCAGCCTCGTGAGACAAAACTGAAATGGTGTAGGTCCGATTCTCACCTCAGCCATCATAGAAGTGGATATTCGTGGTTTCCTATAACTCGGTATTTCAAAGGAAAGAACGTCAAGGAAATGGCGGGAGCTTGGAACAGCTGAGCAGTGTTGCCAAGTTTTTATCGTTGATGAAGATAAGCTGATTCGAATAATACACAGGGCTACACTTCGGACATTATTTCGGTAATATTATGCGCAATATAATGCAAATGTCGATCCTGAGTCAACGCCGAGAACATTCAAATAGAGAAATACGGTACATAAATAAATAAATAAATAAATAAATAAATAACACACCGAAGCTATGCTACCTTTATCACCGTTATTCAATAAATACTAGAAAGGGGCCAAACACTCGACAGCTATACAAATATAATACAAAATACAAACACAAAGTAATCTGATGATGAATATATCAACACTCACCATGCAATGATTATATCCTTCAAGATGAAACAGGAGTTTGGGTGAAGGTCGTTCACAGTTTACAGCAGTTAACACAGAACGCAGCAGCAACATCATGATAACACCAAGCACGCTCACTCACTGTATCGCAACTCTGTACGGTTAATGATAGCTTCCACATACGTAATGTTACGGTAAATTAGTATTTAGCACCAAGCACACAAACAAGCTGCTCTGTGGCGATATTATTGCCGTGTTTTTACATTGTCGATTTGTAGGCTATTGAATGACAAGCGTTAATTTGAACACTACGGTACTATTTGCAACTCATTGACGTACTATAAAAGAAATAACGAAGTAAAAATGGAAACAAAAATTTTAAACTCGATTCTAAAAGTAAACGAAACGATGTCAATGAAACAAACTCCTACACAGTTAACAGGCATTAGTTCCGCCCCTTAAAACAACAATAACTAACTAGTTAACAGGCAACTGAATGAATGAACAATCCGCTGGCAACGTGTGGCATTAGTTGTCAAAATCCAGCCAATAGGGGGCTCGCGGAGGCCATTTTTATATCGTTCCCGCCAAATGCTTCAGGTTCTTACTCTTGAAATACAGGGTATTATTGAAGGCACACCGCTACAAAGGTTATCAGACAAATTCTACCCACGCTCAAGTACACGAGGCTGATGGCTGCGATATCCTACATGAAACAGCAACAAAGCAGCAGCTACTGAACGCTATTCTTACATAAAAAGGTGGTGTCCCTTAACGTGGATAACATCTTGAACGGTGTATTTCGCATAAGTCGGTCTCCCACCGTGCTCGGGAAATTTACTTCATGGCATGATGTTAAAACGAATATTCTGTAAAAACTATTTCAGAAGATTAACAGTGATGTATTTACCTTCGCAGTCTCCAATACACCCAGTCTAACATTATTGTAGCGTACGTTTAATAAATGCGGTAGACTAGTACGTAATATCACTATCCATTGGGACAGCTTTTAGCTTTCAATACTAAAACCATGGTAACTCATATTGGAAATCTGAACAATTAAACAAATTTGAAGTAACTTATAAGAGTTGAAAATGTGACCATGGTTATTTTTTCTCGACATAATTCCGTAAGTTTTCAACCTTTGCAATATTGTTTGGGAGGGTATGTTAATGAACATAACTTACTAAGTACTGGTGGTCGAGGGGAGAGCGGGGTTTTGGGGAGGCAAAATAAGGTTTTCTGTGTTTGCTAATACCTTGTAATCTATTGGACCTAAGGAAAATATTATTCTTAGCACAAATAAAGACAATTACATTCTCTACAAAAAAAAGTTATATTCTCTTCATGAATTCCTGACATTAGCTACTTTTGGCTTTTCAACTTTTACAAGGCAGATTATTGAAAATGTATGATTTATGATTCACATAGGACCTGTCTGGGAGTGTTTAGAAGTTGATTACAAATTGAATTATCACTGCTGCACAGGAAATATTTGTTTTTTATTTCGGCTGCCATGACACATCACAGAACAATTGACGTCCTACACGACGTCATGCCCGTTGCCAACATGTCTGATACAAAATACACCACACAACACACGTAACTTTGTAATTATGTGAAAAAAGAAATAAAAGGCAAAACCATTGGCCTGGATAGAGATCATTGAAGGGTGACTACCCCCACTGTGCGTGACAAAAACCAGGGGTGTTTATATTAGCTGGGCCGCGCTACCTAACCATTATTGGTCTAGGCAAAAACCATTGGTCTGGATGAAAATATTGGTCTAGGCAAAACCATTGGCCTGGATAAAGATTATTGATGCGTGACTTCCCCACTGTGTGTGACAAAAACCAGGGGTGTTTGTTTATATTTACGCTACCTAACAATGGCACATGTATTCTGAAGGTACGATATCCTTCGCTAGATGACAGAGGAGTAGCGGTTCTTGACGGCGATGTTTTCGCTTAGTTGTTTATCAAAGTGCCAAGGGCGCAGTCGAGCGGTAGACTACCGTCGCGCGCGACCGGAAGTGCTTTTTTTTTCGACCGCCCAATACAAAGTGTGAGTATCTATCATAGTTTTTCCTCATTTATAACACATTTCATTCACTATTAATAGCCCAGTTGCTCATTCTCCCCCCAACATCCACACACATGCATGCACACAACACTATCTTTAAAGCTGTCATAGGCCTATAGTGCTTTTTAATTTTTGCCACCAGCGTAGTCGCACTTATTATTCACAGTTTATATAATCAACTCTGAACTCCCATGTTTCTTCGACATATATAAAATATATTGGTTCTACATACCTAATAGTTTTATTTATAACTTATAGGCTTTACGTTATTTCCTAAAAAATAGTAATTTTTGAATTCATTGATTTGGCAAACTTTGGGCTTTTTACATTACATTACATTATGCGAACCGGCCGAAACTAAGGACGACGCAAATATCATTTCATTTCCTTCTCATAGTTCTTTCATACTTTCTCTCTGCTGTCCATCTTCCTCCCCTGCGTTCTCTCTTTTCTCCCACAAGAACCGTTATGTTAGAAAGTATTATGTTTGAATAAAGCACATTATAGCTATTATGTTTTGGATAACGGATATTATAACTCTTTAATATGCACACACATCTGAATCTACATCTTAACACAATGAACAACTTACAACTAACATTGTCACAGAGTAAAAGCATATATACACTCCGACCAAGTTCCATAGAGGACATAAACTAGATACATAATAGTCTCCCCCACTTATATAAAAACAAATAAAAGGAACTATTCATATTCATTTGGGCACATAGTCTTGCAGATACTGAGGAGGTCGCCTGTCTCTGGCTGATCTTCTTAAATAATTATCATCAGGTGGTGGAAGGCTGTTTCGATCAGGGCGTTCATCTGGTTGCACGATGGTCTGCCTTGTATCATCTGAAGTGTGGGTTGCAGGAGGAATATCCTCATTTTCTAGTCTTGACTGGGTTGGTGTTGGTATGTTTGGAACACCACGCACAGGAGGATTTGTTGGAGCAAAAGTGACATGCTTATCTTTCTTTGGCACGAGAGTCGATAATAACTGGTCAACATGCCGCTTTAAAATTCGTCCCGAATCCAATTTCACATCATAGTGACGCTGGCCGAGTTTAGTTTGTATAACACCAAACTGCCAAATATCACGGTTTTTCTGGTGAATCCGGACTTGCACTCTCTCTCCCACTTTGAAAGAGCGAACAGGGGGTGAGAAACTGGAAGTAGTCAAGCTCATTTGGTTTGGACGTAGAGCATCCAACCGGATACGTAGCCGACGTTTCAAATATAGTTCAGCTGGAGACTGTCCACATGCCAATGGCGTTGCTCTGTATTGAAACAAGATGTTCTGTAACTTAGTCGATAATGGTGCCGGGTCATTTACAGCAGCACGAAGTCGCCTCTTCAAAGTTTGGATGTTTCTCTCAGCTAGCCCATTGGTTGCTGGGTGCCCTGGTGCAATATATTTCTGAAAAATCCCTCTCTCCTTGCAATAGGATCTGAATACATCACTCGTGAAGATAGTGGCATTATCTGACACAAGGACATTCGGGTACCCATGTACGGTGAAGATATTGTCAAGCAGACTGATAGTAGTTGCAGTGGATGGAGCGTCTTTCACCATTCGTACTTCGACCCACTTGGATTTCGCGTCAACACACATCAAGAAATGGTGGTTATCAAATGGCCCCGCATAGTCAATGTGTATGCGTTCCCAATTTTCTTCTGGTTCATCCCAGGGGTGTATTGGAGCTTTTGGTGGATTTGAACGAGTCTGTGCGCACTCTTCACATGATTTGATAAGCTTCTCAATGTCTTTGTCTAATTGCGGCCAGTAGACATATCGTCTTGCTAACTGTTTTGTTTTCACAATGCCAAGGTGTGTTAAATGTAACTCTTCCAATATTTTTCTTTGTAGTTTCTTTGGGATAACAATTCGGTCTTGACGGAATAGAATACCATTTTCAACTGTATATGGTTCATCCAAGGATTGAGTTTGAAGACGTTGCAGGGTGGCACTAAGTTCTGGGTCTAACATAGTCTCATCACGGATAGTTTCGTACGTAATGGCTTCACTTGACACTTGAAGAATCGTTTCAGCACAGAGTTGTGAAACTTCTGCATTTATTGATGTTTCAATGTTTGGCGAGGTAGATGCAACAGGGGCTCGGGATAGGCAGTCAACATTTTCGTTATCTTTCCCTTTTTTCACTCTTACCGTGTAGTCAAACCCGGAGAGAAACGATGCATATCTTAGGAGCCTTGCGGATGTCATTTGTGGCAGGCCCTTGTTCTGATGAAAAATACGAGACAGAGGTTCATTGTCTGTCACAAGAATGAAATTTCTTGCAAAAATATAGTTGTAGAAGTGTGTTGTGGCGAAAATTATTGCCAGCGCTTCCCGGTCAAGCTGACTGTAATTACATTCTGCTGGTGTTAGGGCACGAGATGCATAGGCGATGGGTCTTTCTTGGCCATCCATCTCATGACTTAATACTGCTCCAACACCAGTAGGACTGGCATCGGTTGACAAGATGATAGGCAGTGATGGGTTGAATGGGGTAAGGACACGTTCACTACATAACTCGGACTTGAGATTCAAGAAAGCTGCTTCACAGGCTGCAGACCAGAAAAACCGTTCACCTTTCCGCAATAACTGCCGTAATGGGTGGGACTCCGTTGAAAAATTAGGAATGAACTTTGCATAATAAGTCACCATACCAAGGAAGCGTCTCACTTCTTCATTGTTTTTAGGGCGTGGCATTTGTGACACAGCTTGAACTTTCTCTGGTGACTTGCGGATCTCATTATATGATACAATATGCCCTAGGTAGTCTATGTTTTCCTTGAAAAATGAGCATTTGCTTTTGTTCAAATGCAGATTATTTTTCGAAAGCCGTTCTAGACAGGCTATTAAGTTCTTGGTGCACTCCTCCTTCGTTGTACCATGTATTATGATGTCGTCAAAATAAGCTTCAGCTTTTGGAAGACCATGAAGGATCTGTGATAATATCCTATTAAATTCTGAGGGGGCAGTTTTGATGCCAAAACTCAGTCGGTGCATCCTGAAGGTTCCTTTGTGAGTGGATATAGTTTGAATCATACTACCTTCTTCATCAACCTTCAGATGTAGATATGCCTTGTATAAGTCTAACTTGCAGAAAAATTTTGAGTTTCTAAGACTATGTAGAACATCATTAACTGGTCTTATGGGATGGTTTGCAGAAATCAACCTTGAATTTACTCCACATTTGTAGTCAACACATAACCTAACTCCCCCATCTGGTTTTGGGATAACAACAAGAGGCGATCCCCAATCACTTAAAGCTGTGGGAGAAATAACTCCTTCTGATTCCAATGAAGCGAGTTCCTTTTCAACGCGTTCCCGAAGAGCAAAAGGGACATCACGTTCACGATTGAAGACAGGTTTCAGCCCCTCTCTGAGTTGCAGTTTTACTTCAATATTGGGAACGCATCCAATTTTTTCTTCAAAGATTGTACTATACTGATGTAAAATATCCTGAATTGACTGCACTGAGTTGACAGATTCAGTGTGAAGTGATTGATTTGTGCCCTTGTCAATTTCCTTCAGATCAAGGTCGAGGCCCCTGATCCAAACACGACCAAGCAATGCGGCATGACCTTGCGGAACTACAAAAAGATCTGCAACAATTTCTTTCCCTTTGTATGATACTGTGACAACAATTTTTCCTCTGGGTTTGATAACATGATCAGAATATGATCGAAAACAGACATTTGTTGGCTGCAATGGCAAACCAAGACCCAAGGTTGAACATTCGTTCTCTGAGATGAGTGAATATTTTGCTCCCGTGTCGACTTCAAATCTTTGTGATTTATTGTTGAGTTTAACACTGATAAAATATTTATCTGATTCTTGTCCTACTTCAAAGAGATCTTCGATGCATTCCAGTTGTCCTATCCCGAAATTGGTTTCAGGGTGGTCATGCAAGTTGTCATCTATGTTCTCAGTTGCAATGTTGTGTGTATTTGACTGTTGAAGAAGTGTAGTGATACAAACTTTTGCAACATGTCCCACTTTCCTACATGACCTACATTTAAGAGAGTTTCTGTTTGTGCGACAATCTCTTGACCTGTGGTTTGAATTTCCACAATTCAGGCATAATCCATCAATACCTAGTGCTCTATAATTGACAGAACTACGGCGGCCCCTGGACTGTGAACGTGAGTGAGAGCCTGGGCTAGGCTGTTGAACAAAACATGACTGAGTATCACTGCTATATTGATTCCTACTTCGGTCATTATATGAACTTGTGGCTTTTGTTACTTTGTTTGTGTCCTCTATAGTGTCTGACGGTGCAGTGAGCTGTTTTGACAGCTGATTACTCTCATACCGCGATGCTTCCAAGGCTATAGCCTTCTTCAGGAGATCATCAAATTTCGTGTCATAAGACTGGAGAAGTTTCTCTCTGATCCAATTATCTCGCAAGCCACGTATAAATTGTGCACGAAGAAAAACATCCGCGATTGAAATTCTGGCGTCACATGTACACTGAATATAAAAGTCACAGTCTAGTAAGTGGCTTCTAAGAGTGGCAACAAATCCTGCAATATTTTGACTTTCTTTTTGATTGACGTTCAAAAAATAGTGTTGGGAAACTACGGTTGAGACTTGGGGTGACAGTATTTGCTTGAAATGCTTTACTAGGTCATTATAACCAAGAGACTTGATTGGTTTATCAGGGCCTAAAAATGCAGAGAGATTGTTATAATGAATTGCCCCTATTGATGTACACAAGAGCTGAGCTTTCTTTGTTGGATCGGTGGCATTGTTGAAGTTTGCGTAATTTTCAAATCGTTCTAAATACGACACGAATTTTTCCTTTTCAGAATCAAATTTTTCAAAAGGTGTGATGTTAGTGGCTTGTGGGGTTGTGACGGGCTGGTGAGCTTGATACCTTTCAAGTAACTTCTCTTGAGAATCAGTAAAAATGTTCAGTAATTGTTGAAACTGATTTGCGTCCATCTTGACGGAACTTAGAAATAATTTTAAAAGTCACAGTTCAAATATAATAAAATGTTTCAAGATAACAGATTTAAAACACACTGGGTAGTGATCGATGACCGAATATTGTCCTGGGCTTGAGAGAAAGAAAAAAAAACATTGCATAACCTCAAAGTTCGAACTGCGATAAATATTATTTTGAATATGTGGCATGCAGGCACACGTAGCTGAATATACGATGAGTTGCTTAGGATTGTTTACAAGTACTCTGTGTACATTTCATGTCGATTTGCCTGATTCTTGATTTTACTCACGTGGCCGTTGAAACAGACGACGTAAATACCGTACTTCATTGATGTAGGCTATATCTGTACCGGAGAATCAAGTCCCAATTCCTCGTCGCCAACTATTATGTTTGAATAAAGCACATTATAGCTATTATGTTTTGGATAACGGATATTATAACTCTTTAATATGCACACACATCTGAATCTACATCTTAACACAATGAACAACTTACAACTAACATTGTCACAGAGTAAAAGCATATATACACTCCGACCAAGTTCCATAGAGGACATAAACTAGATACATAATAGAAAGTATTTCCCCGAATTGTGTTCTGTCTCGACGGTCGTCATCTGTAATTCCTAGCCTCCGGAGTTCTTCCTTCATCTGGTTGGTGTAACAGGGCCATCCATACAGCGCTCCTCGAGCGCTAGCGCTCCGGCCGCGCTCTCAGCCACTGCTCCGAGCACTTTGGTGGAAGGTAGTGGAGGGAGGAGCTTCGCTGGCTGAAAGTGAGGTCTGCCCGCCGCGCCAAAGTGGGCAGTCGATCCATCAGTCGCTAGTCTAGCCCAATGCGCTTTGTTGACAGCGTGTAAGTAAATCAGTTTTGCAGTGGTCATGACTGAACATCATACAAAAAAAAATAGGGTGGTGAAGCAGCAGCCTTTATAGCAGAACGTGAAATTTCATTTTACTGTACAGCTTATAAAGGGCATGCCAAATGTTTAGTGTGCCACCGAGATTTAATGTGTTTAAAGAAACACAATTTGGAACGGACAGAAGCCAGTCGCCAATCGAAGTTGGAAGAATTGAAAGAAAATTTCAAGCAGCAATTTTCAGTAAGTCTTATTGTTTTAATTTTAAAATGCTTGTTTACAAACGGAAATGAACAACTGACTTAATTATCTGAAGAATACTAAAATTATGACTTGCCGTATTTTTTGTCTGACAGGAGATAGAGGAGAGTGAGGTTGGTGGATCCATTTTACGAGCAAGCTACAAATGTTCGATGCGAATTGCCAAAGCTGAGAAACCCTTCGCGGAAGGGAATTCAATCAAGGAGTGCCTAATGGACGCGGCGGCATGTATTTGTCCTACAGAGCTAGTTGAGATATTTGGAAAAATCTCTCTTTCTCCTCAAATTGTGGCTCGCAGAATAGACGATATGGCCGTTGATATGGAACAGCAATTAATGGAGAAGGCAGCAAATTCTGTATCATTTTCCATCGCCTTCGACGAATCAACCGACATTGGGGACACATCACAAATCGTTATTTTCATTTGAGGGGTGGATGACGATCTTCTGGTCAGCTAGGATTTCCTAGACTTCGTAGCTCTCAAGGACACCACTACTAGTTTCGATATTTTCCAAGCGGTGGAGGGTGTTTTTGAGTCAATGGGATTAAAATGGGAGCGGTTGACGAGTGTAACGACGGATGGAGCTCCTGCTTTACGAGGTCTACGCATGGGGTTCCTCAGCTATGTTAAGTTAAAAATGGCTGAGAGCGGTAGTACCCTAATGCCGGCGATCCATTGCTTCATACACCAGGAGGCGATCTGTGCAAAAGTCGCCAAGCTTAAAGACGTAATGGGAACAGTTGTGCGAATGGTAAATTTTATTCGTTCCAATGGACTCACCCACCGTCAATTCAAAGAGTATCCGGATATCCCGTACCATGCAGAAGTAAGATGGCTGAGCAAGGTGAAGGTGCTGTATCGTATATTTTGCTTGCGGAACGCAACAGATACCTTCTGTGACATGAAAGGGTGGCCCGAAGTTATTTTGCGTGGGCGACCGACTTGACATTTTTAAGTAACATTACTGCCCATCTGAATACTTTGAACACTTCGCTTCAGGGCGAAAAGCACAATATCTGCGATTTGGTGGAAAAAATTCAAGCGTTCACAAGAAAGTTGATTTTGTGGGAAAACCAGTTGTGTGCAAGGAACACAGGACTTTTTCCATCGCTTGAAACAGTGAAAAAAGGTGTCGACTTTGATGAGTAGCCTACTTGCAGGTAATTAGCCAATTACAAGAAGAGTTTGACAAGCGATTTTCAGAATTATCAGAACTCCAAGCGGTGTTAGATGTATTTGTTCGACCATTTTCTCTTAGTGCAGACAGTGTTCCACAGCTATTTCAATTACAGCTGCTTGAACTGCCGTGCAACCGCTTTCTAATGTCATGAAGTTTAGAAGAATTTTACAGCGGCTTTCCACAAGAAGAATACCCCCTTTTGTATAAACATGCATGTAAAGTTCTGTCTATGTTCGACTCAACGTACATTTGTGAGCGTTTCCTTTCGATTCTTAAGCTTACCAAAAGTAAACATCGTGCAACGATGAGCGATGGAAACTTGCGCAATTGTTTACGAATAGCTGTGTCCAGAAATATTGTACCTAATTTGGAGAATATTGTTTCCTCCAAATCTAAAAGCTCGTAGTAGTATAGGACTTTTGGTTCCCAACGTAAGAAAATACCAATTTGATTGCAGGAGTGTTTTATTTTTTTGTGTGTGTTCTATTATATATTACAAAAGTCATAGAAATTCATTGTGTGTGTTCGTCTGCTCTTAAAATAAAAGAGATCATTTTATCTTAGAAAATCTAAGTTGTTCCTGAAGATTTGAGCTTCTACCTGATTGAATAATACTATCCTATTTTATTTGGAAATATATGCCCGAGTCAACCTTTCTCACCTATCCCATTAAACGACCCGAGATACTCGCCAGCCCAAGCTTAAACGACTTGACATTTTGGAAACGGGTACATTACCTACCTACCTAATTGTACCTTTGGGCTGATAACCCATATGTTAGGCCCCTTAAAACAACGATCATCATTGTCAATATAGTCCTTTTCATTTTAACCTGCTATTCAACTACAATTCAATCATCAATCAAGACACATAATATTATTGAAGAATCGTTACATCATATAGGCCTAAAGATGAACCAAATAAGCACAATAAAAATTGACATGCCGTATTATTGTAGACTACATTATTGACAATTGGCTTTTAAATAAATTGATAGATTGATAAATGTTGGCTGTCTGAATTGCATTCTACCCACAACATTTCTACAAAAAGATATATGGTAAATAGATAGATATGGCATTTTCTAAAGTGAAGTAAAAGAATGGAATACAAAGGCGTTAGTAATATAAACCTAGTTCAACAGTATAGTACAATAACATGGGATGGACTGCAAATTTAAGGAAGAATGGAAGCCATATAGATGAAAGATAGAGAATTAAAATATCTGATCCATGTGGGATTCAAATCCACGACCTCGGACTTAGAACCTCTGTTGCTCTTCACCACTGAGCTAATGGGAGACACTTTAATTCTCACTTGGCAATTATACATCTGTGATGCTGGTCTGTGCTAACGTCTCATACTGTTTGATGGCCGACGTGGGACTACCTATAGTCTCCAAGAATTGGATTTTCATTACTGCAATGATTACAAACACACATTAAAATAGAAGACATATTTAACAAACTATCTTTGGTGATTTCAAATGCAAAATACCTTTGACATAACACATCCTATGAACAGAGTTATAATTCAGTTGCTACCCCACTATCCCTTTATTTGTTCAGTACATACTGTACTTTCCCTCACCTGTACAGAGGAGCTTAAAAATGTCTCTTGAAATTTCTCTGCACAGATAAGAACTGTACTCGTCAAAACAACAGGAATTAATTTTGCTATACTAAATGGGCTTTGGGGTTATGTGACGTTAAAATTAGAGTTCAATCGTTCGTTGGGTACGCTGAATTTGAATTTAAATTAAAATATCACTGCATTTTTCATTGTTTTCAGCTTTTGGATCAATAAAGAAAATCAAATATGAAACTTTCGCATTTCACTTCCCCAGTAACTAATTTATCTAAACATACACTGGAAATTTCACACATATTATAATATTAATTAATCAATGCGTGGATTGTTAAATAATTTTTATTTAATAAATTGAATAGAATATAATACAAGTTATATATGACATTATCGTAGAATAATGTTCAAATGTTATCGAGTTCATCTCATTTCCATGTTAATGTCCATCAATTTTTTTTTTTGTCGTTTACCCTCCAGGTTGGTGGAACCCACGGGGGAACTCACCACTACCGCCTCTACGGGCAGTGTCCTAGAGCTGGGAACATCGAATCGGAAGGGATACAACTGGTGAGGTGGGATTGGCACCTCGCCCAGGCGGCCTCACCTGCAAAGCGAACAGGGGCCTCATGAGGGAAGGTAAGGGATGGATAGACAAGGAAGAGGGAAGGAGGCGGCCGTGGCCTTGAAGAAGGTACCATCCCGGCATTTGCCCGAAGACGAAGTGGGAAACCACGGAAAACCACTTCGAGGATGGCTGAGGGGGAATCGAACCCCCTCTGCTCATTTGGGCCACCCGAGGCTGAGTAGACCCCGTTCCAGTCCTCGTACCACTTTTCAAATTTCGTGGCAGAGCCGGTAATAGAACCCAGGACCTCCGGGGCGGCAGCTAACCATGCTGACCGCTACGCTACGGAGGCGACCCATCAATAATACTCGAATCCTTTATTAATTTGTAGCAATATTTTCATCATAAATGTTCATTCTGTTATTTAATTTCAATAAAATTTATTATTATTATTATCAATAAATAATTATAATTCATTTCCATAATCATTATTATCATCAGCGTAATTAATTAATTAATTGAGATTGCATTATTAAATAGCAATTTAATTGGTTACAGATCACCTATAATTTAATTAGTCATTCATGAAATAAATTATCAGATTTAATTATTTAAGAATAGCGCACAATGTGCATAATGGAACATAAATTGTTCTTGACCTAGTCCTATTATTGAGATTGTCCTCTTTGGGCAGTTTTGTGCATGATATCGCTCACAATGTTTATTGCACAATTTGCACACGCAGGATTCTTCCGGTTGATGAAATCTTAGGTTCTGACATAGCTTGTGATGAAAGCCGTGCGTTGCAAATCTTGTCAGTATGTGTCTAAGTTCATAATTTGGCTGCTTCCAATCCGATGTTGTCATGGCGTCTGTTGAGTAAAATTCGGGCCATATGGCATTAGTTTTCTCTTTTAACAGGTGTAGTGTATTTTCATAAGCCTTAGTACTTGGTAGCCAGAATTGTGCTCTTATGTCCTCAACGAAGGAGGTTTATTTTGTTAACACATGTTAGCCTCGATGGTGCTGACTTCCCTACTCCTAGAATCCGTTTTAGGTAACGGGCTTTGACCTTCTCAATTGTTGATAGATTTGTAATTGTTAGTTTGTCCCAGATGATGTTAATCCCATAGGTTGCTATTGGTGCTATAGCAGTCTTGAACAGTGTTAATGCAGTGGCTATTGAGATTCGCTGTGGTTGTTGGATATGATACATGGCTTTTATTGCAGCAGTGGCTCTCTCTGTAACATGGAAGTTGAAGGATGATAACGTTGTTAGTAAAGTAACTCTGAGGTATTTAAATTTTGAGACTACTTCTAAAGGTTTATTGTGTAGTGTTATTGTGTTTCTTGAAGCATGTTTCCCTCCTCTCCTAAAGGTCATTTGTTTGGTTTTACTTTGGTTGATTTGTAGTTCATTCCTGTCTGCCCATGCGATGAGTCTGTTTAGGACATCTTGAAGCTCTCCTTTATCACTTGAGCCAATTGCCATGTCGTCCGCATATAGTATAAGTGACGCTGATGTGTCTCTGATTATCTCCGTGACGTCTGCAGTCATGATATTGAACATTATTGGGCTTACTGGGTCGCCTTGTAGGACTCCATTTGTCTGCATAATGCTCTTGGATATAGTTGTGCCATCTGATAGTTGGATGTGATTGTACATTAGGATGTTGGAGAGTATAATTGTGAATGGATGATTTTCTCCTATCATGTGTGTAAGTTTCCGAATGAGTATCTCTCTGTTGATAAGATCAAAGGCCTTACTATAATCTATAAATACTACAAAATATTTCTTCCCCATGTGTCTAAGCGAATCTTGAGCTTGGTCTATTAGGAAATAGACGACCTGCAATGTATTTCTCCCTTTTCTGAAACCAAATTGATTTTCTGGTATTTGGGAGTCTGTTAATGAGGTAAGCCAGTTCGTTATGATTTTCATGAAGATCTTGAATGTGGTGTTATCTAGTGCTATGCCCCGGTATGAATCGGGATTGTCAATGTCACCTTTGCCTTTGTACATAACTTTTATAGTCGAAGTCCGCCACTGTTCTGGAATTTGCCCTGTACTTATGCATTTATTGAAAAGTTCTGTCCAGTAATCTTGTAGGATATGCAAAGAGTCTTTAAGATGCTCTGTGAACATGTTGTCTGGACCTGACGCCTTGCCGTTTCTTGCTTCTAGTATTGCATTGTTTATTTCATCTTTTGTTATGAGTGAGTGGTTTTCTATTGTTCTTGTTGGGGGAAGTGTGAACGATACTGTCTGATTTTGATGGTTGAGGATGTTGTTAAAGTGAATTTCCCATGTTTCCATTGGGGTACAGCTCGTTGCTTGAGGTTTTGATTTCCTGAGAGCTATGAAAGGGTCTTTCCGTGCGATTTCAGCACGTTTTCTGGCTTTATCTTCAAGATAATTCGCCTTCTTTACCTTAAGTATAGCTTTGTATGCCTTCCGCTGTTTTGCATATTGCAATAGGTCATCTCTCTGCGATGAGGTTTTCAAACGGTGTAGTGCAAGTAAAGTTTTCCTTCGCTCGTTGTAACAGACCTTGTCAAACCATGGTCGTGTGAGTTTCTTTCTTTTGGTTGTATTTGACAAGATTGAAGGGTTTTCGTGTGTATTTCCGTTGCACCTGTTAGGTCTTGTTGTTGTATTAAATGTATTGCTTCATCTATTTTTTCTATGCTGTGGGTCAGTTTTACTATCTCTCGTTTCCTTGAGCTTTTTATTGCTGGTGGTGCGAGTGCTTGTAGTCGCTGTCCTATATTGAATGTTGTTGCGATCGATATATGTTTCCTAATTGGTGCTATGTCCGATGTCCATAGAGCAGTTTGGCTGATAATCATGATGTATTCTCCCTTATGAAGTACAAGATCAATTGCACTAGTTCCGTTCGGCGCTATATACGTTTTCATGTTGGGATTGTTAATGAGGGTGTAAACCAGCTTTTTCTAGCGTTTCTATGATCAGCTCTGTTTTTGTGGTGGGTTTTTCAATTCTTGCATTGAGGTCGCCTGCAATTATTGCTCTTTGATCTGTTGCTGTTCGCGATATTGTCTCCGCTATCCTATCGATTGTGTCATCTGTCGTACTGTAGGGTGATGCATACATGCCCACGATTGTGATCTCATTAGTTTTTTTACAATTACTGTGTTTTCCTCTCTTATTATCTGTTTTATAGTTCCTAGGGTGGATTTGAGGAAGATGGATACTCCACCTGCTGGCCTTCCCGCAGTCTGACGGGCGAATGAATGAATTCCATGGTACCCGTTTAGATTTAACTCATTTGTTAGGAAAGTTTCTGTTAGGATGATTGCGTCAAATTCTTGTAGAGTCTCTAGCTGTATGAATGGTATAGCGTTCTTCATGCCTTCAATATTCCAAAGAAGTATCCTTATGTGTTTATTATTATATAAATTCTGCTCTTTCGGCGTGTCGTGTTTTCCGAAAGCAAAATCTTCTTACTACTACTCTTTGTGGCCAGAAATCTGCTCGTTCTGTTATTTCCAGAAATTTGAAGGGGAAACCTATCTTATATGCTTTATTGTCTCCTGGAGTATGTAGTTCCTTGCATTCGAGCTTAGTTTGGATTCCGTTGGCCACCATGTGGTTTTGAATCTTTTCTGGTGTTGTGTTTTCCTTTATGTTGCCTAGGTAGAGCCCGGCCATTTTTTCTGCAGCTTCGAGTTCGTTACTATTTTCCTGTCTTGTTCCTCGGATGGAGGCTGGTTGATTATTTGTTTGGTTGTTTCTTCTATCTATTTTTGGTGTCCAAACTGATTCTGTTGGCTGGCCTTCATAGTTATTTTCACTGCGTGAGTAGCTGTCTGACAGTGAGACAGCGCCCCGATCACGAAAACCAAGATTAACGGCCGAGGGGACCCGACGCGCTGATCACGCGTCACCCCAATATCTGCAGGCCGAATGGCTGGGCAGCGGTCGCTTGGTCGGCCTTAGCCCGTCATGGGCTGTATAGTGCCAGGGGTTTTGTTGTTGAATTGTGTTGCAATACTCACTGCTTTCCTTGTTTGATGCGTTTTCTTTTTGTTTTAAGGTCTCGAAAATTTTTTCTTCTATTATTGTATTAAGCTGGTTAGATAAGAAGTCCATAATACAGTGCAGCCTTTAATTCATGTCTGCTAATTCCAATAAATTATTTTTAATGTTTGTCCACGTTCATATAAACAGCATTCGTCTAACAGCATTTAACATTACATCATAAATGATTATCATATTATTATTATTAGCAGCACGCACATCGTAAATTATCATATTAGGACTCTGTTAACACTGACACATCCTTGAATTCTCCTAATCACCAATACTTGTAGTGAAATTCTCTTATCACAAACTTTAATCTGTTAAATATGTTGGATTGGCCACCTGACTCATATCCAACTGTTGCCACTATAAGACCTCTTTAAATAAAGTGTCTACAACATTAATGTAAAAACGTGCTACAATTATATGTGCTGTTTATCCCCCTTGAGTTTGATGAGTGAGTGAGTCCGTCAGTCAGTTAGGACACTTTCTGTAATTTTTTTTTTAAGAATTTCACCCCTCCCCATGGACCCCTTAAATTGAATTTATGAAAAAACGGTCGAACACCTATTTAAGTTACTTATTTTTTAAGCCTATGTCGTTTAAGAGATACACGCTCCGTTAAAAAATTCTTCAAACCCCACTTATCACCCCTTTCACCTCATAATATACGCCACATCGAAAAACCCTTAGACACGTGTCTTCTTATTTTTAATGATGAGTTATAATGCCGAGTATCACCAACGCCACCTAAATAATAAGGCCTCCGCACTGGCTGACCAGCGCTAGGCAGCTCGACCAACAGTAGTCAATCGCGTTGTTTGTGGAGCGTTACAAGTTCGGCGCATACGTTGTACTTTTTGCTGTAGTTTTAATAATTATTGTAGAAACAAAAATCAAGGAAACCTCAAGGACACTGTGCCCAGAAAGACAAACATATTTTCCCATAGCAACTGACACTAATCTTGATAAATCACCTATGTCCAAATCAACATATCTGCTTACTGGTCCTTTACTTCTTTTCTGTTTCAGCTTTCTCATAATCAGGGCTAGGATTTACATGTAAATACAGTACTTATTTCTCTATTACACAGATATTCATATCCTATTAACTTATCTCCATCGATTATGTTTTCCTATTTCAAATTAAACAAATTTATTTGACATGTTTCTCCATATTTCTGACTTCAGTACATAGCCTACATGCACAATAAATAATTTTACATATTTGGTAAATTTCAATCTAATATTTGTACATATTTTACTCTTATGAATAAAAATATATAGAATTGTAGTTTTCAGTGACTGGAAATATGGAAGCACAAGACAAGTTTACAGTTATGTAATGAAAAGAAAGATTTCTGAAGTACGTAGGTGTAACGATAGCAATTCGTATGAAAACAAGCTTCAAGTTTGAAAATTTAGAACATTTCATGGTATACTGTTATGGTAGGCAGGCATAATAGGAATAACCGATGAATGAAAGCAAGTGACAAGTAAGTGTAATAAAAGAAAATTGGATAATTTGATTTATAGATTCAGTATTTTAATGCATTTATGTGGGTTATAGAAGTAACAAAATTAGTATTATGGGGATAAATTTGTCTTTTGTCCATATTTCATAAAATATAATTACATTTTGACCTTTTTTTAGATTGTACATATTTTTAAAATATATATACATACATATGTACATATTTTGACACATTTTAGTACATATAAATCCTAGCCCTGCTCATAATTTTACCTTAATGTAGCCTATATCATTAATTCAAGATTTAGCTTTGGCAGTCCTGATGTACCAGATGGGTGAAGCATATTTCTTAACATCTATACAAATCAGAAAGTCAATAAGCTTATTATTGATTCCCAAGATTAAGAAATTTAGTCCTATTGTAATTTCTAAAACAACCCTCCCAAAATGTGAATGGAATCTATTTTGAATTTTTTTTACCCATTTAAACTAATTTTTAGCCTACTTTCGATTTTTGCAAAAAATGAAAGTAGACTTATGAGATCAACACAGGGCGAAAAAAGTGTGTCTGTCTGTGTGTGTGTATGTGTGTGTGTGAGTCTGTATGTGTGTGTGTGTATGTGTGTGTGTGAGTCTGTGTGTGTGTGTGTGTGTGTGTGTGTGTGTCTGTGTGTGTGTGTGAGTGTGTGTACTCTGAATGTCTGTCCCCCCCCTATCAATTCGAACACGGTGAATGCGAATTGAACGAAATTTGGTACAAAGGTAGCACTAGCAAAGGACACCTCAGTGTCATGTTTTATATCGCCGCCATCTTTACTAAAACTGAATGGCGGCCACTCAAACGTTCAAAACGTAAAATCAAATAACGACTAACCAAATCATCCGATCTCTACCAAATTTGGTAACAACATACCTTCGTATAGGATGCGTCTTGTGACCAAACTACAAGGTCGTCCGCCATACCATTTCAGGATGGCGGCCGTGCGAATTATGCAAACTTTATAATCCATATCATGGGACCCACCAGTTCCGATTATCGAGCCGAGAATCGTTTTAACTGTTCTAAAGGAAGAGGCACGTTCGAAATTAAAAGTTAATTTTGTAATACTATAGTGCAGACGTGATTTTAAAAAGCTGAGCTGATTCAGTAATAAGACAAGATGGCAGCGGATATCTTGTGCCTGACTTATATTTCACTAATTTGAGTATTGCATGCAATATAGCGTACTGATACAAAATAAATAAACTTTGTATGAAATGCTTTATATATAAATAATATACTCCAGTGATGAAATCGTTTAGTATAAATCATTATTTGCTAACAAGTTCAATGTAAGTCATTTTATATAGAACGATATTCGTTGACACAATTAGCTCAGTGGAGTTGGTCACTAGTCGTGGCCGAGTGCGGTACGTGTGTGCGCGCTGTGTGACCGCATTGGAAGAGTTTACGGTTCCTAATACCGGTGCTTCCTTAGTTCCACGTGTGTACTGACCTTCCGTGTGTCATTCGGACAATACTTTTTCAAGTAGTGTTCCAGATAGGACAACAAAACCAGAAACCCAGAAAACCCCGCTGAAAATCATGTCCGGATACCAGAGAAAAAACACCGTACGCTGCCAATGGGACAGGCAGAGTTCTCGCCCCTCACCAGGAGAAATTCACCGCTGGATTGGCGATACCCTTCGGTTGACTGTCGACCAAGTAGAAGCAATCCAGTTAAATGCGCACGAAAAAAAACCATGTACATCAAGGTAATCAGCATATCTATTTATCAGAAATTGTTAAATACTTTTGCAGATCCTATTAAATTTCAGTATGACTCAGGCGAAATGACAAATGTTAAGCTCTCCACAGCGGATTCCAATTTTACCACAGTGCGTATATTTAATGTCCCACTCGAAGTACCCCCTGAAATTTTCAAATCCGTCCTGTCGAAATATGGCACTGTGAGTGACGTCAGGAAAGAACAATGGTCTTCTGCTTATCAGTTCCCGGTGTATAATGGAATACGTGCCGTCACTATGGAAATCAAGCAAGATATCCCCTCCACTGAGACTTTTGGTGGCCATTCTGGCTATATAACGTATAATGGACAGAAACAGACCTGTTTAATTTGCAATGCTACCACACATCTACGTATTAACTGCCCAAAGAAAATGATTCCCCTCGGTATAACTCCTACACAACAACGACGTGTCCAATACTCGGAAGTTGTGACGCAGCAAACGTCATATGAAAACATGCTTATTGATCAGTCAGCTGGGACAACACCAGAAGTGACCTCGGATACATCTGACGCAGAACTGGTACCTTGCCCTGACCAGAGCTGCGAGCCACAGAGTGCCCCTGTGCTATCGGCAACCTGTATCGCAGCCTTAGAACCAACTATGCCGTCACTACAGGCTGCCACAGAAATTTTGTCTTCACTGCCCCCACCTTCGCTGGTCCCTACCGACTCACTTAAGAATGTTGATCGGGGATCCGAGAACGTCTCTAAGAAGATTAAAACAAATGCCTCGATTGCCGTACCAGCCCCGAAGAATCAAACTGGCTCTACAAACGTTCCCGCAGCTGTGAAAAAGAAACAAAATCTTCATTCTACGTCATCTAGGGACCCACGAACGCTCTCAACCGCTGACAGCCGACCTATGAATGGCAGTCAAAAGGAACTATCTCAACCTAATTTTACATAGTGCACCAGTATATTTCTCATCTGTGTCTTTTTTTCTTTTTTTTTCTTTTTTCTCGAGTCCAACTTCCAGTATGTCTAGCACAACTTTTATACTTCTCTTAATGGCGCAATTTCTCACTGTGGCCACTGTGAATATCAATGTAATAGAATGCCCTCTGAAATTTCAACTGTTGGAGAGATTCCTTCGAGATGCAGACATTGACATTGCCTTCATTCAAGAAGTTGCTCTACCCTGTTTGCCCATATCTGCCTTCTACAAACAATACATCAATACCGGTAATACGAATAGAGGGACCGGATTCCTCATAAGACATGATATCCCACTCGAAGGTGTGCTATGTCATCCATCAGGACGCATAATATCTGGACACATAAACAATACCACCCTGATAAATGTATATGCCCCATCCGGGTCCAATAAACGTGTGGAACGGAAAATGTTCTTTCAACAGAGTATACTGCCTCATCTGCACGACGTTAAGGAAAAACGTATTCTTGCAGGGGATTTCAATTGTATTCAACGCCCAGAAGATTCCACTAGCTCATACCAAGTTGTCAACCCGGCTCTCAGGACACTTCTTACCTCCCTACACCTCATTGATGCTGTGGATAGTTTAAGGGTGCCCCTGCCCCATTACACCTGTATAAGTCACAACTCCTCATCACGACTTGACCGCATCTACTTTTCACAGGAACTTATCCAGCCTAGACGATATGAAGTGATACCTGCCAGTTTCACTAACCATCATGCTGTCGTATGTACAATCTCTTACCCCCATCCCATATTTCACATAGGAAGAGGTTATTGGAAGCTGAATTGCTCGCTGTTACTGGAGGAGGAATGCCAAGATATTTTCAGACAACACTGGACTCGATGGGTCCAACAAAAATGCAAATTTCGCGACTGCACAGACTGGTGGGATATTTTAGTTAAACCAGGGATCCGCCGCGTCTTTAAGAACATATCTTACCAACGAGGTCGGGAAAGACGGGATACAGTTGAATTTTACTATCGAGTTCTTCGCCAGCTCCAGCAAAGATCTGATGCTGGGGAGCGTATATATGGCCAGATCCGGGAAGTTAAAACCAAGCTCCTGTCTCTACAGCAACGAACGCTCGCTCATATAAACGTGGCTTTAAAAGATCGTACAGTGCTCCCGGACGAAAGTGCAAGTGTATACCATATCGCCAAAGGACAACGTGAGCGGCAACGTAAATATATCCACCGCCTCCGCACCAGTACTGGAAGTGTCGTCACCTCCCCTGACGCTATACGTCGTGAAATATCATTATTTTATCAACGGTTCTACGCTAAGGCTCCCATTGATCCACAGCAGGTGACCCTCTTGCTGTCATCTTGCAGTACCCAACTATCTCCGGACAACAAAACTCTGCTCAGCGCGGATATTACGGATGAAGAGATTCACTCTGTGGTTAAACAACTCCCAAACAACCGCTCACCTGGCATTGATGGACTGCCATATGAAATGTATAAACACTTCTGGCCTCTCATTGGCAAAGAATTTTGTCATGTCCTGCGTACCATTCTCCAACGTCGTGCTCTTTGTCAATCACATCACGAGGGTACCATAGTCCTCATACCAAAAACATCCTCTCCCATGGCAGTTGGTGACTTCCGACCAGTTACTCTGCTCTGCAGTGACTATAAAGTCCTTACCAAAGTACTTGCATGCCGATTGAAGACTGTTCTACCTGATATCATTGGTGATGAACAATGTTGCAGTATTCCTGGAAGAACTCTGTTAACAAACTTAGCGATACTACGGGACCTACACCTAAAAGCCGAAATGCTCCCCACTGAGCCAATGAGTTTTCTCACCTTAGATCTTGATAAAGCTTTCGACCGCATCAGTCATGAATACTTGTACATGGTCTTGCAACACTTCGAATTTCCTGAAATCCTTATTGACTACATTCGTATGATAAATTGTAATGCTACGTCTAGAGTGCTCGTCAACGGTTTTCTTTCCCCTCTGATTCCAATACAACGATCAGTTAGGCAAGGATGTCCCCTTTCTATGCTACTTTTTGTCAATGGCCTTGAACCGTTCATTCGGACTACCCAGGTGAAGCTACAGGGTTACAAACTGTCCACACATGTTTTTGGAATGTGCGCCTATGCTGATGACGTATCAATATTGATCCGCAATAAAGAAGACATCTCCCACATCGATAGCGTCCTTCAGCTCTACCATATCGCCTCTGGAGCACAATCGAACCCCCAGAAAACTGCTTTGCTTCCGCTCAATACTAACTCAGTGATTACCCCACAGCCCTGGTTCCGGATAGTAAATGAGGTGAAAATTCTTGGCATTACCTGGAAGCAATCGCTTCTGAACACAGTGCAAGCAAACTGGACTAAGGTCATTGCTAAAGTTAGGGGAGTCCTGATCCAATTTGGTCAAAGAAACCTCAATATAGTGCAACGGGTCATGGTCCTCAACGTGTTTGCGCTCTCTAAAATATGGTATGTCGCACAACTTTTCCCACTTCCCAAAATGTTTGAGAGCCAATTGGCAAAATATACAGGTTGGTTTATATGGCAAGGATTTTTGTTCCGAGTACAACGGGAACAGTTGTATCTCCCATCCCGGCAAGGCGGGCTAGGGCTAACAGCTCATGGCATGAAATGCCGTGCACTCCTCTGCAAGAACGATATCACCATTCTTTCCCAACATGACACTTTTACGAAAGCGCTATACAAAGATATTCGAAACACAGCCCGTGGTTGTGATAGAGCTTTGCCGAAGATATTTAGGGACCATCAACAGCACCTTCTGGAAACTGTTCGCCAAATGCCTTCAGGGATTGTTCCAACGACGAAAAGTATCTATAACATGTTGCGGCAAGTGGTACACTCCAAACCGCGAATAGAGGCCACCACCCTCTACGTCCATTGGCCCACTGTTTGGAAAAATTTTGGGGCTATGAACATTTCTTCTGCTGTACACTCCCAGGTTTTTATCTTCCTCAACGATCACATCCCAACCGCTCTACGGCGATATACCATCCATCTTGAAGCTTACCCATGGTGTACTATATGTGGTCAAACTGATACGGCGATACACCGCTTCACGTCATGCACGCGAGTTGCCTCCACGTGGCTGTGGTGTAAGGGAAAAGTATGTCAACTATTAAATGTGCCCACGGATGACCTTGATGACAGGAAGTTGGTTCGTTTGTCGGTGACCGCCTTCCCCCAAATTAAACAGACTGCCATTGTGTGGATAATGGGCCAATATGTACACTTCGTGATGGACAATGATCAACATTTCTCTTTCCTGGATCTCAGGTATCACCTGCAAAAAGAGCGTTGGAAGCTTAGTGAAAGTGGACAATTGTACGATAAATATGGACACTATCTGGATTTCTTGTGATGTATTAGTATGGTATTTATCATATCTGAAAATTCTGTAATTCTGTAAAGAGCTAATAAATAAAAAATAAAAAAGTGGTAGAGCGTTAGCCTATCGCTCAAATGCCTATGGTTCAAACCCGATCAGAGCTAGTTTTTTTGCTTGAAATGTTATATGCTTATTGTTTTGTAATGACTCAGATGTTTTAAAATTAAGCGTTATATTGTGCATATTATGGTGTAAAATATATATTTAATTTAAACATAATTCGCCAGCAGATTTACTCGAGACATCTAGCTGCCAAAAAGGTAACTAGATTAACTTCCAGATTTTATTGAAAAGTTTCTTCTTCTGGCCGCTAGAATGCACTCGCTCTGTTAGGATTATATTGTTCGATATTTCACCACTAGATGTCACGACTAGTCTACGTGGGGCTCCTTTGATTACTACACCATTGGCATTCTATGCGCATCGAATTTGAAGAATGACAAGATGATACTACGATACATTTTTACTTTTTATTTTAAAGGGTTTGTAACAGCCTATTTTGCGTTACTTGAAAATGTTATTTGAATTCAATTAGGGTTGTGAAAGCCATGCACAACCAGACGTGTAAAGACATGCCTCAACTCAAAGTTGGATGTTGCCCACGGCAGGTCGTATATGTAATAATAATAATAATAATAATAATAATGATAATAATAATAATAATAATGTTATTGGTTTTACATCCCTTTTAACTACTGCTGCTTTTAGAGACACCGGGGTGCCGGAATTTTGGCCCGAAGGGGATCTTTAACGTGTCAGTAAATGTACTGACACGGCTCCCTCGCATTTGTGCACCCTCAAATGCCAGCTGACTGCGCTAGGATACGAACCTGCAACCTAGGGCCCAGCAAGCGAGAACGTTACCGCTGAGCCCCGCAGCCAGTCCGGTCAATTATGTCTCCAGATCCATAACATTCTTGATATACTTCTTATCTTTCTTTCTTTCTTTCTTTCTTCAATGATGGTAGCAGTTTTTATCTAGGTTGTGGCGTTTGGTAGAGGTAAATCGTTTCTAAGGTCTTCAACAAAGAATAGTTCTATTATACTCTTTGATAATAACGACGAGTTATAACTATACTCATACATTTAGGAGAAAGTAGGCTATATGTTCTTTACTGAACATCTTGTTTAACCTTCACTTACATCCTTTAAGAAATTTTCTAGTAGCAAAATAAAATTTTAATGTAAAATCTGTTAAAATAATAGTTAAGAATCCGAAGATTTCCAATGCTCTATTCTCTATTAAGCTACAAGAGCACTAGGCTCATAAGTTGAATTGTTGGTGAGAGTTAATTATGTTCCTGCTGTACAATGTAGTCTCGGCTAAATATGTTTCAAGACAAAACTGCATTGCATTGTATTTCTGTATGTAGCCAAATTGTTGATAAATTTTAGTAAATACCTGCAAAATTCAAAACTTTTAATTAAATTAATATTCTGTAATCCAACGCCAGTAAAATATTACTAAAAATTGAACAAGTGAGTGGAAAAAGGACAATATGCAAAGAAATGGGATAATGTTCCAGCATATTTAATCATTAATTAGTCGCTAACTGATGACACTCCTATTATGACATTTTGAGACATAACTTCTTGCTACTAGTACTACAATTGGCAATTGGTGAATTTTTCAATGCGACGTATAGTTTCGACAGATGATCCTTCTTTTTTCCTCTTGGAAATGGAATGTTATCGATTTTCGACTCAGCTGTTCAATTATTCTTTTCCATTTTTGCCTTTCTCCCTTCATTTAAAAGTGAGGTTAATAAGTTCATTACGTTCTAAAAATCATAATAAACATCATTATCGTAATAATTATGGGCCTTTTTGTTATTATGATGAAACTGTTTATTTCTTTTTCCTCCCTCGGTATAGAAGGAGTTTTATAGTTCAAGCATTACTGGAAAGCGTATTTTATGAAAGGTAAGGGAGAAGGTAAATTCTACGAGGTAGGGTAATTTAGCAATACTGGCTACTCAAAGACTCGCAGGCTATGGAGTGTTCATTTACAGTTGTACATTGCAACAATATGAGCGTCTTCTTTGCGAGTAGAAACATCGTTTGGAAGGGCAGGGAGGAATGACTACTCTTGGTGCGCGTGCTTCCGAGCGCGGAGGCCTTATTCTCTAGGTGGCGTTGGTATCACATCCCCCAATGAAACCAATCGGGAGATATTGTTATTCAATGAAATGCAGGTCTACCCCCTTAACACCCCTTTAGAACCGAAATATCCAAAAATCCTTCCTTAGTGGGCGTTTTCGACTTACAGCGAACATATCCCCAAAATTTCAAGTTTGTATCTTAAATAGCTTTGGCTGGGTGATGATGAGTTAGTCAGTCATGACACATTGTTTTATATAATGGATGTCCGGCATGCAACTCAATTTTTATGATATAAGGTGCGTTCAAAAAGTAACGAGCCGGAGGCATAATTACAGAAACCAGTACCTGTATGTTAGAAGTATTGCCCTGACTGTTGAGGCACTTGTCCCACTGTGACACGAGGCGGTGAATGGCTGTCTCATAAAATTCCCTGGGCTGCGATGTGAACCAGTTCCGCACGTACAGCTGGACGTCGGCGTCCGAGGTGAATCGTTGGTCCCGCAGAGCCCTTTTCAGGGGACCAAACATGGCGTAATCACAGGGAGAGAGGTCTGGACTGTATGGAGGGTGGCCGTGAACCTTTGAGTTTCTGCAGGAGTGCCGCCACTGTGTTGGCCGTAAGAGGTCGTGCATTGTCGTGGAGTGACCACGGTGGCTATGGCGTTCACTGTCACTCGGCGGTCCTGGGTAAAGATTGCATCAACCAGCTGGACGTTGTCATCGGTAATGCAGGGGGGTGCCCCAGACCGGGCATCATCGTCTAACGACACCCTTCCTTCCCTGAAGTGCTTGTTCCACGCCTTGACTCTTGAAAGGGACATGCAGTGTTCGCCGTACACTTGTGACATTCGGCGATGAATGTCCGTTCCTCCTACTCCTTCCACTGTCAGAAACCGAACAACTCCTCTTTGCTCTTCGGTTGACGCCTCCATGTCACTGTTTGCAATGCGACTGGCAGCGTTGGACGATTAATGCATGCTGCTGCTCACTTTGTATCGTCACGTGACGTGCACGCGTGCCCTCTAGCGACGGGCTGTGACCTTCCACGCTCTGGTCGGAATCACACCTCGTTTCACACGCCAAGATTAGCCGATGTAGTCACCGGTATGCGCATTCCAGCCTCTGGCTCGTTCCTTTTTGAACGCACCTTATATCTTACTGATCATAATTAATTAGAATATCTTTTAATGAATCTCTATTACTTATTAATGTCAAACAAAGATAAAAGAAGATATCAATTGGCAAACGGTTAATTGTATTATTGAAGCAGAAAGCCGAGTGTATCTTATCAATCTAATGTGAAACTTCTCATTATGACGACAGTAAGAGGGATGTTCTCCCCTACCCCATTCCACCCACGTGACGAGGAAGACAGACCGCGATACGGTATCCTGCCTGACTTGAGTTCATTCGCATATAGTCTGCAGTGCAGTATCAAACCTGACTGGTCGATATTCGGATTTCAATCACGAAACGATTGCGGGCGTGAAAGTCGAGTTCCCGAGTGAAATTGAGTTGAACGTAGAGATTTAAGTTCGATACCAGACGGAACAGCTTAAAAATAAGTAAATAGGTGTTTGACCGGTTTTTTTTTTTCATAAATTCAATTTAAGGGGCCCATGAGGAGGGGTTAAATTCTGGAACAAAAATCAAAGCAAATGTCCTGACTCTCTCACTCACTCATCATCGCCCAGCCAAAACTATTGAAGTTAGAAACATGACATTTTGGGGATATGTTCGTTGTATATCAGAAACGTCCACTAAGGAAGGATTTTTGGATATTCAGGTCTAAAGGGGTGTTAAGGGGGTTAAACCTGCATTTCATTGCATAACAATATCTCACGAGTGGTTTCATTTGGGGATGTGATACTCGGCATATTAACTAATGTTTAAAAGAATAAGAAGACACGTGTCTAAGGGTTTTTCGATGTGGGGTATATTATCAGGTGAAAGGGGCGAAAAGTGGGGGTTGAAGGATTCTTAACGGAGCGTGTATCTCTTAAACGACATAAGCGAGAAGTTTGAAAGTCAGTGGAAAAAGATCAGCTTAAACAAGTAGTTCCGTGAAGAACTATACAGCCTATTTTCATATATCCTACTTATATTAACTGCCACTACCAACCTACAAAATTTCAGTTTGATTGCTGTAATAGATTCGTAGATATTGAGTACCGACTAAATATTTCGGATGGTCGCCACGTTGGATTTTATATATGTAGGTCCTAGAGTTATATAATGTTACATGAAGATTATTGTGTACGTGTAGCATTCAAACTTCAATCGCATGATTAGGACACAAGAAGTAACAAGGAGATTTTAAAATTTCGCACAGCTGCCATCTTGTGGTTATGGAAACAATTGATATAAATTAGATGCCAGTGGATTAACATTCGAAAAAGGATTTACTGTACCAAGTTTCACTGCACTCGGATGATTAAATTGCGAGAAACGTCCATGTGAATATTTATACTTCGCGTCACCGCCATGTTGGATTTGTGATCACCAGGTTATTTCAAGTCCTATAGGTGAACTTAAGTTCAGAGCCCCTATGAACATAAAAAATCAGTTTGATTGCTATAATAGATTCGTAGATATTCAAAGTCGTCTGAATATTTCGGATGGTCGCCATGTTGGATTGTTAAATGTATAGTCATGTACCATTAAAGGAAAATTATTGCGTAGGTACATTATTCAAACTTTCACTTCGATTGCTTGATTACGACACAAGAAATAAAAACTTAATTTTTAAATTCGCATAGCCGCCATCTTGAGGTTATGTAAACAATTGAACTAAATTAGATACCGATGCATTACAATGTGTATAAACATTTCCTGTACCAGATTTCATTGCGTTTGGAACATTAAATCGCGAGAAAGGTATATTTAAAATTTTCTAATTTGCTTGGCCGCCATGTTCGTTTTGTAGTTAACCGCTTTTTGAAAGTCTTATAGATGAACTTCCAGTAGTGCCCTTTAACTCCGTACAAAATTTCAGGGTGATACAGCTAATAGTTTCAGAGATATAGAATGCCGGTGAAATATTTCGCTCATCCGCCATCTTGTGGTTATGTAAACAATTGAACCAAGTTAGATGTCGGTGCATTACAATGTGTATAAACATATACTATACCATGTTTTATTGCGTTTGGTTGGTTAAATCGCGAGAAACGTCTATTTAAAAGTCGCAAATTCGCGTGGCCACTATGTTGGTTTTGTAGTTACCAGATTTTCAAAAGTCACATAGGTGAACTTCTAGTAGTTCCCTTTATCAACGTAATAAATTCCAGGGTGATGTCGGTAATAGTTTCGGAGATATTGAATGCTGGTGAAATATTTCGCACAGCCACCATGTTGGATTGGTGAGACGTAACAAAATTTGAAGGGCACGGTTGAGGTCCCACGGAATAGTGCTATGAACTTACCGAGTTTCATTGAAATCGCTCAAGCCGTTTAGAATTTATTAGGGGGACACACCTTACACACACACACAACACACGCGCGCGCGCGCGCGCACACACACACACACGGACAAAAGGTGATCTCATAAGCCTATTTTTTTCAAAATTGAAAATAGGCTAAAAATAAGCAACTTAAATAGGTGTTCAACCATTTTTTCATAAATCCAATTTAAGGGGCCCATGGGGAGGGGTGAAATTCTGGAAGAAAAACGTCCACTAAGGAGGGATTTTTGGATATTCACTCATCTTCGACCAGCCAAAACTATTACAATTAGAAACATGAAATTTTGGGGATATGTTTGTTGCATGTCGAAAACGTCTGCTAAGGAAGGATTTTTGGATATTCATGTTCTTAAGGTGTGTTAAGGGGGTTAAACCTGCATTTCATTGAATAACAATGTCTCACGAGTGGTTTCATTTGGGGATGTGATACTCGGCATATTATGATAAAGAAATAAGCAGACACTTGTCTAAGGGTTTTTCGATGTGGATATATTATGAAGTGAAAGGGGGGAAATGTGGGCGTAGAGGATTCTTACTTGTGTAATTTTATGATGTGTACTGTTTTTCATAGGAATGTAGGTAAATGGATTATGTGTTTAGCCAGTGTGTTTAATATACTGTATCTCATTTATTTTCTATTTACGTTTGTGGTCGGAAACCGTGTTGTGATTTTGAGTCGAATTTTATACAAGCGATGCGACGTGACGTTGGGGAAATTTTGATATTTATGTGCCATTGTTGTGCTATAGTGTCTATATTGTGTGATTGTTTATGGTCTTTACCAAATTATTATCATTATTATTCAAAATTATACGATAAATCAGTCATAGCATTCATGATTGAGACGTTGCTAAGTGTAACTTACTCTTTACAACTACAATATACGCGGGCGAAGCCGCGACGGGTATAGCTAGTCTATTATATGAAACAAAGTGTCCTGACTGACTGACTGACTCATCATCGCCCAGCTAAAGCTATTAAAGTTAGAAACGTTTTTGGGGATATGTTCATTGTAAGTCTCAGGTTCTAAAGTGGTGTTAAGGGGGTAGACCTGCATTTCATTGAATAACAATATCTCCTGATTGGTTTCATTGGGGATTGTGATACTCGGCATATAAACTCATCATTAAAAATAAGAAGACACGTTGTGCCCAAATCCAGTTGCCCAGATTTGAGAGCACAGGCCCAGATGCCAAGTCCAGAGCTGAGGTTTTGAATAGCGCGCGCCAATCCTTCTAAGAAGCATTTCGAAGCTTTATGCAGCCAAAAGATCGCTAACTGACGTAGCAAGGCTCGTCAGAGTCGAGGCTATATTTGTATAAAATATTTTTCTGTGGAATAGAAACATGAGACTAACATCAAATTACTGGCACGGACAAGGGAAGAAGAACGTGCTATATTTCAAGAAAATTGATTGAGCGGAAGCTGAGATATGAGATGTTTTAGTTTTAGCCGAGGTCACACTGTGACGTAGAGAAGTCCGTCCGCTGGGTATATAAGAGCTGGCAGCCAGCTGCCCCCCCCCCCCGAAAAAAAAAGAAAAAAAATCAAATATAGTCACTTCTCCATAGGCGCTCCGTCGCTATGGATGTCACACCTTCGTAAGCGCCCTATCGCTAGACATATTACGTCGCTCCGAACATCGTTATACTTCAGAATTATCTTCGTGCACATGGTTGCAATACTCTACGTTTTTACTAGCACGCAGTTGCAAGGACTTGGTGAAATTCTACGACAGTACATGGTTACTGTACTTCGAAAAGTGTTGGAAGTTTTAGTGAAATTCATCGTAAGTTATCACTGAGGTGATAGACTTTGTGGCAGAACATTGGTAACTATTACTGCTACACGGACATATGATAGACTTAGTCTATAGTTTTCTTTCCACCGTCCACTAAGATTTAAACTTGGATTATTTTCATCCAATGACCGGAACAAGCTTTTGTCTTGATAACACTTTGACCAACCAAGATAAGTCAGTACTGTTCACATACCAGTCTTGCACGTCCAGTACATTTAGCCGACATAGGGAAACCAGCATGCTTAGCATTGTCTGGAGAGTGAGAAACTCTGTCCAGGGAATTGAACATCAGAACTTGGACCGGTGCTGAATAAGATTGTCAGAGTATTGATAGTACTGAATGCATCACAGTTGGGTCAAGTTATTACTGGTAATTTTGCATCATGGATCATTTCGATCTTACCCCTATCAAGAAGATTACTTCAGTTGTTGAAGCAGCTAATATTTTACACAGTTTTCATCAAGATATTCAGGCAACGAGTATGAATACCGCTATGTCTGGTTAAGACATTTTGCGGGTATATAATGGAGGCCGATACGAGATTATACGTACGTGTCCAAATGGGGACAGAAGACTGAAATAATCTGGTTCAGACCAGATTATCCACATCAAGATCTACAAGAATGTAAGCTATATTTTGCATTATTCTTATGCGTAGTTAGCTGGAATTTCTCATTTTTCTACAGTCTTGCCAACACATTTTTTTCTTCGATATTTTACTGTTGCAAATATTTATGCAAGGCATATGGAAGCCTTGATCTGAGTAGTTTTTACACTCGGACATGAGAAGTCAATGATTTGAATTAATGGACGAGCAAAACGAGCATTTATTTGATTTTGAAATTATTTTTCTAATCGCGGTCATCAGCCGTCGTAACTGTAAATTTAATAATAAATTTAAGTTGAGGAATGGATTTTTATCCATATTTAAGAAGTCGAGGATGATTTTTCCCGAACAGTTTAGCAACGTGAATTCCATTTGTGGAATAATAATAATAATAATAATAATAATAACGATGATTCAATAATAATAATAATCATTTTCAATATTTTTCAAGACATAATAATAATAATAATTATTATGATTTATATTTCTAATAATCATATCATGTAGTATGATTTATAAAGTTGATATTTAAAACAGTTTGCTAGATCGGAGACATGTTTTTCCGAAGGCTAGTGGTTAACGCATGCCCACATTCAACTAACAGAATAATCCTATGGGAACATTTTACACTTGCATCATGCAGTTAAATATTTTGAAATACACGGAAAGTAATGATACGGGAAGCATATAGCATTATAAATTAGGGTTTTACTAGAGTTTGTATAAATATAATATAATTTTGAGCAACGTCTTGTGATAGAACGTTTGGCTAGAAATAGACACGGTGTGGAATAGTTAATGTTTAAACTGATGGTAAAATTACTGTAAACTCATTTAGCAGCTTACTAGATTACGAATCTTCCAGTTTGAGTAACAAGCAAAGGCTTGATTATTATGTATAATTTGAGAAGAATTTTGTGTGTGTGTGGAAATTGTTTAATATGCCATTCTGATTGTGCGTTTTAAGTCGCAGGAATGAGATTGTTATAATGGAGCATCAACCATATTGTAGGTTGGATGACTTTGAAATAATGTTGGGAGTTTAAATATTTTTGTAAGCCACACTTTCGTCGAATTCATAACCGAAGGTTATATTGTTGAGCCCCTAGGATCGCTACGACCCTAGGACCTCAGACATCCACGCACCCCCGAGGGGATTATAAACATACGCCCCTGGATTCACAAATGGCACACAGCCACATACATCTTTTCATCATAAACTTAATATATACAACCATACTTCTATCTAAACACCAAAACATCCTCTTCTATCCCAAAACCACCCCAACTGGATACATCATAAAATCCAGATAAACATCTCTACACAGCAAGCCGGCGGCCACCTAGTACAGGATGTTAGCCAACAGCTTGCAACACACCCATAACAAATACACTAGAACTATCGGGGACAGCTACAAGTGATGTAACGCTGGCCAAGCAGCTCCGAAACGCATAAAAAGAAGACCCGGACCAGATCAATTGTCTTTTGCAGCCCTAGGCTCTGTTCGACGGCATTCCGGTTCAAGTCACCACCTCAGGTAAGAGTGTGCTCAGCAATCCTTATACATAATTGTAATCCCTCCTTTCACACCTACATTGACATTGTACTTTGATAACCAAATTGTTTCACACTGTTCCCACACTGAAAGGGACTGCACTAAACACAAACGCTGATCAGAATAAACCCTTGATCAGTAATCTACACTTTTGTCATCATTTACATTTGCCTTCACATCCTAACTCCCCCTCTGACATTCTTAATAGCCCGTGACCGTCAATCCGAGAAGTGCTAAGTAAGGACTTCCATTGTGTTAGCATTAGAGTACTCGAGCGGCCCGGCAGTATAGACGACTCAGAAGGCAGGCTCCTAGTACACTTGCAGCTGTTTGTTTAGAGCTGCAATTAATCGCATCTTGATTGCGCATCCCTTAAAGACCGATTACACCCCCGTAGAGCTATAACCCTAATTCCCCACATCCTTTAACAAACACCTACACTCGCGGTTTCCCCATTTACGTGGAAACTCGCACCTTTTGGAAACTACCCCTAAATTGGACACTAACACAGCTTGTTCGTCCCCCAACCCTCAACCCCGGGACAGAACAAATAAATGGTGTAGACGCCGAGTAGTTCCCACGAGTGAGGGTAGTTACCACTCAGTAAGGGTCCTCAGACAAAAAGGATTTGGAACTACGATCCGGGTACTAATTAAAATAGCCAAGCGAAAATCGGGGGAAATTTTTCTAAAGAGCTACGTTAGCACACATTAGCCCTCCCACCCAACCCAGAAGGGAAACACGATATAAAAAAAATATTACATTAGTCGAGCGGGTACAGAGAAAATCATTTTTAAAAGGACAAATGTGTAACTATTTTTTCTAGTTAGAGGAGCGAACAAGGTATATACTAGGAGCGCTATACTCCTATTAGCACCATCCCAACCCACCCCATAGGGTATTAGCATAATAAAACCTTCCCTAAGGCTAACAATTAAAGAAAACTCTTACAAAGGCCACAAGCGTCAGAATTTTAAGGACAGGCTACACTAAATTACATTAGGCCTATCAGCACACATACACAGCATCAATTAGGGGCAATAAATAGCACACAAACCCCGCGGGACATATTTATATATCTTATACACGGACACTTACTCACACTAGACACTTAACGCATAAATATTGCTCCATCATACAGGTTAAACGTCTTAAAGCAAATTGGGGAATATCAGGACCTCATTAAATGGCACAAGGTATTTGAGAAGATACAGGACTACCTCAGGAGGTATCAGCAGCTCCTACACTCTCAGTATATGAGAATCATAAGGGCACTTGTCCGGCCACGGAGCAGCGCCCAAAACAGAAAGATGAGGGCTAAGATCCCTACCATTAGACTACAATTAAACCGATCACACTGGCGGTTACACCTACTGTACGAGATCATGTTCGAGCAGTATAACCAACTCAGGATAGAACACTTACACGTGGGCACAGGCGGCACCAGGGTGGCCGACCAGGCAATTCAGCTTCATAGGGATTATGCCCAAATTTGGGAAGAATATGGCTAATTGCAAGCCAACAACACAGTGCTTGAGATAGCAACAGGAGGTCCCACACAACACAGAGAAGACATCGACATAGACACATGAACCAAAACATTTGCACGGATGTCTATCTCTGGCACAAACAACACGAAGAGGAAGGAGACAGCCGTGGCCGGAACAGCGAGCTTGCCACTCCAGCCCCCAACACACTAACACCCACAGGACCTAGACCACCAGGTCAGAGGGCAATTCTGCCAGAACAGAGGCAATACACCAAGCTGCAATGCAGAAACAGGCAGCTGGTGAGGGTAGGTAACCAGCCTAGAACCCTACGAAGGGGAGCAGAGGAACCCATAAACCGGGCAGACGACAGTGAAGACCTAACACAGCGATTCACGCAATTGCCCATACAGACACCTAACAACACGAGGGAGAAGGAGGAGGTCATGGCCCGGAACAGCGAGCTTGCCACTTCAACCCCCAAATTACTAACACCTACACGTCCCAAAACGCCAGTTCAAAGGGCGATTCCGCCAGAGCGGAGAGGGACACTGCCATCTGCACCCCCGGCGCAGATAAACAGAAGGGTGTTGCTTTCAACCCCTCAGGGTGCAAAACTCACGCCTTTGCACACTGCCCAGGCGCAAACACACAGTACACGGGACATAAGGGAAGCTTTGATACCCACCCCGCAAGGCCGTGTAGACAGGAGGACACACAACCCTACAAACACTGACAGGGGAGTGCAGCGTGAAACCAGCTCTTCAAGAGAACGCGCATTATACCCATCGAGGGGGCGGCATGATACACACAACCCCAAACTCACTTTGCTGGAAATCCCTGTAGAAGGCAGGAAAGAAAGGCCTTCATTGCTACCAGATTCCTATGCCGTCATCACGGGGCGAAGAGAGCCACCCCGGATAGCAAGGGCGCTTAGACGCTGAAAGAAGATAAGTAGTTGACACACACTGAATAACTCAAATTATTTTAGGCCCACAGGCCCATGTCAAAGTCACCCCTGGCGAAATCAGAGCCAACAATTAAAAGGGACCCCAGAGTATACAAATGTACGGGACCTCAAATTTGAGCAGGCCAAGCGGCAAATATAAACCCTTGCATAGAACCATAAGAATAGCGTAAGTTTATTTTTTATTTTTCACCGAGGCACATTGTTGAACATATTATATATACAGGGTGCTTCAAAAAATGTATACACACTTTAAACTATCGTAGTTTTCCCGTCTACAAGGCTAATGTTATATTTCTTCGCCAGGTGGCAGCATAATCGTCCCTCTATGTTATATTGTCAGTTGGAATTTGTAATATCAACATGGCGGTCGTACGTTTGAGTTTTGAAGAACGTAAGCAGGTTATTAAGTGGTACTGGAAGTTTGAGAATGTAAATGAAGTTCAAAGACAGTGGAGAAGGGAGTATGATACAGAACCACCTTCAAGATTAACAATTACACGCATACGAGACAAATTCGAAGTTCATGGAACAGTGTGTGATGTGCATAAAGGTCATTCAGGTCGACCTCGAACAGCTACAAGTGATGAGTCATCAACGGCAGTCTTGGAACTGTTTCAACGCTCTCCTAACAAATCTTCAAGGCAAGGGGCACGTGAAAGTGATGTAAGTGCTAGCAGCGTGCTACGCATTCTGAAGAGAGGCAAGTATCGTGTTTACATTCCAAGGCTGGTGCAACAGCTAAGTGACGACGATCCAGATCGAAGGTTGCAATTTTGTGAATGGGTTCAGGAGATGGTGATACGTGAACCGGGATTTATGGGTAGCATCATTTGGTCGGATGAAGCCCAATTCAAACTTAATGGAACTGTCAATAGGCACAATTGTGTTTACTGGGGTGAAGAAAATCCTCACATCACAATTGAAAAAGCTGTAAATTTGCCTGGTGTAAATGTGTGGTGCGGTTTGTCTTCAAGGGGACTCATTGGACCTTTTCGATTTGAAGGCACTGTAACTGGTATAACTTACCTAACAATGCTTGCTGATTCCATATTTCCTGCCATTCGTGCATTATACGGTAATGATAATTTTTATTTTCAACAAGATGGTGCCCCGCCGCACTATCACAGGGACATACGAGCTTACCTGGATCAAAATTTGCCGGGCCAGTGGATAGGACGCAGGGGGCCAATCGAGTTTCCAGCACGCTCTCCAGACCTTACACCTCTGGATTTCTTCTTATGGGGCACAGTAAAAGATGAGGTGTACAAACGTAAACCACGTAACCTAGACATTCTTTGGAATGAGATTCAAGCCGTGTGTAGAGAAATCTCATTGGACGTTTTGATACGATGTACAGAATCAGTGGTGACTCGTACTCAGAAATGTATTGATGCTGCAGGTCGCCAATTTGAACAGTATTAACATTTGTTATTTATGTTTCCTTTACATTGGATTTTCAGCTTTCTAATTTCCTGAAATTTAACTTTGTAGAACGGTAAATAAATTTTCTATGGAAGTTCAAAGTGTGTATACATTTTTGAAGCACCCTGTATATATATATGTATTTGTATACAGTGTTTATATATGTACACATCTGAAAAGTGGTATAGCCTACGAATGTACAGTATACATGAATATTCCATGTCCTATTTTGTATGCTAGATCCTAAAAATTGTACAAAAACATGCACTATACAACTGGGATTTTTGTAATCCATCACAGTGCTTAGGTAAGCAAAAACACTAGTGGGCAAACTCACAAGTTATGGGACATTTTTTTTTGGTTGGATCACACAGAAACCCAATTCCCATAGAAAGCCGAGGTATAGGACTAGGACCGCGAGGATCTAAGCCAATCACAAATGACATAAAAACAAAACTGCCACCGACACCTAGCTGCGACATACGCGCTAGAAGGGGCAAGGACACACACACATAACTACACGACTAACATACACAAACATAGTAGGTAATCTACAACCTCTAGTAGAACTGGCCTAGGAGCCTAAGGGAATAAATGTCCGACACCGACACCTACTCACGAACAACACACTAGATGCCACACGAGCAGACAGGGGACACAGATATGCACAAACAATGCACAACTTTAACAATACATAGCATTGGCACGTAGCCACGACAAAGAGTGGGACACACACAAGTACACGGGGCTACAAGTTCTTTTATCACGAGGGATGGAGGACAGGTTGTCACCGGCAATCAGACAGGATTACAGACGTGAGGGCCTTACACTCGTCGATGTCAATACACCGGAGTAAGCGCCCACACAGTCCAGCCTGCCATTATCACATAGTAACGGGACACCTTTTGATAAGTCAGCAAGAACATACAGTACGATACTGTGTAAACAGCAAGCCACTAGCACAGCTAGGCGCGCCCACTACGACATTATACTGGTAGGAATTCATTCATGCCAGGTTCAAAACTGCACTACACCCACAATTCAAAAGCGGGGACAACTAAAATTCTCACGGACACTATATACAGGGGATATTTTTACGTACGTATACCTGTTTTACGATACTCGCTACAATAACTTAGAGCGTTAGCGACCCCGGGTTACCAATAGGGGACGTATCAGGCATACCAGGCTCTACCAAGGCCACACAATACTCCTGCCAGTCGCGTATAGCCCGCATTGCCGGCAAACCAAAACACTACAGACAGGGAATCCTAAACACGCGCAAAATGGCAACAGGGGGTAAAACACAGTATAGAAAACACAGACAAATTCACACAAGAGACACAGGCCTAAAAGGCAACAGACATGTTCATCCTGCACGAAGGCGGTCTCGAACTCGCGACCTTATGAATACCAGAAATGTAAGGCCAAGTAGTCATCCAAATGGAGGGCACAGTAATCAAGGGTAGTCACGTCAACAGGGTCTGACATGCCACAAAAAAAATCAAAGTAAACACCGGCACCTAGTTGCCAGACACGCGACTAGAAGCCTGGATATACACGTACACAGATACATGAGCTACACAAACAGAGACATTACAATCAGGGATATATGTGCATCAGGACAGCAATAACACAAAGTTGGTAAACACCTGCAAATTCCCAAAAGCAAAAATACGAGAGGTGATCAGCACTACGCTAGTTATTGCGAACAGGGATTAATACATCAAACACAATAAAAACACGAGACAGGCGTACCAAGAATCAAGCTAACCAATGGCATCTTGGTACGACAGACACAGTTAGAGGCGGATCTTGAGAAAGCCATAAAAGCAAATTTCAGCAGGTCGGCATATTTCAAGCAGCCATGTGGGGAAACGCCAGCAATACCGGGACAGGAAATGTTATTTTAATTTCCTAACATTGCCTGACACGGCATACACACATGTACCAATCAAAACAAAAGCAATCGGTACACACACATACCACGAATTCCGTAGCGGCCAAGGTTGATACATACCTGAAGAGGTTGCGGCCGCGGACACATAAACAAAACATGACACGCAATTGCTGAACTGCAAACAACCGGATAACGGGAGCCCTACCATTGCAGTAACGCAGGCTTGCACAAATACAGGACTCAGCATTTATAGCATTGAAATAACTTCCACTAAAACACTGGACACTTGGCACAGAAAATGCTAGGCCACAACAAAACACAATGGGTATTATCACTGTAAGACGCCCACGTGACTAAAGGGTACAGACATGTAGGAGACAGCTCCGGAAATGAGATACAGACACTGCATAGTGAACGCAATTACACACGCAGAGAGCAAGGCGTCTCAGGTAACATGGCACGAGCAGGCGACATGCCGCATGATAAGCAAACACGCGCCAAAGCACGGTGCATGTTGAGGCCATGAACGCCTCCTGCCACACACGACCGCCACACAGTGCGCATAACATAATTAGGTGCATACACTACAAACAGTTAGAGGTAAGGCGAATAGACACCCCGCCCAGAGATAAATAATCCACCCCCACCCCAATTTTTTAAAAAAATGGGAAACCTACAATGATGAAACATAGGAAGAGTGTCAGTACAGGAAGATTCATTCCCTGTTAGTTGTAAATGCCACGATGATTGTTTCCATGGGTTTCATTCTCTTAATAGTTGAAGGGAGGTTCATTCCCCGTTATAGCTACAGCAGCCCAGGAAGGTTAGTTCCCTGAGGTCGCGAAGCAACATAAAACATATATAATAAGGCAGACATTTTGATAACGACCACCTCGCTAAACGTCACACGCTTCCACAAAGGAACACAGACAGCTAGGATGCGGATTCACACGTTAAATATACCAAAGGAAGGAGCAAAGAAAACACAATATGAACAAGAGTGAATGGATACATGGTACAGAGCACAGAAAGGTACCGCACTTATAATTCCCCATAGAATAGCATACGGGCTAAGATCCCTACTCCATTCCTAAACACATCCCAGTACCTAATACCAATTTACACACAAACACGTATACACAATACACTAATTGAACACGAGGATTGTAGACGTTCATGCTGTTTTACAGCATGGGTCATCTGCATCCCGCGCCATACGGTTCCCACCCGAATATTAGGGGTGGTTGGACACAATACAAGTGCTAGATATTACATCTATTTTACATAGATGGAAGGCCAGTAACAGACTAACCAAGATTTGCAATAAAACAGCCTGCATGATAAACATTAAAACTATTAACCCATAACTAACCACTCCCTTACCCAACATGCATGTATAAGTTACCCTACCCACTTAACCCAGGGTCTTATTAATATCACACCCGCATGCATTTCAATCTTGATCACACTGGGAAAACCTATCCTATCCAGTAATGTAAAGGATGTCCCACAGCATTACCGACTCTAGGCCGATACATTACAGAGTCTGGCTATGCATACCCTTCCAAACCTGCGGACTGACCTTCACAGCAACTAACGCTATAACGGAACTCACTAACAACCCCATATCCGAATCCCGACCCAATTAACATTTCATATACAATAAAGAGATATCAGCACAAGAGATCCAACTGAACCAAGAAGGCCGAAAGCAGCCAATGTGGTTCGAATGATCTACAATCCCATACAATGTACACAAAATTTTACATACATTGTACACAAAATATTACATACATTGTACACAAAATATTACATACATTGGACACAAAATATTACATTACAGTGCTACACAAAATTACTCCCCCAAAATAATAAAGGATCTGAGGTCACACTAGATGGTGACAAGTATATACGTCATGACGACGTAAAGTAACACTGAAAAACAGAGCCGGGGAAGACAGTAGTAGACCCTGACCCAGACTTGACATCATAATTAGATGTAGGCTAAGTCAACCCTCGGAGGCGTAGAGGGTAATCTTCCGTTCGCAGGGAGTGAAGCAACAGAGTCCTCACCCGGATGTGCGGCGAAGAACACACACACTGAATAAGGAACAATAAATGAATGATATGCTACGATTATGTTCCGGCCCAAGTAAATGGAGGGTAGCGACCCTCAGAGCGTAAATGGGAAGTGCGGCGAGCCCCCAGAGTTATAAATGGAGGGGAGCGACCCCCCACTGGGGTGTGGGCAACCCATAAATGATAAGAATGATTTATAAGGCGGCTATAAGCCATGTGAAAGCGAATATTTACCATGGATATCCGAGCGAAATGCTACTGCAGCAGTTACACAGGCCTACACACACACAGACATATTAGCTGTAAAGGGCCCTAGTTATAAGTAGTGTTAAGGGGCCGGAATGCAAAAGGGCTTCGGCCTGGCGGGTTTGGAAGCAACCGGTGTTTCCGAAATACGCACGTGTGGTGCCCTGGGGAGGTAAAACTGCCTCAGGCGATCGCCCCGGTCAAAATTTAGTACGTAAGAAATTTAGATACCTATTTCAGGGGTAGTTTAGATATAAGCAAACTTAGTAAGCCACACTTTAAAAAAAAAGAATAAGGACAAATTTCGGTACATTTTCTTAGTATTAAGGAGGAAAGTGTACGGCTTCGGTCTGATGGCATAGTGGTTACCAAAAGCACCAGAAATAGACACGCAGTACCCCATTAAGGGAAAAAATTCCTCAATCAAAACTTTAAGGCAAATCAGTAAGCAATGCTGCTACGAAGCAGTAGGCTAACTGATAAGGCGTATTTCGCCACTTTTTCCTTTTCTGCACATTTCTTTTTTTAGATATAGATTAGTATGTATGTAAATATAAGTACACAAACACACGGAGCGAGATCGGCGTCATAAGAACCATTTCGTGGCAGTGTAAGTCTGAATAACAAGTCTGAACAACAGGGAAGAAACACAGGGAAGCATAAAAGGGGGAAGAGTCGTCGGCAACGCGTCGGCGACGCACCGACAAAGCGGCGACTAGCGCAGACGGTACATTCATTTAAATACGCGTGAGGGGACATTCCGCGACGAGTATTAAAGCCTAAAATTAAATGGAGGGTAGCAACCCCCCAGAGAGGCGTGAGGGGACATTCCGCGACGAGTATTAAAGCCTAAAATTAAATGGAGGGTAGCGACCCCCCAGAGAGGCTCAAAAGGCTCAACGAGACGTCCGAAGAGGTCTCTAGGGCGGCACAGCCACAGCCGACCCTTAAACAGCGCTGCGCGATATCTGCGCACAATATTATATTGGCCAAATGTATCTAATTAATATGGCATTTATTAAAGAGAAAAAAGGACCCCACCACTGCAGCATCGTGGGAGCGAAAATGATCATGGTAAAGGTAAGGTGGACCACCGACGTCACACACACTTCACACAATGAGTACACACTGGGGAGACATACAAATACACATATACACAAAAGGTACAAATTAGTAGTATGGTAGAGTACAGGCGACCTAGATTAAGTTAGACTTAAGTGGCGCCATAATTGGTTTATATACTATGAGCAGCGATTGAAATGCTATATGTATTGTAATGACAATAATATACTATATTTGCAGGAAAGCAAGGAAGCGACAGAATGTACATGTTTTCAGATAAATGGCCAATAACGCATTTTGTTTTGCAGATGACGAGGATTGTACACAAACCTATTGTAAATAATATATTTCCCAACACAGAAACACCACACCCTCTCCCTCTTGTACAGACACATACGCTCTTTGTCAATTTCAGTTGCACCCCCTAAAGGTGACAGCGTAGCGACCAACGGGGCACAGTATCCGTGGGATACTGGGCATCGCTGAACGCAGAAAAACAAGATGACACGTAAATAAGGTGTGACTTCGGCATCTAAGGGCGGCACAAGTATTGTAAGGGCCGAACCTTCGACGCTAGGGTGGAATTTCCCAACCTACGGCGGGAAAACCACTAGTACATAAGTTCAACGGAAAAGAAATTAGCGGCCTAGCCACTAAACCACGGTAAAACGGCCGAGTAGAAAATGACCAGGGAGGAATCAGCGAATGGTATACAAAGGCCAGGCAAAGAGTCTACGAAATGAAAGCTACCAGACTCATGAGTATTACCGGTTATGATTATTATTATTATTATTATTATTATTATTAGCAGTATTATTGTACAAATGGTTGTTGTAATGATTATTATTGTAACGATTGTTATAACAGAGGTATCAGAACCATATCTATGAACATTGTTATTATGATTACCAGTAATAGCACGATTATCTTTAGTATTATCATGCAAGTATTATTATGCCACAATGGGCTACAGTACCACATTATTATGTCTTCACCATTGTCATTGCCACTATTGTACACACACATGAATTATTATATACATTGTACACAGTTATTGGATAACATTAGTTGCTTACACATTTAAAACACATGTATTTTTCTTTTCCATTCTCTTTAACGATACATTGTAAAGAAGTCCCATTTTCCCCCAACAAAATAAAACATTTTATACATACGCCCAAACTTTACACCCCGGGCACTTGTCTTCTTTTTTTTCTGTTATCTTCAATCTTTTCTTTACATGTATACACTATCAATAACATACATGCATACAGGAAGCAATTTTTTTCAGCCAGCTACATCGACGGCGCAACCACCCGTCGAACCCATGTTTTTGTTTTCCTTCCTGTATGGAATGGCAGGATGCTATATATGTAAAACCTATTATTGCCAACTGTTTAAATTATCATGCTATCACGCAACGGCAGGATGCCATATGTAAAAATTACTATTATCATATGTGTTAATTATTATGCTACTAAAACTTGTACACAAACATTGTTCCACACCCAATACCCACCCCTTTATGAGCACACTCTACCTACACACCAGCAAGAAGCCAGGACTACACGACTACACGCCATCTATACGCACCAGGAAGAACACAACATCGAAGAGGAGGAGAAGGACCAGGAGGTTGACCAAAAAGAGGATGGAGAGAAAAACTACCCCTAAATCTTAATCCAGCTCGCGGGGACTCGAGCTAAACACCGACGAGGTCTTGTTGAGCCCCTAGGGTCGCTACGACCCTAGGACCTCAGACATCCACGCACTCCCGAGGGGATTATAAACATACGCCCCTGGATTCACAAATGGCACACAGCCACATACATCTTTTCATCATAAACTTAATCTATACAACCATACTTCTATCTAAACACCAAAACACCCTCTTCTATCCCAAAACCACCCCAACTGGATACATCATAAAATCCAGAACATCTCTACACAGCAAGCCGGCGGCCCCCTAGTACAGGAGGTTAGCCAACAGCTTGCAACACACTCATAACAAATACACTAGAACTATCGGGGACAGCTACAAGTGATGTAACGCTGACCAAGCAGCTCCGAAACGCATAACAAGAAGACCCGGACCAGACAAATTGTCTATTGCAGCCCTAGGCTCTGTTCGATGGCATTCCGGTTCAAGTCACCACCTCAGGTAAGAGTGTGCTCAGCAATCCTTATACATAATTGTAATCCCTCCTTTCACAACTACATTGACATTGTACTTTGATAACCAAATTGTTTCACACTGTTCCCTCACTGAACAATATTATGGAACCATCATGTCAATCCACAGTTTGCCCACGTGTTCTATAAATATTTCCTAGTAATTGTTAGCCCGGAATTTTGTTATTTCACTAAACACAAACACTGATCAGAATAAACCCTTGATCAGTAATTTACACTTTTGTCATCATTTACATTTGCCTTCACATCCTTACTCCCCCTCTGACATTCTTAATTTCCCGTGACCGTCAATCCGAGAAGTGCTAAGTAAGGATTTCCATTGTGTTAGCATTAGAGTACTCGAGCGGCCCGGCAGTATAGACGACTCAGCAGGCAGGCTCCTAGTACACTTTCAGCTGTTTGTTTAGTGCTGCAATTAATCGCATCTTGATCGCGCATCCCTTAAAGACCGATTACACCCCCGTAGAGCTATAACCCCAATTCCCCACATCCTTTAACAAACACCTACACTCGCGGTTTCCCCATTTACGTGGAAACTCGTACCTTTTGGAAACTACCCCTAAATTGGACACTAGCACAGCTTGTTCGTCCCCCAACCCTCAACCCCGGGACAGAACAATATTATGGAACCATCATGTCAATCCACAGTTTGCCCACGTGTTCTATAAATATTTCCTAGTAATTGTTAGCCCGGAATTTTGTTATTTCATTATGAGAAGACTATACCGTTGTCTAGATGCTAATTACGATCATGTGATTTTGACACATTTAAATCGAATGGGCCGATGCTGTAAATAAATTAAAACTGTTATTTCCTAAACAACCACTACAATTTAAAGGATATTTGTGATCCTGTTAAGAATATAAACATTCTGCAAATTAATTTGATGATTAACATTTTTGACATTCTGTCAAAAGAATTGTGAAAGCCTCCGTGGCTTAGGCGGCAGCACGCCGGCCTCTCACCGCTGGGTCCGTGGTTCAAATCCCGGTCACTCCATGTGAGATCTGTGCTGGACAAAACGGAGGCAGACAGGTTTTTCTCCGGGTACTCCGGTTTTCCCTGTCAAAATTTCATTCCAGCAACACTCTCCACTATCATTTCATTTCAACTGTCATTCATTTAATCATTGCCCCAGAGGAGTGCGTCAGGCCTCGGCAGCCGGCACAGTTCATATCCTCGCCGCTAGATGGGGTCTTCATTCATTCCATTCCTGACCCGGTCGGAGACTGGAAGCAGGCTGTGGATTTTCATTTTCATTTCAAAAGAATTGTAATTGTGATAATAGCAACAACTAATATAATTTTTGTGATAATTTTTCTAAATAATATTTCCAATTGATATTTAAATATTTGAATGGTTAAATCCAGATTTAAAGGAGTTGATATGTTATTAATAATATTTTTTACCATAATATTGCTAATTGAGTCAAGAACTCAGAATATTACTGTTGGATCGAGAACAGATGATTCTTTTTTTTTCTGTTTATCGAAGTTCTTCGAATCCATGCTCGAATGTCCATGTAAATAATTTTGTTATTTTCATTGTTGTAACTTTATATCTGGAACAATTTTTAGATACTGATTCCTGGAAAAAGTGTTAGTTAATTTTCTGCTACTATTTGAAAGACAAACAAAAACAGTGATATTTTTTTTCATTGAGTGATAATATTTCACTTCAACGTATGAATACTTAAAGTTAGGAATCAGGATGGACAATTAAATTTGCACTGACAAACCTTACGATTGTAAATAATTCTTTTGAGCGAAGTCAACAGGACTATTAATTTGACTTTCGTTTCAAATGCCTAGTGTTCATGTGTTGGTGAATCTGTAAATGTGTGTATATAATGTATGATTCGTCATGCATCCATTATGCTATTTTTAGCATTTCTTCGTTAACTTTTTAACATTTTAAATAAAATGAGATAATTTTACGGATTGTGTTATTTTCAGAAAATCTCCTTCTATCCTTATTGTTGCATCGAGCCGAAAATCAGTAAAGCATTTTTTTTTTTTTTTTTTTTTTTTTTTTTTTTTTTACTCACTTTAACCCATATGGCGCCCTGGGATGTTTTGATTCTCGTGCTGACTGATTTTTGGTGAAAATGCATATGTGGTCGTCCAGACTTACAAGGGAACTGTCCATAAGGGCATATCGAAACTCACAATGAAATTTCGTAGAGATGATGAGGAAACCATAAATTGGCGATGTACAAAAAATTAGCTGCCATTGCAAACTGGAAGGCATCGAAATCTTGATACAAAATCCGTGTGACAACGCAAATACTGGACAACCCTTGCATCTTGCTGGCTCGTGAGGCGCACAGCGTAGGGGAGTTGCAGTTGTGCTGGAGAGAGAGAGAGAACGAACTGGCAGGCTACCACGCGCCAAGGACACTTCATTGTTAGGGAACGAATGTGAAACATAAATGAGCTTCGTTAATCGCATGATAAAAACAGAAATATTATTGGCACCATGCACAACGAATATGCACTTTGAGGCCACATTGTTCTTCACAGTTTTCCTTACTTTTTTGAAGACAAAATTTCGCAGGCACTTCGAACTCGGAAGGTCTCTCCCCTTAAGTAATTGTTTGCGAACCACGAATATTTAACCATGTCCTTGAACCGTGGGGAAGAAAATTGAAAATGAATGAAGGATTGCATTTTCAGTACGCTGTTTCTCTGATATACAACAAACTGAACGTCTTCACAAGCCGACACAATGTCTGTTAAACGGCGATACAAAGCTTTCCATTGCCGGGAGAAAAACTTATCCAAGGGCTGTATTTTCCCTGTAGTGCTGGGAGGAATCTGGAGAATTTTTATACGGTTGCCTGGAGGAATGTCCTCAAGACATTTTTTATCACTTTAAGTAATCCAGGAATCTAACAGTAGTAAACACTTTTCTTCCGCAAATGGGAAAAAAGATTCTTTAAACCAATATTTTAATTCTTTTTCCCCCATTTTCCCTGATTTTGTGGCTGTTACAATTATATTTCTGGCATGAAACATTTCTTTGGAAACTCTCGGACCAAAAGTTCCAGTTGCCTTCTGTGGTACAGTGAATAATTTTGGGAAAAGTGTACCGGGCATACTAATTGTAGGCATAATTGTGGAACGAATGGGTGAGTGGAGGAACTGATTGAGCAACTGTTTCTGTATGTTTCTCTCCAACAAACGATAGAGTCCTTTTCGCTTTCATTTCGCGCACGAAACCACTCTGATCTGTGTTGTATATTGAAGAAGGGGTGTAGTCTAAAACTCGCTCTGTAGCTACTTCTACAAATTTCTTTGCGACTTGATCTTTTTCGTCTTCTTCTTGCAGATACGTACGGGATATATATGACCACGATGTCGCAGCACCTAAAATAAGCAGCAACAACAACAACATAGTTTCTCCCTCATTGTCACCATGCACTATCACATCACTACCATTGAGCTATCTAAATAACATGTACTGTATTAACCCTTTATAGGGCAGAACTGTTATTAATATATTTTATTTGTATTTATTTAATTATTTCATCCTGATTTTAATTTATAAATTTTATTTGTGTTATCTTTTTATTTTTTATATTTATATGTTATTATTTTATTTTTGTATACCGGTAATTCTTATGTATAATTCTAATTTTGTAAGCATATTTATTTTAACTGTAAAAGCTTATTTAATTTTGATTGTAATTTGATAAGATTATTAATTTAATTTTTGGAAGCATATTTATTTTCAATTTTTATTTTTTTCATCAAATTATATGTTTTACGTTTTAATTTTAATTGTTTCTGTAAAAGGAATTAAATTTCATCAAGCATCTTTCTCACGGAAATAACGTAATGCATACTCTTGATGTCTAGAACATTAGCCGGATTCATGACTGCTCTCTCAAAGGAACATGTGTTAACTGCCTAGCACAGAGCGCTCAAGGTTACGCGCATGCTTCAGCTGGTCACCAGGGCTGTCCACGTCGAGCTATATGCTAGCGCGTGTAATCCTATTAGGAATCTCCGTGCCGATTTCAGGACCTTCCAGTTCGCAATGGCAGCTAATTTTTTGTACATCGCCAATTTATGGTTTCCTCATCATCTCTACGAAATTTCATTGTGGGTTTCCATATGCCCTTATGGATAGTTCCCTTGTTAGGTCTAAACGGGCACAACGTGTCAAAGGGTTTTTCGATGTGGTGCATATTATGAGGTGAAAGGGGTGAAAAGTGGGGGTTGAAGGAATCCTAACGCAGCAAGTATCTCTTGAACGACATAGGCCAAAAGTATGAAACTCGGAGGGAAAAATCAGCTTGAAGAATAAGTAAATATGTGTTCGACCGATTTTTCATAAATCCAATTTAAGGGGCCCAAGGGTTGAAATTCTGGAGAAATAAAAACCTCCACTGAAAAAGGATCATCATCGCAGCGCTCATTTCGAGCTGCCAAATACAAGAAATATTCCTTAATTTTGCCTTTGAGCATACTTCGTTTTCTTTTTTTTTTTTGTTGTTTTTGGTTTGTTTTTATACTACGTTTGTTGCTTTTCGTGTATGAGTGTTTCAATATGATTTTATCTGAGGAAGGAGAGCTTTGGTAAATATAGTTTCAAAGTGGATTTTTTACTAATCTTCTAATTTTTGTCGTCAAATTTCGCCGTCACATAGAACCTGGCTCCTTTTGGTGTGTGGTTTTCACCTCCATATTTAGGTGATATGGTGTCTGAATAGGGTTAGTTTGCCTCGCGGCCACAAGCTGTCTCTGTTGGATCGAAACATGTACTAACATCATCAATCTAAAGAATTAATTTTTTGAAATGAAGCATAAAACGAGGCACTAATTAAAAGTTGCTTTTCTCAAACTTTATAAAATTCATGGATATCACCACAAACTATGTGCGACGACACATTTCCATGAAGTAACAAAGGAGTGTGTGTGTACTTAGGTTGGTGAAGGATGTGAACGCTATCACATCAACCGATGCAAAAATAGGACAAAATCAGTTTTGGAAGATAGTAAAGATCTGTAGACTAAAGAACCAACATGAATTGTATTTTGGCCATTCGGCTGCAATTACATTTATTAAAATTGTCGCTATATAGCAGCCTCCAAATATACAGCCATCCACCCTGCCACCTCGTAGATTATTTTTGGAGCTTGGCAAATCCTAAGCTTAATTTAGAAATGCAGCCGCCAGGATTGGCTCTACTTATGTGTACCAAAGAAAATCCGTGACAATTTACGAGGAATATAATAATAAATAAAAAATTATAAATAGCCTTATAAATCCCATAAGGGCTAAGGCCTCCTGCTTTGCAGGGAATTGCTCAGTTTTAACTCATCAGGTGAGCAAGTCCTGAGGAGCATTCGGGGTCATTCTTTCTGATTGGGCCTTGTGTATAGATGTGTAGCTGATTAAAGATTAAGTAAATTATATTGCGTTGGTATAACATTCGCTACAACAATCTGTTATATAGACACATATTCGTTCATTGAGTCTGGCGATATCAAGGCCTCAAATATCCATTAGTATTACGAAAATCATAATAGCCATCAACCAATATCTGGGAGCTTCCCATTGCCACTAAACACACAGCTTACCCTGTCTAAGCACTTGAACAATGACAGAAACTGCCAAGTCTTCACACTTCAGTAAAATCTATATTGAACCGTTTCAAATAGAAGGGTTTTTAAAATGCAATACAAAATATTACTGGTGGAGTGTTGTCATCTAGTTTGGATGCAGATACCTATACACTTTCTTTATCATCCCACAAATCATTCACTATGTTGTGCACATGTGGTCCCGGAACGAATTAACATGTGTTTCGCAAGATAGTCGAACCTTTTGAATTCCATGTAACCGGTGATGCAGTAAGGTTATTTTTTCCCCCAAGTGAACGCGATGATGTTTCCTCAAATTAGAGCGCGAGATGAATCGCTTTGGGCACAACAAACAAACATGCAGTCTCTCCCCTGAGTGAAATGACAAAATGTTCCATGAGCTCTGTTTGCCGTGCAAATGACTTCTCACAAGTGCTACAAGTGGATTCCTTCACTCCAGAATGAACAACGCTGTGCTTTTTGAGGTCACTGCTCTGTGAGAAGCCTTTATTGTACACCGGACATATGTACCGTTTTTGCTGCATGTGCACCGAACGGTGTCTTTCTAATTGATGCATTGTTTTATTGGTCACTGCATGCGAATTTCCCTAGGTCTTTCCACCTCTGCCTTATCTTTGCTGTTCTTGTCCATTGTTTTCCTCCCCATTTTACGAACATATCTGCCCATCTGATTATTTGTCTCCCAACGTTTCGTCTTCCCGTTCTTGGGTCCCACATCATTATTGTGTACGTCCATCGATTGAGATCTAATCTCGCTACATGTCCACCCCATTTCCATTTAAGCTGGTCTGCTGATGTCATAGCGTCTTTCATGCCGGTTCTCCTTATATCTTCGTTCCGTATTCTATCTCTCAGTGAGACATGAAGTATCTTCCTTTCCATATTTCGTTGACATCTCTGGATCATTTGTCTTTGTTTCGATGTTAATGCCCAAGTTTGGCAACCATATAGTAACACCGGTATCACGCATTTTTCCAGAACTTCAGCCTTTATGGTGAGTTTTTGGGTCTTGTCAGCCAGTATAAACTTTAGGGACCAAAAGCTCTACCATGCTTGTCCTATTCTTCGTTTGACCTCTTTCTCTGAACGACTTGAAAATGACATGTTCTGACCGAGATGTACATATTCTTCAACATATTCCAGTGTTTCTCAGTTCACATTAATTGGGGCTTCTAACGCATTGGTCATCAGCTTCGTTTTCTTCGGTTCATTGTAAGGCCCACTTCTTTACTTGTTTTGTCCAATTCCTTTATCATTTGTTCCAGCTATTTCGCTGATTCAGCCACCAGAACAATGTCGTCTGCGAACCGTAAATGTGTTACTCTTGTTCCATCGATTCTGATGCCATATTTTCCTTCCCAGTCTAGTTTTCTAAACTGATTTTCCAGCAAACAGGTGAATAATTTTGGTGAGAGGGGGTCTCCCTGTTTTACCCCCCTTTCTATCATGATGCTAGATCCTTCTCTTTCTGTCTTTATTCTGGCTTGGTTACCGTCGTAGAGTTTGCCGAGGAGTCTAACGAATTTGCTTGAGATGCCTTGGTTTTCCAATGCTTTTAAGACGCTTTCCTGTTCAACGGAGTCAAATGCTTTGTTGTAATCCACAAATGCTATATACAGCTCTAGATTAAATTCCTGAACTTTCTCCACGAGTTGATTTATTGTTTGCAAGTGGTCTGATGTACTGAAACTTTTTCTGAATCCTGCTTGCTCTATCGGTTGCTGTTTGTCCAGTGCCTTTGTCATTCTATTGGTTAGGATCTTCATAAATAGCTTGTAGAGGTTTACAATTAGGTTGATCGGTCTGTAGTTGTTTATGTCGTCCTTGGCTCCCTTTTTGTGTAGAAGTATGATAATGCTTTGTTTCCACTCCACTGGTATGTCTTCTGATGTGAGTATTGTGTTAAATAATGTTGTGATGACTGGGATTAGGTCTTCTTCCCCCCATTTCAGAAATGCATTGTAAATTCCATCTTCACCCGGGCATTTTGCGGTTTTTGTTTGTCGAATGGCTGCTCTTACTTCACTGGGTAGTATTGGAGGTGTTTCTTCCTCTAGGTTTTCTTCTGATGTATTCTGGTCCTGATGCAAGTTGTATCTTTGAGAGTTACTTGAGTATAGTGTTCTATAGAACTCTGTCGCTTGCGTCATTATCTCTTCTCTTGAGGCTTGTCTCTTTTCGTTGTTGTCTTTTACTCCCAGCATCCAATGTGTGCCTGGAGTTAATTCTTTTCTAATCTTCTTTATTGATTTAGTGGTATCCTTGATTTCTTTGACCACTTTGGTTTTGTGTTCTCTGATGTCTCTTCGGATTTCCCTTTTTGATTGTTTATTGACTTCCGCATATTCCAGCTTTTTGTGTTCGTTTTCTATGGCTTGTGATTTTAGACGTTCTCTTTCTTCGATCAAACATTCGGTGCTATCCTTTAGTTTTATTCTATTTTTCATATTGTTTCCAGGTGTTGACTGCGCGGGATATGCAATTTACGAGCTCTGTATAGTGTTGTTGGGCGAGTTGCTCCGTTTGTTGGTTGAAGTCTCGTAGGTTTTGTTGTAGTGATTTTACATACTCCGCCCTGTCTATGCATCCTGGATGTGTAGTTTTATTGTTGATGTAGTGTCTCCTTTTCTTCTTTATTCTCACTTTCAATCGTTCCATTCTGTGGTCTGCGTCAAACTTCAGACCATTTATCCCTTGTATGTCTTTCACCTCTGTTAGTCTATTGGTTAGGATGAAGTCTATTTCGTTTTTGATTTTCCCATTCGGAGCTTTCCATGTCCATTTGCTTTCTGGGGTTTTCTTGTAAAATGTGTTCACAATTTTAAGTCTTTGTCCCAGTGCAAACTGTATTAGTCTTTCTCCTCTTTCGTTCCTTGTTCCATATCCGTGAGGTCCCATAGGTTCTTCTTTGTATTCCTTTCTTCCTACCTTGCTGTTGAAGTCTCCAATTATGAATTTGTGTGTGCTTCGTATTCGGCCAATGTGACTTCGAGAAGCATATAGAAGTCTTCAATTTCTTCTTCCGTACTTGCTTCTGTGGGAGCATGGACTTGGATTATTATGAATGTGTTGTCATTTAAGTTTAGGGATAATGCTATAATTCTTTCTGAGATTCCCTTTACTTCTTTTATATTGTGTTTTAGATGTGTTTTTATAAAAAAAACTACCCCTTTTTGTCCTTTTGTTTCCGCAATGAAGCTAAAGACATCCCCATTTGTTTTCTCTATTATGCCTTCGCCATATTGCCTCACCTCACTGAGGCCTAATATATCATACCTTATGTTTTCGAGTGCGTTTTCGAGTTCTATTTCTTTACCTTGTGTTCTTAAAGTTCTAACGTTTAGTGTACCTAGTATGAGTTCTTCCTCCTTGTGTGAAGGTTGCTTCATCTTTGTGTTTGGTTGATTTCTTCTTCCCCGTTTTTTGAGGTTAAGTCTTTCCAGTGCACCCACTGGTCATTTAACAGGATTTCCTGAGATCCAACTCTTACATTGTTATTACCCTTTTCCCTTTCTTCCCTGGCTTTCTGTCTGAGTGATGCTTGGATTGCTCTTTCTTTTATTGTGAGGTCATCATCTATGAATGTGTCTTGTCCTCTCAGTTTGTGTTTGTTTCGGACTATTTTTAGTTTGTCTGCAAAATTTGTGAAACTGACTTTCATTATACCTCTATTGTTTCTGTCTTTGCCGACATAGGTTGAATTTTCTGCCGTCACTTCTGTTTCTATCGTGTCCAATGTGTTCTTTAGTTCGTCTTGGTTACTTTCATCATTAGTGAATTCTTTACTTTTTACCACTATGTTGTTCCTCCTTTCTCTTTTCGCCTGTTGTTCTTTTTGTTCTTCTAGGTCACTTATTCTTTTGGACAATGTTTCTATCTTTTCTTGTATTGTGTTGTCTATGTTAGTCTATGATAGGAATATAGCAGCTCACAAATGTACAGCCATCCGCCCTGCCACCTCGTGGATCATTTTAGAAGATTGGCAAAACCTAAGCTAAATCTAGAAATTCAGCTTCCAGAATGGGCTCTACTTATGTGTACCAAAGAAAATCCGCGACAATTACTGCCACATTTTCAGGAATGATAATATTTGACGACCAATGGTACAAAACAGAGGAATCAAAAATTTCTTTGTTATATTTGAAAACCATATTATTATTTCTAATTCAAAAATAAATGATAAATAAGTCATAACATTCATAATTGAAACATTGCTAATTGTACTCTTTACAACTCCCACAAGTCCAACCCCTCCTCCACGTGGTGGGAGACGGGCAACGGCATGAAGTAGGGGATTGCCTGTAGGGGTGAAGTACAGTGGGGACTTCGTGTGCCCCGGGACCACTGCAGTAGCTGTGAAGGCTCTATGGGAACCCGGAAAAGTGACAGCTGACGGGGCTCTGGTGAAGCTACGATAGGCCTAGCAAGCCAGTAGTGGATATCATTCTTGCTTTCAAAACAGGAACAGGCCTCGGAAAGGACGGATGCAAACGACGACGACCCGGATATGCTAATGGACTACGAGTTGGGACATTAAACATACAGACACTGACAGGAAAGGTGGAGGAGATTGTCGATGTGATGGAGAGAAGAAAACTGGAATACTGGGCTTGGCAGAAACAAGATGGAAAGGAGAAGGTCGCAGAGAACTGATTTTAATCCATGTGATTTCTGGCTGTGGAGTTACCTTACCATTGGTGACCAGATGCTTGAGCTTGTCACATACCTTGTGGACTGGATATTTTGCTACTGAGCATATTAGAGTGCACTTGATTATAAAAATGGCCATAAATATTAAACTAATCAAGATTTTATCTTCAAATTTGGTATGAGTACTCACCAATGCTCCTAGTAGCACTAGTGTGTGTGGTGACTGTTTATACTTGAGAATGTTTTGATCATGGTAGAGGTTAGATTGGTCTGCAAGCAAGGTGTCACTTGAATAAATAGGCACATTTGGTAAATTACGGCGTGTAGGGGCTTGAATATCACTTCCACTATCACTCTCACATTCACTTTCCACTAATTCAATATCACTATTTCCATTTGAACGATCGTCGGCATACAATTCTTCTAAAATATCGTCGTCAGCTAACACTGAATTACGCGAGCGCTCCATCTTACCATTGACTGAACCGGCAGAAAGAAAGTCCGACGTTCGAAAATAAATCAAAGAATAAAAGAAGGCCGGGAATAAAAGAAAAGTGGCAGATATACATCTACGATTTATTCTAACCAATGTGCAGTCCGGAATAGTTCAATACATGGTCAAGAGATGTCGCAGGAAGACCGAAAACAATGACGTGTATAAAACCGAGATTTCTCGGGGCCCGTCATCTACCACTGGCGAGCGTACTACGAGATTTCTCGGGGCCCGTCTTCCATGTGTTAAGGTCACGGTGTATCATCGGGATACTGACACATGTTGGAGTTTGAAGGTGAGCATAGCGAGCGAGGTAGCCACCATCCCACCTGAGATGTTGCAGGCAGTGTTGGAGCATTCGCTAGTGCAGTTCCAGGCTGTCGTGGATGCAGATGGTCGTCACATTGACCATCGTTTGTAATCTGGACTGTCACATGGTACACCATTAGCACCTGTTACCCGCTCATGTGGAAATTAAAATGTGTTTCTTTCAATGGTTTATTCGTTATGTCACTTCCCGCATGTCCTGCCAAAGGTTTCCACACCGTTTCATTGTCCGGGGGGCCCTCGCAAGTAGTGCAAGTTTAATTATAACCACCCTGTATATGTTTTACTTTTGAGACCTGGCTTTAAGCTGCTATTGAGGTGATATAGACATGCCAATACCTAATCAGACCAGGAGTTTAAAATACTCCTGTTTTAATTCTGCATCTTTCTGAATACAGTACACTAGTAGATTGACTCGGAAGGATATGGTAATGTTAAGCAGATCTGTAATGTATTGCTTTTATATTGAAATGATAGAAGCCATTTTTTCAGTGTTGGCTAATTCTATTAAAGAAAGCTTTCCAATTGGTTAAGTGTTGACCAACTGGGAAGCATTCTTTAATTGCTTTTATAAGAGAAGCCTGCAACACCTATCTTTGTCATATTCCGGTTTTCCTTCTGACATGGATGTCAAAGAGCCTCAAGGAAATAAATGGTGGAATGAGAGAGTAAAAGAAGCTGTGCGAAGGAAGCGACAGAGTTCAAGAGTTCAAGTAACTCTCAAAGATACACCTTGCATCAGGACCAGAATACATCAGAAGAAAACCTAGAGGAAGAAACACCTCCAATACTACCCAGTGAAGTAAGAGCAGCCATTCGACAAACAAAAACCGCAAAATGCCCGGGTGAAGATGGAATTTACAATGCATTTCGTTAAGGATGATTCAAGGCAGAAAAGGAATTTAGAGCGCAGACGCGTAGCGATCGATACGATCGATATCTTCCATATCGATTCCTCGCTACATGCCCGAGCGAGCTCTAACTTAGCCGAGCGCGGCTGAAGCGTGCTAACACCCACGCGGCGCCGCTTTACATGCTTGCACACGGCCGAGCTCTGAAGCAACGCAATACGTAAAGACGAAATCATTAAGATTCGAGAATACTGAACTGCGTTTCTCTGCATTTCTGAAATGGGGGGGAAGAAGACCTAATCCCAGTCATCACAACATTATTTAACACAATACTCACATCAGAAGACATACCAGTGGAGTGGAAACAAAGCATTATCATACTTCTACACAAAAAGGGAGCCAAGGACGACATAAACAACTACAGACCGATCAACCTAATTGTAAACCTCTACAAGCTATTTATGAAGATCCTAACCAATAGAATGACAAAGGCACTGGACAAACAGCAACCGATAGAGCAAGCAGGATTCAGAAAAAGTTTCAGTACATCAGACCACTTGCAAACAATAAATCAACTCGTGGAGAAAGTTCAGGAATTTAATCTAGAGCTGTATATAGCATTTGTGGATTACAACAAAGCATTTGACTCCGTTGAACAGGAAAGCGTCTTAAAAGCATTGGAAAACCAAGGCATCTCAAGCAAATTCGTTAGACTCCTCGGCAAACTCTACGACGGTAACCAAGCCAGAATAAAGACAGAAAGAGAAGGATCTAGCATCATGATAGAAAGGGGGGTAAAACAGGGAGACCCCCTCTCACCAAAATTATTCACCTGTTTGCTGGAAAATCAGTTTAGAAAACTAGACTGGGAAGGAAAATATGGCATCAGAATCGATGGAACAAGAGTAACACATTTACGGTTCGCAGACGACATTGTTCTGGTGGCTGAATCAGCGAAATAGCTGGAACAAATGATAAAGGAATTGGACAAAACAAGTAAAGAAGTGGGCCTTACAATGAACCGAAGAAAACGAAGCTGATGACCAATGCGTTAGAAGCCCCAATTAATGTGAACTGAGAAACACTGGAATATGTTGAAGAATGTGTACATCTCGGTCAGAACATGTCATTTTCAAGTCGTTCAGAGAAAGAGGTCAAACGAAGAATAGGACAAGCATGGTAGAGCTTTTGGTCCCTAAAGTTTATACTGGCTGACAAGACCCAAAAACTCACCATAAAGGCTGAAGTTCTGGAAAAATGCGTGATACCGGTGTTACTATATGGTTGCCAAACTTGGGCATTAACATCGAAACAAAGACAAATGATCCAGAGATGTCAACGAAATATGGAAAGGAAGATACTTCATGTCTCACTGAGAGATAGAATACGGAACGAAGATATAAGGAGAACCGGCATGAAAGACGCTATGACATCAGCAGACCAGCTTAAATGGAAATGGGGTGGACATGTAGCGAGATTAGATCTCAATCGATGGACGTACACAATAATGATGTGGGACCCAAGAACGGGAAGACGAAACGTTGGGAGACAAATAATCAGATGGGCAGATATGTTCGTAAAATGGGGAGGAAAACAATGGACAAGAACAGCAAAGATAAGGCAGAGGTGGAAAGACCTAGGGAAATTCGCATGCAGTGACCAATAAAACAATGCATCAATTAAAAAGACACCGTTCGGTGCACATGCAGCAAAAACGGTACATATGTCCGGTCACGGCCGACTGAATGCGCTCATACCGCCCTAGACAATGAGACCTTTTTCATGAAATCTTGTTAGTTTCTCAACTGCTCACACGGCGCTGTTCACCAAGCATTGCACGACTAAGACTTATCTCTACTTAGTGTAAAACGAAGTCCCCGATTCTTGGATATCACGGGTAATCTCGAGAACCACTGGATGGATTTTGATGCGGCTTTCACCATTCTGTACAGGTAATATCGAGGAAGATTTCTGTAGAAAATAATTTATTTATGATCAAAGGGAGCCAAGCAGTAACGATTTTAGATTTCAGTGAATAGGTCGAAGAAAGAACTTGACGTCCGTGCGCTTTTTAAGCTTACGCTGGACAAACCGTTAAAAATATCAATATACTATGAGCGTAAGAATTGTTCAGCATGAAAAATTGTACAAAAAAGTCCGCGTGAGCATATCTCTATCTTCGATACATCGCCCACTATAAGTGTTTTTAGTTTGGACGGGAGGGGGATTTGGCTTGCACCTCGCCATTCTTAAATTACGTCTGACAGGAATTCCTTGCACATTCATAACTGTTCCCGGGCGAAGCCGGGGCGGGTTGCTAGTGACACTATTATATTATCATTATAATTCCCACAATATCAAAATGCAAATTATATCACAAAATAAAATAGCGTGCTAATAAATCTAAGAGAAATTAGACATACCTTGCACCTCGTTACAGTTGAATTCGATCAGAATCACTCGGTTTTCATTAATGTTTATGCATTTTTCTGCTGAACGGTTTGGAAGTTCGGCAACAGGAAACTAGAACTGTTATTTACTTAAAATATTCATTTTTGTATTTTTGTACTATTTGTGTTCATGATTTCATTACTTTGTCAGAATTACCGACAGTAGTGGCTACGATGGCTAAAGGCAGCGTTAGGTCATGGGGCCAAGCTCTCTGCTGACTCGGTAGACGCGTGTGTTCGAGTCCCACCGTCGGCCGTCCTTGAAATGATTTTCCGTGGTTTCCCATTTTTCAACACCAGGCAAATGCTGGGACGGTACCTTCTAACAGGCCACGGCCGCTTCCTTCCACATCCTTGCCCAGTTTCATTCATCTTCATCCATTCCATCTCTCATCCTGACGCGCAGGTCGCCCACGGGCGTCGACTAGAAAGACCTGCACTCGGCAGGAGGCCACACGAAAAAAATGTCAGAATTAATGCTTTAATTAGTAGGGTATACTATTCAGTGTACCTATTATAAATAAAAACCGTGAGGTTTCTCACCTCCCCATATTACGAAACCCGTTTGCCTAATACGGGGAAAGTGCACTTTTAAAGTTAACAATAATATCCGAGGGTATTACAACATCAAACGTGCCCATATTTGTGATATACATAGTATATCGCCTGAGGTTTACATTGGTGAGAAAACCAAAATTATTCCGTTCCTTCTTATGTCTAATGTGAGCCCTATTAAAAAAACTCCCCATATTTGGCGACTTTCCTCTACCCATTTTTAGAAGATACCTCATGCACTGGACAGCTGAATCCGTGATTAATTGTATAGGTAGCTTCGTAAGTCTCAGAACTCAGGAAGTCCTTTCTAGCAGCGTTACTAGCAGCTTTCAAAGTTTCAAGGTAAGAAAGAAAATATTCCTCTAGCCAGTTTAGGCGACTGACATTTAATGAGAAAAAATGCCCTTTATCTGGATTTCTAGACTGAATATGATGATATGTGATGCTTACGTCATGCATAGCGAACCATTTATTAACGTTTTTCAAAAAAAATGGTTGCTTCTGCGTCCATGAATGTGTACGCTTCCGGGTGCATGCCTATATTTTCTTTCAGTGTGCTAATGGCACCAATAACTTCTGACGAGAACACTTCCTTGGCACAACGAACATTCATTTTTTCAAATTTAGTGGGTTCGATGTGTTTTTTAGTGAGGTGTCTGACCGGTTTGACGATCTCACCCTTTTGCATTGTGTATAGTAATGACAAGTATTTCCCTGAAATTATTCCAGTACCATCAGTCATCTCTCGTTACAGAAACTGCGTTCGAATGTTTTTTTTTTAGAATGTGACAATGATCATAACTAGGGAATACATTCCTAGACTCGTCGTATGGGTGATTGACCATTGGTTGCAAATTCCCTCCCCCTAAATGCCTCATCATTGTAGTGTTAGTTTTGTGATTATCAGAGACAGTTATTATAATTATGAAACCGCGTTGTTCAACCTCGAGAATAACGTCCAGCAGGAGTTTATGTAAGTCCCGTCCTGACAGCTGCTTCGTGAAAAAGAATGCACACGGTATCTGATAATTTGTCGCAAGATCTCTTAGCACAAAACATAACACACGATTAGCTGCTACTTGTTCCCGGCTGTAATTTTGATCCTCTCTTTCCTTTTAATGAGACGGTGCTGGAGTAGTGTCCTTGTACCCGAAGAAGGTGCAAGGTATGTCTAATTTCTCTTAGATTTATTAGCACGCTATTTTATTTTGTGTATAATTTTAATTTTGATAATGCGGAAATTATAATGATAATAATTATATAGTGTCACTAGCAACCCGCCCCGGCTTCGCCCGGGAACAGTTATGAATGGGCAAGGAATTCCTGTCAGACGTAATTTAAGAATGGCGAGGTGCAAGCCAAATGCCCCTCCCGTCCAAACTAAAAACACTTATAGTGGGCGATGTATCGAAGATAGAGATACGCTCTCGCGGACTTTTTTGTAGAATTTCTCACGCTGAACAATTCTTACACTCATAATATAATTATATTTTTAACGGTTCGCCCAGCGTAAGCTTAAAAAGCGCACGGACGCCAGGCTATTTTTTCGACCTTTTCACTGAAATCGTTACTGCTTGGCTCTCTTTGTTCATAAATAAATAATTTTCTACACAAATCTTCCTCGAGATCACCTTTACAGAATGGTGAAAGCAGCATCAAAATCCACCCAGTGATTCTTGAGATTACACATTTAATATACGTACTGTACAGCTGATTCCTTATCGCGCCTATAATGGGAGGGGAGTGCGCTCTACCGGCAACTAGTAGAAACTTTCCAATTACATGTTATACATGGGTTCTGACTGGGAATGTCAAGGCCGGTATAGAGCGCAGCTCGTATTCAGTCGGCCGTGGTCCGGTGTACAATAAAGGCTTCTCACAGAGCAGTGACCTCAAAAAGCACAGCGTTGTTCATACTGGAGTGAAGGAATCCACTTGTAGCACTTGTGAGAAGTCATTTGCACAGCAAACAGAGCTCATGGAACATTTTGTCATTTCACTCAGGGGAGAGACCGCATGTTTGTTTGTTGTGCCCAAAGCGATTCATCTCGCGCTCTAATTTGAGGAAACATCATCGCGTTCACTTGGGGGGAAAAATAACCTTACTGCATCACCGGTTACATGGAATTCAAAAGGTTCGACTATCTTGCGAAACACATGTTCACAACATAGTGAATGATTTGTGGGATGATAAAGAAATAAATAAAACGTTTTGTGTACAACTGACGCACCTGTTGACCTCTCACGTTGAGCTGTATTTCTGCAGAAGTGTGAAGCCTGCATTTTTAATACTGTTTCGCAATTCGCTCGATGAGTGAAGCATAGTGAGGCTTTTCCCCAGGTTCAGTAGCTGTAAATAGACGGTCAGATTTCAGAAACAGATAACCCGGCAGCATATCATAAACATCTGTCTGCAACTTCAGCATGAGATTATTCGTGTTCTTTCGCATTCTTCCTGATGACACTCTCAGCTGTTTTACATAATTTCACTACATCATTTGATGGATTCAAAGGGCATTCTTTCACGTCTTTCTCTTTAATCACTCCTTCATTCTGAACATCTTGACCTGATAAAAGCACTTCTAGGCATTCAATACAAGAAAATTGTTTTAGACACTTGGCGAACGACACTTCCTGCTATGTAATGAACAACATTTCCTACATTGAAGCTCGGTGAATTATAATGTGCACAGTAACCATGATCTGTCTGTCTGCATATTATCGTCCTTCCCATTGACACCATGAATATTTGCTGTTGCAGTTGTCACAAGTAGGTCACACTCAATAGGCTTACAGTTGGAATTCATGGATGGGCGTACCCTCGCAATTAAACACGTCCTATTAGCTGAATTAAATTGTACTGCATTTGGATTATTTCTATTCCCACTTCTGGAGCGAATAGAAGAAAAAAATAGCTCTAAGTGATCCTGACTCAATCTGCGTGTTAATAAGTATCTCAAGACAGAACTTTGTACCCACACGTATGTTTCTGCTAGTTGTATCACACTTAAGAGATCAATAATCAAACCGTATATTGGCATCTTTCTGCTGGATTCGCAAAATTTCCATCTGAAATTTCTGAGAAGAAAGAAAGAAAGAAAGAAAGAAAGAAAGAAAGAAAGAAAAAATAAAAGATTAGTAAAGCCCGTTATGTTTCCCATAATTAGTTCAAAACAACGAACTAGAGAAAGTATACCTCGTTGGCTTACTAAGATTGATATTTGAACAATATATTTTATAGCTTCCCACGGTCGGTGGGTGGTTATCGTGTCGGATTACTAACCCCCAAGCTTGCAGGTTCGCTCCTGGCCGTGGTAAGTGATTTTTTGAAAGGCGGCAAAAATCACGATACACATGTCATACGATGTTGGCATGTTAAAGAACCCTCATTGTCACCATGCACTATCACATCACTACCATTGAGCTATCTAAATAACATGTACTGTATTAACCCTTTATAGGGCAGAACTGTTATTAATATATTTTATTTGTATTTATTTAATTATTTCATCCTGATTTTAATTTATAAATTTTATTTGTGTTATCTTTTTATTTTTTATATTTATATGTTATTATTTTATTTTTGTATAATTCTTATGTATAATTCTAATTTTGTAAGCATATTTATTTTAACTGTAAAAGCTTATTTAATTTTGATTGTAATTTGATAAGATTATTAATTTAATTTTTGGAAGCATATTTATTTTCAATTTTTATTTTTTTCATCAAATTATATGTTTTACGTTTTAATTTTAATTGTTTCTGTAAAAGGAATTAAATTTCATCAAGCATCTTTCTCACGGAAATGCTTTCGTTTTTATTGCAATAAAGACAGATGTAAATTTATTTTAAATTAATGGCCTTTTTTCACTGGAGTTTTGAATTTAAAAAGGATAGTTTTACAAAAAAAAAACAAATTGCAACAAAAACGGCCAAGTCAAAATTAATATTAGCAAAATAGATGGGTTCATTATGAATCAGATTTCTCAAAATAGCAGAACTTAAATACTAAACCATTACGGATATAACTATGCAATAAAATCTTTTGTGACCACCATTGCTATGTCTCTAGAGGTTTTTCATCCATACTGAAAAATATGCCTTCAGTGACTTGGCCGGTTTTGATACTAGACGACTCACATGCTGTACGACTGGGAAATGAAGAGAAGTGTCAGAGATATAAAGGTAATACCATCAGAGGCCTTAGATAGCGACCACAGAATACTTGTAATGAACCTGGGAGTTGTTAAGGATAGCAAGAGGACAGAGTACCAGGAAAGGAGAATCAAAGTATGGAAACTCAAGGAAAAGGAAGTCAAGGAAGAATTCCAGAAGATAATAAGGGAAAGGATGCCAACAGACAATCCTAAAACAGGGGAATAGGAATGGAAGCAATTCAAGAACACAATGGTGGAAGCTGCAGTGGCAGTATGTGGAAGAACTAGCAACAGAAAGCGGTGTAAAGAGACACCATGGTGGAATGAGAGAGTAAAAGAAGCTGTGCGAAGGAAGAACAAGGCTTTCAGAGTGTGGTTCCAGGAAAGAACTGATCTGGCAAGGGAAGATTATAAGATAAAGAAGAAAGAAGCAAACAAGATTGTCGCAGAGGAGAGGAAGAAGTGGACAGAGATGATGGAGGAAGACAGCAGAGGAAATAAGAAAGTACTTTATAGGATGGTCAAAAGAAAGAGAAGAGGTCTGCGAGAGGATGTGGTAATGATGGACAAAAACGGAAATGAGGTACACAACAAAGAAACACTCAAGACAGTGTGGAAAGAGTACTTAGAGGATTTGCTGAATCCAAATGGTCATAGGGAGGAAGACAATGTATTGGAAGATGGAGAAGACAACACAGGAATGGAAAAGGACCTGAATTGGAGAGAACTGGAGATGGCTATAGACAAGATGAAAGGAGGAAGGGCACCGGGTGTGGATGAAGTGAGTGTTGAAATGGTGAAGGCAGCAGAGGAGGTTGGGAAACAGTGGCTGTACCGTGTGATGAGGGTGATATGGAAGGAGAAAAAGACCCCAGAAGATTGGAAGAAAGGATTAATTGTCCCAATATTTAAGAAAGGAAGCAGAAAGGAGTGCAGAAATTACAGGGGAGTCACACTCATACCTCACTGTGCCAAGATATATGAAAAGATATTAGAAAGTAGAATACGAGCCAAAGTGGAGAGAAAATTGAGAAAGGAGCAGTATGGTTTCAGACCTGGGAGATCAACAGTGGATCTCATATTTTCAGTGAGACAGCTCCAGGAGCACCACTACGAATTTGGAGAGGATCTGTTGATGGCCTTCCTGGACATCGAAAAGGCCTATGATAGTGTGTGTAGGGAAAGCAATGGAAAACATGGGAGTGGAAAAAGGGACTGTAGGCAGAGTGAAGGAGATGTATTGAGGAAGTGTGAGTTGTGTGAAAGTTGTAGGGGAAAGAACAGACTGGTTCAGACAAATGAGTGGCCTGAAACAGGGTAGTGCGCTGTCACCCCTTCTCTTTATTGTGGTTATGGACGAGGTAATGACACGGATAGCAGGAAAGATAGGAGAAGATAAGATGAAAGCAATGGTGTTTGCAGATGATCTCATGGTCTGGGGAAACAGAGAGGAGGAAATTCAGGAGCAACTGAAGGCTTGGGAAGAAACAGTGGGAGAGTACGGATGGAAGTTCAACATCAGTAAATGTGAGATCCTGTTAACGACCAGGAAAAAGGACAGACCAATGAGTGGGATAACACTTGGAGGTGGACAGCTGAAGAAGGTGGAAAGTCTCAAGTACTTGGGAAGTATAGAGGAGGAAAATGGGAGAAATGACAAAGAGATTACGGAACGTGGCAGACAGGCAGAAGCATTTCTGAGAAGCATTAGAAGCTTAGTGTGGAATAAAGATGTCCCACAAAAAAGCAAGGAAGTGTTATACAGAAGCTACTATATCCCGATACTGACCTATGCTTCAGAAACGTGGACAATGAAGAAAAGAGACATAAGCAGAATACAGGCAGGTGAAATGAAGTTCCTGCGAAGTAGGATCGGAGTAACAAGAAGAGACAGGGTGATGAATGAAAAGGTCAGGGAAATGGTGAAAGAGGAGCCCTTGCAAGGTAGGATTGAGACATCAAGACTGAGGTGGTATGGACACTTAAAGAGAATGGATGACAAGAAGATTCCCAAGAGGATACATGAGATGCAGATGCAGAAGAAACGACCAAGGGGAAGACCAAGAGATAGATGGCTGAAACGAGTGGAGGAATGTGTAAAGAAGAGAGGCGAGGACTGGACCAGAGTGACAGCGGAGAGGTGGTGGGAAGAAAGGACTAAGTGGCGAGGCTTATGTTCCAAACAGACCCAGCCTGGGGCTGGAAACTGTACAAGATGATGATGATGATAACTATAATATTCGCGGGCGAAGCCACGACGGGTAATGATAGTATAAAATAAATTATTCCTGGGTTCGGAGACTCGCTCTTAAGCTCTCGGTGTAGATCGGCCAGCGATCCTTCGTTTCCTTCTACATCACGGCTGGGGTAGCCAAGTCACATGACTGGATTTTGGTCACAGTAGGTAGATAGATAGGCATGTATGTATGTCACACAAAAAAAAGTCAACCCTATTCTTAATTAGGGGGAGATCGTGTTAACTCACATGAAGAAGTAGCCAAAATGTCTTCATTGACAAAAACGGCAAAAGAATGTGAGGCAAAGCTGAGCATTAATTCAAGCTTTGACTGCATGACCTCAAACACCAACTTCCATTGGATCAAATTCAATAGCAAAGTGAATACACACTGTGTAATAACACTTGACACGTATCTTTATAACATATCAAGATGCCACCTGGGTAATACTGGGTACAAAAAGCAGTCAACAAACAAGTCTTAACGATTCTTAAGAAAAGTGGGAATCGGGAAGAAAAGTCTTAGTACACGAGTACATAAATAGATTTATTCCAAATAGCAATGTACAAAAAAAAAGATAACAGATCTATATCTAATAAGGAGGCAGGATAATGGAATCTAGATCAGAAGTATAAAATTTGATGTTGGAATGTACAAAGATTGTAATGACCATTAACCCAAGAAAAACTTAAAATCTGTACTTTCTTCTATTATACTAATAAATTATATTTATAAGTATAAAATTCCACTTGCAAAAATAATTATAATCACAACTGCTCCAGCAAAATTTAATAATATAAACTCCCAAAATGCAAAACTTGAAATTTGAAATATTATTTAGTAAAATGTATGGCATTTCCTCATTCACAGCAATGTCAGGATTACCACCTGAGAGAATTGCATAATTTCCCCATGGCAGTAGGAGAGGAGATAACCAAGTGTTGGACAGTACCAACATAATTATAGTTATGAGTTAAGGGAATAGCTCCCCTCAGAGTTGTCTTATCTACTGAGTAAGACTTGACAATCTTTCTGCAGTTGGGTACGAATCCCAAGGCGCAGTCACATTTTCAAGTCTTACTCAACAGTATGAGATTATCTGCCAATACACCTTATGAAAAGCTCAAAGACAGGAAGCATAACCATTAGCAAGTGCTGCCTCATTTGGGCAACGAATTACAAAACCTTAACTCTTTAAATACTAAGTTTTAAACAAGTTGACTTAGCTCTTGTACCGACTTTTCCTTAAGTTAATTCAAACTCAGTTCTGTATACCAGAAAATCTTGCTTACATTAGTCCATATCTACAATGTCAAAGCCCTGGAGAGAGTCAAAGCCAGAATCTTAAAAAAGATGCTTGGCGTATCAAAGTACGCTCCAATCGGTCTAGTACCAGTATATCGACTGGCAGGAACGACATTTATAGATTAACTCGCAATCTGACATTGGGCATTAAGAATGTCAGCATGTTGGAAGACATTAGACTAATGATAGGCATGTGAGGAACAATACCTTAAGAGTTGCTAAGCTATCCAAGAAAGATTAGAACCCCTAGGAACATCATCCAGACCATATCCAACTTTATTCTGAAGAAGAACTTGCTAGGAACTGTACACCGTAGGCGAAATTGTCATCAATGATATGTTTCCAAAACCAAAATTATAAACAGAAAGGCTAAGTCCCGATAGTTGAGCTACAGATGCAATAGGCCTACCAAATAAAATTTAAATGCAAAATAATTCAAAGTTTAATTTAAAAATTAACGTGCTCCCAATAATTCCCGTGTGGATAATAAATATGCTTTGCGGTTAATTCGTGGGTCTACAAGAGCATTCTTTTAAGTAGAAATTCTTACAACTACTAATTATCACGCAAAGTAAAATAATATGTCCAGCGTTTAAAAGAATTTTAACGTGATGCGATGCGTGCAGATGAAATCATTGAGTTTGAGAAGACTGAACGGCGTTTCCCTGCGATGCAACAGTAGGCCAACTTGCGCACTGCTACCAGAATGTTGCAATCTTTGAAACATACGAGCATGTTGCCGCGGGTGGTATAGCACAGATATGCTTTATCTTCGAAGCCGTGACAGTACAAGAGAAGTGCACTTTCACTCAGAACCCACCCTCCCTTACCCAACGGTTGCACCCCAAGGTCGCTGACCTGTCGTTATGAAGGGTAGATGAGAGGACAGTGTGTTGTAAACAGCGATTATTTCTTAATAGCGCATATCGCAACTAGGCTCGCTCAAAAAAAAAATGTATTTGCCAGCTTCTGTGACAACAATATTTCCAACGGGCAAGGTGGGCTCACTACGGTGACATTACAGCAAAACCTGGATGAATATTTAGTGTGTGTGTGATGCAACGGAAATCCCGAAAGTTAACCACAACAAGCTGCTATAGTGTCTCTATAGTCATTATTATCTCTTATATAGAAAATCGAGATGAATTTTCGTTCTCATATAATGTTTTCTTCGGAAATGTTCGATCCAAATTAGAATAAACGAACTAAGAAACATAAAGTGATGACTATTTTAATGTAGGCATAATCCACATACCTCAAGCCTAGCATGTCTTACAATACAATGTAATAAAGTGATTTAATTATTTTTTTACATATTCATAAAATATAGGCCTATTTTAATATTTTAAACCAACAGTTTTGGTTTTACTAGTCTTAGCAAAAATAACTGCTGATAATTCGCGTTTTTCGATAATTCGCGGAAGTTTGTGCATTTATTACCGCAAATGATGAGGAGTTCACTGTACATATCCTGAGCAAACTGATGAGGAGCTCAATTACATTGATTTCCCAGTCAGGGTGGCTATCAAATGCATTCACTCCCTAAATTATTTAATTTATTTTTTCTCATTTCCCCATTCAATTATTTATTTCCTTGAGGCTCTTTGACATCCATGTCAGAAGGAAAACCGGAATATGACAAAGATAGGTGTTGCAGGCTTCTCTTATAAAAGCAATTAAAGAATGCTTCCCAGTTGGTCAACACTTAACCAATTGGAAAGCTTTCTTTAATAGAATTAGCCAACACTGAAAAAATGGCTTCTATCATTTCAATATAAAAGCAATACATTACAGATCTGCTTAACATTACCATATCCTTCCGAGTCAATCTACTAGTGTACTGTATTCAGAAAGATGCAGAATTAAAACAGGAGTATTTTAAACTCCTGGTCTGATTAGGTATTGGCATGTCTATATCACCTCAATAGCAGCTTAAAGCCAGGTCTCAAAAGTAAAACATATACAGGGTGGTTATAATTAAACTTGCACTACTTGCGAGGGCCCCCCGGACAATGAAACGGTGTGGAAACCTTTGGCAGGACATGCGGGAAGTGACATAACGAATAAACCATTGAAAGAAACACATTTTAATTTCCACATGAGCGGGTAACAGGTGCTAATGGTGTACCATGTGACAGTCCAGATTACAAACGATGGTCAATGTGACGACCATCTGCATCCACGACAGCCTGGAACTGCACTAGCGAATGCTCCAACACTGCCTGCAACATCTCAGGTGGGATGGTGGCTACCTCGCTCGCTATGCTCACCTTCAAACTCCAACATGTGTCAGTATCCCGATGATACACCGTGACCTTAACACATGGAAGACGGGCCCCGAGAAATCTCGTAGTACGCTCGCCAGTGGTAGATGACGGGCCCCGAGAAATCTCGGTTTTATACACGTCATTGTTTTCGGTCTTCCTGCGACATCTCTTGACCATGTATTGAACTATTCCGGACTGCACATTGGTTAGAATAAATCGTAGATGTATATCTGCCACTTTTCTTTTATTCCCGGCCTTCTTTTATTCTTTGATTTATTTTCGAACGTCGGACTTTCTTTCTGCCGGTTCAGTCAATGGTAAGATGGAGCGCTCGCGTAATTCAGTGTTAGCTGACGACGATATTTTAGAAGAATTGTATGCCGACGATCGTTCAAATGGAAATAGTGATATTGAATTAGTGGAAAGTGAATGTGAGAGTGATAGTGGAAGTGATATTCAAGCCCCTACACGCCGTAATTTACCAAATGTGCCTATTTATTCAAGTGACACCTTGCTTGCAGACCAATCTAACCTCTACCATGATCAAAACATTCTCAAGTATAAACAGTCACCACACACACTAGTGCTACTAGGAGCATTGGTGAGTACTCATACCAAATTTGAAGATAAAATCTTGATTAGTTTAATATTTATGGCCATTTTTATAATCAAGTGCACTCTAATATGCTCAGTAGCAAAATATCCAGTCCACAAGGTATGTGACAAGCTCAAGCATCTGGTCACCAATGGTAAGGTAACTCCACAGCCAGAAATCACATGGATTAAAATCTGGGGATCTTAGTGGCCACACAGTGGGGAGCAATCAGCCGATGATGTGGTTCCAGGCTGTCGTGGATGCAGATAGTCATCACGTTGAGCATCGTTTGTAACCTGGACTGTCAACATGGTACACCATTAATACCTGTTACCTGCTCATGTGGAAATTAAAATGTGTTCCTTTCAATGGTTTATTCGTTATGTCTCTTCCGCATGTTCTGCCAAAGGTTTCCACACCGTTTCATTGTCCCATGATTAGTCTTTTGTCCAGAGGGCCCTCGCAAGTAGCACAAGTTTAATAAACCACCCTGTACTTTGCTAGCATTAGTTACTGATAAAACCAGGGAAGATAACAGTTAATAACCTAGGAACATATTCTCCTGATCAAAAAATGAACATCAGCAATCCATTGAATCTATTGAATAAATAACAAGCATTACAATAATCAATACAGAGAAAGTACAGTGAATTCATTTTTCTTGGGTTTCCATTTTCCTGCCTTCTTGCTTAGAAAATATATTACGACTCTATTTACAACGAGAACAAAGGAAAGTGTTACGCTCTAAACTTCTTAAACAAGGGATGTTTTATATTAGCATTATAGGACTTCTTGTATTCGAGGTATACAGCATCATCAGCTCCAGACAAGGAACTCATGTTACCAACTCGCCGATGAACCTGAAAACAAGGAAGAAAAAATATAAGCATCGAAATACAGATCATTAAATTATAGACACAAAGAAGTACGGTATTCTTTAATTAAACATTTCCATGATTAGAGATTACTAGAGACCCCATGTTATGATGGATAGAAATCTCAACTTCCAAAGGAGCTAGTAACCCCTAGACGTAAAGCAATGGTTCTCGAACTCTTAAATCCATGATCCCTCCAAAAGAGAAAAAGAAAAAATCATTTGTGGACCTCTTCCAGGTTTTTAAATTTAGAAACAGGAAATATGATACATATTTTAATTAAAATGTATTAAGGCTCTTAACCAGCAAAATTGTAGTATTGTATTTATTTATATATTATTTATTTACATAGTTTATGCCACATAGAGCACTTAAATCAAACCAAATACATTTAAGTCTTCTAAGAATTTACAGGGAATTTATATGTCATTATTTTCCTCCTCTCCCAAAACCTCTTCATTCTGGCTGACCCGGCTGCCCTTTCTTCATCAGATACGAGGGCTATTCCAAAACTAAGGTCCGGTTAAAAAAAAACATCCAAAATAAAAATTGTTTCCAAAACAATTGTTTTATTGACATTCCTTACGTCTTTTTCTATTTTTCTACATAATTTCCATACTTATTTACACATTTGTCACATCGTTCCACAAGCTTTTGAATGCCTAAGTCGTAGAACTCGGCCGCCTGCGAAGCTAACCAGTCTTGGACAGCTTCTTTCACTTCATCATCTGTCAATTTCCCTTTCTAAGTTTTCTAACCTTCCACTTCCTAGCAAGACTTCTAACATTCCACGCTCTGATCCATAGAATGTCAGATTTCCTCCTTGTCACTTCCGTGATGTTAACCCCCTCTCGAGTAGTCCCCACCCGGAGATCCGAACGGGGGACTAGTTTACCTCCGGATTGGAATTTTACAAGGGAGGAGGCCATCATCACATGTAATTATGCATAGATAGGTGCATATCCTCGGGAATAGCATCACGGCTGTAGTTTCCCGTTGCTTTCAGACGTGCAGCAGAACGCCATTAGTTGGCTTATATTATCAATATCTTAAACGTCTATAAGACAAGTAAAGAATTTATTTATTCTGAAAGGCTGCTACTCCCTTTCAGAATAAGTAATAGAGCAATTCTACTAACAAAAATACTAACCTTCTACTAACAATTAAAACTAAAATTCTACTAACAAAAATACTAAAGTTCCACCAACAACAAAATACTACCACTAAAACAGTCCGTCACCAGGCACACTCGCATGCACCCTCACACATCACAGTCTAATGGAACAATGAACTACCGTATTTGCTCGCGTATATCTCGCCCCCGCGTATATCTCGCACCCCATTTTTTTAGTTGAAATTTCAGGGGAAAAAAAGTACTCGCATGTATCTCGCATTCATTTTTGACGCCGTCATATAAATGACCGTAATAACCTTGAGGTATAAACACGTTTGATTTAGCGCACCACAAGTCGTCATTGAAAAAGACGTTATAAGCTCGTTAAGGTTGATTCGAGGCAGAAAAGGAACTCCAGCATTTATATTGGATACGATCGATCATCTTCCATATCGATTCCTCACTACATGTACGAGCGAGCTCGATCTTACCCGACCGCGGCTGAAGACACAATGTAGGCCTAAAGCGTGCTAACAGTCACGCCGGTGCCGCATCGCATGCTTGCGCGAGGTCTGTCCGAGTTTGTACGTTCGTAGCGGCACTACAGTATAGCGTCAGTTTACGCAAGTTTGCATCAGTTCGTGTGTTATGGTTATGCGACATTAAGAACCTATGAAAAAGACGTCATGAGCTCGTAACAGTAGGCCTATTTGCGCAATCTTCGAAACATACGAGCATGTTGGTGCGAGTGGTATAGCACAGATTTCCTTATCTTCAAAGCCCAAACAATACAAGAGGAATACGGAAATTCCCCGCGTATATCTCGCACCGACAAATTTCACTCGTATTTTCGGCTCGCGTATATCTCGCACCCCATTTTTTTAGTTGAAATTTCAGGAGATATACGCACCTAAAAAACAAACCAACTTACAACTTACTTACAACTAAAACCAACCACACACCCACATTCTAGAAGAGTAAATGGAAAACAGAAATAAGAGTAAGGGAAACAAAAGACAGGGGGAAAGGAAATGCTCTCAACCCTCAAAGAACGAGAATTAAGGGACCCGGAAGAAAGGAGAGCCAGGAAAGTCTGCAACGTAACCGCCTGAGCCACCGAACCAATGGAAAGGAGGCCCGATATTATGCTATGTAAACGGCATACACACTCAACTATCAGTAGGTTCTTCAGCATTTCCCTTCTTTTATAATTCTATTCCAGTATATATATTGTGAAACATCATAAACAATATTCCACTCCTTTATAATTCTTATAAATAACTATCACACAACATCACGGTGGACTTCTATCCACCATGTATGTCATGAACCAAGGTGGTTGTGCGCATGGGTGAGTGCCACGGTAATATATTTTTCTTTTAAAGACACTCTGCAAATCTACATGCCATGAGCTCTCGTTAGAGTGCTTTACGAAGTCAATCGGTTCAGCCGTTCCCTCAATCTCGCGGTAACAAAAATCACCAGTTTTAAATACCGTATATAGATTACAATATTTGTTAAAATTAATGATAAATGTTTGTCATAATGTCAATCAAAATATTTAGTTACCGGTATTGCCAAGGTATTCTATAAACCTTCATTTTTTTATTACTTTTCTTGGATAACAGGGGACTGCAAATTTGTCAGAACGCACACAAATAAACAATGTCATCAATATGAGGCAGAAGTTCAATCAGAAGCATCTGCAAAATAATGTATATTTTAATTAGCTGAAATCATCTTTCGAAATGAATATGAACACTTGCAACACTGTGTGTCTTCCTAACCTCGTCAGTTATCACCTTGCCACCATGAAGAAAAGGACGGGTTATGCCAATCATTCAAAATTCGGATGGAAACTCTTGTTGCTATTTCAGGTAAACCTTTGTCAGCAATGGTCTCATCACCAGTGGAGCAATTGGAGGGAGATTCCAATCAACACCTTAAGGAAGATGTAGTAGAATGAAGAACAGATTTTGAATACAATCAAAACAACTTTTATTAACAAAAGTAGGAAAAAACAACAAATTGCTGTAGAAAAGGTATTGAGATCTAAGTCTAGATTTTGAAGAGTAAAAGCGAGAAAATTATGCAAAATAATACTAGTGGCAGATAGAAGAGCAGAAAGAAACTGGCCACCCTAGAGCACTTTTCCGAGGATGCCTTGGCTACAAAATGCTAATAACTGTTCGAGGAGCTGTTCCTGTTCCTCACAAGTTCATCATAGGAGTTAAATTTAGCTATTATTGTGATGTAAAAGACAACACTTACCATTGGTCCAGCACGGTTACCTTCGCCTGGAACTCTTTCCTCATCTGCATCTATGTCGCTAGCTGCCAAAACCTGTTGTAGAAGCTGCCCCTGTTCCTCACGGGTAGTGTAGTGTAGATCAGGTTCCTGGAAAGGAAAATTATTACTTCAGTAATAATAATTCAGTAATACTAATTACTTCAGTAATAATAATAATGATACCCAATTTCAACAGAAAAGTGTGGAATGGCTTTTGTGTTAAATCTTCCATACATCCTTGTCTGCAAAAATATTTTCATATGTCTGTCTACTCCATAAACTCACAAGCAACAGAGTAACAATTTTAGCATACAAAATAAACCACCATTAACTACTAACATGTGTTCGCTGGACTTCCTGTACATCAATCATAATATTAAATTTCATTTTTCCTTCTAATATCCATTGTATCCTAGGTTAAAATTCCCTAAATAGTTCTTTTAAGTACATACAGAGCCATGTTCAGCATGACAATTTAATTCTACCTATTTGTTTAGCCTATTTTCATTCATGAAAAAATAGGCTTATGAGATCACCTTTTGTCCATGTGTGTGTGTGTATGTGTGTGTGTCTCTCCCCCCTAATGAAATGTAACGGCTGTAGCGTTATCAATAAAACTCGGTAAGGTCATACCACTATTTTGGCCGACCCCGACCATGACTTTTAAATTTTATTATGTCTCACCAATCCAACATGGCGGCTGTGCAAAATATTTCACCGGCATTCTATATCTCCGAAACTATTACTGATATCACCCTGAAATTTTGTATGTTGATAAAGCGCACTACTATAAGTTCAACTATGTGACTTTCAAACACCTATTAACTACAAAACGAACATGGCGGCCAAGCGAAGTTGAAACATTTAAATAGACTTTTCTCGCGATTTAACCATCCGAACGCAGTAAAATTTGGTAAAGCAAATGTTTATATACATTGTAATGCACTGACATCTAATTTAGTTCAATTGTTTACATAACCTCAATATGGTGGCTGTGCGAAATTTTTAATTTAAGTTTTTATTTCTTGTGTCCTAATCATGCAATCGAAGTAAACGTTTCAATAATGAACCTACACAATAATCTCAACTAATAGTACATACTGTATGGCCTACATATATTAAAATCCAACATGGCGACCATCCAAAATATTTAGATGGTTCTCATTACGGTATCTATTAATCTATGACAGCAATCAAACTGAAATTTTGTATGTTGATAGAGGCAATTAAAATAAGAAGGATGGATGAAAATAGGCTATTTACAGTAATTCTTCATGGAACTACTTGTTATCTCTTCCTATTAGAAATATCAAAGGGGCTGATAACCTCAATGATCTGCCCCTTGAAATAACACTCTTCCCATCCCCACAGTGAATTCTAACCTGTAATCTTGGGCTTACAAAGCCAATCAACTGAACCAAGCAAGCCAGGTGTTGAAAGAAGCAATAGGAGAAAATGAGTATCAATAATAGCTAGTGCTCCTCATAGAGCTATGAGAAACTTAAAAACACTTACCTCATCCATTCCAGCCAGTTTGGTAATGACTTTGTAGCTGTAACCTTGGTTGACAAGGAAACGCTGCCTCTTTCGGGAATAACTCATCTCCATAGTATCTTGAGACACCAGAGTGTAGAAGAATGCATTATATTCTTCTGCAATAGCACCTAAAACAAAAACCATATTGTCTCTTAGAATTACGAATACTGTAGGTGCAGGCAGGCCCATATAAGAAAATGTCAACAAAAAGAGAGGAAGAGAAAAATAAATACATGTAAAAAGGACAAACACAATGACAATCTGGTGCAGGCGGGGGAAGAGATCAAAAAGAAAAATAAGAGCAAACACATCAAAAGGACGACATCTCCACAGCCGGAAACACCGCCATCTTCAACGATCACGTCATCAATCTAATCAATAGGTTCCTTTAATGCTACAGCCCCCAATGGGCTCGCACTCACAGACTCATCAGAAGGACAAACAGCAATCTGTTTTTATGTCGCTCAAAATACTGTTATTATTTTTCAGTAAAATTCATTTAAAAATAATGCTATTTCAGTGTTAATGATACGTTAAACCGTGTAAATTCAGGTTTACTTATTCACAATCCCATTTCAGCTCAAAACATTCAATGTTCTTCCATTCTGATTTAATCCCACGCGGGAGGATGCGTTTTATGTCTGTACGCAGACCGAGGCAAATTAAACCTCGTCCAGAATTATCGAACACTAGCTATAAACTCGCATAGGCTATGTGCGTAATATTGATGGCTTACCTTGATTATTGGATGTACTCCATCTCAGAAGTGCGTAGGATATTATCGAAATTTTTTAGAGTACAAAGGGCATAAGAGACAATACTTGAATATCTATCTTCGGACTCTTCAATGAAAAATAACTTTCATCTACATCCGTAAATCCAAAATTGAAGCAATCTCTTGCTCATTGACCCTCTTTTTACTGAACATGTCGCAAAATAACTATATAAATCACAAAAAGTCGTTCTTAGAACTCATGACGCAAGCTCGACTGAACACGATAATCTCTCATAGCTAATGAGAAGGTAGCAAGGAGATAACACCACTCAATTTGGGAATTCCCTCCTAGGCCAGACCTAAAAGTGTAGTTTTCTGCCATCTGTTGAGTTTTTAGCGTACGCCTTGCGCCGGTATCGGTGGATCTCTGACTATAGAATATATTAAATTCCGCTCACAGGTAAACTGTCTTGCGATTTAATATATTAAATTCCATCCTCCGAGGGTTAAAACCAAAATACAGTATTTACATTTAAATACCATGCAGTAATAACATTCTACTTCTTAATAATTATTTTTATTTGATTGATGTCCACATTAAATGTATTATGTATTCTTCAATCTATCGCAGATTTCAAGTATATTCTTCTCCAGTAACACAAACCATCACATTTAATAACATTAATGTTATAACCTAAAGAGCACCATCCTGCTGGGATAAATTGATATGAGGGTTATTTTACAAGTCAAGTCATTAACTCATTAAATATTTTCATCGGGTAAGACAATAAAATGCAAACTTGCTCTAACTAATACCTTAAGAAGAACTTGATCAGTGACAGACTTCGAAAGGAACATAATGGTATGGTTTGTCCTTGTCCTCATTTCTCCCTCCACTCTCTATTGTCAGGTTTGTCCTTTAAATTTATGTTTATTTTTTCCTTTCATTATTTGTTTACAGCATCCTCAGTGGATTAGGGGTAGAGTGTCTGCCTCCAATCCCAAGATTGAGGGTTTGATTCTCAACAGACAAAGTTGGATTTTCGAAGGGCAGAAAAAATCCACAGCACTCCGAATCATACAATGTTGACTTGTAGAAGGTCGCTCATATCATACTTAATGATTATAAAAGGTAAATTATCCAAATCTCAGCAACAGAGTGCACAACAGAGTTCCGTATTCACTGCTAGGTAACAGTGCAAGCGAAGTATTGAAACTGGAGGGTAGATCGCCTAAATGACTCCAATCCAAGATATCCCCACTTGCCTCCAACATAATTACAGTATGTTGAGTATTGTGGAAAGTTAAGTTACCTGGACTCTACGGCACAATCTCCTCATTTCCATGGAGTGTACGTGGAAAACCATGCAAAATCACTTTCTATGAAGACTGAAGTGGGAGTTGAATCCACCTTTTCTCATTTATTCTCAAGAGACCAAGTACAGTACAGCCCATTTCAGCACTCAGACCAGTATTGAAATCAGGACCATTGAGACAGTAGTCTAGTCTCTCTATACATATCCCTAGACTAACCGAGGTGGCTTCCTCAGTTTCTCCTTGCCTTTGAACTGACTTTCCAGAAAGTACAGTAGGGTCTTAAGTCGTGCACATGACAGCAAGGGTGCAAGGAATTAGCTCGAGGTCCAGAGATCCAACATTCAAATCCCAGCACTGGCAGCAGCCATTCCAAGTGTGGTTTTCCCCTAGTTTATCAAAATTCTGTCCAGCAAAAGCCAGGATGATACAGATACATTATTTCATGTTCCAAAGCACCTACTCCAATCCTAGACCCTCATTACAGAGTTTAACACACTGTTACAGTCACCACAGAAATACAAGTACACGGAGCTGATGGTCAAGATGTCCCAAGCCCCTAAAATGAATTAACAACAAAACAGAAAGTAGATGCCAAATTAAGTTTTTAATAATGGGAGTGGGGAGGAATTCATTATGTTGTGAGAGAAATACCAAATTCCATAAGTACCTTCAAAAAATAAGGAATCAGTAGTTCTCACGGATGATATATTCCCTGTGTTTGAATACACAGCCAAGGCTGAAGAAGGAACCGCAGCATTATTATGCAGCCGTTAGACGGTGCATCATGTTGCATCAGACCCTCGTAATACCAGTTGAAGATGGCTGCGCACAAGTAAACATGGTCAAATGTTGAAGTACGTAGTGTGATCTGATTTTTGCATCTCAAGGGCACCTCATCAGCAGAAAAACATCACCTACTTGTTCAGGTGTATGGGGCAAATCTCATGTCATGGAAACAAGTTCGGCAGTGGTGCATCTAGTCCAATAACAGCAGAAGACGGATGTGCAAGAAGATCAATGAACTGGTCAGCTAAGCAAGCCAATCACAGATGACATCTTTTTGAACTGTTGAAGAAGCACCTGGGTGGTAAGCGATTCAACTTCAATATGGCTGTTTAGCATGTCATCATGACACGACTTCAGGGACTGACATGGAGTTCTATGTCGGCATTAATGCCTTGATGTACCATTGGAACAAATACTTAACAAAAATGGTGGTTACTGTATGAATAGCAATGCTTACCAGTGTCCTACTACTGGGTAACCTTCTATCTGCCTGTGAAATAAAGTTACTCTATGTGAAATCTTATTACCTTATTTTCTGAAGCTCCTTTATACAAGAATTTCAAAAAGGTTACATACCTTTCTTGGCTCGTAATATTCTACCAAGACGTTGAGCTTCTTGACGTCTGGATCCACCATGTGATGATATCTGAATGAGAACATTGGCTTCAGGCAAATCAAAAGATGTATCTGCCACTTTACTTACAAAAATTGTATTTACTTTGGGATTGAACTTGAAGTTCTGCAGGATTTGAATCCGTTCACTCTAAAGGAGAAAAGAGAAGCAACTCAAATACAATCATGATTAGATTTTGCTATTTCTGGAATATTATATTTAGATTAAAAGTTTACAGGAATTAAAAACCCAAAATTTATTATTTTGTGGCATCTAAGCTTTTCAGATTCTGTTGATAATATTGGTTGAAAACAGGAATAATATGCTGTATTTATTACATGTACTGTAATTAAAAAATACAACTCAATCACATAATATTGCTCGCCATTTAATTTACAAGATACACAAAAATATTCAAACTGGCCATGAACTTCACTGAATTTACTAATTAAAAGTTAGCATTTTGTATTTTAACAGGAAAAGAGATGCCTCCCTTAAAAAAAATCCAAACACAGTCAATCCAAAATAGACACATTTTTTCCTAAAGAACAGAACTTCTTTTAAAACAATTTTCTTATTTTTATGAAAGGAATAAGGCACCAATCATCAAGAAAACAATGTTGTTTCCAAAGAACATTTATTGTGCGAAATTGGTCAACTAACAATTTCTCATTTTATCACGAATTCAAAACCTTTGAAATAAACCTCCGATATTCACATTTAAGCGCTGGGCTGATGATTTTGTGTAAGACTATCGGCCATATTACCAACGGACACAACAATAAAGATGTAATTCTGAACGTTATCATCACATTCCAATTCGGATAAACAAATCATATTATCACTCAAATGATCCAAGATATTGCATATCATCATCTTTGCCATGTTGCACAAGATAAACAAACAGCTTAACTAACTTTTATCACTATAGTCATCTTCATTATTACAATAGTATTATAGTTTTTTAATGGCCTTTTTAATTTTTGAGTCAGACCAGTACTTCTTCATTCCATCAGATCGCAGTCTTCTTTCTTCGTCTGAAGTCAACCGTCCTATTGATCGTTTGTGTTATGTTACTTATCCTTTGGAACTGTGATACCGTCTTTGGACTCTATCTAGCGAACTATTTGGTAATCTTACAAGGCGTTTGTCCTCGAAGTAACTTGAAGTTAACTTGACATACTACCTAGCGTCTGCATGCCGCACTACTGGGAGGCTAGTAACTCTGTACGCAGATAGGTAGCGTGCGCTGTACCGACCCTAAGTCTTCGCCTGAGTGTATTGGTCGTAGAGTGGATTCATTCTCTTATCGACCCGGATCGAGAAGTCGAACCGTTACTAGTGATGACGTTTGTTGTTGTCAATAATCAACGAAGGATTTTCTTGGAATGAAGATGTAAAAATTTAGAGCTCTGGTGAATTTGGGGTTTAGACAGGGCTTTAGCCCCGTCTGAAAGACTTGCCCAACATTTGAAAACTTCCCAAATACAAGACACATGAAATCTTCGTCTTTGAAAACTTTTATATTCTTTTAAAATAACTTAAGATTGTAAAATGGCCTTAAAGGTACTGTATGTACCTCGGCAAACGTTAACTAATTATTTACGTAGTCTGTATTCGATCATGTATAATTATGTGAGTGTTTTAATATGATTTGGTTGTTTGGTTGTTTGCTTAATTTAGCTTGCTGCTCGGCAGTAGAGTCGAGTTTCGTTCCATTCTGATTTGTGTCGGTAAGTTGTGAGGTTATAATGTGGTATCGTGGAATACAGAGAGCGTAAATAATTCATGTATATTCTTAAGCATGTTTTTATTATTTATGTAATGGATTCTTCTTTTATTTGTCAATCCACGACGTGCTGTCTTGTGATACCACCTTCAACTTGTACACTACAAAAGTGTTTTTCTAAAATACGTATCCTTTAATTTTATTTCATCTTTTCTCCATCTTTGATATGTAGCATGATCTCTTCAAGATCCCGTTTTACATATCGTGATACGATACTTATTTTATTTAATGTCAGGGTCTCGTTGTCATGATAACCTGACTATATTGTTAACTTAATGTTATTGTTAAACACAGTCAGTTGACTTTCTTTTGTGCTTTACAAGAAGACATCTTGAGATTTCGTGAGATTAAGACGTATTCATTTTGTGCTCGTGAGTTATTGGTATCTTTAACCTTTTCTGTTGGATCCAGATTCTAGTTTGACCTTTCAATTTTATTGGGGATTGTTTGATTTTCTGAAATAAGGTAACCATACTTTTAATTTAATTTTCCCTTTAATTCTGTTGCTGATTTCTTTCTTCGAAGATTGTGTTATCACCGCTCTTTGATTTTTCCTTTCTTGTCCGAGATGTCAGATGACCATGAATTAATTTATTAATATGATCTGATAAGGTATTTACTTATCCACTCCTTCTTATGTTCCAGATTCCTCGTTTGATTATTTTTCTTTAATTGTATTTTTTTAGAATAATTAACTTGTTACTATTTGTGTCATTATTTTATGTAAATGTTATGAATTTAAAATTATATGCTTGAAATAATTTTGGTGTTCTTGCTCAATCATAGATCTAGTTGGGGATCTCTCTTAATGATTACCTCTGTAAATATGGTTAGCAGACGTCCTGCTCGCGTCCCTTCAAATATTCTCACAGATAAGATGAGATGCTTGGAATGATTAATCAAATTATTGATTGGTGATTCCAATTATTGAGTCTTATTTCTTGTGAGGGGCCAGTTTCTTGATCTTAGTTTGTACCGTCGAGGGCTTTATTTATCTTCGAGTTTCTTAATTTTGTGTGTTTTGCTTTTGAAATCATCAATAATAATTTGTAATTCTCTCATATCTTTCATAATTTCCATAATCCATTTAATATTTCTCTTACGGTTCCATAATTTTTCCATTATTCTCCTAGTAATCTGCTTTCCGGTGTCCTGATTATAAAATGTCCAAGAAATGATGTGCATTTGTGGAGCTTGTTTTAAAAACTGAATTTCTCAAAAAAAAATGGTTGAATTGATAACATTTACCTCACCTGCATTGGATGGTAAAATATTTTTTGATCAAATGTTAATATTTCCCATTAATAAGGCTGTGAGAAAACATGCTTTTCATTCAAAACTGAATATATCAATCGCTTATAATATATTTAATTTCTACTTGGTCCTACTAATGAAAATGAAATAAAAATCCACAGCCTGCTTCCAGTCGACCGACCGGGTCAGGGAATGGAATGAATGAAGCCCCCATCTAGCGGCGAGGATATGAACTTTGCCGGCTGCCGAAGCCTGTTGCACTGTACCTACTACTATTATGTTCAAAATAAATATCACGAATTAGGAGAAATATTTGAGATTATGTGAAATATCCTGCTTTCCATAGCTAAATACAACTTCTTCTTCTTAACTAAATATATCCATTAATTTTTGCTCAAAACTCAATATATCCACTCTTCTTTTATCAATAAAATTTCATGTAGGCCTACTATATATAATTTGGTGTACTTTAGGTGATAGTATGTTTTTCTTTCCAGCTATCATTCAAACTACAGTATATATAACTCCATTTTGATAATCCTATCTGAAGATACACGTTTTTCCTCTCTCTTGGAAAATTTATGATTGTGGAAATATCAGTTTTGAAAACAAACTCCTTATTTCTTCCTATTGTGCTCATTACCGGTTCCATCTCCTTGTAGACTGTTTCATTAGAAGGTAGTCTCCAATGCCCATCCACTTGATTTGTTTGTTTATGCAGGTTCTGAATATTCTTCTTGCTTAGGAGCTAGCACTCACGACTGTCACTGCGGAGGTTCGGGTTCAATTCTCGGATCTGGAAGGAAATTTAATTCTGGTCTGAGCGCTGGAACGGGGTGCACTTAAACTCGTGAGGCAAAACTGAGAAGAAGCGGATTCAATTCCCACATCAGCCATCCTGGAAGTGGTTTTCCGTGGTTTTCCCACTTCTACTCCAGGCGAATGTAAGGATGGTTCCTAAATTAAGGTCATGTCTGCCTCATTTCCAATCCTCCTCCAAATACCAAATAAACACACTAATACAGCCATCACAATAACAAAGGTTATCAGATAAATTAAGAGCCTCCGTGGCTTAGGCGGCAGCACGCCGGCCTCTCACCGCTGGGTCCGTGGTTCAAATCCCGGTCACTCCATGTGAGATCTGTGCTGGACAAAACGGAGGCAGACAGGTTTTTCTCCGGGTACTCCGGTTTTCCCTGTCACAATTCCATTCCAGCAACACTCTCCACTATCATTTCATTTCATCTGTCATTCATTTAATCATTGCCCCAGAGGAGTGCGACAGGCTTCGGCAGCCGGCACACTTCATATCCTCGCCGCTAGATGGGGGCTTCATTCATTCCATTCCTGACCCGGTCGGAGACTGGAAGCAGGCAGTGGATTTTCATTCATCAGATAAATTACACACACCCAAGTACACGGGGCTGCATGACCACGATGTCGCAAAGCCTTTAAATGAATCAATAACAAGTATTCTTCTTTCTATTTTGAGTACAGTATTTTGCCTAAATGGTAGCGCACGAGTAGATTCAACAAATGAGTGACGGCGCGTTAATCATTTCCGTTATGCGTTCATATACCATCACCGATTGCGATGAAACTTGGGCGAGTTGTTGTGTGCACTCCAGGGATTTCTGGCTTAGTAAATCCATTTTACAATGGGTAGCGCACGAGTAGATTCAACAAATGAGTGACGGCACGCGAATCGTTTCAAGTCCCTTATGCGTTCATATACCATTCATCTGATTACGATTAAACTTTAGTAAATTGTTGTGCACACTCCAGGAAAGATTTTGACAATAGGTAGCGCACGAGTAGATTCAACAAATGAGCGACGATGCGCGAATCATTTCAACAAAGTCCTGTATGCATTCATATGCCATTCACCCGATTGCGATGAAATTTAGGCGAGTTGTTGTGCACATTGCCGCAGAGGTTTAAGATTTAGAAAACCATTTGATAGTAGGTAGCATACCAGTAGTTTCAACAAATGAGTGTTGGCCAGCGAATCGTTTCAGGGGAGTCCCATAAGCGTTCATATTCAATTCTGCCAATTGTGATGAAACTTTGGTGAGTTGTTGTGCACACTCCCACAAATGTTTCTGAATAAGTAAATCCATTTTACATTAGATGGCACATGAGTAGTTTCAACAAATGAGTGATGAGCGCGAATCATTTCAAGAAATTAACTATGGTGAGCTGTTGTGCTTACGCCCACAATGTTTTCCGAATTAGAAAATCCATTTGACAATAAATGGCGTGCATGTCGTTTCAACAAATGAACTTTGGTGAACATTTGTGCACGCGCACATAGGTTTTTGAATTAGTAATTTGATTTTGTTGAGTCGCTTCAACTTCAACTTACGAGTGTATTTCAGACATTTTTGCATCAGTGCATGTGTTTTCTTTGTATGAGTGAGAATGCTTGACAGAATCGAATTGAATCATTCACAGCGACATTTCAGTTCGTGTGTGACATAATTTGCTTAGTTCGTCACTTAATAATTGTCCATCTATGCCTCTAACCGAGGCAGATGACCTCGCTGTATTGATTTGGGAGTATCTCAATATTTGAGGCATTCGATATTTTACCAGTTACCTCTAGATAATTCAACGAACATGTGCATTTCTAAATATAGATATTTGGTGTCACAACTGCTTCTTCCTCGACTGTGAAATTAAATATAATTCTTTCTATTATGGTACTTAGTAAGATTGGCATGTCAATTCAATAGTAATTTTCATTATCATCCTTATAATAAGGGCAAATGACCTAGATGTTCTGCCCATTATACCACTAATCACCACCACATAAAGTCTTCCTCGACTGTGATTTTTAAAATATTTTTCTTTATTACATTAGTTTATAAATTTGACATGGAACATTATTATTACCTAGACCGTCATGGGCTGTATAGTGCCAGGGGTTGACTTTTTTTTTTTTCTTTCTTTCTATCTGCCTTTGATTGGCATTGCAACGCATGCCAGGTATAGCTAGTTCATTATGAAAGTTGCAAAAGCAACCACCATAGTGTACCCGTCAGAGGAGCTGCCAGGATAGCCAACAACCGCAATGACTTCCCTAACATCTCATCCGCCGGACCTAACTGCCGGGAGGATCAGGTGAAATTCCAAATAGGCCAAAGCGGCACGAGAAACTGTAGTCCACGGGGATCGTGGTACATGGTGACGAAGGTCATAGACTGCCTAAGGAAAGGTTCACCTTAAAAACTAGACTGAGAAAGGAAACATCCAGACTTATGTAAAACACCGTGAAAATTTATTGTAAATTTTACAAACCCCTAGCCTAGTTCGGAGGGTTTCTATCGGCTAATCCGCAAGCTAATAAATAATCAAAAATAAAGAGCAGGTCCCTACCTGAGAAGTTACAGTAAACCCTCACGAAAGATCTGTCTCACAATAATAAAGCAACAACAGCAACACTAGGAAAATGGTACGACGCAAATCCCTAGGTCAAGTTACAAGATCAAGCTAATATCAGAATTTACATTTAACAGGGTAGCAAAACAAATCTTAAGTTAGGATGATACCATCTCCACATTTACATTTAACGTTAATTCATCTAGCTAAGTCCTATCAATTAATAACAAAATTTACGGCCGTGACGTCCGTAATATCAAAAATTACATTCAAAGCTAATTGACCAGCCATAAAAAAAACATCTAAGTCATTCTTATAATCTAAGTGTTAATCAGCACACAAAAGGGTAACATAGAGGATTCATACACTTTTACATCATTGAGTAAATAAATAAGAGACCACAGTTTTATTCAAATGCATGCCTACACCTTGGTTTACTGTTTGTAAGCCATAGTCATCTAATGTGTGTAATTACGGTGACGACTGCGTAGTGAAGACTACGTCTGACATCGTATGGCCTGCGCTCCACCAGCTACGAACTCAAGGTTTGAGCAAGCTTCAGTCGCAACAAAAAGTGTCAGCTGTCCTCAAGTCATTTCCTCCTGGAAATACCTTCATTAGCACGGCTATGTCAGCAGGTTCCAAATGCAAATGAACAAGGTTAAGCAGAAAGGATTCGTTAGTTAGCTTTTGTTTATCAAAATTATGCGTTTTATTATTAAGATGTCGGTTTAGGTTATCGTTGGTTTATGGCGAATAATACTGACAAGCCTGGGCACGGAGCGTCTCCCCTGAGATCATCTCTGCCAAAAAGCCTCGACTCAAAAGTCGGAATACAATCAACGAGCAATAACAACTCGGACACACAATAACACAAGTTACCAGCGGCGCACAGCTCGCGTTCAATAACTCTGGGACGGGCCTGGACACAATCAGTTACCCTCCCTAAATATCTGGTCCACGGGAACAATCCCGGACATGGTACACAAAAATACCTTCATACATGAAAAACCTCCCTAGCGGGGCTAGCCTACAACGTACTATAGAAAACCTGACATAACTGTACTCGTCAAAACAACGGTACACGCAACAGCGTTTAACTAACAAATTACAATCTACAGAACATATGATCAGATACAAGAATGGACACTGGGTTCCATAAGCTATAATTGCAATGAAAGGGAAAGTGAATGCTATAAGCATTCTGTCCTATGTTAACATGAGTCTGTCTCACTTAGAAGCATGCGCTCTCACACGGGCGCTGGGTAGATATACACAAAACCTGTCCGTGTCGCCGCAGGCTACAAGAGTCCTGCGCTGTATGACACAACACACTAACTAGGCCGGCAATTTAAGCAAGATAATAACTGTACAACTGGCCTCTTCATAATACCTTTACCATAGGTTATAAACCTCGAAGAATATGTGCGTAAAAAGCACGCTATAAATCTGAATACAATCATATAACTCTGTCTTTCACATCAAAGACGTTTAAAAGGTAGCAATGTCACTAATTGCTGGAGCTCTCTGCTCTCAAAGATAAAATACTTCATTTCTGACTTGTATCAAACATCAAACAAACACGTGTCATCACTAGGGATAGGAATTTTTCGGTGATTTCAGAGTGAAGAAAGCGGTATTTTAAAGTGGCAAATTCGGTGTTTTCAAGTGCACTTTTCGGTACTTTCAAAATGTTAAATTTTGGGCGGTATTTTTTAAATATCATGGATAACATAACGCATTTCAGTCATCCTTCAAAGTATACTTCAGTGAAGAGAACCAAATTCTCTTGTGACAAACGGTAATACGTATCACTTAACGTGCTAGTGTAAGCTGAAAAACCAAAGTTTCACAGTTAGCGTTTGAACAGGGTATCAAAAGGGTTTTCAGCACAGATTCTGAGAACTTTGGTAATACAAATGTCATTCCTTGCCAAACTCGAACAATGTCTGTCTTGGTCCTGTCGTGCATCTGCCTCTTGATTAAAGTTTGCAGTTCGTTGTATCCTCTAATAACCTCACTTTTTTCCAGTGTTCCACAGAATGACAACTTCTTAATTTTCTTTGCAAGGTCCTCATTGATGTTCATTGGCACTATTTCTGCTGGATCAAACGCACACATTCGTTGCCAGGGTCAACGGATCTCAGGCTGATTAATATTCTAAGAGCATGGGACCCAGCGTTTACTAAAACTGGATGTATTTTCTCTCCTTTTAACTCATTTCCACAACTCTCCAACAGCTCCTTAATGTTTGTACCGTAATTTCCAGAAACAGCAAGTTTAAGGGCTTGCTGAATTCTCCGTAGATGTCTATCTAGAAGGTGAACAGTCTGATAAGACTGGGATGAGTTTAGTGATGTCTGTGCCAAATTCTTTGAATCTCAAGTATTTCGTCATGTGAAACATTGTTCAGGAAATCAACACCACAGTTATCAGTCCCTACTACTTCATTTATAAATTGCACGATATCTTTCAAGTACTCTTGACAGGTACACTACAGAATGAAACCAAGAAGACCACCTTGTTAAGACTGGTTCAGGAAACAGTGGCACATTTGGATATGGATACTTGCCATCTAGATATTCATGTCAGAAAGGTGCACTATATGAAGCCACGCGTCGAGTAGTTACTAGGATGAAGGGGAAGGTGACCTTGCTGTTCTGGTCCTTAAAACCTCAATAAGTTAGTAACTTACCAGGATGAGATTGATAAAGATCGCTGTATGCAGAAAGCGAGGTCCGCTATCTACCGTTAAGTTTCCGATCATTCAGTGTTTGTTGGATGCTCTCCATGCAGTCAAGTCATGAGAGAAAATTACCGCTACTACACTCGCACAAAAACAAGCTTTTATCAGCTTCTGTGACGACGATATTTTAAATCGGCAAGGTGGTCTCACTACGATGACATTAGGGCAAAACCTGGATGAATGCCAAGATGCAGAAGAAAGTGACATTCAGTAGTTAGACTTCCATAAAGACGATCATGGTTTCAGACATGAAAGCGATGAGGATATTGTACGGAATTTGACTGTCGGTGAGGTAAACTGAGATCCAGTGCATGTCAAGTGAAGGAGTGATGCAACGGAAATCCCGAAAGTTCCCACAGTCAAGCTAGTGTGTCTATAGTCACACTTATCTCTTATATAGAAAATCGAGATGAATTTCCGTTCTCATATATTGTTTTCTTCAGAATTGTACAATCTAAAACTAGAAAAAATAAACTATCTAAGAAACAAAAAGTGATTACAGTCATTTCTCTTAGTTTTTAATATTGGTGTAGGCCTAATCTTCGTAGTGTGTCTTACAATACTATGTTATAATAGTACATTATGCAACGAGCCTATAACGGCAATAATTAAGACACGAGTAAGTTTATAAAACGAGCGTATGCGAGTCTTATAATTTCCATACGAGTGTCTTAATTACCATTATAGGTGAGTTGCATACTACTTTATGTTCGACGATAATTATTATAACTATTTCATGTTCGAACATAAATATTCATAAATATCTGTAGAGATTTCACCAGTTTTATGTACTGAACAGAGCCGTGAGACGCAGAGAATGCCTTGTATTTGACCATGGCCTCCTCGATTACCCTACTATGACACTAGGCCAGGCAGTGACATTTAAATTAGAAGGCTGTGGAACTCAGTGCATCTAATTATCTAATTGGTCAAACAACTGTTTCTTGAGCTCTGATTGGTGGGAGGAACTGTTTCATAATGCAAAATAGTGTTATAATGAGCCTCATTATAGTACCGTTTTCTGACATATAATAGTCAGGGTCGAACATAAAGTATTATAATTATTTTTTTATTTCAATATTTTAACCAATAGTTTTCTCTTTGCCTGGCTTAAAAACATTATTGCAGATAATTCGCGGCTTTCAAAAACTCGCGGAAATTTGTGCATTCATTGCCGCGAATTATCGGAAGAGCACTATAAAGGAAAAAAACGAAAATAGCTAAAATTCGCGTTTTCATGAGAAATTCGCGAAAATTCGCGTTTTATGCTAAATTCGCGAAAATTCGCGAGCTCAAAAACATTTATTTTTGCCATTTTTCGGGTTATTATAACACATTATCACCTGTGTATGACTTCTTTTAAAAATTCGCGAAATTCGCGATCGCGAATTTTTCCTATCCCTCGTCATCACACATGACCCTAACAAAATAATAATACGCAAACTCCACTCTCTGCTTAATGATACGTTGGGAACAGGGTTCGATGCTAGGCAACGACAAAACGTCCCTGTTACTCATAAGGTCCACACATGACCTGGATGGCTATCAGAGCTCATCTCTAATGAAATATAATTCAGTTACAAAACTGGTAATTACAGTCGATTACCCAAATGATACGACTACTCTAACGAAGTCAGGGGTGTATCATAGACTGGCTGCAAAAAGTGCAGTTAAAGAAACATAACCATGGCATCTGATTGCCATAACTAAAGTCTGCAAAGACTTGAAAAATCACCCCAGATAGGGTTAAACAAAGTAGCCTCAAAATGACTACAGTCACGTTTAGCAATAGGCAGAAATTGGCGTCCTACGACGTCCATCAAGCTGCACCAGGGTTGACCAAAATGTCACACCCAAGGGTGACTCACAATCACTGTAGATAAATGACATCTAATTAGACTAATTACATTCCCTACCTATGAAATGGCTGTCACTAAGTTCGGTTGGTTCACAAACTACACTAATCTAACTATACCACCAGAAACTAGAACAAGGAAGGGTGTACAAAACTCACGATATGAAGGAGCTCACACTTAGCTCTCTGTCCAACAACAAGGGTTGAACAAAGCACCTCTGGCTTTCAGAGTTGGCATCGTCCTCATCAGAACTTCCATCTGGGCTCTCCCAAAGACCAGGGTTCGGTTTGTCCCAGTAGTTGACCTCGTGAATGGACTGGACATGCCTAGGAAAGGCATCCTCGGTTCCTTCCTTCTCGTTCGATGTTCTAGAAGTTCCATAATCAAGCTGGTCCCATCCGAGACATCTCCCTCATACCATAATGGTATTAGCCCATGGTCTCGGCCTCGAACATGGTGTTGAAAAAGTTGACCACGTGGGCGGTAGAATAAGACTTGTAGTAGTTCATTATTATCACTTGAAAATTACAGTATTCGTCGCAGATATCACAGGCTTTAAATATAACTGGTAACACAGCCTCTATACTTTGCAGATGTAAATGATAAATGGCCATGCACTGTTCTGCGGTTCCACACCTGTACAGACGCTACTTTTTCTATCACGTGGCATCCGTGAAATGGGCGTCGTTTTATTATCGATAAATTCACCGTAGCAATTTCTATATAATGTACTTTTATTATCACACGTGTTCAAAGTAATAATATCACATTTACCTGTATATTTTCGCACCAGGCTCTCGGCCCTCCACAAACACGTGGGTGAAAAAATGTGGTGCTACAGAAATGTCGTAAATTTCACAATAATTGCCAAATAATTCACTATACAATTTGTGTTGATCACTGCACATCAACAACAGTGATTTGTAGTTCAGTTGTGCTCGATGGCACTTGATAATGATTTCCACGCTGAAAAGCGGACTGTTTGCCACGTCTAATGCGACGGATATAATTACACGCCTACACAGGGCGGATTCTCCAGACGTAGTGCAAGTCGTCAAACTAAGTCGCTGAGCGACTACTTACATTCCTGTTTGCGTATCTACAATGATATTACCTTACCTTAAAGTGAAAAAACATTCTCCAAAATGTTTCAATAATACAGAATGACGAAATGGAATATTCTGAGTCTCGTAGAAAGATAAAATTGATTAATAAGACCTCAGATAAATAATTAGCAGACTTCACCAAAGTCAAAAGTGCGATTCTCCGCTACTTCAAAGAGAATTGTATAAGCTCTCAGCTTCTCGTAGCTTTCTGGGTGTGTTCAAAGGTAGTACATCCCATCATAAATGTGGTGTCATGAAAAATATCACATGAACCTTAGCTCAGCGGGTTCAATAGAAAGCTTTGAAAGCATTTTCAGTCTTGCGACAATTAACAATTAACCTTTCAGTTGGTCAACATGTATTTACCCCCAATTGTATCAGGCAAAAAATATGACCCTAGTTGAAAAAATATTGATTAAATATTTTAAATTCTTTCTATGACTCCTTGAACACAACTTGAACATAATGTCGCTTTTACATTTTCTTCTTGATAGAATATATTTTAAATAATTAACCCCCCCCCCCCCCTCCCAATAACACAGGCCTGCAAAATAAAAAATGTGGTAAAAAACAAAAATAGGTGTTTTTGCTTAACTTCGCTGTGCTGAATTTGCAGTTTAATTTTTCCTATCACATCTGGTTAATTGGAAAACTACCGGGTGAGTTAGCCGTGGTGGTTACGGCATGACTGATGGCAGTCGCTCACATCCGGGAGGCGAGGAGGTTCGAATCCCCCCACCGGCAACCTTGAAGATGGTCTTCTGTGGTTTCCAATCTTCCTTCCAGGCAAATGCCGGGGTTGGTCCCTAACTATAGGCCACAGCCGCTACCTTCCAACTCCTCGTCCTTACATTCCAACTTCCCTCCTTCCCTCCCCAACGGTACTTGTAGCTCACCCATTGGGTGTCCGTCTCGAAGCAGCTACAAAACAGGCGAGCCGAACATGTCCTCGGACACTCCCGCCACTAAAAGCCGTACGCTAAAAAAAAAAAAAAATAATAATAATAATAATAATTGGAAAACTGTTATTTTGATTATAACAATCAATGTCTACCCCTCTTTAATCCAGTTTCCAACGGGGTCGGGGATGAGATGCAATGAATACTACGTGACTGATCGTTTCTACGGCCGGATGTCCTTCCTGACACCAGTTTGATTATAACAATTAAAAGTGAATTGAGTCAAAACAAAATGTGATATTAAAAAACTGACACCATTTTTTAATTCAAAACATTAATCTCTATAAAAATTGCCTATTTTCTAATTTACCACAAAATCATGTAGGCCTGTGTAATCTGTGCAAATAATATTTAATCCAAATGTAAATTTCTTTTCAGGTTGAGTCTTATTTGTTCCACCTCATATAACTGGGCAAGAAACTTGGTGACCAAAAGTTTCAAAGTCAAAGAAAATATACTTTCAGCTCTTTCTACTAAGTCTTAGACAAGTTAAAATGGTCTTCTTTTTATTTCCTGCAAATTGATGTCACATAGCACGAAAGTAATGAAATACTAAAAAAGGTCAGTAATGATGGATCGATATCCTGCCAGTTTCTTTAACTACGTATTAAGACACATCAACAGGCAACATTTAAACAAATTTTGTGACAATTGCTAGTGTTAGAATAGGAACAATGCAGAAGCACCTACCTGAGATGTAGGTCCATAGATGTAAGGCTTATTCATCTTGATGGCATAGTGTTTTAGAGCAAATACATTGTCAGAAAAGACAATTGTTTTGTCACCTCTCCTCTCATGGTAACGGATTAAATACTGTGTACAACGATACTTCTGGGGATTCATAACATACAGTAACTGCAAATAGATAAAAACATCTGTTATTACCCAATATGCCTATTAAATAAAGTAACTTCCTTTTCACATAATAGCAAGCAATGACTGGACAAGAAGGATAAGAACACGGAAAAATGATAAACGCAATGACTGGCAGGTGCAGGTGGTGGGAGATAAAAAGGAAACAAAGGACAAGGACAATCTCCACAGTCAGACACGCAGGATGAATCCAATTACTATAATTCCCCACATATTCGTCGCCATTGCATAATCGTTGCACCCTACTTTTCAAATAGAAACACGGTATAATCACATAGCACATTCGCATTTGTGTGCCAGTCGGCTGCACATGCTGCTACAAGCTTATAACCTGGCGTGACCTTGTCAGAAGAAAGAAGTCTCGTCTCTGTGCCTGCAGGCCATGACTCATGCAACGCATGTGGCCAGCACACTAGACATCAGTCGTGCTCAGCGCCAGTGCATTGGACTAAAACTTGTATGGACCTGTCACTTCCGTGAGTTCGCGTCGGAATGACAGCTTCAATAAGCCACTATGCAAAGCGATGCTAACCCCAGTTCGCTCACATGAAAACAAGCCTGACTGCTATCAACGGAAACTTACGCAAAGGACACAGCGGTTAAATTTGGCATGCCGCGCCAGTCTAGCATCAGCCACTTCCGCGAATACATCACGTGATGTTACGCACCTGGTGTTCACAATGAGAAAATACAAGATTTATAAGGTGATCTTGATAAAAGTAAAATACAGAGAATTTCAAATTAAACAAATAATGATACTGACATAAATAAAAAGATTGTGCTTTTCCTTTTTTGAACTTTAAATATTCTTTGCATAGTCATCGCACCCTGCTTTTCATCCACAAATTTTAAGACCAAAGATATGCAACGATTACACAAGAAAATACGGTGATAGCTCTTCAATTTTATAGTCCCAAGATGCTTGTTTTGATTTACACGAGTCAAGCAGCAACCTAATGATGATGTTGATGATTGTTGTTGTTGTTTTAATGGGCAGAACAGCGAGGTCATCTGCCCCACCAGAGCAGCAACCTGTTCTTGTTACTCAAAACAGTGCATAGCAGGAGACATTCTTCAACAAGATGCTCTTTGTCTTTTTTTTTTCCTGAATAATAATTGTTTTATGTATTTTCTTACATAGAATCACATAATAGTAAAATGAACATTTTTAACCTATTTTCATTTATGAAAAAAAAAAAAAGGCTTATGAGATCATCTTTTGACCGTGTGTGTATGTGTGTGTCCCCCTAATAAAATCTAAACGGCTGGAGCGATTACAATGAAACTCGGTAAGGTCAGCGTACTATTTCGTCCGACTCCGATCGTGCCCTTCAAATGTATTACGTCTCACCAATCCAACATGGCGGCTGTGCAAAATATTACACCGGCATTCTATATCTCAGAAAATGTTACTGATATCACCCTGAAATTTTGTACGGTGATAAAAGGCACTACTAGAAGTTCACCTAACGTATGTGTCTTTCAAAAACCTGTTAGGTACAAATCAAAACATGGCGGCCTAGCAAAGTTGAAACATTTAAATAGGCATTTCTCGTGATTTAATCAACTGAGCGCAGAGAAACATGGTACAGTAAATTTTTACACACATTGTAATGCACTGACATCTAATTTAGTTCAATTGTTTACATAACCTCAAGATGGTGGCTGTGCGAAATTTTGAAATTAAGTTTTTATTTCTTGTGTCTTAATCATGCGATATAAGTAGGGATTGGAATTTTTCGGTGATTTCAGAGTGAAGAAAGCGGTATTTTAAAGTGGCAAATTCGGTGGTTTCAAGTGCACTTTTCGGTACTTTCAAAATCATAAATTTTAGGCGGGATTTTTTAAATATCATGGATAACCTGCTAACATAACACATTTCAGTCATCCTTCAAAGTATACTTCAGTGAAGAGATCCAAATTCTCTTGTGACAAACGGTGACGCATATCACTTAACGTGCTAGTGTAAACTGAAAAACAAAAGTTCACAGCGTTTAAACAGGGGATCCAAATGGTTTTCATCACAGATTCTGAGAACTTTGGAAATACAAATGTCATTCCTTGCAAAACTCCAACAATGTCTGTCTTGGTCCGGTCATGCATCTGCTTCTTGATTAAAGTTTGCAGTTCTTTGTATCCTCTTAACACCTCACTTTCTTCAAGTGTTCCACAGAACGGCAACTTCTTAATTTTCTTTGCAGTGTCCTCATTTATGTTCATTGTGCCAATGAATTTCTGCTGGATCAAACGCACACATTTGTAAATCCTGTTCCCAGGGTCAACAGATCTCAAGCGGATTAATTTCCCAAGAGCATGGGACACAGCATTTACTAAAACTGAAAGAGTTTTCCCTCTTTTTAACACATTTCCACAACCCTCCAACTGCTCCTTAATGTTGGTACCGTACTTTCCAGAAACAGCAAGTTGAAGGGCTTGCTGAATTGTCTGTAGATGTCCATCTAGAAGGTGAACAGTTGGATGTGGCCTTCAAATAAGGGGATGAGGTCAGTGATGTCTGTGCCAAATTCTTTGAAACTCAAGTATTTCGTCATGTGAAATGTTGGGAAAATCAACACCAGAGTTATCAGTCCCTACTACTTCACGCATAAATTGCAAAATATCTTTCAAGTACTCTGACAGGCACACTACAGAATGAAACCAAGAAGACCACCTGGCTAATACTGGTTCAGGAAACAGTGGCACATTTTGATCTGGATACTTGCCTTCTAGATATTCATGTCTGAAAGACGGACTATATGAGTAGATACTAGGATGAAGGGGCAGATGACCTTGCTGTTCCGGTCCTTAAAACCTCAATAACTAAGTACTGAAACTTACTAGGATGACTTCCAGTGGCGTAGCGTGAACTTTTGAGCTGGGGACGCCAAATTTTATAACGACAGTTAAACTAAGGAACAAATCTAAAAACTAATATGAAAGATAGTGTCACATACCTCACACAGTCTTGTACATCAGCTCCATTCGTCTTTTCTTCTTTTCTGCGAAAATGCCTATGATATGTTCAAGAAATGCGGGCTCTGATGAAAGCTCACTTAATAACTGTTTTTCAATAGCCAGTGAATTTAAACACGACAAGCGACTGTTGCTCATAGAATTTCTAAGATAGGTTTTAATTCTTTTCAGTGTGCCCATGCTGCGTTCACTACTAGCTCCAGTAGTTGGAATAGTCAGTACTAAGCGTAGTAGTTTAGTTACTTCCAGATAGATGGAGTAGAGACAGTTGGCAACAAATTTTACAAGCTCTTTTGGAGCTAAATGCTTTGTCTGATCTCCATAAACAATGTGAAGTTCATTTAGTAATTGGTTAACATTAAAGAATGGATACTGTTTTACCAAAATATCTAATTTGCTCTGGGGGAATGTTTCAGTGTATTCTTTAAACTTCTTTTCTTGTACTAACTCAATGAAATTTAGATGAGGAAGATCTTCAAATCTACTTTTCATTTGAGCTGTTAGTGAATCTACTATTTCAAAAGTTAGCACTCTCAAAGTGTTCTTTTCATTGCCATCATACATTACGTTTTCATTCAACTGGATGGTTTTTTGACCGCATCTGTCAGTGAAATCTCCATTTCTTAAGTTTTCTATGCTTTTGACGACAGCCTCTATCTCATTATGGCAAGTTACAATACTCACTGTCGATGATTGTAACAATTTGAAAAGATGATCAGTCTAATTGAAACAAGCTTCGAATACACACAGCAAATATACAAAGGTTGGGTCATCCATATGTCTTTTGGGACCAATGGCGCAGTTCACAGAGTCGTCGTCCCATACACAATGTTCATCATCAATAGTTTCATCAAAAATACCGTACAATCCTTGGAAATATTTCATAATGGTGAAAACTGCCCTCGAATGAAAATTCCATCTCGTATTGCTAGCTTTTGGAAGCTTAAATCCTCTTTCGGTCAACAAAACTGTCCATTTTGAAGACTTGCTGAAAAAAAACTGTGAAAGGCAGTCAAGGAACAGAGAAACAAACGAACCTGTTTTATTGTTTTTGAGCCATACAGAAGTACCAAATTTAATTGGTGGGCGTAACAATGGACGAAAAGAGCATATGGGCAAGACTGTTTCACTAGCTTTTGAGCTCCTCCTTGTCTGCCTGCCATTACAACTGCGCCATCGTATGTCTGGCTTACGACTTTTTCTCCACTTACTTCCCAGTCAAGTAAAATTTTGTGCACGACTTCTGACAATCCCGCAGCTGTTTTATTCTTGGAAACGTCATAAAAGCCGACGAATCTCTCCTCTATTCTATCATCCACACAATATCTAAATATTATGCTCATCTGGCTCTTACACGACGCGTCTAATGTCTCATCCGCTTGTATGGAGAGAAAGGGGGCTTCATTTATTTCTGATTTGAATTTTTCATTTAATGCAATTGTTGTAACTTCTATCAAGTCATTTTGAATGTCTGGAGACGTTCCTTTTAATAATGATGATGACTGTAAACGGTCTCTTAACTATCGATTCATTTTGAGCGAGCAGGTTCAACAATTGCAAATAATTCCCCTTATTAATAGAACTTTCATCTTCTCTATGCCCACGGAAGGCTAGTTCTTGTGTACAGAGAAATACTACTGATTGAATGAGTCGTCACACATACTGCCTGTTCGAAGACACGATCTCATTATGTTTTACTGCTTGTAGTCGAGCAGCTTCAGATAATGCATGCTCAATGCGAGTTTTACCTAGCAGACGAAATGCTTCACAATGTAACAAGTGGTGTTTTACAGCCTTTTTAATTAAATTACTCAGGTCCGAAATTCCTTCAGTGCACCATTCAGTGTCTTTTGCCCCAAACATAAGGCAAACGTAACAAAACATTTTGTTTTTTTCAACACACCCAGTTAGCCAGGAAAACCTGTCATACCAAGAAAGCTGAAAACTCCGTGTGCGATTTTTACCGACTTCTTTAATTGATAAATTTGGCTTTGGTCTTTTTGTTTTTAATTCACATGGATGTTCATATGATAAAGTGCTCAAAGGAGTTGCCTTAAAAAAACATTACAGTCAGGTGAACTTACTTCAGTCATACTGCCAGCATTAAACACACACACACAATTAAAAGAAACTACAATTTTACAGTTCAAACTAGCACTAGCCCAGCGATTGGGTTATTGAGATAGAGAACAGTGATCATACAGAGCTGACGCCACACGCCAGTCAAATGCCGGCGTACGGAAACACTTCCCTTCCGAGAAACAGGCATGAACTCGCGCATGCGCTGCAACGTGGCTTGGCCAGCGTGGTACATAGCTCTTGACGCCAAGAAGCTCTGGCGTACAGACAAGAAAAGCAAAGCACAGCAGTAGACCGCGGTCGGGCTAAGACTAATTATATGGGGGGTGCGGATATAAAATAACTAAGTGCCACGTAATATGCTAACGCCGCATTTATATAAAATAAAAGCAATGTTATATTTTACTCTCTGATGAATACACATTCTAATTTTTGAATAAGGGAACGCCCGGCGTATCGGCGTATTATAGCGCTACGCCTCTGATGACTTCCCATGCAGTAAAGTCATGGGAGAAGATTACCGTTACTACACTCACACAGAAACAAGCGTTTGTCGGCTTCTGTGACGACGATATTTCAAACAGGCAAGGTGGTCTCACTACGATGACTGACATTAGGGCAAAACCTGGATGAATGTCAAGATGCAGAAGAAAGTGACATCCAGTTGTAGACTTCTATAAAGACAATCATGGTTTCAGAGATGAGGATATTGTATGGAATTCGACTGTCAGTGAGGTAAACAGAGATCCAGTACTTATAGAATGCGTAAGTGATGCAACGGAAATCCCGCTAGTTCCCACAGTCAAGCTAGTGTGTCTATAGTCACACTTATCTCTTATATAGAAAATCAAGATGAATTTTCGTTCTCATACAATGTTTTCTTCAGAATTGTACAATCTAAAATTAGAAAAAATAAACCATCTAAGAAAAAAAAAGTGATGACAGTCATTTTTCTTAGTTTTTAATATTGGTAAAATCCACATAGTGTGTCATAAAATACATTTCCATATTTTTAATCAATAGTTTTCTCTTTGCTACGCTTAAAAACATTACTGTAGATAGTTCGCAGTTTTCAATATTTCGCGGAAATTCGTGCATTAATGCCGCAAATTATCGGAAGTGCACTGTAAAGAAAAAAAACGAAATAAGCTAAAATTCGCGTTTTTATGCAAAATTAATGTATAATTCGCGAAATTCGCGTCTTCATGCGAAATTCGCGAAATTTTGCGACTTCAAAAACCATTTTTTTTGCCATTTTTAGGGTTATTAAAACACATTACCATCTGTGTATTACTTCATTTAATAATTCGCGAAATTCGCGATCGCGAATTTTTCCAATCCCTAGATATAAGTCAATGTTTTCACCCTTTGGATGCTGACCCCGAATAGGTCATCATATGCATAGAATGCCAGGCATGTTTCAATGGATTGTGCATCACTGCATTAAAAAATTAATAAAAGCCTCAGTTTAAAAGATATGGAAATACAATTTGGTATGTTAGCTTGATATACTCCAAGGACTATAAACATGTGACTTACATTTGACAAAAAATATTTCATGGAATACTGTGCACAAAATTATAATAATATGTTTTATAAAAAATAAAAAGTTATGATATGAAATGAATTAGCACATTGTACACTAAATCAAAACTGTATAAGTGGAAATAATTAATGTTAACTCATATTTAGGATCATATATACCAATTTATACTGTTATAGTAGGCCTACTTTGCAATTTCTTCACCCGAAATAGGCCTACGTGATGGCATGCCTTCTTGCGACAAGTGTACTATTTACAACTTTACTAAGTCCTAGATAAATTGCTACTGAACTATTACTACAGTAGAAATAACAATAGACTTAATATATCACGATAAATAACTCAAATGTGTCAGTTAGAGCGTAAAATGATCAAAAATAAATCACAACTCGTGGACATAAACAAACAAGGTGGCTGCCATTTTGGATCATAGACGTCAAGCGCGCGCAGACTATACACTCATAATGTACGAGTAAACAAGCAAAAAATAAGCTATGTCAGTGCCATCTGATGACATACGAAGGAATTACAAACATTCTACCTTCCTACTACGTGATTTGTAGAGCAATCTAGCACCACACCGCATAACTACAACACATATAAGAGCGTGCCGATCGAATTGGCATCTTGGCATTTTTCGTACGGAACTTAAGTGCCGATGCATCGGCATCGTGGCACTGTAAGGGTTAATAATAAACCGATGCAATAATCATCATCTAATAGTACATAACTCTATGGCCTACATATATAAAAATCCAAAATGGTGACCATCTGAAATACGTAGATGGTTCTCAATATCTAGGAATCTATTACAGGAATCAAACTGAAATTTTGTATGTTGATAGAGGCAATTAACATACCGTAAGTAGGATATATGAAAATAGGCTATTTAGTTCTTCACAGAACTACTTGTTATTGTTTGGAATTAGTGCACCTATAAATACACTATTATTAATTATTATCAATATAAAAGAACGGATGTAACAAACAAGAAGAAGCAGTACAGTAGTTAAGTAGTATTTACTCGAAACTAATGAGCACATTTTTCAGGCAAATTACCATATGTCCTGAAAATTAGGGTGTGCACCACATTCGAGCACAAACTTCAAAGAATCCCTGGTCACAGTCCAGTGCTTCCTATCTTCTCGAGCACCCTTGTCGTGTCTGTGTCTTTTATTCAGCTTGCATATGCGATGAAGCTGGTTACGACTGCATTTAAACTTGGTAAATCGTTACGAATAGGCAGAACTTCAAATCAAGCCTAAAGGACGATCTTACAATTGTAATTCTATCTTACAACAATTCACAACTTGCCATAAAAGATTGTATACTGTAAACATGTCATAGCCACAAAAGCTTCGTTTGGACTCTTTTAATGGCAAGAATGAAGCCAATGCGATGAAAAGCTAAATTTAACAATGAGAGCCGGTCGGCGTAGCGCCCATCAAAGGCATGACCGGAGCTCGCGATCTGCATTTGATTTGATACATACCAGTACGGTAATTTAAATATCCGAACTCACTGCATATCTTGTAATTGAACAAATATCTTGTGTACAAACAAATCTGTAAAAGCAGGATATCAAACAACGTATTTATCCATTTTAGGTTATGTTATCGGCAATCTTTGAGCACAGATTTCGTAAGAGATACATGGACTTTAATTCGTCTTAAATGGAAATAACACAAAATGGGGCATTTATGGCAAATTCAAGGCATTTATGGGGGAAAGTTGTAAAAATATAGTTATGGTGTGGTGGTGGTTTGTTTTTGTTTTTTTTTTTGTTTTTTTTTGTGTTGTTTTTTTAATGCTGAGCTTCTATACCCTAGATCGCAGGTTCAAACCCAGCCAAAGTCGTCGGATTTTTTAAGAGCGTTAAAAATTCCTCAGTATGCCTTCCTTCGGAGGAGAAGTAAAGCCGGCGGGCCCATGTCATAGATTTTTGGCATGAATAAGAATATTCCACAAACTACACTTGTGGAAGCTAAAATTTGTAGGTTAGTTTGATAACGCAATTAGTTCCAACGTTCGCTGGCTGCGATGGCATCTATTAACCAAGTCCACAGCTAGGTGTCATGGACAACAGCATTTTGGTAGCAAAAGTAGGAACTAATTGAAAAATTGATCGTCTGCAGTCCTTCTAACTGAATCATAGATAACACACACTAATACAGCCATCACAATTAACATCGGTTATCAGACAAATTCTACACACACCCAAAGTGCACAGGGCTAGATGACCACGTTGTCGCAGCCCCTAAACTAAGGCACCAACCATCAGTCTTTTGCTAATTGCAATCTCTTGTTACCTTACTATTTGAAGCTATCTAATACTCGAGCGCTAGTATGTTTTGTAGAATGCATCTACAGTTAATGTTATTGCAATGCAGGGTAATTTTTCAAGTGCTGAAAATGCACTGCTCTATAAAGAAGGATGAATTTGCAGAATTCTTAGATGCTCCTTTCAAAGACTAATGAAAGCCTAGAGGCTAGTGATGACTCAGAAACAGACTATATTATAGAAAGTGATCACTACTCAGAAATAAGAGATCAAGGATTTGAGTGGAAACTAATATTTCAATATTCAAGACACTATAATAATAATAATAATTATTATTATTATTATTATTATTATTATTATTAATCATGAAAATCATCCTAAATTTTATCCAGCTCATATCCTTACAGCTTGGCAAAGAGTGTACATTCTTTCTTACATGAAAAATAAATTAAATAGACCTTACATTTTCACAGTACTTTCTTGGAATACAATGAAGAAAATTTTATTACGAAGAAAGGGCAGGAAAACTTACCAGTTTTTTACTAGTTTTGCAGACTAGATATTCTCGATAGAATTCTGGTGTCATAGGGCACCAAACCTCAGCACACTGCACTCTAGCAATAAATCCTCTTTTCTGCAACTCCAACCAATTTGCCTCATAAAGTTTTGGACCAATTAGAAAGTTTAGATCAGCAATCTTATCATCTTCTCTCAGAAGTGTGGCTGTGAGTCCCAATTTACAATGAGACTGAACAATGGTTAATACACGACGGAACATCTTGGCAGGAATTGTATGCACCTCTAAAAGAAAAGAAAAGAAAAGGCAGTATCCCATTATTTCATTATCCACTAATACTCACTATCACTCACCAAGAAAGCTAGTGGAATGGAATAAGACCAAGCTATAAAGAACAACTTTTATTTAACATATCTGGACTCCTACTACAACACCAAATCTCAAAACAAATACAGTGGGACAACAGAAAACACAAAACATGAAAAGCACAGAAATATCACTCCTGAAAACCCCGGGGAGGAGATGAACTTGCACGTGGCTTATTATTGGGCCTAGAAAGGCGCGAGCGCAAAATGCACCGAAACGGTTAAGAAAAAAATAAGGAAATCAAAATTTCCATCAACGAGAAACCACGTTAGCACGAATGCAACCATAATAGAGTATCTTGAAATAAGCATTCATGAACGTAGCAGCAATGACGCTTCAAAAATCAGAATGAGGCCACCTCGTGGCGCAAGATACAAGTTCAAACTGTTCCCAAAAATAACTGGAAATTAAGAAAATAAACACGAGCAAAACATGCCCATGAATCATCACACACAAAACTTTAAGATAATAATCAAAGGCAAACATCTTGCCTAGAGAGCGGAGCTCCACAACACAACCGTTCTCGGCCGCAATAAATAGTCGACTTTTGCTCACCGTGAGGCCGACAATAGCCTGGCTTTGAGCAATAATGGAAGGGAAGAAAGACGACAATACAAGGGGGATTGTCGTCTGTTATAATTACCCACCAAAAATACATCATGAAACATCACCAACATCCTGATTAATAAATTGATAATAATAGAACAAGTAAAATTTATGATGGCGCTTTTCGTATCATAATTAAGGGAGTGGCAAGCACGAGAAATGAACTTTAAACAGGCAGACAATGAGGTCAATAGCCCGGCAAGGAAAATTGTAATTGTTCCAAAGCGTGACTCGCCACATGAAAAAAACAGAAGTCCATGGAAGCGCTGCCTCGTTAATCCCGCACCCGAGACCACTAAGTTAAGTTAAATAAGGAAATGTCCACTCGGTACCTTGTTCAATCACGAATATAGTGTTCAGTTTTACCTTAGTTCCAGAAGCAAAATTACCTTGCCATAAGGCATGGGCCTCCGATCGCCCGCGCGCAGACCCAGTTAGTCCTCCGTAGAATTAATGCAAGCCGAGCTCACATTGGCTTCTTCTCCAAAGCAAGGAGATAACGGAAGTTAAAGGCGCGCATGCGCGGCAGGTCCAACACAACAAGGAGACAGTCAAGCCGTGGCTTACTGGCGAGCTACGGTTTTATTCTGGGAGGGGTTGGCACTCCTAGATATATCAAGATTCAGCATAATTTGAAAGGTACTGGAACTTTCCAGCATATTTCGATGCAACGGCCACATGGTGCCTCGGAAGTAAAAGAACTCTGAGGGGCGGAAGTACAAAGATTTCATCATCATTATAGTTTCTTCGCTCCAGCAAGCCGGGTGCGGTTTAACCGATTATTATTTATTTCCAGCCAGGGTAAGGAAGTGGGGGCAGAAAGGCCTTGTGACGGACATTCGGCCAGCACAAATATCAGTCGCCGAGAAAGCTAGTGGACTGGAGTTAAGACCAAGCCATAAAGAACAAATTTTATTAAACATCTCCGGACCCCTACTACAACACCAAAATACTTCCAACACGGTTGATTTGCCTTTAAAACGTGGTTTACGGGTCCTTTTGTCTTGTTGTCATTTATACAAATCTACACCATTTAACCAAACTCAACCTAATTTTATGTTCCAAGGTATGTTTCTTGCATTCCGAGGCTGAAAATGAGCCCAGATTGGCCCTTCTATGACAAACTTGATATTTCGTCTACGTAGCCTACTGTATCTGTTATTGTACTTGTTTAGGTAATGGAAAGGGCTGTCTAAATTTCAAGTAGACAGGTTACCCGCACGGTTCCAAAAGATAAGTACGTAAAATTTGGTTCATAGAAGTAATAGAAGCCATTTTTCAGTGATGCCTAGTAGTTTATCATAGAATGCTTTTCAGTCGGTCAACACAATTGTGTCCAATTATATTAGGTGGGGAGTGCAATTATTTAAACACCCTAACCTGAAAGAAATATTACTTGAATTATTTATCACTTAATAAACTTGTAAAAAAAACATGCAATCATTAATTAATGAATGAATTATCTCAAACCTGTCTGGGATATGTCGACCTCCGATTGGTCACTATAGCTGCACCTCAAATTAATGTTTCTCACATATCATCAACCAATACATTCTTGCCAAAAATCAACCTATCTGAGCACAATGTTATACCCAGAATGGAAACAGAACATAAAAGATAACAATGTAATGGAAGAGATAGGGCCACTAGGGATACATAAATTTTTCCGCACCTGCCTGTTATTGTACTTGTTTTATTTATGTATTTCTATCCTTCTTTCCCTGTCCAATAATTGACTGTAAGTTCACCTTGCTGTATTTTCCCAGTTAGATTTATAAACCGGTAACTTGATAGAATTCTCTTCTTCTTTCATGTGTGCCCTATGTATTTTTCAGACTACTAGTATTGAAGCCATGATTCTAAAACATCAGCTGAGATGGACAGGACATGTAATCTGCATGCCCAATAATCGCATTCCCAAAGTGGTGTTGGTGCTGTTGCACTAAAATTATTGATAGCATTCCTATTTTCACTCAACTTACATATCAAGTTTCATGAAATTATTTCAGTCGTTCTGTTCAATCCTATCCTCACAGAAAGAAAAGAATGCCATTAAAAAGTAAATAAGCAAATTGAGGTAATGAAAAATCTAATTACCATCCAAAACCATGATGCCCCATTCTTGCTCTTGCAACCATTTCATAGTTTGGTCTGCTTCCCAGGACCGCTTTTGTGTATGGGTAATCATCGAGTATGTAGTAACCAGAATTCCACATCCCATAGGTTTATCCTTAGCCTCAGATGTAAATCGACAAATCATGCTATCATCAGCTGAAAAAAAGAGAGAAGTGGTTAATGGAAGACTTGTCTTGTCTCACCACCTGACATCACACCACCACATGATATTGCTTAAATTCCAATGTGGGATTGCTATGCAGTACATATTTGAAGTTGAACTATGAAGAGGAAGTTTATTGTTTCATGCCATAAAACATGATTGTTAGGCATTGTGCACCTCCTCAGTGTAAACATGGGTCTGACACACAACATATTTAATGCTTCTCCCTATTATCTGCCAATAATTTATGGAAATAGTAGCCAATTTAAATCCATCAAGCTGAGAAGACAATTAAAACCACCAGGCCCTTTGAGGGCGCATCTAGCATTTTACCATCAAATTACATGCTATACAATACTGTGTTAATAATAATAATAATAATAATAATAATAATAATCGACAAATCATGCTATCATCAGCTGAAAAAAAGAGAGAAGTGGTTATTAATATTATTATTATTATTATTATTATTAATACTGTGTTTATCAAACGGTCAATTCTCGAATAAAAGCACGTATATGTATAGTATAAGCTACGCTGCAAATTAGACGTAGACATATGAAACAATTCATACCAGCTGTTGAATGATGAAAAAGCAAATGGAATGGACAGTAAATCATATTAGGACTGAATCATATCACGAATGCACAGAGTTGTATTAACTATTTAATTGCACTAATTTGACCAAACGCCAGCACGACGACGACATAGCACTCAGAATAATATACACATAACAACAAAGAAAAAACAAGGACTACAAAATCATATTGGCTACCAGGTAGGGCAGAACTGATGATTAGTTGTCCATATAGCCGCTGGCGGGCTTAGCTGACGTCCAGTCTCCAATCCAGCGCCACCGACGTGTGGTTAGGCAACACACTGCCCCCACAAGAAGCAATCCTGAACAACAGCACTGCAGTGAATTACAAATAATTTGGCACGATGCTATTACTATTGAACGAAACATTATGAATATTCTTATTATGAATGATATCATTATCTATTCACTGCTGAGGTTAATGAGGAATAAGAGTATAATCTTGGAAATTTCTTTTTGAACTTTTTAGTGTGTTCTGTAGCAAAAATTGGTTTACGAAGCATATAGGCCTATACTTTGTTATCCTTTTTCCTTAAAGGGGGAAAAAATGAACTTCTAATTTTCAAATTTGGAGCATTTTATATTTGACCATACAAAGAAGGTAATGTACTTACACATAATCTATGCCATATTTGAATTAAAGAATTTCATTGACAAAAGATTGGTGCTTTTCAGTCGGTCAACATGAATGTACCCAAAAGATTTGGGTTATACCCTAATCCTGAAAAAAAAATTACATGAGATTAATAAATACAAACATAAATACAGGACAGACCAAGGAGTGGGATAACACTTGGAGGTGGACAGCTGAAGAAGGTGGAAAGACTCAAGTACTTGGGAAGTATAGTGGAGGAAAATGGGAGAAATGACAAAGAGATTACGGAACGTGGCAGACAGGCAGAAGCATTTCTGAGAAGCATTAGGAGCTTAGTGTGGAATAAAGATGTCCCACAAAAAAGCAAGGAAGTGTTATACAGAAGCTACTATATCCCGATACTGACCTATGCTTCAGAAACGTGGACAATGAAGAAAAGAGACATAAGCAGAATACAGGCAGGTGAAATGAAGTTCCTGCGAAGTAGGATCGGAGTAACAAGAAGAGACAGGGTGAGGAATGAAAAGGTCAGGGAAATGGTGAAAGAGGAGCCCCTGCAAGGTAGGATTGAGACATCAAGACTGAGGTGGTATGGACACTTAAAGAGAATGGATGAGAAGAAGATTCCCAAGAGGATACATGAGATGCAGATGCAGAAGAAACGACCAAGGGGTAGACCAAGAGATAGATGGCTGAAAGGAGTGGAGGAATGTGTCAAGAAGAGAGGCGAGGACTGGACCAGAGTGACAGCGGAGAGGTGGTGGGAAGAAAGAACTAAGTGGCGAGGCTTATGTTCCAAACAGACCCAGCCTGGGGCTGGAAACTGTACAAGATGATGATGATGATGACATACATAAATACATTTATGGTGCACGCTATCCGTGACAGATTTGCGAAACGTCCAAACCCTGCCTCATGACTAGTCATCCATACAAAGACTTCTACAACCTGACTAATGACTTGTCATCCATTCAAAGAACAAAATTGTTATTAGTAACATTTGTAAATCTACGAAAATACCCAAAAATACAAAACAATATGAACATACCGTAATCAAATGCAGTTGAAATATATGAACAAAATCCAACTATCAAAATTCAATGCTTCATCTTTCAGTCAAAAAATGACTGGAAACCTATGTTTTAATTTCCTATGTGGCTTACAGTTCACACAGTCAGCTTGAAGAATGGAGACTTGGAACTGCTACACCGATTCTTCACTGAATTCGGACTACCCCTCCAAATTACAGCTCACATGACCACCTTGTCTATAGGAAATCAACAGTATGTAATGCTTATTTTGTAATGCAGGGTGCTAGGAGACCCTGTAGATACACCCCATAATGTGATACTTCTGTCCACACAGGGGTGGCATCCCCTAGGACGACAATGAAAATCCCACCAAGAAAGAATTGAGCTAGAATGGTACAAGGAACATTCTAGCAAAATGTACCGTGTGGATTGCCCTATCCTTAATCCCATAAAGCAATAACCAAACATTATATTGAACAAATACTGTTACATCAATCATATTAAATATTCGAGAGAAATATGGTTAACCCATGCAGTAATTTCAATAAAACCTTTGCGGCTTCGGTGGCGTAGTCGGTAGCATGCTGAACTGCTATGCCCAAGATAACGGGTTCAAACCCGGCCGAAGTCGTCGGATTTTTTAAGAGCGTTAAAAATCCTTCAGTATGCCTTCCTTCGGAGGGGAAGTAAAGCCTGCGATCCCATGTCATAGATTTATGGCATGTAAAAGATCCTTTCACAGACTAAACTTGTGTAAAGCAAAATTTGTTAGGTTAGATTTCGTCAGAACGCTCTATCAAAGTTCCAACATTCACCACTAGATATCATTGATATCTGGTGGCGAAAGTTGGAAGTACTTGAAATTGAACGGAACTTGTAGCTCACCCTTTAGGGTATCCGCTGGAAGCAGCTACAGACTCAGGCGAGCCGAACATGTCCTCGGACACTCCCGGCACTAAAAGCCATATGATAAATAAATAAAAATAAAACCTTTGTTTAGAAAGGAAAATATAACACTCAAATAGTTTTGCTTCCATAATGTGATAATTAGACCTGGGATTTTAGGCTCTAAAAAAATTAGTTTTAGGCGCCTAAAATAGGCTTTTAAAACAAGTAAATAGGCTTTTAAAACAAGTAAATAGGCTTTTAAAAGAGAAATTAGGCACTTAAAATATGTTTTCAAAATGTGTGGATAGGCAGGAAATAGACTTTAAAATATTACAATATACACTTAAACTGTAACGTGATACTTTATTTCTTTAACAAACGTGGTATCCCTATTCTTAACCGAAATAACTGCAAAATTAAGACAGAATAAAAAAGACATTTATGAAAAACAATATAAAAAGTAATGTGTCAAAAAATGTTTTGGATTATATGATATATCATTATCAGTACTGATCTAAAACCTTAATACTAAAATCACTGTACACAATTACAGCACTGTAGGCATCCAATAACGGTGGAAACGCGAATGGAGTATGTGTTTATTTATTTGTGAGGAACATTCCTACAGTACTTTCATTCGTAGTTTGCTTTACAGTACATAACAATAATCTTCTCCAAATTTTCCACAGTCAGGCTGTGTCTTTTGTCTGTTAAAATCATTTTGAAAGCAGAAAAAGAGCGCTCCACACTCACAGATGTTAGAGGGGCATAGGAAAATTTACCTACATTTTTCAATTCAATTTCACTTGGTAAGTCTACCTTTTCCCCATCCATTACCTGATGTACCCTTTTCAGCATTGAATAACCTGGGTTCTTCAGCAGTACACTAGACCACTTGTCTCTTATTTTATCTCCTACCTTGCCCCTAGCACTTTGTATGTTATTCTCAGCTTCTTCAATTACAGAAAATTGCTGTTTGAGACTGTTTCCTTTTTGCTCCATTTTTGTAATGGTGACTGGAAGAAATGAAAAATTTGCCTGAATATACGCAATGTCTCTCTGAACACTGGGACAATCATTTAACAGTTCTTTGACAGACGACACACATGCAGAGTTGTCCGTTAAAGGCACATTGTCTATCACAGTCATGATTTCCTCAAGATGTTCTGCATAATACAGGGCAGCTTCCATCCAGGAACCCCAACGGGTGATGATTGGCTGTGGTGGAAGGGGAATAGAGGGGAGTTTCTCTCGAAAGATGGCTATTCTTGATGGAGCCTTACAGAACACTTTCTTAATTGTTGAAATGAGAGTATTTACTGCAGGAAACTCGGCCCTAACTGTTTCTGCGAGTCTATGCAAGGCATGGGCCATGCAAGTAACATGAATTAAAGAAGGATAGAAAGTTTTGAGGAGAGGTGCAGTGGCAATCATGTAGGAAGCAGCATCGGAGACAAGGAGAAGGACTTTAGAATCATCAACACCCCCAGGATACAACAATTGCAACCCCTTGTTGATGAAGTATGCAATGCTTCGACTATTGACTTTCTCAAGCTGTTTAGAGCAAAGAAGGTGAGCGGTAGATGCCTGATTGGGTTCCAGTTTTCCTACTATAAGGTTAGCAATGTACCTGCCCACAGAGTCGGTGGTTTCGTCCACACACAACCATATGCAAGACTCCCCAATATCCTCCCTGATTGACAAAATGACCTCATTGTAACAAATATCTAGGTAGTTTTTCTTTAATGTAGATGCTGATGGGATGTGCTGCTTGGTGTATTTCTGTAAAAAATCTCTGAAAACCGGATTATGCACAGCATTCCAGGGGATATTTGCTGCAACTAGGGCTCTACACATATCAGCATAGAAACCATTATGAGTTGTAGGAGATATAGTTTGTGTGAGCAGTCTGTCTAATGTTACTTTTCATGGCTGCTTTCGCTTTGTGACTGGCACTATCTGCATGCTGCTGAAGGTGGCATTTTTTCTCATGTGAAATCTAAAACACAATAAAGTGATGTCAATTAGAGACTAAGATGAGGAATAGAAAAGGTGAGCTATTGAATAAAATTTGTAATTTTGAACTATTTAAATTAAGCCATTATTACTCTAAAGTTAATTAAGAACAAGAACACTACAGTCCCCGAAGGGCCTTGGCTTTCAATAACGGTTGCTGCCCAGCTCATGGCTTACAGATATTGGGTGGCGTGTGGTCAGCACGATACATCCCTCAGCCGTATTGCCTTGCCTCCGTGACCCCTGCCCACCGTAGTTTCTCAATTGTCCTCACGATGTTGGGTCAACACCCTTCCAGACCTCATAGATTTCTAAATTACTGCCGGTACTGGAAATCGAACCCAGGTCGCCTGGACTACTGTCGGCGCAGAAAGTATCTGCAGTCGAGTTTAAATGCTAATAAAATTTGAACCAGTCCACCAATCTAAAATGCAATCACTCCATCGTAAAGCTTGTTTTATTCTGCATTCTTTGCTGGTACATGCATATTTTTATTAGGTTTCCTGTGAAAGTTATGTTAGGTGGAATGCAAAAAGTACCTATTTTCTTGCCCGTTTTTTGTAAACAACAACTTTGTAGTACCGTTACATGAAAACGTACTGTTCGACTTTCATGAAATTTAGGTGGATTATGGAATGCACTATTATAAATATATTTATGAAGTTAATTACTCTACACACGTTGGAAAAAAGTTATTGTTTTTGTAAAAGACTGTCCGTTTGATACTGGGTGGTCTTCCGAAATCGAGACTGAGTTCATCAAAGGTCTGAAGGTTTTTTGTTTCAAATCGTTGTATACCGAAAACTTACAATGATTTCTGTATTTTATACCGATTTTTATTTGAAATCGAGCGACAGGCTCTCCGTTTTCATGTAATTAAACTACAAAGTTGTTGTTTACAAAAAACGGACAAGAAAATAGGTATTTTTTTGCATTCCGCCTAATATATCTTTCACCAGAAACACAATAGAAATATGCATGTAACAGGAGATAACGCAGAATAAAACACGCTTTACGATGGTGTATTTATATTTTAGATTGGTGGACTGGTTCAAATTGTATTAGCGTTTAAACTCGACTGCACATACTTTCTGCGCCGACAGTAGGTCTCTACAATTAATTAGAGAAGCCAATATCAAAACCTTAATTTTAGATTAATATGAAATTTAAGATATAGGCACATACCTGTTTATTACAGTACTGGCAGAAAATAATCTTGCCATCAAAAGTCATCCCTGGAAATTGTACAAGCCATTGTTGTATAAGCGCACTCTTAGATGATTTCGTTTTAGGCATGATGAACTATATTCACTTAAACAGATGTTCTTTCACTGGCGACTTGACACAGTATGTCGCTTCTTACTACCTGCTCCTTGTTCTTCCTAGATAATCCTCCCCCTCACCCCGTCAATCGACACAGTACGTCCTTGACTACCTGCTCGTTGTTCTTCTGAGCTAATCCTCCACATCCACCCTTCACTCAGCATTCCTTTGGTGACAGTTGTCTGGGAAGAGCACATTTCTGTGAAAAACCCACCCTCTGCTGTTCTGCTCGTTCCAGGGATGTCCATTGTGTGATTGTAAAAATTACAGAAGTTGAATTTTATTTTAAATGTAGAAAATAGGCATTTTTAGGCACTCATCATCATCTTGTACAGTTTCCAACCCCAGGCTGGGTCTGTTTGGAACATAAGCCTCGCCACTTAGTTCTTTCTTCCCACCACCTCTCCGCTGTCACTCTGGTCCAGTCCTCGCCTCTCTTCTTGACACATTCCTCCACTCCTTTCAGCCATCTATCTCTTGGTCTTCCCCTTGGTCGTTTCTTCTGCATCTGCATCTCATGTATCCTCTTGGGAATCTTCTTCTCATCCATTCTCTTTAAGTGTCCATACCACCTCAGTCTTGATGTCTCAATCCTACCTTGCAAGGGCTCCTCTTTCACCATTTCCCTGACCTCTTCATTCCTCACCCTGTCTCTTCTTGTTACTCCGATCCTACTTCGCAGGAACTTCATTTCACCTGCCTGTATTCTGCTTATGTCTCTTTTCTTCATTGTCCACGTTTCTGAAGCATAGGTCAGTATCGGGATATAGTAGCTTCTGTATAACACTTCCTTGCTTTTTTGTGGGACATCTTTATTCCACACTAAGCTCCTAATGCATCTCAGAAATGCTTCTGCCTGTCTGCCACATTCCGTAATCTCTTTGTCATTTCTCCCATTTTCCTCCTCTATACTTCCCAAGTACTTGAGACTTTCCACCTTCTTCAGCTGTCCACCTCCAAGTGTTATCCCACTCATTGGTCTGTCCTTTTTCCTGGTCGTTAACAGGATCTCACATTTACTGATGTTGAACTTCCATCCGTACTCTCCCACTGTTTCTTCCCAAGCCTTCAGTTGCTCCTGAATTTCCTCCTCCTTGTTTCCCCAGACCATGAGATCATCTGCAAACACCATTGCTTTCATCTTATCTTCTCCTATTTTTCCTGCTATCCGTGTCATTACCTCGTCCATAACCACAATAAAGAGAAGGGGTGACAGTGCACTACCCTGTTTCAGGCCACTCATTTGTCTGAACCAGTCTGTTCTTTCCCCTCCAACTTTCACACAACTCACACTTCCACAATACATCTCCTTCACTCTGCCTACAGTCTCTTTTTCCACTCCCATGTTTTCCATTGCTTTCCAAACCTTCTCCCTACACACACTATCATAGGCCTTTTCGATGTCCAGGAAGGCCATCAGCAGATCCTCTCCAAATTCGTAGTGGTGTTCCTGGAGCTGTCTCACTGAAAATATGAGATCCACTGTTGATCTCCCAGGTCTGAATCCATACTGCTCCTCTCTCAATTTTCTCTCCACTTTGGCTCGTATTCTACTTTCTAATATATTTTCATATATCTTGGCACAGTGAGGTATGAGTGTGACTCCCCTGTAATTTCTGCACTCCTTTCTGCTTCCTTTCTTAAATATTGGGACAATTAATCCTTAGGCACTAAAATAGTAAAATAGGCTCTAAAGGTCCAAATAGGCATTTTAGGGCACTATAAAACTCTATTAATGTAAGGGATTTATCATGAAACGTCAAGATATTTAAAAAAAATCATGTTATTTCGTAAGGAACGAAATAGGCATTTGCCTTAAAATCCCAGGTCTAGTGATAATCTAACAAAACGTCAGTCAGCCTGGTAATTTTGCAAAGAAGTGGGAGAGAGGCATGTGAGCTGTGTGCACACAGGAGTCACAGCATGCTTAAAAGAAGTAAAATTATATGTTTTATGTTCGACAATTATATGTTTTATGTTCGACGATGTCGAAATATAAATAATATATGTCAGAAAACTGTATCATAATGAGGGTCATTGTAACACTATTTTTCATTATGAAACAGTTTCTGCCACCAATCAGAGCTCAAGAAACAGTTGTGTGACCAATTGGGTAAGGATAGCATCGCACCTGCACTGACTTCCACTGCATTCTATTTTAAATTGCACTGCGTGGCTTCTAGTGTCATAGTGGGGTATTCCAGGAGGTCATGGTATTCTCTGCAGAGAATACCTTGTATTTGACCAGTGTCATAGTGGGGTATTCCAGGAGGTCATGGTATTCTCTGCAGAGAATACCTTGTATTTGACCAGTGTCATAGTGGGGTATTCCAGGAGGTCATGGTATTCTCTGCAGAGAATACCTTGTATTTGACCAGTGTCATAGTGGGGTATTCCAGGAGGTCATGGTATTCTCTGCAGAGAATACCTTGTATTTGACCAGTGTCATAGTGGGGTATTCCAGGAGGTCATGGTATTCTCTGCAGAGAATACCTTGTATTTGACCAGTGTCATAGTGGGGTATTCCAGGAGGTCATGGTATTCTCTGCAGAGAATACCTTGTATTTGACCAGTGTCATAGTGGGGTATTCCAGGAGGTCAAGGTATTCTCTGCAGAGAATACCTTGTATTTGACCAGTGTCATAGTGGGGTATTCCAGGAGGTCATGGTATTCTCTGCAGAGAATACCTTGTATTTGACCATGGCCTCCTGGAATACCTCACTATGACACTCGCCAAGTGCAGGTGCAATGCTATCCTCACCTAATTGGTCACACAACTGTTTCTTGAGATCTGATTGGTGGGAGAAACTGTATCATAATGAAAACTTGCACTATTATGAGCCTCATTATAGTACTGTTTTCTGACATATAATATTTACATTTCGCCAGGGTCGAACATAAAGAGAGTGTACACTAAGACATGATTTTCAGTGTGGACATCGTCACCACATACAAACTTTTTTTAAATTCATGCCCTACTCATTGTATACAATATGATCCCTAAGTATTACCTGTTGACCACATCTTGAACTGCTGTTTCCACTGCTCTACAGATACACCAGAATTGCAGAGAACTAAAGCTCTTTTACGGACAGTACAGCAGGCAGTCACTCCCACCAGACTCTTTCCAGCTCCTGAGGATGGACAGTAAAAACACAATCATTACGTATCACAATCATGGCTCCCACACACAGCTCCAATACTCAATTTGGAATGATATTCCCGAGAGCACGATATTAATGATATATCATCTAGTTGCATTGGTCTCTCAGTAAACCACACAACATTGCTTCAGCCAACAAGTCATGGATCCATCTTTGGAGGAAGAAGTTTCACTTTGGGCTCTTGAGGAAGATGGTGAGCCCCAGTAACTATTTTACTTATAGTAAATTTTCGTAGATAGATTTAGTATGTTGTGAATGATTACAAATATGTATAATTACATAGTAGTTACAGTATGTGCAGTGGTTTATGTACTATTTATTTTGGTAAAACCATGCATTTTGGTCCGTATTGACAAACTTATAACTTGGAATTCCTTTCACAATAAATTACCTTCAGTCGGTCCACATGTTAATGGAATAAGGCGTGATCGAATAGTTTTCTTTTGATGGCCATACAGTCTAGAATCGGTATGCCAATCAGGCAAAATCGCTGTGAGCATTGAGGCACTCATCCCACCGATGCACCAGGTTGAAGATCTCTGTGTGGTGAAACACCGTGTCCTGCTGCATGAAGAAGTACATAATCGCCTGTTGCACATCCTCGTACGACAGGAATCGTCGACACTTCACAGCCTTTCTTAAGGGACTGAAGGTGTGATAATCGCTTGGGGAGAGATCAGGACTATAGGGTGGTTGCCCGAGTGTGTCCCACTTAAGTTGGTGTACCTTCTGTGTTACAAACTTTGCGGTATGGGGACGTGCATTATCATGAAGCAGCATCACCCCTTGCCTCAGTTTTCCCATATGTTTTGCCTTGATTGCACACCGTAATTTCTCCATTGTTGCACAGTACCGTTCCCCAATGATGGAGACACCAGCTTCCTTGAAATCAATAAGTAATGGGCCCCAGCAATCAAAGAACAGGGTGAGCATCACCTTTTCAGCAGATGGTTGGCTCTTGAACTTCTTGGGACAAGGGGACGATGGATGACACCACTGCATCATCAATGCTTTTGATTCCAGTTTCCAGTGTTGGCACCAGTTTTCATCACCTGCAACAATGCGCTCCAGGTTGGGCGAATTGGTTTGTGGAGACATTTGAATGAGGTGTTCTGTATGTGGCATCTTTCCTCACATGTTTTAGCAGTTATCTGGCTTTCTGACATGTCAAGATCCCCTTCATCCATCGCTCTATTTTTAGCCACTGCTAAGGGCGACTGCTGGGTGGAGACAGTAAATAGTTTGATCGCCTCTTTCATTTCACTCAAAGTGAAGCCAGATGAGAATGCCATAGATTCTGAATTGGGTTGTTCAGATTAATGGGACTCTTTTCATATGATGAAAATGGGCTAAAATTAGCTTGTTACATTACATTGTCATACTATAACCCTTTTGATATTTGGTTCAAAATTTTATTCTTGTAGGCAAATAATTAAATCACTCACCACAAGGTAAGACAATAACTCCAGAACGTGCTCGACCATTACCAAACATTTTACGTAAACTCTTCTCCTGATAAGGACGTAAGACTGCAGATGGTTTCAAATCAATACTGCAAAGAAACAAGATTCTGCATTAAGTTACAAATTCATCAATTTCAAGAATTAAAGATAGCAGCTCCATGTAATATTTAAACATTAAAACTGATAACCCATAAACCAATTGAGCAATAAGATGAAACGTTATGATCTTGACCACCATTAAAATGTTGAAACATGCACCATTTCTGTATTACATAATGAATTTTCATTCTAAACATACCGGTAAAGATGATCATAATAACTTAACAATATTGTTTAGTTTTCTCTTAGATAAGCATACTAAAGCATAGTAAAACATATTGTTAATAACATTTTTAATATGTAGTTCATATCAATGATACAGAGCCAGTCCATGAAATTGGCAGCATTAGAAGCTGATTCATTAACTGGGCAACTTCAGAAGCCAGATGATGATGGTGTGAGATCTCATTAGAGACCGTAACTGGCTCGTGTTCCTATCTGGACAACACTTTGTGACCTAATTGCTCAACCTAAGCTTATAACATGAAAGATACAGAACATGGTTTCCTGTAAAACACTGCTTATCTGTTTTCTCACATCATCTCATAGGACTATGTGCAAATAAGTTTCAGCAGGCTTGGATGTACACGGAACATTTGCCCGTGTCTGCTTGATCAGAGAACATGGAGTGGACCAAAAAAAACATATTACATTTTACTGAATTATATAGAGCTTAAGACATTTTGTAACAAGCCAAACATCACAGGCACTTCAACAAAATTTCAAGGAACAAAATAGATATTACCGTACAATATCACTGCCCATCTCTCTTGGTCCAAATAAGCCTCTCTGAATGTGGTGCGCTCTGTGCAACTTGAGGTTCAAATTAATTCAATACCATATTCAAAGTCTGCAGGTGATATTCTGATAAAAAATATAATTCCTACCAACTGCTTGAAATTTCATGTCAGCCAGCAAAATTGAATTACCATACATAGTTCTGCATGTGCTGCATATACCGTATATACCCGAATGTAAGACGAGGTTTTTACCCACTTTTTGTGTTATAAAAATTTGGAGTTGTCTTATATTCAGGGTATTAATTTTTTTTTAAATTATTATTATTTGCAAAGTAGTATGTGGTGTTGGCATCTTGTAACTCGCAACAAATCAATGCGTTAATAAAGATTAAAATATGGTTTGTTATGTTTAATTACCATGCATATACGAATAGCGTACATTTTGAGGTTAGGATTTACGCATACACGTAATTTTAAGCGGATAAATTATATGTTCGAAAGCATATGGAAATATGTTTTAAAACAATCTTTACAAGAACCAGTCAGTTTTACGAGCAGTAATTGAGTGATCAACGTATCTTAATTTAATATTGTCTCCCATTCTTGAACAAAGAAATTATAGAGTATGTCTTGGAAAAACAGGCAGAGGGATTTCCGATAACACGTGACGTTATATAAATGAAAGCACGGCCTTGAGGGCATATATTGTGCAAGTTATGAGTTAGCGAGTATTTTTTTGAAAAAATCCGTAAGAGGCAGTTGATAACTAGGTCTCGTCTTATATTCGGGGTCGTCTTACATTCGGGTATATACGGTAACTGAATTGCCACCTTTGCCTCTGTTCCAGTTTCATTTTCATCGTTTAATGCAACATGGTTGTATTCGACCTGCCTTTAGGCGACCTGCGCATCATGACAAGGGTGATATGAATGACAAAGACTATACAAACACCCAGTCCCAGAGCCAGAGAGTTACCCAAACAAAGTTAATTCCCACCACCCAACCAGGAATTGAACACCAAGCACTCTATCCACTTAGGCACAAAGCCAGACACAATCCGGATGCAACATACATGTATGTACTACCAACTGTTACAAAATGGTCCAAAAAAAGATAATACTGTAACTAGAAGACAGAAAAAACATACGGATAGGCAAGTACAAGGGAGCAGTATGCCATACCACACAAAGTACAAGTAATATAGTACATAGGAAGAGGAAATAGAAAGAGAAGGAATAAAAAATCTATGTCTATGTCTACCCCTTATTAATACCGTTTCCAACGGGGTCAGAGATGAGATGCGATGAAATATCACGTGGCTAATGGTTTCTGTGGCAGGATGCCCTTCCAGATGCCAACCTCACGAGAGGAGTTAATGAGATATGAATGCAAGTTCAATTTCAAGTAGTTCCAACTTTGTCTACCATATGTCACCATCACTGACAGTCACCCAGTGGCGAACGTTGGAACTTGATAGAGCGCTTCTCTCCAAATAACCTACAAATTTAGCTACACACTACCAATTGTAGTGGTAGGTTCTTTTTCATGCCATAAATCTATGACATGGGCCCGCCGGCTTTACTTCTCCGAAGGAAGGCATTCTGAAGGATTTTAAGGCTCTTAAAAATCCAACAACTTCGGTCAGGATTGAAACCGCGATCATGGGCACAGCAGTTTAGCATACTACCAACTACGCCACCAAAGCCGATCGTTAAGGAATTTTAAAAAAGAATATTTGTTTTAAAGACCTGCTCTATCATATAGCATGTAGCTTGCCACGGTGGGTTAGTGGTTATCATGTCAGACTACCAACCCCAAGCTTGCAGGTTCGTTCCTGGCCGTGGTAAGTGATTTTTGAAAGGCGGAAAAAATCACGATACGCATATCATACCTTGATGGCATGTTAAAGAGCCCATTTGAATTCAGTAGGCCGTGTTCATAATGGCAAAATTAATCTCGGGATTTTCCGCCAACACAAAACATTCCTCCTTTCTCTACTAGAAAGCGTTATAGTGTCAAGGAGCTTAGATATCTAACCTCCTTGACTTTCAGAGTGCTCAAAGGAGCGATAAAATTCGACATGCAAGCTGCCCTCCGGGCGTCAATTAACAAAGCTTGCACCCGGCAGCTGAGGCCATACGATATTATTTCTATTATTATATAGCATGTATTTGCCCCAATAAATCACTTTTTCTCTTTATTTTCCCTTCCTTCAAAAAAACTTTCTAAAATAAGGTAACAAGAGCTCGCAATGAGAAACTTTATTTTACAGGCAAATATAGAATATATAGCATTAGGACACTTAAACACGTTATTATTCAACCATCATTCTTGCCCCGAGCACTTGTTCCAATGGTATAACAAGGCATCAATGCCAGCATAGAAGAAATCTGCATTCAGTCCTTGAAGCAGCATTGAAGAAACACCTGGGTGGTAAATGTGCCATAGTTAAAGGCAGCACACACTGTTGCTCAGCTGGTGAGGAAATCAACCAGAAGCATGCCTTTGTAGAACTAAAAAACCAAACCCATAACAGTTCAAACTCCCTTGTGTGGCGAGCTCAAGAGATGTTTACATGAGATGCATACTCACTTCGCCTTCCGCATCACATGATGCATCCACATTTCACCTCCAGCACATTTGACCCTGTTTCTGTGCATGCAGGGAGGGATATGTCACCCACGAGAGCTCTTGCTACTTTATTTTTTTAGTTGCCAGTATTTTGTCTTTTTATAATGATTAATTGCATATGTAGTCTCTCTTACTTGATATCAGGGTTGACAGTGTCGTTTCTGAAGTCATATTCAGCCAGCAGGGGATGTTCCAGTTCTATGCACCGCTTCTGAAGAACTTCTATCTTCTCCTGATAATTGATGGTTTAAACCAATTTAGAATATTTCCAGATAATTAACATACATGTTTCGAGGAGAGATGACCTCACTGTTCTGTTCCTTAAAACAACAATAACTAACATACATACCGTATTTATTCGCCTATAAACACCCCCCCCCCCCCCCCCAGCTCAATTTTCTACTATTATTGGGAGAAAAATTAATTGTAAAATAAAAATAAAAATGCGAAGGAGAAATAATCAGAAAAATGTAGCAAATAGGCCTACAAGATTCCAGTTAACTGTAAAACCCGGTTACTCACTCCCGCTACCCCTAGCTTACGAGTTCCGTGTCTCGCGTACCACACCGCCGTGTGTAGTGTATAATTAAGAAGCGTGCAGTACACAAGCAGGACTGAAAATGAACAAGAGAACAAGTTTTACGGCATCCTTCAAATTGAAAGTGCTAGAATTTGCTGCAGAAAATGGAGTGAAAGCGGCGAGTCGTAATTACGAAGTGTAGCCGTGTATGATTCATTATTGGCGCAACCAGAAGGACAAATTATTGGGAACCAAGAAAACTTCTAAGTCCTTCCGCGGTGTGAAAAAAGGAAAGTACGAAAATGTGGTCGGTATTAGAAACAAATCTTCCGTATATCAGGTAGGCCTAGTTGGCGCGTAACATATTGCAACACTGCGTAACCTTGAACTCGATGCACGCAATGCTGTGCGGCTGCAGCGCTGTCTTAGTCCTGTGGCCAGTCAGCTGTGATGATGCAAGAGAGTGGCTATTTAAATGGGCTATTATCACTTTTATCATAAATAAAGTCTGGGTTAAAATAACTATTTTGTGTGTTGATTTAAGGGTGCTAGGTGCTCTTTGAGTGCCTTTATACCACGCCATCCTAACCTGTATCAAGGGAAATTTTCACCAATTATAAACCCCCACTATTTCTGAAGCCAAAAGTTCGGGAAAAAAAGGGGGGTGTTATAGGGGAGTAAATACGGTACATGGAAGAGTATAGACGAGCACACATCAAAACAAAAAATGATGTTCAGCTGAGAGTAATTAAACCAATAGCTGGAAAATGTCTATAAATAATGTATTTGGTCACATACTGCACACCCTCACATAAGATTCTCACCCAAGTTTATGACAGCATTTTCTTGAAACATACAGTATGTATTTATTAAACAATACTTGGTCTTAAAAGTGTGTAGACCTATTTAAGAAGAAAAGAAAAAAGTGTCCATAATTGTGCTGGTATACAAGAAGTTCCCCAAAATTCGTTCCATAGTCAAATGTTGGTAAAAGTGAAGTATAATTATTGTAAGGAGCATTTTACTTGATAAAAATAGGTTTAAGGTAATTTGCTGGATTTGTCTGCCTAATCATTTCTCAACCAAAACAAGTCATGTTCTGTCCTGTCCACTACACTTCTTGAAGGATTTCATGAGATCCATGGGAATGTGATCCCACCCAACTTAAAACCGTTTACATACCAGTGCTAACTTCAGTCTTCTAATTTGGCCAGCAGCCGTCATCTAGTGGCTGAAGCAGTTGGCATTCATTCCCTGAGCGATTATCTCCTATGAGACGTATTTCATAGAAGGCATACGATTTCAATTCTGCTTACAATCAACAGAAGCAAGTAAGGCATTAGTAAACATCAGGGAAGAAAGAAATGTGAAATTGACCTAGATTTCTACACCTCACCAGCGATGATGGACGACAGATGGACCAAAGAATGCAAAACGAAGCGTCACGTTACAACACGACTCTCCATTCATGGGTTTCACCACAAGATATGTATAAACAAGCCAGACGAAGAATGCAAGTGTATATTGTGCGGGCAGAAGTGTAGTAGATATCATATCATAACATGCACGAAAAGAACCAGGACAATTACTGACTATAGCAAAGATTGAAATGTGAAATTAATCTAATACTTGAACTTGAGTGTATGTGCCACCCTAAAGACTGGCACACGTTTCTGCCCCTGCCCACAGCTCCCCCGGCGGCCTTTTCTACGAGACTTTGTGTACCTTTCCACGGCATATTTGAATGTCCCGCCTCTAACGCCCGTTCTCCCCTTTCCCGGCGAGTGGACTGTTCCGGCCAGGCGAAAGTTACGATCATCGGCCAGGCGAGTCTAATTCTAATTCTTGGGCGCTATTGGGCCGGCTGGTTCAAATGGACCAATGGTGTGCTCCCGCGTCAATGACATGCATATTGAACAAGCCTAGTCCAGGCCTGCCAACTGAAATGTCCTTCTGGTTAGGCCAGCGAGGTGCTATCTGTGACTCTGGAGACCTACTGCAGTTGGTAGCGTCTACCTCCCAAATTCTCCGCAAGGCACGCGCGACACTACTTGTCGCCCGCCAAGCAGCGTGCTCTGAAAGCGCCTCTCTTCCCACAAGCTCCTGAACGATGCGGCGAATAAGAGTGACTGCGCCCGAGCTCTCGGAGCCCGGCATTCCTATGGCCTCATGGCCTGTCTTCAGACTGAGGTAACGTCCTGCTCTGATCCTAAATGCTACTATAAGTGCTGTAATTCTTTCAAGTGACTAGAGAATTCTAAATATCCTCATGGTGTCGTCATGAGAAAGCTGTATTCTACGTATATTTCACATCAGTCTCCGAACAATAACTTTGAACTAACCGTTAGACTCCATTCTTAATGTACCTGCCTTATGGAAGGCCAATAACTTTTGCTATGCAATCAAGCTTCATTATTTTGCGTGTGAATGCTATTTAAATTTGTGATCTTTAAATTAAGTTGCTTGTAATGTATTTTGGAGGGTAACTTAAGTGAGGAAGACAATGCTCTGCATTGCCTTGAACATGGTGCGGTTGGTAACGGCTTGCCTCGTGGTGGGCAGTCGGCATCAATTAGAACTCGTGTTTTGGCAGCGGTCATGCGGGGTTATGTTTTAAATGAGCTTCGCTCTAAGGCATTGTCCTGCCTTTTGATATGTTCTTTTCATTTTTAAGTTATGTTACTGAGTTCTTGTTTTTTTCTCCTTCTGAGTTCCTTGTGTTTCTCGAACCTTTTCGAAGCATCATGGCTTCAGTTCATGAAACGGTAGGGCATTTTCTGCCATTTTGTTGTTTTCGTCTGTATCTCAGCCCATGGCTGGGCAACCTATATTCCATGTTGCCAAGGAATATACCTTGTGTTAAATTATTTTAAATGCTGCCCAAACGTGACCGTTGACATTTCCAATCACCATGCGGGATACAGATAGAGTAGGAGTGTTCTTCTTTTTATGATATGTTTTGTGTTTCCACATTGTATTTCCATTTTTATATAATACATTAATTTTCTTTAGTTGTTTAACCATGGACCTTTTCTTTAGTATTGTGGCATGCCACCTATTAGCATCATCCAGACCCACGCCTTTGTAACACGAAGCCCAAATCCACACCCCAATTATTTACTTGCCTGGTTAGCCATTTGCGGTAATGGTTGCCAGAGTCTCGCTCCGGTGATAGCCAGTTTGGTTTTCGAGAAAGGCCGCCACAGTAGTGGTAGCGAGAGCGTGATTCGAATTCCGCATCTCCTAGGGCGCGACAGTGTACATTTCTCCATAAATTATCTCCTATTTCCTCACAATCAGGGTCGGCAACATCATGCTCCTCATTTGTTCCATGTAGTCAGCACACAGTGCATCAAATGCAACAATGTTCACATTTGATGCATACCCCACTTATGAGATGAAATTTTATAGAAGTAAACAGCAAAAATCATGCACATATTTCTCAGAAACTGTGGTAATATGTGCAATAACAAATCAGTTTATGGTATCTAATTTAAATAAACCGATAAAAGCATGTGTATATACTCTTTTTACCATGTACATGCACAGAGACAAGATGGGACAAGAAATCTATACAGGGAAGACTACAAGGTGCGGACTTACAATCAATCATTGGATATGAAAAGAAGGATAGAAACACCCATAAAGGACCATGGTGTCGAGTGTTGACCTGTTTTTAAATTCCCATATATTTCCCGAAAGAAAATTGACCAAATATCCGTATATTTTTGAACTCTCCATGACTAGAGTTTGCATACCGAATGGCTGAAAAATGAATCTTAAAGCGCGAATCAAATTTTTCCAACATAAGTGTAACTGCATGTTTGTAGATACTTCCACAGAGGTGATGGCGAGAATTCCGTAGCGTGAGCAATGCGCGTGAGCGATAAAGTTGAACTCTTTCGCAGATGGGATGAGAAACTACAAACACAAATAAATTACAGTTTACTTCAGAAGAGCTGAGAGAAACGACTGTTTTACTGAGGAGGGCCGAGAGAGTAGAGCTCTGCACGTTCTGCAGGCAAAATACTGTAGAAGGCCGAGCAGAGGCTAAGAAGTCGGCCATTGTTAGACTTATCAAGATTTCCCGGATCAAATGCAAAACTCCTGTATATTTCCCGCACTTTTCCCAGGTCACTAAAATTCCTGTATATATCCCGCATACCCCGTATTTCCCGTATCCCTCGACATCCTGAGGACAAACATAATGACAGACAGGTGCAGGCAGAAGGAGAGAGAAAGAAAAAATAAACAAAAAGGGCAGGAATAAACTCCACAGCCAAACACACTGCCATCTTCAAAGCAGAGCATTCATGCCATCAATCTAATCGATACTTCTTCAATGTTTTAGCCCACAATAAACTCCTTTCAACCTCCCAGTCTTGTCAGGAAGGCGGAGAGCAACCAATTCTTTTGTCACTCTAAACAGTGCATAACTGTGGGGTGCATTATTGAATTACCTCTTCTGGCTTGAAGTGGATAGTGTAGGATGGAGTGTAAACTTCACAACACAGGTAATGGCTGCTGGGAAAGTAAAAAGATAATGACCGGAAAAAAGAAAAAGTGCATAGTGTAGCTCATAGTATTACTGCAGTGGAAATGAGACTATTTCCTGGATAAATGTATCGTCTTGCAATGTATCATATCACGGTCACATCAGAACGCATTCCATCTAATAAAACACAACCTACCTGATTCACTTCAAAAGAGACAGTTTTCATGACGGCTTCCACTTCTTCATCCTCATCCTCCTTGTCCATTTTGTCATAGAAAGCAGTAATGTCTTCTGGAACAGTCGGATTCTCTGTTTGCTCCTCAACTGGTGCCTCTCCAGGATCACCACCACCTCCATTGCTACTACCAGCTTTGGCACCAAACTGCAAATTAAATCATCACTGTGAAACTAAGCTGTCCTCTGTCTTTCTAAGATTTGGGAGCCCTGGAAAGTTCAATCATCATCATCATCTTCTACAGTTTCCAGCCCCTGGCTGGGTCTGCTTGGAACATAAGCCTCTCCATTGCTTTCTATCCTCCCACCATATTTCACTCTTCACTCTGTCCCACTCCTCTCCTCTTTTCTGCAAGTTCAATAATGGACATAATTGATGATGATGATGATGATGATGATGATGATGATGATGATGATGATGGTTGAGCAAGACTTGAAAATGTGACCAGAAAAATAGAAGATTTGGGAATCCAAACTGCAGTCATTTTTTCAAGTCTAACTCAACACTTCTAACCACTCTGAGAGAAACTATCCCCGATGATGATAATGATGACGACGATGATAACAATCATGATGATAGAGATGATATTAGATTAATGTCCCTTGTAACTGCTGTGCCATTAGAAATGCTGGGGAGCTAAATGGGAACTAAACAATCCAGGATTCTTGTATTCAAACATCCTTAAAAGCCAATGACTGTGCCAAAATTTTGATCCCTCAGCCATGGGTGCCAGGAGTGAGTGCCTCATCAATATGAGCCACACAGCCATGCCAACTCAACATTTGTGTTGTTATTACTTCAATTAACTGCTACAGACATAATGGTTACCAAGCATACGTACTTGCACGAATCAATGCTGCTGTAAGAAACTTCATTTATACGTTATTCAGAAACCTGAAGAAAAAATGTAGAAGTGTGAAAAATGAATAACTGAAATAGAACTAAGAATAGGAATCTTCCCAGGACATCAGAAAAAAAATTAACATTAAAAACTTATAGAAGAAGTTTTCCAATGCTAAGCTATACAACATTATAATGAACACAACTTGCTTACGATTGTTGAATTAACAAAACTTTCCAAGGCTTTTCACAATTAATTGGTGTCGCCTGAGCCAACTAGGCTCATTTTGGTTTTGGTCGGGGAATTAAGATCGGATGCCCTTCCTGACACCATGTGATATTTCAGGTGAAAATTCCACCCCGCTGTCACCGATATTCAAACCCTGGCCGTCCGGGTGAAAGACGACCAGCTAAGCCACTGCGCCATCACGCTTCCGATGTTGAATTAAAAACACATCATTAAAACAAAGCCTGTATATTGTAAGGAGAAAAGAATACAGATCATAACACAAGAGTAAATAATACAGATATGGAAAACAAAATTCTACTTATAAACATTAAAACAACAAAGTGCAAAACGATTGCAAGGAGGGGCAATGTTGTTGTGATGTCATAACATCACTTACTAACTACATCTGTGAAATCTTACAACCAATATTATTGTACTGTGCACTCAGAGACAGTAATGTTTAATTCTATTCAATACCATTGAAAGGGAATATTTGTTCTTATGTCCTACAAAAGGGCAAACACTTATGTTGGTAAAACTAATTCTTTGCTTCAAAAATAGTTATAACACAACATTTGAAACAACAACAATAATAATACGTTTTGGACTTTACGTCCCTTTTAACTACTGCAGCTTTTGGAGATGCCATACATAGTGCTGGAATTTTTCCCCATCTTTAACATACCAGTAAATCTACTGACACAGCTTCCTCCCATTTAAGCACCCTCAAATGCCACCCGAATGCACCAGGTTTCGATCCTGCCACCTTGGGTACAGCAGGTGGGAACATTACTGTAGCACCATGCAGCCAGTCGAAACTAAATTACTAGGAATACCTATTTTAAAAGACGACACCTAAGAATTAAAAGCTAGTAAACAAAGAGCCTTTCTTGTAAATTTCAATAATGAATGGTGGAAGTATTCATTTGGAAAAATATAAAAAAAAATATATGTAAATGAAATTCATATTGTTCACTCGTTTTAGACTGGCCTTAACTATCAAACTGGTTTAAATAATCACATGATCCATCAGCCAATCAATCAATAACCCTGCAATGATAGAGGACATTTCAATGACGCATTACTCAGCAGACGGAGGTGAATTGAGCGCGAGCACTACGTAAAAGTGATGGCCTATTTAAAAATTCACTATTACTGCCATATAGCTCCGATTATTTGCAAACTTTTAAAGTCCAGACTCGGAAGAACACAGTGTTTATTTTATGTTATTTTCTTAATTATAATCATTGAGAAAAGATGTGCTGTATAACAAGACAGAATGACACTGGCTTTTTTTTTTTTTTTTTTTTGTCAGGGTTGTTTCAGGGTGCAATACAATAAAACTACAGTATGTATGGAAAAGTTATAGATAATGTAAATGTTAAATGAATCTTTTAGTGCATACCACAAATTGATATACTGTAACTCGTTTATGAGAACAAGAAAATTTATTTTGAAGTGTGTCACCTTCTGCCATGAAGAATAAGAATTTTCAATTTTCCGCCTATTCAATACTTTAATTTGTGACAACATTTCAGGGGTACATGTTTCAAGTCCCGTTTCTTTTGGACCCTTCTTCAGCCCACAAACTTATATATAGAGCCCATCTAGACACAAAAAACATCGATGACACAAAATGCACATACATAATAAAAGGTTAAAAACACTGCAACAATATCTAAAAATCTAAAAATAGCGTGCATAGTTCACAGGCTTGAGGTACACGTTCTTGCACTTGTTCTATTCTATGTAAAACGTCATTTGACACTGTATAACGACGGACACATTTTCTGACGGTTGATGTCTATAATTGGTGTACTGTAGGACAACTTTGCGGCATATCTTGTACTGTTCCTAACACTTCTATTGGTGTGGCTGAAGATGAGGTTGGACGGCGATTGCTAAACCTTTTATCAAATTCACGTTCTTGCACTTGTTCTATTCTATGTAAAACGTCATTTGACACTGTATAACGACGGACACATTTTCTGACGGTTGATGTCTATAATTGGTGTACTGTAGGACAACTTTACGGCATATCTTGTACTGTTCCTAACACTTCTATTGGTGTGGCTGAAGATGAGGTTGGACGGCGATTGCTAAACCTTTTATCAAATTAAAGCATTGAATAGGCGGAAAATTGAAAATTCTTATTCTTCATAATTACTGTCAATACGGAACCTGAAATGAATAATATTTCTAATAACCTTCTGCCATCTCGCCGTGCGTATAGCAAGCACTCACATTCCATCTGTCACGCATCAGGCCTCCCCTCGCCATACTTTCACACACTGAATAAAGTCGAAATACCTATCGATTGAAAGGTTACAGACAGAAACATTCATTTGACATGACAAATTATTACTGTAGTCACGAGATCACTATAGTGCAACAGAAATCTAACGGTATGCACACTCCAGTGGCGATAAGAGACACTCCTTCAAACTCAATTAAATTAAACAAATACTCATTGGATCAGGTCAGCAAACATATCACTGGTTAAGATAATGGTTCATATTAATCGCTCCGCATACGGAAGCACTAAGTAGTGTGCCATAGATCTGATACAAAGCAGAAGAAAGTAACGACTGAGTGCACTCAAGTGGAATGAAATGAGACTATTTCAATCACTATAAAAAGGAAACAAAACACTAACAAGGGATCATTCATAGATGGAAAAAAGCCAATATTCTTAAGCTTTAAAGATATACCACTCCAACATTAGTAGTAGTAAACTTTTTCAAGCTAGAGTAATATAAAGTCAAGCCTACACAGGTCTAGACCACGTATATATGTCAGCAGCAAGTGATGCAGAAAAGGGTCTATACATGGTATGGAGGTCGCCATCAAGGGGTTACCTAAATTCATTTAATATTTGTATACATTTATGTGGTTCAAAAGACTGTATTTACAAAAACGTGCAGGCAACCAACAAATCGTTTTTTGAAATGGTTGAAGACCTCTGCCCTAAATGAAGCAACAGAAACAACAGCAAACAGTCAAACAGAGCATACACACACCTGGGTCAGACCCTTCTTTTCCTGTACTTGTGTGATGAACCCTTCAGCATTTTCACTATTCTCTTCCTCAACGGTATGCCGAAGACGACATTCCTGAATTACAGGATCCTTGAGCAGTTTTTGGAGCACTTCTGGAAAAGGAGACTCAACGAAGTAGCGGTTGTGTTTCAACACCAATTTAACCTGTAAAACAAAACCACATCAAATACAAGCCAAATACACTGTATAACAACAACAAAACGACGCACCGGGAAGGCGCTGTCCGATTGTTCTACATCCAAATTGGATCATCTGTATTTTTTGTGCTCGTCTTCCCTTTCATTAGCCCAAATAATCAGGAGTACACTGTATAAACATAAACACAGCTCTCATAAGTCTACTTACTAGGCTATTTAATTATCAAGATAAGAATTATATAAATTATTTACATTAAAAACTTTAATTACTTACCTTGCCATAGGAAAGAGTACAGAGCTTTATAAATTCTACGATGCCATCTGGAACAGTGGTCTTGCTCAGTCTTTTCAGGTACTCAATAATGTCATGAGTTTGCAATCCAACACTTACAGCAGCATACAGAGAATATGCTGTCAGTTTGTACTGAAATATCAATTAAATACAAAAAATGAAATAGAATTGAGCAGCTGAAAGAAAATTCTTAAGAAGTATGGTACAGAAAACAAGAAGAGGCAGAGTAAGAAATGAGAAAATCACAAATGATCCATGCATCATGGCATTTTAATCCTCTACCTTTCCTCTGTCTGTTAGGTAGTCAGCCCAGAGGGTGGTTGGATCCTTTAAAAGTACCACAATAGGCAGCACTATAATGAGGCGTACTAGACAAGATGAGAAGTGAGGTAGTTTGCGATTGCTTTCCTCAATGAGTCAGAACAATAGCACTGACCATATGAGTAGAACCATTCACGGTACACACAGGCACTGGCTGTGCCCTGAGAGCCATTACTCAGCACCAATCATACCTCAAAGCTTCCATACAATCCTCTACAAGCAAAATATACACTACAAAACTTAATAGTTAAAAACCTCGTTGGTCATTAAGGCTGTTGTGAAAATTCAATTCTTGAACTTAAGCCTTCAGCAGGCTACAATTACAGAGTAGACCCACTGTTGACTTATTGCCATGAGAATTAACAGTGCTTATTAACTCAATTGAAAGAACAGGAGCTAGCCAAAAGTTATGGGTTTATTTCCCACTTGTGTTATAACATACCAATTCCCGCAATAGGTTTAAAAATAATAACAATGTAAGTTTAACACCCTTTTAACTGCTGTGACTTTCGTGAAGCTAGGGTGTTGGGATTTTATGCTGGAGGGGTTCTTTAATGTGGATGCAAAGCTTTTGACACTAGGTTAAACCCCCTTCAATGCCATCAGAATGAGGTGAGAATAAACTCGCAACACTAAACCAACTGCAGCACTCATATATACATTTATTGCGGCACTCAGTCTGATACAGTATATAGGTTTATTAGCGGCTTCGGTGGCGTAGTTGGTAGCATGCTGAACTGCTGTGCCCAAGATAGCGGGTTCAAATCCGGCCGAAGTCGTCGGATTTTTAAGAGCGTTAAAAATCCTTCAGTATGCCTTCCTTCGGAGGGGAAGTAAAGCCGGCGGTCCCATGTCATAGATTTATGGCATGTAAAAGATCCTTCCACAGACTAAACTTGTGTGAAGCTAAATTGTTAGGTTAGATTTCCTCGGAACGCTCTATCAAAGTTCTGTGCCGTCTGGCCTTTCGCAAGATTTAGTTCGCAGTGGAAGTGTGTACCGATTAGCCTGGCGCTGGGCCCATTAAAACCGGACTAAGGTTATGAAGGTATCAGAGGCGATGGATTGAACGTACATTCACTGCCATGTGAATGCAAGTTCTATTCGAATGCGCTATACATTATGGGCCTAGCTTAGCTTAGCCTAAAGAAATAAAGACTAAATAAGGTACACATACTCAACACATAAGCAAAGAAGAGGTAATGTATTGACCAAAGAGATAACATCAAGGAATGACGAGGAAGCATTACATGCTATGAATGAGGTTAAGTGGACGACAAACATGTGATACTAGGTAAAATAACGGTTGAAAGGACCGAAACGTAAATGTCAAGATCGATAGGGAGAAACGATAAAGGGGGGGAACACATCTGGGAAAGTATACTCGTAAAGAGTAAAATTACATTGTGAAAAATAAAGATTAAAAGGGCTAGACAAAGATTCGGGGAAAATGAGTCTACCGTCAAAGGAGCGAACGGTAGCTCAAATAGCCCTGAAGGAGATGAGGGAGTGCGGGGGGGGGGGGGGGGGGACGGAGTATTAATAAAAGCGCGCGTAGATATGACGTAAAAGAATAAACACAAAAAGGGGCAAGTAACCGATATTAAAAATAATTACGAGAAAGGTATTGCAACACAAAATAAAAGATACCCATTAAAATAAGTTACGTCAGGAAGGGATTAAGCCAAACTCATGGACTTGCATATGAAAACGCAATCCTAAGATAAGAGCCAAACAAACAGATAAGAGATATGGCATAGGTCTTACTGTTGAACACACGTTACTCAGTAAACCGGACCAAATACCTACACAAAAAGATACGACGAAATGGGGACAAAGAATAACGGGAACGAAACAGATACTCCATGGACATACTAGAATAGGCGAAACGCCCTAGTATTCCATACAATGAGCAAAGACAAAAATACGTAACCTACCTTGATGGTATCAGCAATAATCTGGCATCACGGAATTACATTAAATGAACTAGATTCGCACCTCTACACGCACCTTTATAAAAAACACAAACAAACGGGAAAAAACGGATAGAAAAGCAAGGCATCTCGAAAATGAAAGCGGGTGCATAAACAAAAGAGGTCCTACCAGGATAAAAAAAACAGAAGACTGCCTAGAGAGTAACAAGGGGTTGTCACAGGAGACGGAAAAAGAAGATAAAAAGGTAAGAGGTGCCACTAATCACGATTCGGCATAGCGAGAAATCACTATAACGAACCTTGATCAGCAATTATAGAATTGTCCACTGATCTGCTCGGCTACCCTGGCCAGTAATAACCAAGAAGAAAAGAGAACAATTCCGATAATTGACACGCCGAAGAAAAGAGAAAAAAAAAAGGCAAGACTACAGGTGGAAAAGAAAAACGGTTCAGATTCCCACGCACACCCCCAAAATTTTTGTTGCGTCCACCAAAATAGACGAACAAAAATTTTAATTAAACATAAGGAAGGGAGAAGGGATTTTAAAAAAAGGGGACATCACGAAAATGTGATGGGAGGGAGCCTAGAAGTAGGGGAAGACGGAGAGGACTCAAAAGAATGTACTTCAATGAAGATAAATATAAAAATCAAAAGTCGAAAATTTCATAATAAGAACGTAACTTAAATCAGATAAAATAAAATAGTAAAAATAAAAATAAAAACCCTAGCTTCCTCGCCAAATATTATACAAAAGTTACAAAGATACAGAGTTACAAATCTAAAGCTGTCTTCCATAATCTCTTAAGGTAGGATGTCAGATAGCAGATATGATAATTAACTAAAACAAGAAAGAACGATTAATTGAGAGCGATATTAATTTATTCTAATAATGGGATTTAAAGTTGAGTGGCGACTACCACGATAGTCCGACAAAGATTAATTATGGACGAGGAAAAATGACTAGACGTCATCTATTTAAATATTATTCGAAGGAATAACCTGAAAAGAAGTAGATAATTAAAATTGATAGCAATGCCATCTTGCGCCATCGCACGTTAACTTAAAGAAATAAGCTGAAAAACATGTCACAAGAGAAATGCACATTCAAGAGAAGAAGAAGGTACTTGCTGCAGGCAGTCATTACTTACAACTTCCATGGTACGCCCCTGCATTGCTCACAGAGTGGAGCTTCACCAAGACCTAGTCAATTACCTGAAAAGTAATGGCATACCTTCCTGCATTGAACCTATCTTACTGATGGAAGGAAAATCAGTTGTCACCGAAGCATAGTCTGCTGAAACAAATCTTCTTAGCCTCACGATAGGATTCGTCATCGCAAAGCTTCACTAGTTTTCCAAGGGATTAGTAGCATTGCAACGAGGGCAGATTGGTTTGATTCCTCCTTGTAAACCACATCCAAAACAAAACTTCCCTTTTAGCGGTACTAAACAATCACGGTAGGTATGTGACCCTTTTAAGCAGTTCCAGCATCGAACCGGGGACGTGGAAGCATTCACATGAGGAGGGGCATTTACATCAAGGTTATGGGAACGAAGGATACTACGTTGGACATGATTCACAGCATTAACGCGAACATTAGTTCTATGTGAATTAACAGAGGCGAAGGTATTGCCTCTATTGTTGCAGTGTCGTGTCGACCAACGAGCTGGAGTAGTATTATTGCCACGTTGCCCACATGCAGGCATATCTATCTTATTACTACATTCATTCATTTTGAACGCTAATTCGAGAAACATACATTCAGAAGGCTCTGGAGGGGGGATATATCGATTACACAGTCGGGCAGTTGCTTCAAATTCACGCCCTTGAATAAGAATATCTTCAGTATCTAATACTGAAGACCGGCGAATAAACTGTTTATAGGAGGGATGTAAATTACAATAAACAGTATTAATAGCTTCACTAGAAGGCAGTGGAACTGGAAGACGAGATATTAGGATACGTATCGCTGTGACATTATCATCAATATTCTCCCTGAGAGCTTGGGTACGGGAGAAAATCTCATGCTTTAAGGCATGCTCAAAGTCAGATGGCGTGAATCTCCTTTTCAAAGCATTCACGAAACTAACCCATGAACTGAAGGGATACTGGACTAGACGGTACCATTTTAAAGCGTTCCCACATAATAGCATAGGGAGGCATTGAACAATACTGGCAGGAACCAAACCATAGCATGCACACAATTCTTCAATACGTGTAGTAAATTCAAATACCAAGGAAGTGCCTTCCTCCCCCGAATATCGGACATTCCATTTGTTCACGATGTTACCAACATTTCCACTATGGAAGTTTGAGTTATGTGCTGCCGGAATAGGCAATGTAGAAACTAGGGGGTCGAATTCCAACCAATCAAGTTTCGTCGAAGCATTGGTGTTGGCTAAATGCAACGCATCACTATTAGTAGGCGACTCGATTTCACACTTGATGTCGTTATTCATATTTGTCATTACACTCGCAGAAAAGGCACGAAAATATAATTGATACAGGCCTTACCTTTAACAACGAAGCCCAAAAGATTTTGCTACGGCAAGAAATTATCACCAGGATGATAATTTTTACAAACTCCTTACCAAATCCACAACAGTTTGTTTTTCTTATTCACAACAATCCCCAGCCATCTTTTTGTCTCGACACATGAAAAACAACAAACAATCGATAAGTAGCATATTGCCAAATTACACATACAGGTGGACATATTTGTGGGCTAAGCAGTCCTCTTATGTCATTTTGAGGAATGAAACTAGGTGTAGTTACATGTAGAGCGATACATTCGAATAGTAACCACAAGCTCTGGCTACCATTTTGTGCCGTCTGGCCTTTCGCAAGATGTAGTTCGCAGTGGAAGTGTGTACCGATTAGCCTGGCGCTGGGCCCATTAAACCGGACTAAGGTTATGAAGGTATCAGAGGCGATGGATTGAACGTACATTCACTGCCATGTGAATGCAAGTTCTATTCGAATGCGCTATACATTATGGGCCTAGCTTAGCTTAGCCTAAAGAAATAAAGACTAAATAAGGTACACATACTCAACACATAGTCAAAGAAGAGGTAATGTATTGACCAAAGAGATAACATCAAGGAATGACGAGGAAGCATTACATGCTATGAATGAGGTTAAGTGGACGACAAACATGTGATACTAGGTAAAATAACGGTCGAAAGGACCGAAACGTAAATGTCAAGATCGATAGGGAGAAACGATAAAGGGGGGGAACACATCTGGGAAAGTATACTCGTAAAGAGTAAAATTACATTGTGAAAAATAAAGATTAAAAGGGCTAGACAAAGAGTCGGGGAAAGTGAGTCTACCGTCAAAGGAGCGAACGATAGCTCAAATAGCCCTGAAAGAGATGAGGGAGTGCGGGGGGAGGACGGAGTATTAATAAAAGCGCGCGTAGATATGACGTAAAAGAATAAACACAAAAAGGGGCAAGTAACCGATATTAAAAATAATTACGAGAAAGGTATTGCAACACAAAATAAAAGATACCCATCAAAATAAGTTACGTCAGGAAGGGATTAAGCCAAACTCATGGACTTGCATATGAAAATGCAATCCTAAGATAAGAGCCAAACAAAAAGATAAGAGATATGGCATAGGTCTTACTGTTGAACACACGTTACTCAGTAAACCGGACCAAATACCTACACAAAAAGATACGACGAAATGGGGACAAAGAATAACGGGAACGAAACAGATACTCCATGGACATACTAGAATAGGCGAAACGCCCTAGTATTCCATACAATGAGCAAAAACAAAAATACGTAACCTACCTTGATGGTATCAGCATTAATCCAGCATCTCGGAATTACATTAAATGAACTAGATTCGCACCTCTACACGCACCTTTATAAAAAACACAAACGAACGGGGAAAAAACGGATAGAAAAGCAAGGCATCTCGAAAATGAGAGCGGGTGCATAAACAAAAAAAGGTCCTACCAGGATAAAAAAAAAACAGAAGACTGCCTAGAGAGTTACATGGTAGTCTTGTGTAGTTCGCGAACGAACTAGTTCGGAAGAGTGGGTCCCACAGACGAACTACCGAACTAGTTCCCAGATCCCTCACTTGTTAGTTCGTTCGCACTTTTTCCGCTGACCGACTTGTAACTGCGCGAGAGCGCGGGTCCGCCGTAGCTCGTCACGTCAACATTCATTGCACAATCGCATGCTCTTTGTTTTGTTGTCAGTTCAGTTGATTGAGTGTATCTATTGTCAGTGGCAAAATTGTCAAGTTTTGGCGCAGCGATTGTTCAATGTTGGTTTATTATAATAACAGTATAACACACTACTAGTAGGCTTGCGCATAATAGTTCGCGGCTGGGAGCGATCAGTTTAGTTCGCAGCTCCTTAGCGAACTAACACGCTAATAGTAGTAAGTACCTTATAGTTGTAATTTAATACAGTGGCGGTTCATAAATATTAGTTACTGATAGTAAACTGATGTAGATATGGGGATAATTCCACAGTTTTATTTAAGTTAGTCATTTTGGATTATTTGAAAATATGTCCAATTATTTAGAAAATCGGTGAACAGGGTTAACATTACCATTTGAATGAACTAGTTGATATTTATTTTTCTCGATACATGGTGATACAACTACTTTTACCTGTTTTTAAGAAATGAACATTATGACGATGATTCACAAAGAAAAGCGAACTTCTATGGACAAAAACTCTGAACTAAAAAAACCTATTCCTCCCATTCATGCCATAAAGATAATGTACCCAACGGTTTCAGAGCAGCCAAATAATGAATATCACGAAGCAAGTAAGAAATGAAAATTGCGGGGGGCGGGGTACGTCTTATCATCACCTAGTGACAAGTAGGAAATGGAATCGGATAGTGACGCGCCGATACACGCGAAAAATATGATGGTAATTGTTGTTTTAAGGGGCCTAACGTCTAGGTTATCGGCCCCACGCGAGAAAAAAAAGATAAAGAGAATAATAAGTGTATGCTTCTACGAACACATCGTCCATACTGTTATTCTTTTAGGTACGGTACCGGTATTTCACTAATGATTAACAGTGGCGGATACAGGCCTTGCGGGGCCCTGGGCGATATGATAAGGTGGGGCCCACAACAATAGGAAATAAAAAAATCAAATCAAATGGAAAATAGTTTTGTATTAATAATAAAATAAAGAATAGTTACAATATTTTGAATACACTACAGTACATTTTTTTAATAATATGAAAGAAACCTTTAAGTCCCATTGAAGAAGATTATGTAAACTATGAAATATAAAAATAATACTTTGCGACTTTTTTCCCGGCTGAAGTCTTCTATCATTTCACTGAAATCTAAACTTGCTACACGGACACGGGAGGTCATAGCTGCACTGATAAAAGAATATGAATTATAAATTAGTTCGAAAGTTTGAAAAGTACAAAAAATTTATCAATTAAATTTAAAACAATCCATGGCACGGGGCCTCCCGGACCGCAGGGCCCTGGGCGGTCGCCCTCCCCTAGATCCGCCCCTGATGATAAACAAATGACGACTTTTGGCTTTATAAACAATAGAAAGAGAAGTTTTCTCAGAAGGAAAGACATGGACCCTAATTAAAAGGATGGCCAACAATAGAGTGAGATGGAAGAAGTTTGTAGCTACCCTATGTTCCTACAAGGAATATAAGGAAATCAGGAAGGAATAAGGAATTTCACAAATGTTTCAATACTCATATTTTTGTATTTTTTTATCTTCGAATATCAAAATGTAAAACACATTACACACGCAACATGTCAATATCTAATACACGAACTGCACAGTAACTGTTACAGTAGCTTACAGTATTGCTTGAAACGAGAGCAATGTGAATGAGCAATCACTGGTGACGAGTCATCAGTGGTGACAGACTGCTATAGCAAACAAAGAGCGTGTGCAGTGTCAGCAGCACGGCGAGCAAACGATCTGTCCTACAGGGAATTCGAGATGGGACCTAACGAACTAAAAGAGCGAACTAGTTGGCTAAGGAGCTGCGAACTAAACTGATCGCTCCCAGCCGCGAACTATTATGCGCAAGCCTATAACAAGGGGCTATCACAGGAGACGGAAAAAGAAGATAAAAAGGTAAGAGGTGCCACTAATCACGATTCGGCATAGCAAGAAATCACTATAACGAACCTTGATCAGCAATTATAGAAATGTCCACTGATCTGCTCGGCTACCCTGGCCAGTAATAACCAAGAAGAAAAGAGAACAATTCCGATAATTGACACGCCAAAGAAAAGAGAAAAAAAAAGGCAAGACTACAGGTGGAAAAGAAAAACGGTTCAGTTCCAACGTTCACCACTATGTATCATTGATATCTGGTAGCGAAAGTTGGAACTACTTGAAATTGAACGGAACTTGTAGCTCACCCTAAGGGTGTCCGGTGGAAGCAGCTACAGACTCAGGCGAGCCGATAGAAATGTAATCTGAAACCTAGGACCAACCCCCAACTTCATATGTGACAGCATAGCTATTCAGCCCTATACAGCAACATTAAAATGCATTCCCTTCAATAAGCACTGCAATCTAAGGCATAAGGGAAAATGTTTTCAAAAATAAAATGGCAACAAAAGAGACACTATTTAAAATTTGTAAGAAATGCTCAATGGGCATAAGACATAACCAACTACTTTAAGCACCCAGCGAAAGTAGTTCAAATGATATCATAAGAGAATTACAGGAAATTTGAAAAATGTTAAAAGAAAAAAACAAATGTAATAAAATGCAGAGAAATATGTAATTTTAAGATTGACTACTTGTGTTCAATCAATGAAAATAATTGTTAAAAAATCAGTCAGATAATATAACAGAAATAGTCAAGACTTAAATTAGCTTAGTATCTTAAACATACATGTAGACATTTGAATAATAGTAAGCCAGTACATATAATGAAAACCTGATGGAAATGTATTCAAAAATATGTGATTGAGCCCCAACCTCCTGTGAAACAGACTATGGCCTAACTAAGTAAATATTCCAGTATGCAGCAATGCTTTGAATTATCAACAGTCTACAAGTGAAAACCACCAAGTCAGAGAACACGCTGCAAAGAAAAGAGCTATACATACAGATATTCCAGGCTTATTTCCTCATAGCATGTGTGTTTCATTTGTAAGCTAATGATTTATTCTTTACTTTAAGCACCTAGTGAAATTACCTCAAATGGTAACATAACTTGGAGATGTTGTTTAAAAATCATTATGTAATAAAATAAGCAGACCCGACCAGCGGTTGGAAACTGCTCAAGATGATGATGATGATGATGATGATGTAATAAAATGCAGAGAAAAATGCCACTTTAAGACTGATTACTAATAGATTGTCTTTCACAACTAAGTCAGTATAAAAAATCAATCATCCATACCTCATGAATATGTTCTGGACGACATACTGGCTCTGATATAGCAATCAGGAAATCATGAGCATGTTTGTAAACTGAGGAAAATGACTCCAAGAAAATATGCCCATTAGGTGCCTGAAACAACATAAAAACCAACACAATTAGTCAAGACTGGTGATTAAACCATTTCAAATCTCATAAGACATAATCAACAACCTTTAACTGTAAAGCTATGAGACTGATTTACTCACTACAGTAACTGGACATTTAATGGCTCACCTAGGATACTGCATATGCAGGAAATGGTTCGCATGACCACAGGACAGTATTATTAAGACATGATTTTCCTTTCTTGGGTGAAAGGCAGAAGATCTCACAGTATTTTTTAAATCAATTCAAAATTTCAAATTCTTTCTTTGAATTTTAGTATCTTTATGTAAGGTTTACTGGACTAAGATATATCTTTCCTTTTTTAGTTCACTATTGTTTGAATGTAAGTTTGGATACGATACATCATTCTTACATAATCTGAAAAGTTTTCAAGATCAACTGCTTTTATAAAAGCTCATAAAACCACTATTCATACAGTTTGTTTCTTTACATCAGAAAAGTTGTTATCAGAGCAGCTTGTAGAGATTCCACAATTTCAGACAAGTCTCCATATCAGCTCTTTCAACACAATATTAGTGGACAAACACCGCTTTTGTATGTTGCAGTCCTAGTTTTTTTTATCATCATCTCAGCAAAGTACTCATAGGTCATTTCTGCATTAATTTACAATTCTACAATAGTTTAGGACTTATTGTTTAAGTGTATCAGAGCAATAGTAGCTACACCTTCATAGGTTAGTTGGTGGAGTGGGACTGTTTGTGATGAGATCATTTCTCAGTCTTGCAACATAGTAGTTACCATGTAAGAATTGTTCCTTTTTCGAATGCTTAATGTTTTAGTATTTCCAGTAATAGTTGCTACACTTCTTAGTTTTGGATGATTTCTCTTTTTTTTTCTTTTTTTTTTTCTTGGAGGGCAGTAATTGTTAGTGAGTTTCATTGTACGTTTGTTACTGTTTTGTCGAACTATTTATCTTGAAACGATTTGGATCTGATGATGCTCGCTTCACAAGCAAAACACGTTATCCTTAGTTTTCTCGTTCTTCTGTAGTCCAAAACAAATATACAGTAGAAGCCTGATACACTGCGGTCCGTTATACCATGGATTCGGATATAATGCAGATGAACAATGTCTCCCAAAATAAAATACTGTATCATTTTTGAATGATTTTTGTACTTTCAGTGGTATTTTATACACATTCACTCACTCAAAAGGCTTCTATGGGACACTAAGATCCCGCGCCGATCTCACAAAATGCCTCCACTGAACTCTGTCTTGGGCGAGTTCTTGCCAGTTATCCACATTCAGATGTCTACAAAGTTTGGGGATTTCATTCTTCCACGAACTTTGTGGTCTTCCTACTGGCCTTTTACCTCTTGGTTCTTCTTTAAAGATTTGTCAGACCATCCTAACATCTCACATCCTTAAAACATGACCAGCCCATTGAAGTCTTCTGGAGTTAATGATGTTGAGTATTGGTGCTTGCTGTGATAGTGAGAGTATGTCTTTATTTTGATCTTCTTTTCCAGCTTTGAGATGAAGGGTCAAAAAATGGTCCCAACATTTTCCCATACAGTTCATTTTCGAAAACCTGCAACTGGTGTTTTTCCTGGTTTGATAAGTGGTATGGTATTTTTTTGCAGTATAATTTACTGCTGCAAACTACAAGTTCTCTATACAATAACCAAAAGAGATGAACGTAATTAAACTCAACCTTTGGTTTGTCTTATCTGCATACATACTGTATCAAGATTGTTGCTAGATAGAAGCTTTGAATACATGATGATGATGATGATAATTGTTGTTTTAAGGGGCCTAACATCTAGGTTATCGGCCCCGCTTTGAATACACATCTGACGGTTAATATTGTGACGCAGTCAACAAAGTGACTATGCAACAATCATCATCATCATCATCATCATCATGTACTGGCTCCAGTTTCCCGGATGCGGTGAATGAGCACTCTCCATTTCGTTCTCTCCAAGAATGTCTCCCCTTCCACGACCTGCTGCAAATCCAGACTTCTCCCTGCAAAATCATTTCTAACCTGGTCGATCCATCTCTTCCTCGGTCGAACTCTTGGTCTCTTGCCTTAAAGTTCTTTCTCAAACCACACTCTAGCTGTTCTTTGTGTGTCCATTATTTTGAGATGACCGAACCATTTCAGTCTGGCTTCAACACAGATATCATTGTTCTACTTGAACAAGATGGCATATCTTATTTTTTATTTTGTCCCTCCTTGTCTTTTGCATCATAGTTCTTAAAAACTTCATCTCCACTGCCTGTAGTTTGCTGGTATTTCTCTTGGATTGGGTTACAGGTTTCTAAGCTATATGTAGTAACAGATACGAAGAAGCTCTAGTAGAGTATTAGTTTTGATCTTAAAGGAACTTCCTTATCCCAAAGCCCTCTCACGAGATGATAAAATTGCGCTCCATGTTGAACTCTACTAGTGATTTCTGCAGATGGTTGGTTATCTGTCGATACTGCACTGCCAAGGTAACAGAACTGATGTACTTGTTCTAACTTTGTACCATTCAGAGTGATGTTAGTACAGATGTTTTGTCGACTAACGGGCATCACTACCGTTTTGGAATTGCTTGAATATAGCATTCCAATCATTTAGCTTCTGTTGTATTTCAGCCTCATCTTCACCCCATATTACAACTTCATCTGCAAATGCTAAAGCTTTAAACTCAGAGGTCTTATTGGGTCTCTTAACTCTCTTCATTATTTCATCCATTACAGTAATGAATAAAAGTGGTGATAGAGCGCTGCCTTGCTGTACACCCTGCTTAGTCTCGAACCACTCTGAATAGCCATCACCTATTTGGACACAACTCTGGCAGTGTTCGTATAACATCTTGACTTTATTTATTAAAGCGCATGGTATTGATCTATTTTGAAGGCATTCCCAGATTGTATTTCTCTGTACACTCGTATTGTATTTCTCCGTACTATGCAACAGTGCTTAGCAATAATTGAAATGAGCACAACTAACATGTGGATCATAAATTATTCATTCATTGTGTAGATTTCTGCGATGTCTCAGAAACGGAGAGCGTAGGAATTCTGTGAGTGATTAAAACTTATTGACCGTGTGAAGAATGACGAAACGAAAGCAAGTTTATCACGCGAGGTTACTGTTTGGTCGACGTTTGAGTTAAGTTTGTCTAATTGCTGTACCCTATTTGGTAAGATTCTGAAATGTTTTACAGTATGTACTTCTAATGTTCTCTAAATTTTGTTACAGTACAGTATACAGTAGTATAGTATACAATATGTATAATACTGCATTGCATTATGTGTTCTTCCTAAATTTCCATGCGTAGTTAGTCATTACATGGCTCACTCTCGCAATACCGCGGGTACGCTATAACGCGGATGTAAAGCATGTCCCCCGACAACCGCGTTATATTGAGCTTCTACAGTATATTTTAATGCCATGTATTATTTTCAGGTTATTTTTTGCATATCCCAGTAATTGGGATTACATTGTGTTGACCAACTGAAAAGTGGTAATATCAATTTTGAACAATGAGTTAACATTAAGTTCAGTGTTAAACTGGGTAAGATAGCCAAAGAGAGATTCCAGCTTCTGTGAGATGCCTACAGCAATGAAGTTTGGGTTTTTATGACCGGTGTCAGAATTGATAAACAAGTTTTTAAGGCTTATTGGCTGTGGTCCAGTGGGGTTTGAGATTTATAATGGTTTGCTGGATACAACGTTCAGCATTTTTAGGGGGGTCCTCTGTCTCCGATAGTTGCCAGTGAACTAATGTGGAATCTCCCTGCTATTTTGTACAGGGTGTGCATTGTGTTGAAGTGGGCCACCGGCCAGCCAGGCGTGCGCACGCCATCCACCAGCCAACCCAGCTCGGGCCGCTGCTTGCATGAAGACAGGATTCAGTAACTAATTAATGATAAATTCATCAGCAATTCATCATCAAAGAACTTACCTATTCATAGAGAACTTACCTATTCATAGAAGATGCTGGAAATGTTCTCCGTTAGCTGAGAGACAGATGTTGTACCATGTAAATACATTGGCATTGATACATTGTAATTTACCTTGCGTTGCGAGGGATATCTGCTCCTGTATATTGTCCTCTAGCTCCACTATGGGGATTTGATCTGTACACTTTTTCTTTTAAACTACCCTACAAATAAACACGAAACAGGCTAATGTCTGGCCTTCGATTACGGTAACTGTAAATACTGAGTTGTACAGGAGTAGCTACACCATGTAACGATGTAACTTCCAAGAATTTAAAGTTTAAGTGTTGAGGAATGTTGGCTATTGTCATTCGTCGGCTGAAAATTCTTCACACAAGATGATACCAATTAAAATAGTAACATTTGTTGCAACTCGGAGAAAAGCCAACAACATTCCAAATTGTAGAAATGCAGAGAATTGCTACATTTTTTTAAAATTGCATTTAAGCATCATTGACACATCATGGTTGGGTGTCGGCTACTCATCAACAGTTGAACTTGTGGTACAGTCACTCCATACATCACTATAAATTATGGAACGAAATTAGTTTCCCTACAAAATGTTTATCTTATATACTAGTGCACTCGATCTTTAAGGGCAATTTGTATTTAAAATCTATGTTCTGGAGAGATAATGGATTCAGAATATCTTTTGTACCTCTATTAATTTATGTAACTATGATAACTGAAAACTATGACACTCTGTTATTTAAAGCAACCATCATCACTACCGAAGGAATGCAAGAACTACAGGGGAATTACACTCATGTGCCACTGCGCCGAAATATTTGAGAAGGTACTGGAGAGAAGAATTCGGACAGAAGTTGAAGATGGGCTGAGGGAAGAACAGTATGGATTCAGGCCAGGAAGGTCAACAGTTGACCTCATCTTTGCAGTAAGACAGCTACAAGAACACCATTATGAATATGGGAAAGATCTGGTGATGGCCTTCTTGGATATTGAGAAAGCATATGATAGTATTAATAGAAACAAGGTATGGGAAGCAATGAGAGCAAAAGCAGTGAACAAGGAGACAGTGGCAAGAGTGAAAGCAATGTACGAGGGAAGCAAAAGCTGTGTAAAGGTGGGAAGAGAGAGAACGGAATGGTTTCAACTGGAGAGTGGTCTGAAACAGGGAAGTGCCCTCTCACCCCTGTTATTTATAGTGGTGATGGATGAAATCATACGAAAAGTGGTAAATAGCATTGGGGAAAGGAAAATGAAGGCAATGTTGTTTGCTGATGACCTTCTGGTATGAGGAGAGGATGAGGAAGAAGTGCAAGAGCAATTAGATGAGTGGGAGAAGGTAGTGTTATCATATGGGATGAAGTTCTCAGCACAAAAGAGTGAAGTGGTCATCACAATGAGGAAGAAGAACAGACTGGATATGGGCATAACACTTGGAGGACAGCAGTTGCAGAAAGTAGAATGCTTCAAGTACTTGGGAAGGATAATTGAAGAAAAGGGAGGCAATAGGATGGAAATAAATGAAAGGGGAAGGTGCGCAGATGGATTTTTCAAGAGTGTTAGGGGGATGTTATGGAATAAAGATGTACCACAAAAATGTAAAGGAATCATCTACAAGACCTACTTTGTGCCAATTTTGACATATGGTTCAGAAACATGGGTGATGAAGGAAAGGGACAAGAATAAAATACGAGCAGTGGAGATGAAGTTCCAGAGGAGTAGGGTAGGAGTGACAAGAATGGACAGAGTAGGAATGAGAGAGTCAGAGAGATGGTAAGAGGGAACCATTGCAAAATAGAATAGAGCGATCTAGGCTACAATGGTATGGACATGTGAGGAGGATGCAAGAGGAGAGGATACCGAAGAAGATGTTTGGAATGGAAATGACGGGAAGGAGGCCAAGGGGAAGACCAAGGGACAGATGGACAAAAGGAGTTAGGAAGAGTGCGGAGGAAAGAGGAGTGTGCTGGGACACAGTAAATGACGAGAGATGGTGGATGGACAGGAAACGATGGAGAGGCTTATGTTCCAAGCAGACCCGACCAGCGGTTGGAAACTGCTCAAGATGATGATGATGATCATCACTACCTAAACCACCCATTGAAGTCTTATCCTGATATCCTGGTTATGGTTCAACAATATCAAACACAAAACTTCGTAACTGTTGAAAACACTAAAGGTTGGGATTGACAAGTTCTTGGTCTTGCAGCAATATATTGCTGGCTACTTCTAAACTGAAACCTGCTGAGAGAAATTACACTACAGTTTAAACCACTTGGTTTGCTCATCCTTGAAGTAGGTCCTACTACAAGTTTTGTCCAGCATAAGAAAGAAGCAGAGAGAAACTGTGGCCAATTGTATTGGATATACAAAAAGATCCCTAAGAGAACAACTTACCACCCACAAAGGTCTGGAATCATGATCAGGTTTAAGAATCATTTGTGATCGATAATCTTTAGCACCATACTCATCTTCAAGCCCAGGTTGTTCATTCTCCACATTCTTCTTAGCAGCATCTGGAACGCCATCTACATTCCAAAGGGATCATCAGTAATTAAAATGTCCATGAAATTCCTTGTCAATTAACAAAATGTAAAAACAAACAACAAAAATTATCAAAACAAAAAAAAAAACAAAAAAAAAACACTTAACAATGTTCCAAAATAGGATTTCCATCACTCCATTTCAGGTATTAGGTTGCGTGTTTCACAAAGAGCAGAAGCCATGGAGGTGAAGGTAGAATACTGAAATGTCTGAAGCATGTGGAGTTCATTGCTCTACAATATTAAGCTCATGCAGGAGACACTTCAAAAGTAATTAAGTAAAATCAAAGGAAATAACGCAATAAATAGGTAATTCTTTATGTTAACAAGAATAACAATGTTATCAGATTATAAGACAGGAAAATAATATAAAAAAGTAAAAATTAAAATGGAATGTTTCCACAGGATCACTAAATATCAGACCACATTATACTTCGCTACCATCTAAGTGCCACCAAATTACCATATTGCTGCCATCTTATTGTGTCTTAACTGCCACTTTGTTTGCTTGCTACCACCATAACTTACTGCCAATTAAACAGCCAATGAATGCTTAGTTACCACCTTGACAACAGGATCAGTATTGAGAAGGAATAACTATAACTAACAAATGACAACAGCAAATACACTTACCCAATTATTAATCAGAGGTAGGAGTTGCTCCCCTACCTTGGCAGTCCTCCATCCATACTAATATATAAAAATGAGATGGCATGTGTCTGTATGTTACTCAATCACGCAAGAACCACTGGTCCAATTTAAATTAAATTCTGCATGGATGTAGCTGATTTACCTGGTTAACATACAGGCTACTTTTGATTTCGATATTTTGTACTATTTAAAAATGGCGACCATTTTAGTGACGTCACTACACCTTTGGGTTTCAAAATTTCATATTTCCATTTCAAATAAAAAGAGAACGCTAGAAATAGCTAACTTTTGATGGCATATACGAGGTTTAAAATTTAATTTTCTATCCAAAAAGGCCTTATCACTTTTCGTGTATCTCCAACGGTTAGCGAGTAAAACCTAAATTTGTGCTATAAAATACGGTCAACGCCGAGCGATGTTAGTCTATAGCGCACAAACCACTAGACCTAAATAGCTGAAATGTTGCATGTTGATTGATCCTAGATTGTGGGGGCTCACTAAGAAATGTTTTTTGAAATTTCAATTTGTAAGTGAGTTTTTTTCGGCCATTTGGCACTGAGCATGGACAAAAGGAACAAAGACCGGAGTTAGCTCATTTAAGCCACCAGATACGATAAACAATACTCAGAGGTCCCCTAGGGACCTCGAAACACACTTTTTTAGGTCCTCAAATGAACGGTTTCGGAGATATTCCCAAAAAACTGTGTTCCCTCTGAGAAACAGATCAACGATATCCATACTAATATATAAAAATGAGATGGTGTGTGTCTGTGTGTTACTCAATCACGCAAGAACCACTGGTCCGATTTAAATGAAATTTTTCATGGATGTAGCCAGGGTTGGCATGTTTAAAACAACATGTTTTAAACAGCATGTTTAAAACTGTTTAAAACAATGCACATTGTTTAAAATTAGTTTTAAACTCAATGCTTCAAACAATCGTCTAAAATATGTTTCTTTAGAAGATTCTTTTTTTTTTCATATTTTTAATTAATCATTTTGCAATACAGTAGAGTACAGTGGTCTTCTCTGCCTTCTACTGAAGGTTTTAAGTCATAATATAAAGTTTATAGAGTGATTTTGTAGTGGTTTTGATGTCCTTGTTAAAAATGTTTGCAAGCGAACATCCATCAGAAAATATAGGGATGTGTTTAAAATATTATAAATCCAAATATCACTGCGACTTTGTCTTTATTCAACAGGTTTCTTGTTGAGTTCACGAAAAACACTAACTAGTTTGGCAGCCTTCTCAGTCCCTAACCTATTCCTGACTTTGCTATGCACAAACCCAAAAGTGGAGAAAAGACGTTCTATCCCATCTGATGAAGCAACTGCACTATGCAGCTGATGTGCTAGGCCTGAAGTTGTGTGATGAATGTTATTCTGCCGTGCCACCCACCATGTCAGGGGTTTAATTTCTTTTAGTATTGCAGGACCAAACAGGTATTCCTTGAAGGGTGAACATTTTGCTTTGTACTTAAGTAGGTCAGGCATTGCATCTGGGTGGTAAGGTTCAACATACGCCATAGCAGAATGTTGTTCTTCACTCGGTCTCTGTCCTTGATAGCGTGGATCCATGAGATTGGCAAGGAGATGGGTATCAGTTACAGCGGTGTTAAATCGTTTCATGAATTTCTTTATGTCATTGGGATTGTTTTCATTTTTGAAAAAAATTGAGCAGGTCAAGCCAAACCTCTACTGCTTCCCCAATGGTACAGTCATCACGCTGCATCGTATCTAATGAGACTGATGCAGTCTTAAGTTTTATGAGATAGTCTTGAACATTTTGTTTCATATTGATATCATTTACCTTTGCACTTATGATTGGTTCAATGGCACTTCGATTTTCAGTGCAGACTTTGACAATAATATGCCAGTTACCCAAATAGGACTCTATAGAGTCAGCTAAAGAATTCCAGCGTACATCCGTAGGAAGAGCAAGAGCTGTTCCGCCAGCCTGTTTGTACTTGGCTGCTGCAAAGTGAGTGTTCCTGAAGTATTTAATAATTTGTTTAACATGTTCTGAAATGCCAACCACCTCCAAGTCATGTGCTAACAGATAAGCAGGTGAGCTGAACAACCATAAGTCATCACTTCTTTGATATCTTTTTTTGCCAATTCATCCCTCATTTTCCCCATATTGGCAGCATTGTCAGTGACAAAACTTCGAACATGGCAGCCATAAGAAGTTTCACAGTTTTTAATTGTTTTTTCTGCTACCATTAAGAGGTAATCAGATGTATGACTTATCTTCGATGTCAATGGTTTCGGTTAAGTAAGTAGTGTGGTCCACTACATCACTAAGCGACACACAAAGAAGTGAGTCGTTATGCACATTGCTCCAACCATCTAAAGCCATACTACAGATTTTCCTACCAAAGTTTTCTTTACTTTGGCCAACTCTTCAGCAAAAATTTCGTCAAGAAGTTCACCTGAAATTTGCTTTCGGTTGGGTGGTTTGTAGCCAGGCCGAAGAAACTGAATCATTTTTACAAACTCGGGATGTTCAACATGCCGAAAAGCAGAGTTTGTGCCAAAAATAAAGCGAGCTATTTGCAAATCAAATTGTTTTTTCTCCTTGGCTGATGTGTGTACTGTAAACCTATCCAATCCTCCTTGCAATATTCTTGGGCCAGGGCCTTGAATAAAAGATGAAGATGGAGAACTGGACAATGTACATTTTCCTCTTGATCTTGATGGTGCTGAAACCACAGAACGTGAATTGGAAGCTGGTTCATCATCTGTAATAAAACAAATTCAATGTTATCCGTTTAGCCCAAATTATCTGTATTGGTATAAACAACATATGATTGATTGGGTTAGACCAGTATTAATCATAACTTTGCCATTAGGCTACATTGGTTTTTTTGAATAAAACCTATAACTTACACAGTACCGGTATGTAATATTTTCAAGAGCATAATAGAATTGTAATTTAAATAATATATATTTCTTTCAAACAAACAATTTGAACAAAAGTGCACTATGAATTTTATTTCTTTTTAAAAACAAATTAATTATTGAACATAACCTATAAAATTTGCCTCGCTTGTTTTTTATTAATTTAATTTAATTATGTATAAATATATCTTACCTGTAGAATTGGAATGAGATTGAAGTGATTGTGATGCAAGCTGCTGATGAGTGGATATTAGTGAACTTTTGATTTGGGTTTCATTTTCATATTCCATTTCCATGACTCCACAGTCAGTATTATCCTCAAATTGTGCAGGCATGGATTGGTTTCTATAAGGGCATTTTGTCTCTATATGTTGTTTCATTCTAGCAACTAACCCAACCATGTCGTCCTTGCACAACTTACATTTTGCCCTAATTGTTTTACCCTTAGAACTTTTGCATTCGATAAAATGTCGCCATACAGTATCTTTCCTTCTGCCAGTTGAACTCATAACTGCAATAAGCTGATTATACTGCTAAGTAAACACTTTCTACACAGCAATTAACAGAACACAAAAAAGTAGATACACCACCATTCAAACATAACCTAACACAACACAACAGTCAACCATAAGTTGTAGAGAAAAAAAAATCCCAGCTGGTAACTAAATTTCCCTGCTGGCTGAGTTTAGTTGTAAACATTGGTCTATTACTTATCATACAACTCTGGTGAAGATGATCTCTAAAGTATTTATATTTAAGTATTAAAAATACAGCATTTTATTACACTGTTTAAAACATGTTCAGAATTTTAAAAAACTGTTTAAAACAAAAAAACATGTTTTAATGTTTTATTAAAAAAAACTGTTATTTTGCCAACCCTGGATGTAGCTGATTTACCTGGTTAACATACAGGCTACTTTTGATTTCAATATTTTGCACTATTTAAAAATGGCGACCATTTTAGTGACGTCACTACACCCTTTGGTTTCAAAATTTCATATTTCCATTTAAAAAAGAAAAGAGAACGCTAAGAAATAGCAAACTTTTGATGGCATATACGAGGTTTATAATTTAATTTTCTATCCGAAGGGTCATTATCAGTTTTAATGTATCTCCAACGGTTAGCGAGTAAATCCTAAATTTGTGCTATTATAAAACACGGTCAACGCAGAGCTATGTTAGTCATGTTAGTCCCTACATGAACTGTTTTATTTATAGAGGTGGTTTGTGGGGTCTGAAACGAGGTGTGATTTTGAGTCTAATTTTATACTCTTAGTGCCGGTTATTGTATGTGAGTATTTGGATCTTTACGCTGTTTTACAATGTTATAGTGCTTTCTACTTGGCACGGTATGCTTTCTTACTGTTTATAGATTTGTTTTTTTGTTAATTGAATATTTCTGTTGGCCAATATTTATCTGCTTTTTGTAGTTTTTTACCATGATCAGAAACCCAAATTCACAGACTAATGTGTCGAAGTCACCGACTGTCACATTAATTTATTTAGTTTTCATAATTAATCTTACTGCAGAATTGGGCAAACTTATTTCAATAAAGTTAGTATTTTGCCTCTCACGGCCAATGAAACTCTGCACAAAACACGGTGTAAACCTACAAAAGTTGCCGAGTTTTAATTGCTTGGCCCTGAAATTCAATATACAATCATTTTGGAAGCCTTTATAGGGAGGTGAAAGACTGATTGAGCGTTTGGCTCTTGCAGTAAAGTACCGGAGATGTTCTAGGTAAGAATTGAAGTAGCGCGCAGTTTGCTACTCCTTTGGTGGTCCACAAATGGACAACAAGAGTTCGCTGATGAGCCATCTCAGAGTTACTAGGCGAAATCTTGCACAAGACACGGCATAGACATAGAAAATTTGCTGTGATTAAAACTGATTTTGTTATTATTACTTGGGATGATTAAAGTTTGTTTTGTTACTCTTTATCATGACATCATACGTAGTTTCCGTAATATTACTTACTGCGGTTATGACAATGGCTACCAAGTTTGATGTATATTTAGCATACTGTTTATATGTTTAAATATAGTATGAAGACATTAAACAATAGGTGCTCAATATTTAAGAAAGGTTATTTAAAATTTATACATAGAAGCTGATATTTATTTCCAATATATAAATGCAATTTCCTACCTACAAAGCGGAGGCAGACAGGCTTTTCTCAGGGTACTCCAGTTTTCCCTGTCACAATTTCAATCCAGCGACACTCTCCACTATCATTTCATTTGTCATTCATTTAATCATTGCCCCAGGGGAGTGCGACAGGCTTCAGCACCCAGCACAGTTCATATCCTCGCCACTAGATGGGGGCTTCATTCATTCCATTCCCTGACCCCGTCGGTCGACTGGAAGCAGGCTGTGGATTTTCACTTCCTACCTCTGATTAATAATTGGGTAAGTGTAAATGCATGTAGTCTACACAACTGCTTTGGCTGGGAATTAAACTCCATCAGCCTGGGTAAGAAGCAAGCAGCATGACTACAGCACAGTAGTGTAATAATGATATAATAATAATAATGTTGGTTGATCCTAGCATGTAGGGGCTCACTAAGAAACGGTTTTTGAAAATTCAATTTGTAAGTGAGTTTTTCCGGCCCTTTGGTACTGAGCATGGACAGCAGCTAGCCTTGGTGTATACTTTGTTTTCTTTTTTGTTTAAGGTTCTTTTTTATACTTTATGTGTTGCTTTTCGTGTACGAGTGTATAATATTGGTTTTATCTGACGATGGAGAGCTTTGGTAAGCATAGCTTCAGAGTGGATTTGTTACTAATCATCTAATTTTTGTCGTCAAATTTCGCCATCACAAAGAACCTGGTTCCTTTTGTTGTATGGTTTTCACCTCAAGATTTGGACATCTGTGTGATAACGTGTCTTATTAGAGTTAGTTTCTCTCACAGTCACAAGGTGTCTCTGCATTTGTATGAGTAGTTCTTATTTAAGTGTGGGTGGATATACTGATTCTCAGATGGTATTTTTATATATTCTTTTTTGGTATTCGTTATTTCCCTAATCAAATGCATGTATGATTATAAAGCTGGGATTCTAAGCGTTTATCTGTGGACTACCATTATCCTCTTGAAATGTTGCTGTTCAACAAAACATGCAAGGCTAATACAATTAATTCTTAATTGATTTTCATTTATTTTAAGCTGAAGATGTCCTCATTGTAAGGTACGAAACATATATTTGTTGAGTATTGATTCAGTGTATTATTTCAAACTTTTAATTTAAGAAAAAGAAAATAAAAAAAGTATGAAATTTGGTTTCTTTCCATGACGGAATCACCCACTTAGAACGGACATTTGAAAATTCACTCTCTTTTTAATATTCTTAATAATATAATATTTTGTGCTTTTATGATTACTTTTAAAATTATTATGCTATTATGGGGTCGCGAAACAAACGTGATTTTGAGTCGAATTTTACACTCTTTGTGACACTTTACGTTAGGAAGATGCTGACATTTAAGCCAGTTTTACAACTACAGTAATTCTATTGCCGTTCTTTGATACTTGCAATCGTGTTGCTGTTTTTATGATGTTGTTGTTGTTGCTGATGATTTATTTTGGGGCTTTGCGACATTGTGGTCATGTAGCCCCGTTTACTTGCATGTGTAGGGAATTTGCCTCATAACCTGTCTTATTGTGATGGCTGTATTAGTGTGTGTATTTGTAATTCTGATAAGGATTGGACGAGGATTTTGTATGTTTTGAAGTCACTAAGACTCACCATCTTTCATCACCATTCTTGCAAATTGACAGTGTTCCAATCACTATGGTGCAGCGGCTTTCAGACATCTCTTACTCATTTGTGGATTATGTAGAGGCATTGTGAATTAACAAACAAAAGCCAATCAGTACTAACGGCGTGAAAACTGTGGCTGCGTTATGGTCACAAAGTTAACACTGTACTTTTCTCGGCTAATAAAGTTCAGATGGCACATCTTGTGGTTCGGACTCACGTAAGAAAGATGTCCCGTTGTTTAAGACGTCACATTAACGATCACATAAAATCTCACGCTTCCATTCAGTGGTATGCTATAAGTGATCGTTGAGTTAATCGTTAGTGTTGACAAATGGAACAGTACATTAACGGGGCAAACTGTACATTTTTAAAATCTGCTCTGTTCAAAGACTTCGTAAAAACATATCGGGAAATTTCAGCTGAAGTGTTCTCTGTTGTAATACTAAGGAGTATATTCAGCTTCTGTTTATAAGATAGTCCTGGGTGTTTGTTATTGCACGTACGCGTCACTCATTGTTTAATTTCAGTCCTTCCATTTGGTTACTTCAAAGAGCTTTATTTAACTGGTGTTTCAGTTTTATTTCTTGTGTTATCGATGTCGTTAAGCTGGCATGTCTACTAGACTTAAAGTGTTCAAATTATTATTTAGTTTCGAAGACTAACTTGGTTCACTTTCTACTTTATCAATGTCATGGAAAGCAATCAAATCACTACTATTCAGCTGGTTAAGTTATGGATTTGGTTGGTAACAAGGAAATAACATAACTACATTACGAATGTGTGATTATATGAATGATTTAGGCCAGCAAGTACTGAAAGCCGTTCAAAGAACGGGTACTTCAGCTAGACCTTAATAAATTACAAAAGAGCCAAACAAGGAACAAAACACAGCCTTCAGCCACCAATTGCCCCTCCAACAACCTACCAAAATAAAAATCAATTTCTGATATTTTTTTAAAACTTTGCTGACTAGTCATGGATCTCTATAAGGCAATCTATTGGAAATCTCATCTCCAAGTATCTTACTGCAATTATTCTGGTCGAATCCAAGGCACTTTTTGCTAAAGGCTGGTCTTCAAAACCCAAGATTGTGGGTTTGAGTCCAGCTCCCTAATGACATTTAAGGGTGTTTAAGTGAAACAGCATTTAAGTTGACGGCTGCAGCAGGGTTAATGGTTGTTATTGTATTCTTAGACAAATACTGCTTATATGTGTTTATAGTTCTAGTTTTCGGAGCTTATCACTGAAGTATACACACCTGTAGTAGCCACATCATCATGGAACAGTTGGTGGAGGGTGACTTTTAGTGGGTAACATTGGTTTTTTGTAATCTTATTATCTTGTAGATATTAACATAAATAGTTCTGTTTCGGGGGCATATTACTAAAGTAATTCACAGCAGTAATAGCAGCACTTGATTAAGATTTTGATGCACCTTTGCAGAGTAATGTCGGAAGGCCGCGACTATTTTGTGATTAGCATTGTGGGTTTTAATATTGCTCTGTAGAATCTGACACCCAAGGGCCATCAAGTGTTGAAGAGGGTCATTGGGATACTTAACAACCATTCATCACCACCATGGCATAGGAATTCCATACCACTGCTGATTCTACTCCTAGATTCTTCACAGTTCGCACAGAAACTTGGTTCCCATGGCCAAGCAGTCTGCTAGAAGCAATACATCATAGAGGACAATGCTAAATGCCACCTTAAGTGATTTAAAGAATGTTAAAACCGTAATATTGAACAGTTGAAAGCCATTGTATGGAGTAATTAATCAAGGGTGACGCTTTGATAGAAGGGTGTAGGTGTGGGGACTACCTGTTGAACACTCTCTGCCAGACGGTATAGTGCCACTGTGAAATTCAGGGATGAAGGTATTACAGTGTGGTCATGTTTCTCCTGCGGGGATTACCCCCTCCCGTTTTACATGGCAACGTCACAAGAGAAAGGTACGTAGACATTTTAACTTCTTTCATGCTTCCTACCATCGAAGACCGCTTCAGGAATGACCACTGTATATTTCAACATCCAACTAATAGACTGGACTGTGCAGAGTTGTGATTTGAACCCCATATAACATGTGATCTTTTGGAACATTGACTTCAGGCCACACTGACTCAAATTTCACCTTCATCCTCATGTATCAATCAACTGATAGATGAACTTCAGTCTGCACCACTAGAAGTCCCCATTCACCTTGTCTCCAGTTGTAAAGCCAACTTTCCAATATCTATACTGTTGACTGAACTTCTACATACCAGTAAAATTTAATGATACTTGCAAGTCATTATTGCTGTTAAAATGTACAGGTACTAATAAGTAAAGTCCAGGGAACGGATTTATATGTACCGTACTAATAATGAAATATGTACATATACTGTATATTCAGTTATCTTTATTGAAATATAGAATTATATATGGACTTAAAATTACAAAAAACTATTACATACATTCATATACAAATCCCGTTCCAGCTATTGCCGTGTCTGGGTGTTTACAAGGCCTCTCCATCATATTCTATCTTCCCACCACTTTTCTTCCTCCACTTGATGCCAGTTATCTCCTCTTCTCTCTATACAGACTCTCGTGTACTCCAGCGCATTCTTGGACGCCCTCGAGGTCTTCTTCCATCAATCTCAAGTTCTTCCACTATTATTGGTAACCTTTGCTCACTCATCCTCTTAACATGTCCATACCAGCGTAGTCTCTTTTTCTCTATGCTCTCTCATACTTTCCTTATTTAGTTCTTTTCTAATTTCTACATTTCTTATTCTGCCCAATTTTGTTTTTCCTTTAACTGCTCTGAGAAACCTCATTTCACTTGCTTGCAGTCTGCTCCAGTCCCTTTCCGTCATTGTCCATGTTTCCGCTCCATACGTGACAATGGGTGAGTAATAAGTCTTATAAATGAGGAGTTTTGCTTTTTCTGGAACTCCTTTATTCCGAACCAATGTTTTATTGTTTGATAAAAATGTCCTCCTTTTTGCAGCCTCTTGGTAATCTCATCTGTTATCCTACCATCACTTGATATTTCATTACCTAAATAAGTGAAACTGTCTACCACTCTGAGGGGTTTACCATCCAACTCAATATTCCCATTTATCTTTCTATCTCTTTTGAATATCATAACTTCACTTTCATCTTTATTTATTTTTAATCCATACCTTTCCATAACTTCCTGCCATGCTTTGAGTTGTAACTGTACATCTTCCTCTTTATTACTCCATATTACCATATCGTCTGCAAATATCGTCTTCTTTTGTCCTTTTCTTCTACTATCTCTTTTACTAATGTATTAATTCCATCCATTACAACATTAAATAGTGCAGGAGAGGATACTGCCTTGTTTTAGTCCTTGCCCTATATCAAACCATTTAGAGTTACCTAGTGGTGTTCTAACTCTACAATTGTGTCTTCTATGCATTGTCTTTATTACATTTACAGTAGAACCCCTATTTAACGTTTTTCTAGGGACCGGTATTTTTTAACCCTAAATGGGGGTTTACCTTAAATCGAGGTTTCGATAGGATTCATCACTAACTGCAGCACTCTCTCCACATACAGTGCACTCTCGTTAATTCGCGGTAATTAATGCACGAACTTCCGCGAATTATCCGCAGTTATTTTTGTTAAGCCTAGTAAAAACAAAACTATTGGTTAAAATATTGAAATAGGCTTGAACACGCAAAATAATAATTATAACACTTGATTGTAGTGTCCTATAAGACATGCTAGGCTAGTGGTAGGCCTATGTGGATTGAAAATGAAATCCACAGCCTGCTTCCAGTCTCCGACCGGGTCAGGAATGGAATGAATGAAGCCCCCATCTAGCGGCGAGGATATGGACTGTGCCGGCTGCCGAGGCCTGACGCACTCCTCTGGGGCAATGATTAAATGAATGACAGATGAAATGAAATGATAGTGGAGAGTGTTGCTGGAATGAATTTATGACAGGGAAAACCGGAGTACCCGGAGAAAAACCTGTCTGCCTCCGTTTTGTCCAGCACAGATCTCACATGGAGTGACCGGGATTTGAACCACGGACCCAGCGGTGAGAGGCCGGCGTGCTGCCGCCTAAGCCACGGAGGCTTCGCCTATGTGGATTATGCCTACATTAATATTTAAAAAAAAAAGTCATCTCGGTTTGTTTCTTAGATCGTTTATTCTTATTTTCGATTGCACATTTCAGAAGAAAACATTATAGGAGAACGAAAATTCATCTCGTTTTTCTATATAAGAGATAAGTGTGACTAGAGACACTAGCTTGACTGTGGGAAACGTTCGGGATATCCGTTGCATACTACCGCACTCGATATCGACTGGATCTCCGTTTTCCTAACCAACAGTCAATTCCGTGCTATTTCTTCTTTGCTTTCATGTCTTAAATCAAAATCGTCTTTATCGACGTCTAACTTGTCCGTTCGAAATATCGTCGTTACAGAAGTCGGCAAGGTACGAGCGTAGTAGCGGTATTTTTCTCCCGAGTGAAAGTGCATTCCTCTTGTATTGTTTGGGCTTCGAAGATAAAGAAAATCTGTGCTGTACCACTCGCGCCAACATGCTCGCATGTTTCGAAGATTGCGCAAGTAGGCCTACTGTTACATCGCAGAGAAACGCAGTTCAGTCTTCTCGTATCTCAATGATTTCGTCTTAACGCATTGCGTCGCATCAGAGATCGGCCGCGTGAGTGTTAGCACGCTGTAGGCCTACATCGTGTCTTCAGCCGCGGTCGGCTCGCTCGTGCATGTAGCGAGGAATCAAATTGGAAGATGATCGATCGTATCGATCGCTAAGCGTCTGCGCTCTAAATTCCTTTTCTGCCTTGAATCATTCTTAACGAGCTTATGACGCAGTTCAGTCTCCTCGAATCTCAATGATTTTGTCTCAACGCATTGCGTCGCATCAGAGCTCGGCCGCGTGAGTGTTAGCACGCTGTACATCGTTAGTCTTCAGCCGCGGTCGGCTAAGTTCGAGCTCGCTCGTGCATCTAGCGAGGAATCGATATGGAAGATGATTGATCGTATCGATCACCAAGCGTCTGCGCTCTAAATTCCTTTCCAGCCTTGAATCATCCTTAACGAGCTTATGACGTCTTTTTCATAGGTTCTTAATGTCGCTTTACCAAAACGAATAGAAATAAATACTTGAGAATTTTAAAATTCCCTAACGCTAAATGCGGGTTTTGCCGTAATGCGAATTACGTTAAATCGAATATAAAATTGCATTGCACTTATGGAATAATTTTTGGGACTTGAATTTTTTTCCGTTAAATGCGGGTTTACGCTAAATCGAGGTCACGCAAAATCGGGGTTATGTGTATGTATCTATTGTGCTACACCTATCTTCTTCATTTCTTCCCACAGTCTTCCTCTGTTTACTGAGTCATAGGCCTTTTCTACGTCTATGAATACAATTACCACCTTTTTTGTTATACTCCCAACTTGTTTCCATTAATTGTCGTATAGAGAATATTAAGTCAATCATACTTCTTCCTTTTCTAAACCCATGTTGTTCTTCGCTCTGCTCCTTTTCTATCTTTTCATTTATGCGATTTAGTATGATTCTTTCAAAAATGTTGGCTGTATGGCTCATAAGTGTTATTCCTCTATAGTTTTTGCAAAATCTTCTAATCCCTTGTTTAAAAAGAGGGACAATGTCTCCTCTTCTCCAGTCGTCAGGTATTTTACTAGTTCTCCATACAGATGACAATGCTCTATACTATTATTTCTATTTTAATATCCAAATTCAAAGAAGCTAAACAAAGTAGATCTACAGTACTTGAAATATAATGTTGCACTTCTCATTTTAACATCAATATGATTTTTGAAGAATACTCAATCTTTTATTCTCCGTTACCAAAGCAAAGGATTACAAAATGTTCCTTTATGTGCTGGAAACTGAATCTTCTCCTATTATTTCTAAGGACAGGTTTATATTGACTGAAACTGTGTTCAATATCAGAAGAAGTTATGGGGGCATGTTTGAACTTCACAATGTCTGCTGGGATTAAATCCAACGTTAACGTTACACTTAAATCTCCACACAAAATTGCAGCAACCATTCCCATTGCTTCACATCCAGGGTTCTTTGAAAGTTCTGTATGGTGAACTCAGCACCGGCACCAGACATCATGGAGGCCCTAAGAGACGTTACAAGGACCAATTTAAACAGAATATGAAGTCGACAGGTCTCAATCCACAAACCTGGGACCAGCTTGCTAAAGACCGTTCAACTTGGCGCCAGACCATCCCGGCAGCCGTCAAAATGTTTGAAGAAGAACGTCGTAGACTTGTTAAGGCCAAGGACAAGCACGAAAGCTCTGTGCAGCACAGCCACGCCCTCCACCAACAGTTCTGTGTGATCTGTGTGGACGCTTGTTTCATGCACGTATTGGGCTGTTCAGTCACCGCAAACATGCCCACAGACCTCAACCTTAAGATTATATTCGACTGTTTTGTAAGAAGATCTATACTCGAAAACGAGTTAAAGCCGACGACGACGAGTGTCCATTTTCATTTTTGTCACATCTGAAACTTTATCTATACCATGATTTAAATGTTTATTTAAATATAGGCCTAGGTCTTCAACTTGTTTCTCCATTATTGACAGGACTGCTAATTTACTATAATTTAATACTTTCTAGCCGAAATATGGAGTATATTGACTGTAATGACTAAGAATATGTAACAAATGTGCTCATCTTCCAAATATGGAAAATAAATACTCTACTTCTCAACTCCACATGCCATGATTCGTAAAGATAATACAGAAGATAATTAAGTTTAGCTTCCTAAATAGATATGTATTTACATAGAAATCTATTCCCTGGTCATGTCAAATTCCTTGCCAACACTAAAAACTAAAACATTTTCAGGTTACTAACCTCCTATCCCAGCATCACCCTCATCTTCAACATAGGTGTAATCTTCATCTTCCTTCTTCCTCTTCTTCCATTTCTTTGAATCTGGAAGTAAATTGAGAATGATGCACACAATGCCATGCTTTCATATTCAAATAAATAGCCACACAACAATGTTATCATTGTCAACATACCAGTGGATATACACTGACTGGCAAAAAAAAGTGGAACAGTTAAAAAAGTAATGTAAAAAGTATAAAATTTGCCATGAAAAAGATGTAATCACATTTTAAAAGCTTTTCACGCATTAGAACACACATCTGAAACATCCGTGAATAGAAATTGATAATATGAAATTTCTTAGGGTGGTTTATTACCACCAATTACCCCCAATCTTCGATGAGCCTATCTTAATGGTTTTATGGCGGGAAGTGCACTGTAAGCGCTTAAGGTTTATGAGTGTTGCCGCTCGCTTATTGTTGTTCTAGGGATAGCAACTGGCATTTGTTGAACACCTGGGAACCATTGTCATACATTTTACTAGGTTATCCATGTGGAGTTCACACTATAACATGCCTCTTAGCCGTGAAGGAGCTGCACAGGCAGTTGCATTGGTGGAGGATGGCCGCAGTTTCCGTTATGTTGCTGAGGTCATTGGATCATCTCTCGGTAGCATTCACCGTGCAGTGCAACGTTACAGAGAACTCCAAACATACGACAGGAGACGAGGGTCAGGCAGTAGAAGAAGCACAAGTGCCAGGGATGACAGATTTCTCACCCTTCAAGTTCTGCGTGATCGCCATACCACAGCAGTCCAGGCACGAAATCAACTGGAAAATGTCAGAAATGTGAGAATGAGTGAGCGAACAGTAAGAAGAAGGTTTGAAGAAGCCCATCTTTCCTCCCGGAGACCTGCATGTGGACCCGCACTCGAACGACATCACAGAGAGGTGCACCTTCGCTTCGCAAGGCAGCGTCTGGGATGGACCCACGAGCAGTGGGCCTCTGTTCTCTTCACTGACGAGAGTCGCTTTAACCTTAGGTCTCCTGATGGAAGAGAAAGAGTGTGGAGAAGGTGCGGGGAGAGGTACAGTCCTGTTGCTTTCTCCTCCAGGACTCCATTTGGAGGTGGCTCGGTTATGGTGTGGGGTGGCATCAACGTTATGGCCCGCCATGAGTTGGTGTGCATCGATCACGGGACGCTCAATTCCCAAAGGTACATCGAAGAGATCCTGTTGAACCATGTGATACCCTTTGCGCCTTTCGTTGGTCAGAATTTCATGCTGATGCAGGATAATGCCCGCCCTCATACTGCTCGCTGTGTTGCACAATATCTGCAGGAAGTGGGGATTCAAACCCTGGACTGGCCAGCTCGTAGTCCTGACTTGAACCCGATCGAACAAGTATGGGATATGCTTGGAAGGAACGTCAGCCAGCGTGACCACACCACCTTGGCACAACTGAGAACATCGCTGCTGGAGGAATGGGATCGCATCCCGGCAGATGCCATTCGACGAGTTGTGAACAATATGCCTGAGCGTTTACAAGCTGTCATGGATGCTAAGGGTGGAAACACTCGTTTTTAGTGACCAGTGTTCCCGTGCAGTGCAGTGCAAAAATTAACACTGATTTGTTTGGCAATATGTTTGATAAAAACCAGCCCAAAAGAACATTACTAAAAAATAGAAAATTGTTAGATTTGTGAAATGTTAACGAAATTTGTGAGTTAAAGCGTGTTGTAAAACATGTTTCGGTATTTTCTATAGCCAACCATCTAACATTTACATGAATAATGTAAATATTGGAAAACCAATACATTTTTGTGGAATAAATTAAGAAATTACATTAAAAAATTGAAGTGTTCCACTTTTTTTGCCGGTCAGTGTATTAAGTTAACACACAATAAGGTCACTTGATTTACACAAAATTTTTGTACATGCAAAATACATCACTATAATAATTATTATTATTACTACACAATACATATAAAGGTAATAAAAGGATATAAAGACAGTTTTAACTGGCCGCGGTGGCCGTGAGCGCTAACGCGGTACATTGTGTCTCGCCAGTATCGGGAGAGCATGGGTGAACCCCAACTCGGCCATCCTGAAAATGGTTTTCGTGGTTTCCCATTTTCACCCCAAGACAAATGCCGGGACAGTTCCTTTCAATAGGTCCACGGCCGATTTACTTTCAAAATCCCTTCAGTGACCCGTCCTGGCCATTGGCTGCATTAATAAAAAATTAATTAATAAAGACAGTTTTAAAAAATTCAAAAAGTTTACAAAAAGAAAATCATGAAGCAAAACTTGCAACTAATGATGGATACATGCTATCAGCTAAGAATAAAATAATGTAAGGCAGCTTGGTCAATCATTAATCAAATGTCTTCACCACAAACTACTAAATTGGAGATAGGAATTGATCTAAACATACTAAATGACAACATTATTAATGCCTTTAATGAATTTAGTACTAAAAATAAAAATTTTACTTTGATTCATAATAATTCTAATACGGATGACATGCTCTCCTTAATTATCTTACTTTACCTAATCAGGTAACAAATTCCAATTTTATATGCAAGAAATGCTACCAGAGATAGTCATAGATACTATAAATTCACTAAATCCTTCCAGCAATCAAGATGATTACGGCCTCACAAGCAACATTGTTAAAAAACTAAAGACATAATAGCTCTGGCTTTAACTTTTTTAATTAATCACATATTGTCACAAGGTATATTTCCAGAATGTTTAAAAATAACAAAAATCATATCTGTCTTTACAAAAGGAGATAGAACTTGTCCCTCAAATTATCACCCCTAACTATTGTTCCTACTCTTCGTAAAAATGCAGAATCATGCATTTTAAAACAACTTAATGAGCACTTTTCTTAGAATAACCTTTTTATTTGGGTATAGACAAGGTTTATGTACAGTTAAAGCAGTAGATTCCTAATTGAAATAATGTTAGATAATTTTGAAACAAAACCTTAATAGACTGTAAGGCATTTGGTAATCTCTTTCACAAAATACTACTCGATGAATTCTATTACTATGGGGTAGAAGGAAATGAACAGAATCTAATTAGATCTTATTTAAAAATAAAAATTCAAAAGACTAGTGAATAACAAGGAATCCAAGGTGTCCCACAGGGGCTCTATCTTGGGGCCTCTTTTTCTTTCCCCTAATGTAAATGATCTACAATGTATGTATTGTATATATTATATGCTGATGGCACGACTTTTATAAACACAAGCCTTGATAAATCTACCTTAGGAATGCAAATGCTTCTCTCCCTAGAAAATGCCAAAATATGGTTTTACGATAACAAACTACTCATAAACAATTCAAATAATTAACTTTCTAATGAAATCTACCTACAGTAAAACAGAAACTGTTAACACTTGACCCAAAGTTAAGACATAACCATGAAGTAAAATCAATGAAATTTTTAGGGATATATCTGGATGTAAGACTAACCTGAGAAGACCAAACATCATATCTCTATAAAAAATCAGCCAGAATTTGGTTCTTTCTCAGAAATTTAAATCATGTATGAATTGAGATGCTCATTACCCCATGTTATACTTTCTTTCACCCAAATCCCATGTATGTAATTGGGGAAATTGTTCTTCTTCAAACAAAGTAGCCTATCTATTTGTCAAAAGAAAATTATCAGAATCATATCAGGTATTAAAAACGACCAAGGGGAAGACCAAGAGATAGAAGGCTGAAAGGAGTGGAGGAATGTGTCAAGAAGAGAGGCGAGGACTGGACCAGAGTGACAGCGGAGAGGTGGTGGGAAGAAAGGACTAAGTGGCGAGGCTTATGTTCCAAACAGACCCAGCCTGGGGCTGGAAACTGTACAAGATGATGATGATGATATCAGGTATTAAAGAGGCTGAATCTTGTAGAGTTCGAATTTAATAATTTATTGAATTCTAACTCTACCTTACCCTTATATTCTCGTAAACATGTATGTTAAAGAGAAGCCGTCTTCCTTTTCTACCTGTTCCACCGTACATTTTCATAGTGTCAGCATTATTTAGATACCCCAAACCATCATCCTAACATTAGTAAGCTTATCAATAGCCACTGCTATCAACAAATAACATTTTATTATAAAATTCCATGCTCAATAAGTGAAATACAAAAATGAGAATTGTCTTATCAAAATGGCTTAAAGTAAATGTCTTTATATAATACAAGAATTTCTAGAAAGAGAATTTTGTGAACTTGACTAAAAATTGTAAAACTAATATTAAGTTTCTTGCACAGAAGAATCAGTTTAAAATGGTAATTAATGTTTAGATATAATGCAAATTAATTAATCATATAAAATTAATGTGGGCTATTGTACAAAATTGCATTTAATGGCAATAAAGTCTATTGCGATACCTATTACATTTGGCCTTCGATCCACCACTCCACACGGACAAATCACAGGAAAACTATAAATAAAAATCAAGAACAGTCGAACCTCAGTTACACGTTTCTAAAGGAATATGGCAAAAATGATGTAGAAATGATAAATTAGTAGATGTGAAACTTGGCAAAAATATTGTTATACAGAATGCTTGCTATATTAGTTGGAGGAAATCAGCTTTCTTTGTCATTTCTCTACTTACCCCTGCACCAATCGCTTTTAAGCTTTTTTTTTTTAATTTTAAAAAGTAACAACTGCCCACAATGCAGAAGATTTGGGTTTGAATCCCAAGGGTATTCTCATTTTCAAGTATTACTCTACTTCAATAACCACTTTAGAGGAGCTATTCTCTTCTCTCGCACCTTTTCTCATTATAGGGAGTCAACTTTCTTAATCTTTTAAGGTGCCCTTTACTCCTTTACAATGTATCTTCTTCGGTAGCACCTAACATTTTCATGTCCCTATGGATGGTTGTCATCCAGATGGTGACAGGTCTGTCATGATACTCTTCAGTGGCGGCTCGTAGATCAAATATCAGGTGAAGAGCCAAACTCCTAATTTCATCAGTGCATGATGTTTGAGTTTGTGAATATTGACATCCTTTTCCTATTTTAATGCTAAAATATCTACTAAAAGCCTAGTACTTAAAACCAAACCAAACATAAGTTATCGCACTAAAAAGTCAAACTCGCTTATTTGTATAGCTTAAATGAATCCTCCGTTCTCTAAGGTTGGCAATCTTATCTATGATGTCCTCATAGAAGGTCTTCAATCAATTTCAACTACAATTCACGATTTATGGAGATAGCCAATGATGTAATTCTGGAGTCAGATATTGTGTTACATGCAAAAGTATTGATCTTTTCAAACAAGAGAAACTGCGTTGTACTGATGCACTTGTAGAAGGTATTGCTAGTACCCAATTGAGTCGCCACGTACTCTTACACGATGAAAAAGTCTATTTTTGTGGCATCACTTTACTAAGTATTTTCTGGATTTATGCTAAAAGTACAGCTATGATTCTTGTCACATATAAGAAGCGGTATATTCTGAGCTGTTTATGACCATGTAGTGCTACTTTGCTTTTATAGGATGTGTGAAATGAATACAAATTTGGACAGATACATTTTCAAAAAAATGTTGTATAATTTGCTTCAGGTACACATTTCTCAGTTGTTTTTCAATCAAATATTCTCAAATTCTGTTCACACACTTGGAATGGATCATGGCAGATGAGTACCGGTAACCACTTTGTTTCATTCTTATTGGGACAGAATGCAAGAAAAAAGAATCCGAACTCTTTCTTTTTAAATGTATTCAAAAATATGTATTAATTTTTCTCTTCCCAATCCATGCCTACTATGTTTTGGAAGTGCAAATAGGTTAATATTCAAGTACTCCATTAGGCAAGTTAATGTAAAAAAATTAGCCCTCTATCTTAAATGGTTTCCTTGTTATTGGTACCTAAACATGGAAAATGAGTATTAACGGAAAACAGCTGGCAAAGTTAAAAGTGAATTATTCAGAGCATGCGACGCTAATTTTAAAAAAATGAATTTAAGGTAGTTGTAGACATAAAAAAAACACAAACTATATATATTTGGATTCAGAAAAGAATGAAGAATTTTATGGCGCCAAAATCAAAAAAACGATATTTTCATCATGCAAGAGTACGTCGTGTCCTTAAGCAAAAGTTTGTAAGTCTCTTCTATTCACGGAGTTCTTGATGTATTTCTCCCGACTATTTTTACGTTGTAGGATTCATGAGCATAAAAGAGTGACAGTTCATTTCTTAAATGTGGGGTAGGCCTATTGTTGATTATGTTTGTTATACAGCTCAAATTTGTCGGAATCTATAAGACTTATTTAAGAATTGTAATTTATCACAGCCATGCGTTAGCATAGAAAAAAGCGGAACATTATTAAGAAAAAAATGAAAATTCACAGCCTGCTTCTAGTCTCCGATTGGGTCATGAATGGAATGAATGAAGCCCCCCCCCCCATCTAGCAGCGAGGATATGAACTGTGCCGGCTGCCGAGGCCTGACGCACTCCTCTGGGGCAATGATGAAATGAATGACAGATGAAATGAAATGATAGTGGAGAGTGTTGCTGGAATTAAATTTTTGACCGGGAAAACCGGAGTACCCGGAGAAAAACCTGTCTGCCTCCGTTTTGTCCAGCACAGATCTCACATGGAGTGACCGGGATTCGAACCACGGACCCAGCGGTGAGAGGCCGGCGTGCTGCCGCCTAAGCCACGGAGGCTCTAACATTATTAAGTCGGTCCTTAATATGATCTCTGATGTACTCTGATGTTGCATCAGTTATTTCCAGAGAACACCCTTTGAATTTTATTTTAATAATTTTGAGGTTCTAAGGACTTTTTAGATGTCCGTATCTTCAATAATTCCTTAAAGCGCACACGGTTTAAAGAGGTCTTGTCATGTCCTCTAGAAGACGATGATGATGATGATAATTGTTGCTTTAAGAGGCCTAACATCTAGGTTATCGGCCCTCCTCTCTAGAAGAGAGTTCCTGTAAACTTAAGTATAGAACAACTCTAATCACAAGTCCCAGGATCTGCCTATTTAAAGTCACATTCACATTACATTTAAGTGCACTTAGTCTTGCATTTTCCCGTAAAGTGCCAGATATCGTGCTTGTGTGCGTGTTCTAAGTGGTAACTGGTTCTTTAAATGTTGCTCACTGTCTTTGTGTTTGTCCAACCCGCGCGTAATGTTTTGGAAATTTGTTACTGTTCCTGTATAGTAAGCAAGGCCAACAGAACAGTTCTATAACTACTGCACAACTATGTGAACTGTTCGAACCAAGATCCCTTGCGATGAAGGCTATAGGACTTTCCGGTTTTATTTCTTTAGTGCACAGTTCTATTAATTTCTTTGGCCACCCACAAATTAATAAATTAATTAATAAATCCCTTTTTGTCTTCATCTTTCCACCTACTGAAGGGAATTTCTAATAAAATTAGTAAGTGTCTTTCACTGCAAACATTATACACTAAAAGCCATCAACCTTCATCAACAACAGGGTAGATAACGTTATAAATACATACTATTCATTGGGAAAGTAAATAAAAGCCTCAATATAAAAGAAAAAGAAGCCTGTTGCAATGTAAACTTTCATCAACTGAACTAGACGATATTGCCTTGCCGACACAGGAACATCTTCACTCGTCTGTCTAACGGCAGGTAATGACGTCACAACTGACGTCAGGTTACCATGGCAACGAGACGATGTAGCTGACATAAACAAGACACTTCGTCTCCTGCTTCCTTCCAAGTTACGGCAGTACAATCTAGCGACAGGGAGCACAACTGCTACAAGGACGTCATGCACCTTGCTTGCGCACCATCTAGCGACGGAGTGTAGAAATAACAGTACACTAAGTGAAAAAGTAGCCCAAGACAATGACAACATTTTTATTTAAATAAGAAAAAATAATGTTTATTTTATTTAAGAGATGGTATGTGAAGAGGCTCTTCACTCTCTTCACCTGAATAGCCGCTACTGATACTCTTTTTAATGAGTGATAAGCATCTCTTCACAATGTAATCGTTGGATCTGTGCATAATGTGTCCATACTATCTCAATTGTGATACTCAAAGTTTATCTGTGATGGGTGCTACTTTTATAAAATGCCTGGCATATTCATTTCAAACCTCGTCTTAATTAATAAGGATTAGCCTTCAATAAAACTTTCCGCCTAGTCAATACTGAGGTTTAAGGCGTCTTAAAGCATGACCTCGCTAGCCCATGGCAACATTCACATCTCCGCAACATGTAGTTACTGTTCATGGACTTTGTTACTGCCCAAACCTCACTACCAAACAGCTTGACTGGCCCCATGACTGTATTGTAAATCTTGCCTTTTGTTCTAACAGGCATTCTTGCATCACATAAAACAGCGCCATTTACTGCAGGCTGTGGTTGTTCTTCGTTTGCTGCACGATACTCAGTATAATCAGCATAGCAGACCCAATAGCCTACTCGGTTTTGGTTCTACTAATAAATAATCCACATGCTCCTTGAGAGAAATTCTGCACTGTTCAAAGAATATTCTGAATTTCTTGTTGACTGTCAGATACAATACATCAAACATATATAAGATATCCCATGGGTTGTGCTTCAGAATATTGGTTAATAAGGAATCTACAACAGAAGTGAACTAAGAGCACTACCTTGGTGGACACCAACAATGATGGATAAACTTTTGGATGAACCAGAAGGGCACCTTACACAAGCTTGGACGAAACAGTACATAGCTGTCATGATTAAAACATAATGTTTTGGGACTTTGTGGGCTCATAATGCTTGCCATATTCTGGACCTAGGCACTTGAGTGAACATCTTTTCTAGGTCAATAAAAGCTAACCATTAATCTCTCGTGTTCTCACATGCATTTTTCTAAGAGTGTTCTTACAGCTTGTATTGAATCTACATTGCCTTTACCATACGTAAACCCAAATTTCTTATTGGTTAGAACTACTAGTTCGTAGGAAACTACTTCCCTAATGTGATTTAAATTAAAACAATTGGATGATTTATTGTGCAGTCACTGCCTTTCTGCTTTGAGAATCTATTCTACACAGCAAGATGTGGGAAACCACAGAAAACCTCTTCCGGGATGACTGAGGTGGAAACAGAACCCACCTAAACAAGTGTTGGTATAAATTCTCCTTATTATATCCTGCAGGTCCTGTTAAACTAAGCATAGCTCCATTCCTTCAGCAGCCAATAAAGGATAGTCATTTCCACGAGTAAATAGTCGCCATCAACCCACTCTCCTGAATACAGTTCTTACATGGTAGATTATCTCTTTGAACTCGAATGGCAATTATCATTTCCAAGCTGTTGATAAGGCGCATTCTGCCAACATGTCTAGGAGGTATGATGACAGAGGTCTGGTCAGGTAACAAGCTGATAAACGAAGTATCGAGATGCTTCATTTTGGTATTCCTGCACTTATGTCCACTTCATTACATGTCTCAAGCTGGAAATCAGCTGTCTGCAAAACCACTGTGTCAACTTTGTTACATTTAACTTAAGTGTTTGTTAAGTTTTTAACATAACTAACAAACTACATAAGTTCATCAACTAAACAAGAAATTTGGAAATTAACACTTAACAACAAAACAGTTTAGAACACAATCACTTCAATAGCTCACAACAATAGAAACTAGCCTACCGATTCAAAAAAGATTTCACACTTATAGGCCTGTACATAAAAAGTACTAACAAAAAGCAAAACACATTAGAAGTGTAATAGACTAACGGAATAAAAAAATATTATTGGTTAAAAAAATTACTCGTTACAAAGTTTAAATGAAAACTTCTGTGGCTTAATAACTTTAATTGAACACTGTTGCACATGTCATATACCGTATATATCCACTGAACCTAAATTCAGCCTAAGTAAGTGCAGTAAGATCTGATGATGTTCACTTGATGAACGAAACTAGTCATCCAATTTAGGCCCACATTTTGGAGAAGTGTTTTATTGAGTGTATAAATAATTAATTTTAGGCACTAGGAAATTAATTGTAATAATCCGTCCAACTCCAATGTGTGTATACTCGTGTTAACTAACTAAAAAGCTTCCTAATAACAGCTTACGAGTGTATGTAATTTGTCTGATAACCTGTGTTATTGTGGTGACTGACATTGCAGTGTGTGTAGCGCAACTTAATTCGTATCGAATATCCTATTTTAATGTAATTAAATTACGGTATACGATTGGGGTAGGTTACCCGGGACTTAAAATAAGAGGTCATACCCGAAACTGCATGGACAGAGAGCGGTGAAAATCACACTCGGATTGATCGCAGTCAGCGCCGGGATTTGGACCTCGGTTCTTCGAACGCAGAATTGGAGCGAGCCTTATATCTCCTTGCATGGTATTACTATTGGCAATGCAGGATTCCCACATTCCATTATCTCGAATTCTGATATTCTAACAGTGTAGAACCTAGTAGCAACATAACCTCAACATATTATTGAGCGCAACCCCATAAGTGGCTAAATTATTCGGCAAGCATTGATTAAAAATACCCACCATCCTTTTTCTTTTTTGGTCCACCCATTCGCAAGAACTATCCTACCAGGAATTACTTTGCTACTGGCAAAGAAGCATAAAACGTAATGCAAGTGGAATTTGACAACCCACAATTGTTCAACGCTTTATCAATAATATCAACATGAACAAAATCTTGGAACTTGCACAATTGCCTTAACATCAGCTGTGCGACAGACAAAGTTAGAAACTCCACTCTAAGCCACTGTCCTCAACGAGCTTCGAACGGAAAGATACCACAATAATACCAAATGGATCCTGTGCATTGCCGATAGGTGGCAGGTCGGAATCAGGTCGCGTCTCTATCGTGGCAACTCAAACTAACACTTAGGGCGCTGCGGTCGGTCTGGATAAGTAGGGTTTAAAATACTCGCGTTTGATATGGAACACTTTTTATTTTTCGGTTATAATCAGTAAATGTGGTCTCTAAAGTAATGACAGTGTAATTTTTAATTATATATATGTATAACTGTGCGATACACGTGATCTAATTTGTGTGTTTCACTGGATTTTTTGGTGTCATTTGCATATTATCAAGCATCAGTTTTTATGGTTGATGTAGATCAGCCGATTCAAATTTACACAAGGCTACACTTCGGACATTATTTCGGTACTATTATGCGCAATATAATGTAAATTTCGATCCTGAGTCAACGCCGAGGACATTCAAATAGAGAAATACGGTACATAAACAAATAAATAACACACCGAAGCTGTGCTACTTTTATCATTCCGAGACTAGCATCCTCGCAAACCAGACGCCACTGTTCCAAGCTCCGACGTATATCGTGAATTGATGTCAAACTGATGATCCGCCAGCCTTTCCGCCAAGCCTACACCTCGTAATCGCTATGTTCTTCGATATTCGAGCTATTCCACTACGAGTCATATAGGCCTAATTTGCCTCCCCGTGGGCACTGTAGAATGAGTGATTCCGCTACCATTCGAATATTCAACACCAAACCCACCTTTTAACCATCCAAATCAAGCAATTCCTGTCGCCCCACGAGTTTTAATACAAGTTAAACTCATCCCTTCTCCCTACCAAGCAGCCAATAATTAATTATTTAATTAATTATTCAAGTAACTTCTATCTTACCAGCGCGTCCATCGTAACAGCTGTTTTTAAACTGAATAACCTTCGCTGGCTTTACGTCGCAGGTCTTCTGTCTGTCTACCTCGACAAGTGTTAGATCCTTCCCGGGGTGGAAAGGTATTATTATTAGGTATCATCACATTTCGGCTATTGCTATTTGCATCTTTTGGAAAGTGATGAAAACGTATATCCGCAGCCCTCTTATACATCGACTTACAGCCGTAAACTGAGCAATACACTCTGCTTTTACTAATTTTTCACTCATCAACGAGTAAAACATATTACTTATGTATAAAGACACGAACAATTTACCACGATCTGTTTACCAATACAAGAAACCACATACAAACAGTCACCACGTGACAAATGTACCCTACTTTGTAAGTTTCTCATTTCTACCGCTAGATATCATATCAGATAGCTGGAGTTGCCAATTGGCCACTTCTCCTTCATTAGGTATATAATGGTGTAGAACCCTTGCCGTATTGAAAATAATTACGTACGTTTTTCTACCGGCGAAACCACATTACAAGACGTATAATTCTCTAACGAATGCACTACCGCATAACCATCTTCATTCAAGGCCGCGGTGGATGAAAACTTGCAGTACCGGTACTGCTATTTAGAAGGGTTCCTTTGTACCAGTTGATCCATTTGTTTATATGGGGAATAGTCGGTGCTGTTCCTGATTTTACTGTTTTTCTCAGCTAATGTGCATAGTGTGGTGGTGGTGGTCAATGAGGTCATACAGCCAAAGCTGCGTTGCCATGAACTTTTTCACTACGGGTACTTGTGTCACTCAAATCACGTTTAATATTTCAAGCAAGTTATCACATCTACACGTCAACAAACAATACTACATGACAAATCTGCAGTTGCGTTTTGAAGCAGGATGAGATATGAACATTGGTTTAGTTTATTCTAAAAAAAACTATAGGCCCGCGTGTCACAGCATGATTGAACAGACACAACTGCATTGCGAGCGCGTTTGTCACGACACGGATGTAGTGTGAAGCAGGTGTTAGAGGAAGTAAAGAAGAATTGCATTGGCAGTGCAGGTCCAACAGCAAGCCCTTTTTGGAGATGCAAGAAATGGTTTTTACTTTACTTAAGGCTTTTGGAGATTTGAAGCCATCCTTTTTTCATTGTTACCTATACAAATTGTCATTTGCAGCTCTTCAGTCGGTCAGCATGATTGTGCCCAATGCATTGGGCAGGGTAGGCCTACAATATGTAAACACACTCCTGGGAAAAATGACATGACATGTATTAGTTAATTATCACACTTAAATGGGCAATTAATATAAGAATGTATTACATCCAAACGGCCATAAACATACAGTATTTGTGAACATGTTCCATTTAGTAAATTAACGTTGTGTAATTTATGTTCCACTTTAAAAATCAATTAGAATAACAGTTACGCGTCTTAACAATACGGTACTCGTTGATTGACCTAGTTCTTTCTTTGCACGTAAGTAAGTGATATCGATCACACACTCGTCGTTCACCTTAGGTAATCGCTAAGTCGCACATATCGTGTAACGGCACATACTTCCCATAATGAAGTTTTGAGGATTACGCATTTCGACCCTCAAATGGCTATCATCAAATCCTGATCACTGTGTTAAGGTTAATTTTCACTACTGTAAATTAACTACTGAGGTTAAATAGCACGTCGTTAGATGATTATAGTATGATGTTGATTCGCAATTTGAATCGCGTTATTCGTTAGGTTTGTTCTGTATTACAAGGTTTTGTGAATTACGCGACTAACGGTGGATATGCACGTGTATACGTGTAAATTCAGCCGCCTTGCCACAACTTAGACGTCTGTCCATCTGTTGCCACCCGGTCTATTAGACGGTATAGGACCCTACGAAACTACCTAATACAGGTCGTGGTTTGTTGAAAAATACACAATGTGCTTCCTCATCCTATAACATATTTCCCAATTATCCCTTCCCGTTCGCATTCCTTGCCTCATTTTATTAATATGTTTTTTTTCTTTTTTTAGCAGTGCGAAGAGCGGTGATCTTTCTAAAAATGTGTGTTCAATCAGATTCGCTGGATTGTCTTTCGTCGCTAGATATAGTTCAATGGATACTTTTATGTCAAGAACTTTTCCTTTTGCTTCGTGGTGTAGAATTTTCAAGTCTATTTCCATGTTAGTGAAACGGTGATTGTTATCATACATGTTTTCCCATATGGCTGAATGTTTGTTATGTTTAATCGCATTTTTGTGTTCATTATAACGTGTTCCGATTTGTCTGCCTCTTTGCCCGACATAATTAGCATGGCATCCGTCATCTTGGCATGTGAATAGATATACGCCTGATTCTGCGTGCGGGGTTTCTTTGTTAGGTTGCTATTGTGTAGGTGCTTACCGAGCGGGTTGTTAGTTCAAAACGCTATGTTTAGTCCATGTTTCTTAAAGATGTTTGTTGGAACGTCGAAGAATCTACCCGATTCACCACTTCCCAATATCGCTAAAATAATAATTAAACATGCATCTTCTTAATTTTATTGCAGCTTCTGCCTTGCTAACTTTCAAGTCTTTTGCCAACAAATTGCAACTATCGCAAGTTCAAAGAATAGAAAACACCAATGAACAAGATACATCATTCTGGTTCATCAAGACGCCATTTTCAGGCCAGGGCCCCTAATAAAAGTTCTCATTTTCAACCGTTTGATTAAAATGTACATGAATCAAAACACCAATTATGAATAAACAAATACACAAATCCTCCAGAAAATCTCACAGGAAGTATTATAACTCTGCCACTTATTGTGGTTTTCGTCGTTGTCAATGAACACTGTGGTCCTATCTTTGTTGCCATACTTGCCCTTTCACCGGTAGCTTGAAGTGGTACATCTACTTCAAGAGGAAAGAGTCGTTGTACTGGTCGAATCAGCTCCCCACTAGCTCTCTTCAACTTCGCGACTCTTAATATGTCCGTCTTTTGGCCAGCGGTCTTCTTCCAACCCAAGCCGGTAGGACCCCTCCCACCATCGGGATTCCAAACAATCGTTTATCCAACGCCCGCCTTTAGATTTAAACGAAGCATCAAGGACTGGATGAATACTTGTTGTAGAATTATCTTTAAAAACTCCTCGATGAGGCAAGTAATGCGCAGTATCTGTTTTCTCATCTTGAGCGACCTCTTCGATAATTCCCTCAAGCACCCGTGTTTGAAGTACTTCCTTGTAGACATCAAACTTCCCCTTTTCCTCCAATTTTGTGGTTGTAGATATCAGTCTCTTCTCAGCTAAAACTCGACTGTCTGGAAGTGCTTCACAGAATTCTGTCCAGGGTAGACTGATAGCATGTCGTCCTTTCGGATTCCTCTTTACGGTCCTCCTCAAGCTATCTTGCACTGCAGCTTCTAATTCTTCATTTCGTCTTGTTTCACATGGATCCGTTATTCCAAGGATGTCTCGTTTCCTCAAATCTGGTTTAAGATTAGTGTGGGTCAGGAGAGTGATTAGTGAAGCGGCATGAGTGGATTTATTAGACGATTCTTTAAATTTTCCCATGACCACCCACCCCAGCCTTGTATGCAATGCTGTTAGTCCGCACTTTAATTCTTGCATCTCTCCAGTGTACAGTTGTCCTGCTACGTCAGTCCCGATCAAGATTTCGATTGATGGTTGGCCAAGTCCAAAATCCGTGAGAAATATTCCCTTTATTTGAAGTTCTTCCACACACAAACTTGATTTTGGTCGTATTATAGGTCCACATATAACTGGTTGGTCCATCACTTCAATTGAACAAGAATAATCATCTGTTATACTCATGAGGGAAATTTTGTAACACTTGTGTTCGATATTTTTTGTCACGGCTCCTCCAAACAAGGCATGAATCACAGATTCAGACTTGGTGGAAGTAAACTCCATTTCTTGGGCTGTCCTCTTCAGTATATATGAACGCTGTGAGCCTGTGTCAATGACTGCTCTTACCGTCCGTGTCCTTCCATTATTTTCCAAATTCACCAACAACGTCTGTAAAATTGTTTCCGAACAACACTGATTTGACAGAGAAGTATTTTTGTTCGACATAATTTCCTCTTCAGTATCTTGTATATTCTGTCTAGATGGTATATAAGGACACATTATTGTGCAATGCCTCTTTAAACAGACAATACAACTAAGCTTCTGTTTACAATATTTGGCCTTATGTCCCTGTCTAAGGCAGGCAAAACAACAATTGTTCCCTTTTAAAACATCTTGCTTTTGTTCACGAGATAGTTTTTGAGCCAAGAAGCATTCCTTGCTCTCGTGCAATTTGTCACAAAACAAGCAAGAATTGTGGCATTTTCTCTTTTCACCTGATAGAAGACTGGTTGCTGTGGGGAGCATTTCATCAGCAATCCGTTCTCCTTTGTCATTTTCCTTGCCTAGTCTATGTCCTGCTTTGGCCAGTAAAATCCTTTACTCACCTTCTACTTCACTTTTCAGAAAAAGCAAAAGGTTGTTTAATTTATCCTCATACAGTTTATTCACACGTTCTTCTTCATTGGCTCCTTTTGTGTTTCTCAGCCACACCCTTAACATATCTACAGGTATGCATGACTCCACAAGAGGGAATAACATGGCAGCATACTTGTCTGAGGTAACATCTAAAGATTCTAACGCACGCAGATGTGATGCGAGCGAATCATACATTTGGGCTGTGTAGGGTTTACCCTTTGAATCTATAACATTGTTTATTACTAAACATAAAAGATCCCTCACATAGTATTCAATTAGTAGTTCCTCTCTACCAAATTTGTTTTTCAAGCACTCCACAGCCTTCTTATAGTTTTGTGCAGTGCATGGGAAGCTATCGAGAATACCACGAGCCCTGGAGCCCTATGTAGTACACTGAATTAAATATTAAAATTTATCTTCATCTGCTAAATCATTATCTTCGTGAATACGCCTGAACTGACTCCAAAACGCAAGATAGTCCTTAATTTCACCACTAAACTTTTTAAGTTCGATCTTGGGCAATTTCATCTTTGCCTGGTAGGTTGTGGAAGATCTGACGTCTTGAACAGTAAGTTGTTGTGCTACCTGATTACATTTTAAAGTAAATGCCTCCATCTTCACGCGCACACATTCCAATTTATATCGATATTCTGCAACCGATTCATATTCTTTGTCAAAATCGGACTCAGTTTTATCATCTTCCATGAACTTTGTAGAAATCTGCTCATCAAGTACATTTAATACGCCACATAACCTTTCCAAGAACGCGAATTTTGTTTTTATAACTTCCTCTTCTGGGCTTTCCCCAACTAATTCGCTCATAAGAGCCTCATAAGTCTTCGTGAATGCTTTTCTGACCGGCGTTCGTTTCTTTATATAGCTCGCCATTTCGTACAATACCGGTACTGTCGTAAATATTCAAACTTGAACTTACCGGTATCTATGTGATATTATCACGTCGGGGTCACCAAATGTTGGAACGTCGAAGAATCTACCCGATTCACCACTTCCCAATATCGCTAAAATAATAATTAAACATGCATTTTCTTAATTTTATTGCAGCTTCTGCCTTGCTATCTTTCAAGTCTTTTACCAACAAATTGCAACTATCGAAAGTTCAAAGAATAGAAAACACCAATGAACAAGATACATCATTCTGGTTCACCAAGACGCCATTTTCAGGCCAAGGCCCCTAATAAAAGTTCTCATTTTCAACAATGTTTGTTATTTAAGAAGTGTTTTTGTTCTCGTAATTGAATCGTATGTACTGGTACTTATTTTAATTTTGGATTCGTGGTTTGTCCTCCTTTTTCCTTCGTTGTTTATCTAGAATCTGGTTCACCGTGTGAGGCGGAAAATTATTCTCCGTTTCTAATTGCTATATCGTGTCAATTTCTTTATTGAAATTACGTTTTGACATAGGTATGCCGATGGCCCTACTTAGCGTGGATTTGATGCCTGCTAATTTGTGTGAAATTGGGTGGTTTGAGCAATTATCAATAGTGTGTGACGTATGCGTCTTCTTACGGTATTTGGAGTACGTTAAATTATTATCCGCTCGGTGGATACCGGTAGTTAAATCTACCGCAAGTAATCTATGCGTTGTTTGTTTTTTGTTTCCATAGTGAATTTAATGCCATGGTGAAAGTTATTGACTGATTGAAGCAATGTGTCTTCGATAGTGATTTCCGTGTCGTATATGCAAATGACGTCATTCACATATCTACACGAATGTACAATGCCTTGTGCGGAATGTCCTTGGAGGAATTTGTTCTCCAAATTGTTAACGAATACGTTGGCAACTAGTCCGCCGTGTGGTGACCCCATAGCTAAGCCTGTTGATTGTTCATATATTTTACCCTGAGATTGAAACAAGTTCTGGCTGAGTGCGGCTTTAAGTAATTCTACTATTTCTTTGGTTTCTTTCTCTGTGTTACAATATTCTCTTTTAGAGTGTCCCCTATTACTTTTATCGCATCTTTTACCGATATGTTGGTGTACTGTACCCATTCCACGGTGACATGCGATGAACCAGCTGACATAGCATCGCACGTTACGGAACACACTGACACTAGAAATAAAATAAGGAATGTGTCGGAACCCAGTTGCAATTTTTTTTAAAGCAGCTATGGGTAGAACGAGACGAAGTGTCTCAGGGTCGTTTACGGGCTTAATTAACAATGATAAAAAGAAAGGGGCGCCATCAAGCTGGATTCCTAGCAAACCACACACTTCCCGGTTAAGCCTTACAATCAATCAGGAAAGTAAAAGGGAAAAGATGCCATCACGAAATTTTAAAAACTAAGCAATGACATTTATTAAAATTTTTGGCAAGATCAAAAATAACCAAAGAAATTCCTGCCTATTAGGCTGAGAATGTTCATTACAAGTCTATCCACTTCCTACCTGCCATAATGTTCACTTGATTAAAGAAAAATAAACTAAATGTTAATTTTGTCAACTCAGGATCACCGAAGCTCTTTTCACACGCAACACAATCACTCATGATTCCTGAGGCCTAACATCAATTTTCATTTAACAGCAATTCATGTGAAGTTCAAATAGTTATTTCTAATTTCACATATTTGCATACAAATTTACACTGAAAAATCGCTTAAGGAAAAAATATCTATCAGTCCTAACATCATCATAATCATAAATTCGAATATCATCTGGTGTGGTCAAAACATGTGATAAATTAATTAATAAATTGGCATATTATTCATTCAATTCACCCATAATTAGAACTTTCTTTAGTTTCAGCAAATAATCAGGTCAGATAAACGACAGAAATTCTCATCCAGATTGAGTCAATTAAATATCATAATAATAACTTGAATTAATTCAAAATATCCTGAACATCTAACTTGGATCGTATTAGAGGCATCATTCATATTCTATCGCATCTATCAAAATGTCAGATTTCGTTCTAATTAAATAATTTGAGGGTAATGCTTATATATTGAACTCAACAACCACATTAATTGCCGCACAAAAATGATTACAATAAATTCTCTACCTTTGGATATCACCATCCAACTATAACCACATGAACCAATGGTCATTCAGAAAAACCACTTCATTAATTCATTATCAAACATCATCATCAATTCACAATAATTCCTTATAATTCTTCAGCGCATTGCCTGAAGCGATAACCAGACTGGGTTTACACTAACTTTCCAGTCAACATTTTTATTTTCAACGTAGTAACCTCTCAAAACTGTAGCAATATCTTCACATCATAAACTTGGCAAAAATTCCTCAATAGTATGCAAACAATAAGCATCATAAAATCGTATAAACTGGCTTCCAATAGTAACAAAGCTGATCAATCAAAGCTATGGTCAAATAAGTGTGTTCAACAACCTCTCAAAGAAAGTACAGTATAGATCACTGAATTATTTATCAACTAGCTCCAAGCATGAATTAAATTTTAAGATAATATTACTCTGGATAAATTCCTTAAATCTGTATTCATAATAATATGATCAATGGTTATATCAATATTCCTGACTATGTAACGTTTATTTCTGACTGTGATTTATTTCTGATTCAAAACCTGCCTGCTAGAGGTACTAACTATTCCAAAATCCTTGGTTATATCTTAAATCAACCAACAAAAAAAGTATTTAAATTACCGTTCTCAAAATGGAACACTGACATAAAAAACTATTGGATCATGGACAATAATCAAAAGATATGATCCTATTGACATTTATTGTTACTGGATTTAATAATAATCAACCGATACGGGAGTGACACTTATAGTTTGGTTCGCTTACTATCCATTCAGCATTAGGATAAAAATATTGAAACTAGGGTAGGTAAGTCGTTTAACACCACACTACTGCTCAAGGCAAGTAAGCCCTACAACGTAGACTAAGGATGAAATTATCCCTAACTTTAGGTAAGGCGACTAACACCACGCTACTGCTCGTTGGCAATAGGCCTTACAACGTCGGTTCGATATGTAAATCCCTAGGGTGGGTCAAGGCGATTTCACATGGCAATGGGCCCCACGCGTAGACTAAAGTGAAATGCATTGGAATGGAACTAACCATTATTGTTCAGTCAAATGTTAGCTAAAGCGACTTAATTGCAAAAACAAAATTATCCCTTCGAAGAAGAAATAACTAAAAGCAAGACTACCCAAATGGCAAGTCTCATCATTAAGATCCACACACATGAAAAATATGGGAAAATGCAAACACCAGTTTGCAGGCATCGAGTCACAAAACACTCGATTAAATAAACCGACACCATATTATAACATAACTTGATATATAAATCAGATCTAAGTTTAAATGTATCAGCGCATTGTAAAAGACTAGAAAATATTACGCTCATATAAATCTGCAAGACATCTTTCACATTCCTGTGAATCCATAGTGAAATAACCGAATCAAATACTGTAAATGATGATTAAATGTACCCATGTGCTCATAAGAATTCGTTTCATGACGAAAAACTCATATGGATGCCCACTTTACCTTATGATCGGTCAGTCATTCGTGAATGTTCGCCTCCAGAGATCGACGAAACCCCATAAGATCCACGAAAATTCCATAAGTTCGACGACGTCTTGTTTCCTCATCTCGGATCTGGAATCGGCAATCTTCTTTCCTCGGGTCGACCTCGAAACCGCCACGCCGCTCGGCCATCCTGCCTCCTCACTGTTTAACGCTCCATGCCCATGTAGAAAGATCCCATCTCAAGAGGAGTTCCAAAATTTCCCTGGGTTAAGTGGCATTAATTGTAACCCCATTATATTGTCTGTTATATCACGCCACTCTTCCGTAAGTTTATCCAAGATTGATTTAATTAGTTCACCAAAAATAATTATAGGATCACACAATAATAAAATTTGATGTTGCATGAGTTTTTACACACCCTGTAGTTCGTGGCTGACATAAATGTAAAACACTCGGCTATGGTTTGTTTGTATTCGCAAAAGTTCGAATATGAAGTCACTTGTGAAACACATCATCACTGGAAATGGTATACGACAATTTTCAATTGACCGGTTAAATGTTCGTTCGATTATTAGAAACCCGTGGTTGCCAGAGTTAAATTGGATATGCTGCATCAACTGTGCATCGGAATGTAGCATTAATATAGTTCACACATACTATTTGCATACATTCACGTATATTGGATTCACTGAAGTGTATACTGATCAAAGTTCCAAGAAAGTATTTCATATGAAGAATGCGGAATGTGCATCGTAATACAACTGGTATACTGCACTAGAATGTAGTTATGCTGACCTGTTGATATCACGGCTGTGCCTGCTAACATGTGTGCGAGATTCATGCAGCATGGCGATAGGAAATGCTCACCATAAAATGCCTCACTCGAATAAGCTGCAACGCCTATTCACTGCACATTTACAAATCCAGCCTTAGCCTGTGCGATGTCGTAGGAATAAACATGTTCACTGCGCTGAATGAGAATGTTAGTTCAGTTCTTCTTCTTCTTTCCGATGAGGCCTGCTAGGGACCACGTGCCATTTTCAATTCTTCACACTTTGTTGTTTTCTCTTCCGTTCCCTCCAGTACTCCTTCAACCGTTCACAATGCTGCTTCTTTCTGTCCTCGGACCACTTCGCACCAGGTTTCTTTGGCAATCTTCCTTGGAATCCTTTCATACTTAATACACTTTTTCTAAAGATCTCTCTGTTCACCGTTTCTTCTTCACTTATATTATTTCTTTCTAAATCTTTCTTTACTTCTTGAATCCAGCTAGCTATTGCCCTATTCTCCCAAAGGTACTTGAATATCCTTTTTGTTAATCTGAAATCATCCATTCTGTAAATATGTCCAAAAAATTGCAATCTCCTTTTAGGTAGATTTCATTAGAAAGCTAATTATTGCAATGGGTACCATGTTTCGACTTCCGGAAAATTTCGACATATCTTCGCGTTTCACATCCCCCAGACCCCAAAACCACCGTCAGTTCAAAAGTTTATATATAATTTATGTATATATGAATCTATCTATCTATCTATCTATATATATATATATCAGTTTTTTGTGGACACGATAACTGCCGTAATTTTGCACCAATCACTTTGAATTTTTTACATAATATGTATCCCTACAAAATCTCGGTCGAGTTCGTTAATGTACAAAATCGGTCGAAGGGGGTGAAAATGGGGGGCTTTTTTTCGAAAAAGTGAAATTTCGCTATAACTCTCTTAATACGCGAAATATCGAATCCATTCAAATTTCATAATATGTGTCGGATAAGTGCCAAAAATTTATGTCAAATAAGTTTTTTGATAGCACCAACCATTGACCAAAGGGGTGGAAAAAAGTGGGTTTTTCGGGAAACATTAATCATATCTCTCTTAATAGGCACAATATCAAAACCGTACAAAATGGAAAATATTCCACTAATAATTACCTAAAACTTTTGTCTGAAAGAATTTTTGATATGACCCACCATTACGCCAAGGGATGAGAAAAATGATTTCGGAATTTAAAAAAATGTCAAGTGCCATCAGAGGTTACCATAACAACGCATTTAAATTGATAAGGGATGATCTATCAGAGGTTGCCAAGACAACGCCATTGACGAGATCACATTCATTTGTAGCCTACTTTTCACACTTTACAAAAATGAGGAAAAAGTAGACTTATAAGATATATCCGGGAAAATGTGTCTGTCCTTCTGTCTGTCTCTGTCCTTCTGTCCGTCTGGCTGTGTGTGTCCCCCCCTATCAACTCCTAAACGGCTGCAGCAATCGAAACCAAATTTAGTATGAGTAAAGATGTATACCGGAATATCTCAGGCCCATATTTGAAAAAGATGCCAGTGCTACCAACTGCTAAAAAAACGCACTAGAAATTTGAGCTCCATGTTGGATATCTTGGAAGGTATACATGGGAGCTATTCTAAAATTGGCACACATGTAGATAATAATATTTCAGTTTAATTTCCAGGTGGCCATACATGACAGCGTTGCCAAAATAATTGTAAGCCTTCTGATAAGTCCAATTTTTAAATGCATATAACTTATACACTATCAATTGGATTTCAACCAAATTTTGTATGTAATATGTGTACATAAACATATATGACTGAGTGTATTCTTAAGAGCCACCAGGGCTGCCAACTGTTAATAATTGCTCTCTATTTTGTATCCAAATATATCAGAAAGTATGCAAGCCGACAGCTTTAAACTGTGCACAAGTAAATTACCCGACATTTTACATTAATTTGGAGTAACTTATATACGTCAGTTCCACCAACATGATTCTAAGCCTGCTGATAGGACCAATTTTTAAATACATGTAACTTCTATACCAACAAATGGATTTCATCCAAAATTGGCACAAAAATATATAATATTTCAGATTATTTCTGACCAGCACTCGCATGACATTGTTGCCAACATGCTTTTACGTGTAGACTACTAATAGATCCAATGTCTAAATCCATGTAACGTCCTTTGGACTTCAACCACATTTTGTATACTGTACCTTAGGAGATGGAAGTAAGAATATATTCAGTCACCAGAGCTGCCAACTGTATTGCTCTATTAGGCTACATTATGCCTAGTATACCTTATTTCGAACTAATTAAGACATTTCGATATTGCCCACTTAATTTCGTCATTAATCTAGATAGGTTCATATACTGTAGATTAATCTATGGCATGAATCTTAATTTTAAGAAAAGTAGGCTCTTTAGTTCGTCACGGAACTTTTTGTTCCATCTGACTATGTGGGAAGCGGCTAACTGGTAGCATGCTGAACGTCTATGCCCAAGGTGCTGGTTCAAAGCCGGACAAAGTCGCCGGATTTTCTAAGAGCGCTAAAAATCCGTCAGCATGCTTTCGTTCGGAGGGGATGTTACAACGTTCGTTGCAAGTTGCTGGTTGCGGTGGCATCTAGCAGCCAATTTCACAGCTAGGTGTCGTTGACGTTAGTATTTGGTACAAAATTAGATACTACTACTTAAAATTGACCGTCTGCAGACCTTTCCTGAATTACAGACTAATATAGTCATCACAAATAACACCGTTTATCAGACAGATTCTACACACACCCAATGTACACGGGGTTACATGACCACGTTGTCGCAGCCCCTAAACTGAGGAACCAACCAACATCTCTGCGGGAGATAAAATTTTGCGTGAAGAAGTAACAGACTGTTAGATAGTTACACATTAGTTCCAAACCTTGCATAAGGACAGTGTGATCACAAGTATAAAAATTAACCCCAAATGACAAGAAGGTTACCATCCCCATAAGACAGTAAAATGTTAAAAGTATGCATAGAAAGACGAAAAAATGTTAACTAACCTCCAATTGTAAAATACTTTCTCGCAATAAATGAGGTCTGATCCTTCTACGAAAACCTGCATATTTTGCCTATTATAGCCTATCCCCTAGTTTGCCCGGGGAAATCTACCTCCGCCTTCCGGCGTGCCGAGAGGAATTTTTTCTTATCGTTTCTGTTATATTTTCTATGTTCCTGTATATTTCATCATTAGATCTTAATTTCCATACTTCTGCTGATTTCACTGGGCCTAAAATTTTCCTCATGATTCTCCTTTCTAGCACTTCAAGTTTATCTAATCTATTTTAGTACCAGACATTCACTTGCGTATAGGCATTCCGGTTTCACCACTGTAGTGTAGTGCCTTATTTTAAGATTTTTAGATAAGCACTTTTTGTTATAAAAATTCTTAGTGATACCATACGCTCTTTCCATCTTGTGTACCCTTTCTTCTACCGAAGATTTTTCTAAACCATTTTCTTGAATTATTTCTCCTAGATATTTCAATTTCTTTACTTTTTCCACTGGGCCAATATCTGTTGCCAAATATTTTGAAGCGTTCTTGATGTTTGTAATAAATTTAGTTTTTTCTACGGAGATTCTCAAACCTGTTTTGTTGGCTATTTCTTCCAAGAGATTGATTTGTGTTGTTGCACTTGTTAGGTTTTCTGACAATATAGCAAAATCGTCTGCAAATGCTAGGCAACTTATTTCAATGCCTTTGTTTCTTCTCCCCAAAGTTACTGGCGAAATGTTATGTTCTTTTAGCTTTAAATTCCAAATTCTTACAATTTTCTCTAAAACACAGTTGAACAGAAGGGGAGATAAACCATCACCCTGCCGTACATCTGTATTTATCTTAATAGATTTTGATATCTCATCCATAAATGTTACTTTTGAAATCGTGTCAGTAAGGGTTTCACGTATTAGGTTTGCCAATTTACTTTTCACTCCAAATTCACGAATTGTTTTATCTATGGTTTCTCTATCAACCGAGTCAAAGGCCTTTTTAAAATCTACAAAAGTCTTAACTATGTCCTTTGAATTCAGTATCCTATGGCGAATTATGGATTTTAAGTTAAATATTTGTTCTGAACAAGATCTACCTTTTCGAAATCCTGCTTGATACTCGCCCAGTTGCTTGTCATGTGATGTTTCTACTCTATTCAGCAATATTTTTGAAAATACCTTGTATGCAATTTGAAGAAGAGAGATGCCTCTATAGTCATCAACGTTTTGTTTGTCCCCTTTTTTATGCAATGGGTGTATTAGAGCCACTTTCCATTCCTCTGGAATCCTCTCTGTTCTCCAAATATCTTCAAAGATTAACTGCAGCTCTTCAATGATTTTTGATTGAAACCATTTCAAAAGTTCAGCGGTTATAGAGTCCTCTCCGCTAGCTTTATTATTTTTTAGATTGTTAATTGCTTCTTTAATTTCTTCAGCATTGGGTGGTATATCTTCTTCCAGATTTTCTGTTGCTTGTGAGAATTCCAGCTTATGATCTGGTTCAGGGCAGTTTAAAAGTTGATCAAAGTGCTTCGCAAGTATTTCACAGTTCTCAACATTGCTTAGGCCAAGTCTACCATTTTCATCTTTAAAGCATGTGCTAGGCGCTTGATACCCCTTTAATTGACTCTTAAAAGTCTGATAGAAGTTTGGAGAGTTATTTTGAACAAAGCTGTCTTGCAGGTCAGTAAGTTGTGATTTTTCGAATGATCTTTTAACTCCCCTTATTATTCTAGCAGTGTATTTCCTTTGCTGTTTGAATTGGTCATAATGTTCCGTCTTTCCAGAGCATTTCCACTTTTTCCATTGTTTTGTTCTCTCTTGTAACGTATCCTCACATATTTGATTCCACCAAGGTTTCTTCTTAGGTTTGGCTAGCCCAAACGTCTTCTGAGCTGAGTTGGTTATTTCTTTAGATAAATCTTGCCACTTCCCATGGTGAGTTACTTTTATTTCTTCCTGAATTTTTTCCAATGTTTCTTGTGTAATTTGAAGTCTATCTGTGTTATATTTATTTACTCTTTCCCCTCTTCTGTGGTTTCTGTTGGGTAAGAATTTGAGTTTAATTTTAGACAAATAGTGATCAGAGTCAAATTCTCTGCTTCTTATAACCTTGACATTCATAATTTCTTTCATGTTTCTTTTGGATATAGCTACATGATCCAGTTGAAATTCACCTAGTATTGGATTTGGAGAAATCCATGTTTTAGCTTTTCTTGGCAATTTCTTGAATAAAGTTGACATTAACTTAAGTTGAAAGTTTTTACAAATAGTAATTAATCTCATCCCATTTCTGTTTGTTCTTTGGTGTGCAGCATATTCTCCCACTATTGGTCTATGAATCCTCTCTCTTCCTATTTGGGCATTGCAATCTCCAAGTAATATCACCACATTTGATTTTGGAATTTTAGATATTTCATCATCTAGGAGGTCCCAGAATTCCTCTACTTTATTTGGGTTCTTCTTGTTGTCTTCGTTTATTGGCGCATGACAATTAACAAAAGTATATATTTTATTTTTGCATGTCATTGTCAAAAGACACATCCTTTCTGAGCGTGATTTGAATTCAGTTACATTGGCTAATAGACGTTAATGGACATAAAAGGCTGTTCCCAAGAGTGGCATTCCTTTCATAAATTTAATCGCAGGTTTACCTTTAAAGATTCTACAATCTTTCGTTTCTGTCACATTCTCATCCAAATATCTTGTCTCTTGAACTGCTAAAATTTGAATTTCGTTTCTATCTAAAAGCAGTTCTAATTCCTTCTGTTTACCCACCTTCAGTAAAGAATTTACATTCAAAGTACCTGCAAAAAACTTATGTTTAAACTTAAGTCTGGAAGGATTCCAAGGATGCTCCGACTCATCCCTATTGCAGATGTTGAGACTCCCCAGAACCCTAGGTCCCGATGCATTGCATAACGCAATGGTGGATTTCTCTTCCGAGCTGCCAGCGGCTTTTCCATTCTGCAATTGAAATTGTGTGTTTCAAGGGTAGGAATAATATTCCAAAGTAAGATCAGATTGTTAGTCTGAAATGATTTGTTTTCGTGGTTGACTCCACTAGGTTCTTCCGCCCTCTCAGCCGTTGAGAAATGAAATTCTTCTTCCGCCTTTGAGACCGTTGACCGTTTTTCTTAGAGCCCCCAGCACTGATCGGCTCACCGACCCAGCTTCCCGCTGGGATTGGTTACCCAACCTTCCACTGGGTTGCTCGGCTTAACAGGGGCACCTCTTGTAGGTTACGTGCTGGAGTTGGAGTGAAAGAGGCTAGTTGGATTCTCTTGCTGAATCCAATATGTTATGGTTGCAGATGACAGGCAACGACGCATTTCACTCCCATTTGCCCAGAGCCACAAGGACTCCTCCCAGGTTAATTCCTGGGACCATTAGTTCAGTTCAATTTATACAATGCGAAAGATATGATTGTAAAACACAACTAAACTTCTCGACTTTTCTCCCCACGCGAGAACACATAACTGATTCCTCATAAACCGCTGTCTGCGTATGACAGTAATGTACTGTAAAGAGACCAGTACTGAACTGCTTTTCACTTTTGTTCGTAATAAACTATTCTCCACTGTAATTGAAACTGTAATGTTATTCCCTCGTGTTCGTAAGACATTGTACCGGACTGCACTCAGTGTTCGTAATCCATTGTACTGGACTGCACTCGGTGTTCGTAATCCCTTGTACTGGACTGCACTGCCCACTTTATATCCGGCTGCCGGCCTGTCAGCGTGACTCGTCCTTCCTCCACGGGTAGGGGTAGGGATGCAAGTACTTCTGACGTCATACTCCCCTGTCGAAGTGCAATAAATAAATCCATAATAATAAACCATGCTTCCTATAAGGTGTTTCCATCCAGGACAAAGGGTCAAATAAAATTCCGTCGTAATTTCTGCTTTCTTGACTTGGTCTTCGCGTCGTGATATCAAAATAATAAACATCCACAATACAAATATCCTATCGTGCATGCTGATCGAGGAGCGGCCATCATCCTCCTTCCAGCCGGTCTTACGGCATGCTCCCACAAAGCCATGTTCTCAACACCAACGCACTCTTTTCCCTTCACATAATTTCCAACCTGGTCAGCGTAGCTGATCCTACCAAGTACATATCCGGTACATCTCTCCCCTGCCGTGTTTTTTTATAATCCAAAGAAGAGCAGATTATTTTAAAAAATGTAATCAAGCGTACAATAGCATTCCACATTTCATGTACTTGATATCCAAACCATTGTCTCCACGATCCTCTCTCAGTTCTTAAGCAGAGTAAAATTTCCCTTTGGCGGACGATTTCTTTACATTCCTTTAGGTCTGAGTTCCAAAAATATAAATTTCCTAAATTGCGATTGCCTCCAGATGATTATCCAAATTCCTGACTAATTCGTCGTTCTTTTTTTTTTTTTTTTTTTCATGACCACTTGGTCCTGCCCTGTCAGATCCCTGAACTAAATCTTCTGATGGGGCGCTAGGTTGATGTCCCTTCCTAAACTGTTGGACATAGTTCTGGCTCTCCCTATACCTAGTCTCGAGATTTTCTTGATTTCGTTGAATTTGTTGCTCATTCTGACTTGACTGTTGGTTCCCTCTGTTGTCATTATACCTTCCTCGATAGCGGTCATTATATCGGTTCCTCTCTTGATATCTTGATCATCTATAGTTGTTTTGATACCTATTCCTCTGCTGATCCCTGATATGGTCTGTCATATGGCCTTTGGTGTCTGTCGTTCCCACGAAAATTACGAAAGTTTCATTGTTGTCTTCTTTTCTCCTCTGCTCCCATGACATTTTTATCTCTGTCTGTTCAGCATTGTCGACTACTACGGCGTTTATTTCGCGGCTGTCCTTATTATCTGCCCTAGTATATCTGGGAGCCGGCCCCGTGGTGTTAGGGTAGCGCGCCTGCCTCTCACCCGGAGGCCCCGGATTCGATCCCCGGCTCCGTCAGGGATTTTAAAACTGAAGTGAGGGTTGGAACGGGGTGCACTCAGCCTCGTGAGGACAATTGAGTAGCTGTCTGACAGTGAGACAGTGCCCCGGTCACGAAAACCAAGATTAACAGCCGAGGGGACCCGACGCGCTGACCACGCGTCACCCCAAAATCTGCAGGCCAATTGGCTGGGCAGAGGTCGCTTGGTAGGCCTAGGTCCTTCAAGGGCTGTAGTGCCACGGGGTTAGGTTAGTATATCTGGGAATCATCTGCGCGCTAGTATAGTCTAATCTTAGCAATATATCGTATAATGCTCAAGCGAACTTGCACCAGATGCTAGCAACGTGCGTTGAACCTCGACTGGCAACTGTCTTGCTATAACCTGCAATAATTCATCTTCTAGTAGGGGTGGTGTAAGGAATTGCAATTTGGGCAGCTGTGATGTAAAGTACTTAGCGTAATGGGTCGGATTAGATGTTGAGTATGGCTTCGAATACATCTCAACTCTGATATTTAATTGATCCACCGAACTCCAAAAACGTCGTAAGAAAGCGACTGTAAACTGTTCTAGGCTTCTGAAATTACATCTGAAAGCGCGGAAGCAAGTCAATGCTGGAACATCTAAGGCGCGTTCTACTATTCTCAGCTCACTATACTTAGAAATCCTATGTTCCGCAATGCAATCCCTAATATTACGTAGAAACTCCACGGGTGTAAATACCGAAATTCCTGAAAATTTACGCGGCTTATCATCAAGGTTTCTTATAATTGTTACCGGACCTGAGTAACGGTCATTAGAACTGATCACATTTGGAGTTGAGCTTACATTCTCTAATGTGATTGGGGTTTGAGCTTCGGTAGTTTTCCCCGGAGTTACCTCTTGCCTAGTGAGATGAGTGGTGATTGGTATCGGTTTCTTTGAACTATCCCCCGGAGATATCTCTTGACAACAATGATTATTAATTTCCAACTCAAATTTAGCCATCCTATCTACGTGTTGCTGTTGACTTAGTCTGAGCTTCGTCTCTAAATTCTCTATTGAAACGACAGTGTTCACCCTAGTGTTTGCTTCAATGTCTGCCTTTAATTTTTCTAATTTTTCATCGCACGCTGTCCTTACTGATTCAACCTGTCGCTTCAATTCACCTATTCTGCTTTAATCTGCGTAGACTCTCCCGTTAAGGTTCGATTCCCGGCTCCGTCAGGGATTTTAGAAACTGAAGTGAGAGCTGGAACGGGGTGCACTCAGCCTCGTGAGGACAAATGAGTAGCTATCTAACAGTGAGGCAGTGGCTGGGCAGTGGTCGCTTGGTAGGCCTAGGCCCTTCAAGGGATGTAGTGCCAGGGGTTATTATTATTAAATTGTAATTATTATATTATTGCAGACGAATGGACACTTTTAAAGAATAAAATAACAAAATCCGCAGAAGAAAACATTGGTAGGAAAGAAAGAATAGGCAGAAAACTGTAGATCACTCAGGATATGCTAGAATTGATGGATCAAAGACGGAAACACAAGAATGTAAGAGATGAAAAGGGGAAAGCAGAATACTGACGTCTAAGAAATGAAGTTAACAAGAAGTGCAAGGTAGCGAAAGAAGAATGGCTGAAAGAGAAATGTGCAAATATAGAAAATTGACTTAAATTAGGAAAAGTAGACACAGCTTATCGAAGGATTAAGAATACATTTGGGGAAAAGAAGACTAATCTAAGACTAATCTAACAGGATATTAAGGACCCAAATGGAAAGCCTCTAACAGATAGGGAAGAAAAGGTTGAGAGATGGAAAGCTTACATAGAGTGTTTGTATAAGGGAAAGGAGATTGAGAATCATGTAATGGAAAAGAAGGAGGACATTGATGAGGATGCAAAAGGAGATTTAATATTGAGATCAGAATTTGACAGAGCATTGGAAGACTAAAGCAAGAACAAAGCACCAGGTATAGATGATATACCGATTGAGTTGCTACGCTGCATAGGAGATGAAGGTCTGATCAGGTTATTTCACTTGGTGTGCAAGGTTTATGAGACAGGTGAGGCACCCTCTGATTTCAAGAAGAAAGTTATCATCTCTATACCGAAGAAAGTAGGAGCTGACAGATGTGAGGATTACCGTACAATCAGCTTGGTTACTCATGCTTCAAAGATTCTGTCTAGAATAATTTACAAGAGGATTAAAATCCAGATAGAAGTGGAGTTGGGTGAAGACCAGTTTGGTTTCAAGAGAAATGTAAGAACAAGAGAAGCTGTACTAAGTCTTAGGCTGATTTTGGAAGGTAGAACAAGAAAAGATAAGAGAACGTTCATGGCATTTGTAGACTTAGAAAAGGCTTTTGATAACATTGATTGGACTACATTGTTTGACATTTTGAAAATGATTGGAATAAGGTACAGGGATAGGAGGGTGATCTACAATCTGTACAGAAACCAGACAGCAGTCATTCGAGCTGATGGACATGAGAGAGAAGCTGGTATTCAGAAAGGTGTGAGGCAATGCTGCAACCTATCACCCATACTTTGTAATATTTACATTGAACAAGCAATGAAGGAAATTAGAGAGAAATTTAAAGTGGGAGTGAAGATTCAAGGAGAAATAATTTCAACTCTGAGATTTGCTGATGACATCGTCATCTTGGCCGAAACGCCTCAGGATTTGAATGAGTTTTTGAATGGTATGGACTCCGTCTTGAGTAAAGAATCCGTGATGAAAATTAATAAATGTAAAACAAAAATATTGGAATGCATCCGCAATAAATCAGTAACCTCTATGGACATCATATTGGTAGGGGAGAAACTAAAGGAAGTAGGAGACTTCTGTTACTTAGGAAGCAAAATAACCAGTGATGGACGAAGCAAAGAGGATATAAAAAGTAGGTTGGCTCAGGCAAGGAAAGCATTTCTACAGAAAAGGGATCTATTGACATCGAATATAGATTTAGGTATTAGAAAGACATGTTTGAAAACCTTTGTCTGGAGCGTCGCACTCTATGGAAGTGAAACTTGGACTATAGGTGCAGCAGAAAAGAGGAGAATTGAAGCGTTTGAAATGTGGTGTTACAGGAGAATGATGCAGATCGGATGGGTACAAACGAAGAGGTATTAAGACGAGTGGGAGAGGAGAGATGTTTCAGGCGAATGCTAATGAAGAGAACAGATAGGTTGATAGGACACATACTAAGACACCCAGGAATAGCAAGCTTAGTTATGGAAGGAAGGGTCGAGGACAAGAACTGTAGGGGTAGACCAAGGTTAGAACATGTTAAACAGATTGCCTCAGATGTAGGGTGTGTAATTTATGTAGATACGAAACCATTAGCTCAGGACAGGGAGGCATGGAGATCTGCATCAAACCAGTCAAAAGACTGAAGACTCAAACAGCACATATGGTAGAACAAGGGAGTGAATTTGCTTGTAATGACGATTGGAGGTTGTGTATGCTAAGAGCAACAAAGCTGTAACTAGCGGAACATGGCATCAGCGTTTCTGCCATGCCCTGAACATTCCAGATCGTGATTTCACACCCAAAGGAAATAATGTTTATTGTGGTACTTGTGAAGAAAGTAAAATGAAAAGATTTAAATTTAATGAAACAGACCATGTGTCACAGAAGCCATTGGATGTTGTGTTCTCTGATGTATGCCAGCTAGAGCACCCATCAATTGGAGCTAGCAAATATGTTATTACATTTACTGATGATTGTACCAGAGTCTCTCATATGTAAGGTTTCTTAAATATAAGAGTGGGGAATTTAATGAGTTTCTGAAGGTTAAAGCCCTAATGAAGACAGCACAAGGGACCAAGTTGATATCTTTTCATTCAGACAACGGTGGAGAGTACTTTTAAGTACTGAGTTTTGTAACTATCTAGAAAAGGAAGGTATTGTTCGTAGGTTAACAATGGCTTACTCTCCCCCAACAGAATGGCGTTGCTGAACGCTTCAACCAGCAACTTCTCACCCCCAGTAGGTGCATGTTCATTCAATCAGGCATGCCAGTTCAATTTTGGGGGGAATCCATCAGCACAGCGAGCTATATAAAGAATAGGTGTGTGTCATCAACTGTAAAGAGCATCCCATTTGAACTGTGGACAGGTACAAAGTTGTCAGACCAGGAATTGCTTATGTTAAAATCATTTGGTTGTAAAGTTTGGATTCATAAACGCAATGTGGAAAAGTTAGTGCCTACGGCAAATGTTGGTGAAATGCTAGGGTACCGCGATGACTCGAGGGGCTATCGTGTATGGGACATTAAAAAGAAATGTGTCATTAAATCCAGGAATGTAGAATTTGTTGAAGAAGTCTTTCCATGTTCCGTAAAAGCCCAGGAAAAACCTGTAACTCAGATAGATTGTGAACTTAAAGCAGTTGGCGAAGTGTTTGTTGAGCAGAAAGATTGGGGAGGTAACGTGTTTGAACACGGAGTAGCCGAATTAGGAAATGGAAATTCTGTAACAAGTGATAGTGATGTCTCTTTGTCAGATTCTGATGTAGTAATAGACGCTACATTACAGCCTGCACACACAGTATGACGCAGGTCGAGTACAGAGAGAAAACTTCCTAGTAAGTGTGTGTGTGGTAATGAAGTCAAGGTCAAATGTCGCATTGTCATGTTGAGGTCAGAATGTAACGATCCGGTGTCTTTTCAAGAAGCCACGTCACGAGATGATAAAGATAAATGGTTTGAGGCATTGAACCAACAGATTCAAGTGGCAAGACTGTCATAGGCACCAAATGGGTTTATAAAACCAATCGAAACCAAGAGGGTGAAGTAGCTAGGTATAAAGCACGTTTAGTAACTCAAGGTTTCAGTAAGATTAAAGGTACAGATTTCCTTGAATGCTGCAGTCCAGTGGTAAAAAGGAAAACAATTAGGGCACTTATAGACATAAGAGTAGAGCGTTAATGGGATAATTGTCATTTGGACATTATTTCAGCATACCTTAATAGCAAAAGTAAGGAAACAGTATTTGTAAATCAACCAGAAGGTTTTTGCAGTGTAGAGTACCCAGACTAAAGAAGTGTACGGTATTTACGGTTTGTCAAGCCGGTAAAGATTGTTGTATCACTGCAAATAAAGTTGTATTTGGGGACGAATGTAGATATTTAGGTGTAACTCTGGGGGGGTGGGAATTTTCACTGGGGTAAGCACATTGGGGAAATAGTGAATAAAGCATATAAATCACTACATATGGTTATGGGAGTGTTTAAAGGGGCTGCCAGAGAGATTAGGGAAAGGGCATACATGTCCCTAGTCGGTCCTCTGCTGGAATATGCTGGGGGAGTGTGGGATCCATACCAAATGTATTTAATAAAGGAATTGGAAGGAGTACAAAGGAAGGCCAGGCCGCCAGGTATGTAATGGAGGACAACAGATCGACGAGTAGTGTAAGAAGGATGATTCAGAATTTGAAATGGGAAAGTCTGGCTGGTAGACGTTCAAGAGCAAGACTAGGGGGTATGTTCTTAGCTTACAAGGGGGAAATTGCTTGGGAAGACATTCATGAGGGATTGGGAAAGGGAGGTACTTATATGGGCAGATACAGTCATTCATGTAAATTAAAATTAAGACAGTGGAATAGTAACTGGGGCAAATAGTCTTTCATTGGGAGGGGGGAAGTAGAATGGAACAGTTTACCAGGGGACATTTTCAGCCCTTTGCCTTCTAATGTTGGAAAATTTAAAGAGTTGGTGAGAAAGCACCAGATCAGGAGCCAGTGACATGACATGGATGAAGAATAGTGTAAATTATCCTTATTCGTATTTTATATTTGTTTCTATTATTATTATTTTCTTATACCAATTAATCCTTGTATCTAAAATGTATTTTTTTTGTTGTATGAATGATTTATTTTGCTTAGTGTTTTTTGTTTGTTATTGTTGTTGTAATTTGCCACCATGGAACGAGTCCACATCTGCAAATAAATAAATGTATGTATGTATGTATGTATGTACATTTTGTTAAGCTTGATTTAAATCAAAGCAATTGTGATCCATGTCTGTATTTTAGCTCAGATCATGACCTGCATGTTGCCCTTTACGTTGATGATCTAGGTGTGTGAGGGTTACAAGCTAAAATAGATTGGTTTGTAAAATGGTTGAAGTCAAAATTTGAAGTGCGTAATTTGGGAAATATCTCAGATATTTTGTGGATTAAAGTCACTCAATTGTCTAAGAGAAATGTATGTTTAAGTCAAAATATTGTATATACATAAGGACAAATGTCCTTAAATCACTAGAAGAACCCTACCCTAAGGGTTGTGATATCCCTTTGCCTTCAACTGTACTAAACGATGTCTCAGAGTAGTAAAAAAAATCCCCAAACATTATAGAAAATTTTTTGGTAAGCTCTTCTACTTATCCAGTATAACGAGACCAGATTTAAGTTTCCCAGTATTTAAGGTTAGCCAGGCTAATGCAAATCCTAAAGTGCAAAATTGGAAAGAAGCTCAACAACTCCTTCATTACTTCAAGGAGACCCAAGATTTGTCATTGTGCTACGAAAAGTCAGGCGAGAAACTGAAGGTGTTTGTAGATGCTGGTTATGGAAATTATATAAATGGAAGATCATATGAGGGGTATGTTTTTGTGCTGGCCAAGGGTGCCATTAGTTGGAAAACCACACTCAAAAGACACATTGTACGATCAACTGTGGCAGCTGAATACGTATCAATGGCGGATGTGGTAAATGAGGTGAAATGGATGTGTTTAAAGAGATAGGACAATCTTTTTTTTTTTTTTTTTTTACGAGCCCTGTGTTGTTTTTGCTGACAACCAAGGGGCCATTTCACTATCTAAAAACCCAATAGTGTCAGAGAAAACTAAACAACTTCTGTTAGATCTATACTACTAAGGAGAGTGTGTGCAAGAGGGTGAGATTGAATTTGAATAGGTCAACACAGAATCAAACCTTGCTGATATATTTACCAAGGTGTTACTAAGGATAAAATGATGTAAAATTTACCCTCAACTGGGATTGTTACCATACAAGGATTGATGTACAAATGATTGTTGTTAGTGTAAGGCTAGTTATTATTTTATTTGTATTTTGCAATTTGTGGATGGGGAAATTGTGAGTACACATTCACAAATTTCTCATACTGTACTTCTTTTGTTTTTTATATTTCTCATAGTGTACTTCTTTTGTTTTTGTATTTCTCATAGTGTACTTATTTTGTTTTTTGTATACCAGACAAATGCACTATTGAATATATGTGACTGCTTCCTGTTGTGATCCAATATGGATGTCGGTGTTTGCTTCTTCTCCCATCAATTTCGAGTTTAGGACTGTAGTTAGTAAACATGTTTGCTAATTATTTATGATATTTGTTACTGAAACGTCGTATTTGATAATTAAGCTATCCTTATTTTTTTTATTAATTCTTTACTTAGTCTGTAGCCTGGCGCACCTCTACAATTCACGATTGGTCAAATGTGGCAATTATCCTTATGGATATTCGGTAGTGCCCTTATCGTCGGTAAATGCGGATTCATGTCTATGATTTTAGCTTTCTCCGCTTTCGTAGGAATGTACTCTGTTTTGTTTAGTACATTTTTGACCTGGTTTTGAAATTTTTAGTTGGATCTTTTACTATCTCATTTATACCGTTAACGTTTATGAATTCTACCGTTTTATTTACGTAATCGGTTTTATTCATGACTACTGTTGTGTTTCCCTTCTCTGCTTTCGTTACATTTAATTTCTCTTTATACAGTATATGTTTTCCTTTAACGATTTCACTAACACTGTTTGAGTTGTATTGTGTGTGTCATTGCTACTGTGTTCTTGTTTTACGATATTCCTTGCTTCGTTCGTTGAGAGATTCCTAACTTTCTCTCGTTCTTGGTCCAGTAATTTTCTGCACGCAATTTCTACGTCCGTTGTGAGTTGTTTTAAATTGTGTTCGTTGTGTTGATCTTCGCAATTAAGTTTAAATCCTTTTTCCAACATCACTATCTCCACCTTGGAGAAACGTGCTTCCGTCCTGTTCTGTAGGCTGTCATAGATAAACAACGGGGGAAAAAGAGGACAGATCACCAACCTAAAATGAAAATAAGTACATACGATTCAATTACGTGAACAAATACACTTCTAAAATATCAAATCTTCAAGAAACAAGGCCTAAACATAGCGTTCAGAACTAACAACTCGCTCGGTAAACACCCACACAATAGTAACCTAACAAAGAAAAACCCGTAGGCAAAATCAGGCGTATATCTGTTCACACGCCAAAATAACGGATATGCTATTTACGTCGGGCAAAGTGGCAGACAAATCGGAATACGATATAATGAACACAAAAATGCGATTAAAAATAACAAGCACTTGCGAGCACAAGTATGATAGCAATCACCGTTTCACTAACACAGAAACACATGAATAAAATGAGGCAAGAAATGCGAATGGGAAGGGATAATTGGGAAATATGTTATAGGATGAGGATGCACTTTTCTTTTTCAACAAACCAAGACCTATATAAGGTAGTTTCGTAGGGTCATATACCGTCTAATAGACCGGATGATGATGATGATGATGATGATGATGATGATAATTGTTGTTTTAAGGTTATCGGCCCCTAACTCTAATAGACCGGGTGGCAACAGATGGACAGATATCTAAGTTGTGGCAAGACGGCTGAAATGGCCTACGATAGTAATGAAAACAGTTCCTGAGTCCATAGCATACATTTTTCATAAGTCTTTCCAACGTCATTCTGTTGGTTCAGATAATTCATTCATAACTTCAGCTAACAAGCGAGCTAGGCCAGATGCAGACCTCACCGTGCCATTAGCGGTGTGGAGGTCTATAAGTAAGCATCGATGTGAGGAGAACAATACCAAGTTAAGTGTACATTATAATTAGTTTTTGTCTAGTGCATGCTTAAATTTGTTAATTGATGTATTATTATTACAGTGAGAAATTCTAAATTGTATACACGTGCATATATACCGTTACTCGCGTAATTCACAAAACCTTGTAACACTGAAAAAACCTAACGTATAACAAGATTCAAATTGCGAATCAACATCATACTATAATCATCTAACGACGTGCTATTGAACCACAGTAGTGAATTTACATGGGTGAAAATTAACCTTAACACAGTGATCAGGATTTGATGATGGCCAATTGAGGGTCGAAACGTGTAATCTTAAATAGCCCATTTAAGGTAAGTGTGATAATTAACTGATGCATGTAATTTTTCCAGGAGTCTGTGTTCCTATTTATAACTTGTACCCTGCCAAATTCATTGGGCACAATCGTGTTGACCGACTGAAAAGCTGCAAAAGACAATTTGTTTAAGTCTGTAGACCACTCCAAACAAGTCTTGGATTTAGGGGAATAAAACTGAGAAGACAACTCAGGATTTGTTCTTGGAGTTGAAGAATATACTCCTGAAGTCCCATAACTTGGCACAAGAAATAACTTAGTGTCGTATTAATAGCCATGTTAAATACAAATATGACACCACAAGACCAATGCTAGATTCGTAAGACGCAAGGATACTCTGAAAACCGACAAAAATTGAATACACGCGTCGGAAAAGGAAAGTTTTAATAACGGAGGAATACCGGTATATTGGGAGTTCCAAATTACCTTGATGAAGTGGAATTGATTATATTTTATAATGACGACGAATTACGATGTCAAGTTTTATTATTGGTGTCCAAGTACTATTCTTCAATTCGTTTAGTCCTAAGTTCGAGTACAACCGAGTTCGTAATATAGTTCATTGATTGTTCTGCACATATTAAGATTTAAAAAAACTTAAAATTAATAATGATAACATTTGAAAAGAAAAAGACGTGCATTTTTTAGATATAGCCAACACTATCCAGTACCGGAACCGTGCGATATTTGTTTCTAGGTTAGGAACTTGACGATTAGCCTCTTACTTCCTTACGTACTGTACTGCAATTATTATTCACCGATTAATGTTCCATGACGTGAGATTTTCCCAGATGTTTTATTGAAATAAATTAAGGCTACTGATCTCGCGTTCAGTCTCAGGCGTAATTCTGGTAAATGAGGACCTGTCGACTATTATTTAGCGAGGTTTCCCTTTGGGTACGACATTAGGAATTATTGTTGCCAACCTTGTATAGTCACTACATTTTAGGGACTTCCCGTTTATTTTGTTGGTCCTTGGGAAAATAAACGGTACATAATGGATCGAGTTTTATGCTGAGTGGACAATAACTAGAGAAGCATCTTGTATAACATGGTCACAATTCTGTTCCCAATACTATTATTATTATTATTCCCATGAGGTAAATAATTGCATTTGTGTAGCTAGTTGAGGGTTTATCTGGTATTTGATTGTATTGTTCATATTAAATCAGAACGTTATTCTGATGAATGCAATCAACATTCCATATTTCCATGCTATGGATTTAATTGATGCTGTGATGACCTCTTCACGGTTCATTGAAACTCAGAAAGAGAGATAACTGCCTTGTTATAATTATGATATTGTCACCAAGAAATACAAAACAAGAAACGAACCCTTCTGATCTTCGGACGTTATTGGAGTGGGGAGGGGTATGAACTTAGGAGTTTATGGTACCACAATAGCAGGAATATCAGCAATAGGTCTAGTTCATATTGAAACTAATTTCTTACCAATAATAATAGTCGGGGTCGAGATAAGTGTTAAGCACACAAAGAATTAAGAATCAATCCCTTACAAAACATACCTCTGACTTGGACACATTTCCTTCACATTTGATACTCATGCAATTCATATCATTTTCCTTATTTTATTTATCTCTGATATAATTCATAATTCTTAATACCGGTAGCACAATTCATAACACTTCGTCTATTCCTTTTCATCATAACCTTCCTATACATTCATTATTTTCCAAACCTAATGTAACCCACACCAATTAAAACAAGCATACACATACATCATCCCAACAAGCAGATTAAAAACAACACACCATCATAAAATGAATATACAGTAAAACCTATACAATGAACAAAGCCCCCTGCCACCTATTGCTGGGCCACTACAAAGAATCCAATAGCTCAAAGAACTTGACCCTCTCCAGAGCCCCATCAACATATGGCCATGTTTCTAACCTAAAAGCTTAACCTTAACCGCACAAGGCGAAAACCCGAGGGTGAGCTTTGTAACCAAACAATTTCGGTTACAATATTTTATTCTTAAAGAAAGTTGAGACATTACAAACAACTATTCTCTTGTACTCTCACCCTCTATACCTTAAAAATGGGCAAATAGAACCGCGACTGAACAATCTAAATTAGCAATGTTACCAACATTGTGGAACAAAACTAGTGACCAGATCTTTAATTTCCGCTGGCGCATTGCCTCCTAACATTACAGATTCTGTGATTTTTCGTTGTTGTATACACAAATTCGTTGTTTAATACAATCAATAATGATCTCTGTTCGTAGCGTTGGAATTATCCACGTGTGTGGCATTCGTACCCAAACACTACGTCATCACGGTATCATCCACGGGTATCATCTAAGAAGCTTCTATCTTCGTAGAGAATCTCTCTGTTATCATATGCTCCTTGTTCAGTCTCCAAGCATCGAAGCTTGGCGCTTGACTTCATTGGAACAAAATCTGGGAAACTCCTCTACTTCCTCCATGCGTGGTAGGCCGTAGTACCAACTGTGAGAAAAAATATTCCTAAAGGCTATCACACAACATATTTTTCTCTTTCTTCTTAATGAAAACTACTCTCTCTAAGTCAACGATTTTAGATATTATGCTGAGAAAATATTAAGGTCTTTATCACGGATGCGGGTATCTTGGCGGAAAACATGTACCGGTAGTGGAAACAGTTTGTGGAGGAGCTCCTCAATTGTCGGATTCGCGTTGACCTTCCCAGAAACCTCAGATTGGGAACTATCTGGTGGAGATGCTTCCCCAGGGCTCTCCACAGTGACTATAAGCAGCTGTCGTAGTTATCACTGTCGTTGGAGATTATGATAGTCCTATTAGTGTAGACGACATAACTGACATAGCAGACGTTGTCACTGATTGCCATGCCATTGCAGATAGAGTGGCAGCGGCTGCTCGTGATGGAGCCACAGTGCAATGTAGACGTTGCCATGTGTCATCATTTGGTTGAACTAACTGCCGATCTTCCTGGCATCCTCTAACTTGGTCACAAGTCAATTGGACCTTTTACCTAAATAATCAACTTCATAGTAGAGGTCTCCCTGACGTTTAACCATTGTGCGAAGAACTCATTTGCCTATGCGTGAACTCCCATTAGCAAAGTATATCAACTGGTGAGGACGGAAAGAATAAAAGGTCGAATTTGCCTATGCGTGAACTCACATTAGCAAAGTATATCAACTGGTGAGGACGGAAAGAACAAAAGGTCGAATTTATTTGCACCTCTTGCTTGCTGGGCCAAGAGTAGTATTGCGATATTGACAAAGGATTTTCAAGTTTCGTTTTAGTCTTCCTTTCATCGTTGCCATTGTGTGCAGTATCTTTCCCTGTTTGCACATAGCTCTTGACGTACACGTTGTCCGGGCTTATAGGCCGTTGTCCACGCAGGATCTTTCTCTCGACGTTCCACCAAAGACTCCATTCGGCATTATCAACGCTCCGCTCCCTCCCTTGGTCAGCAGTAGACTGAGGCCCTGATTTTCTTGCATGCATCCAGTGAAAACGATAGTAGGAGAAACAGATGGGGGTGGGGCGTTATTAGAATTGCCCATTTAGGATTAGCACCTGTCCGAATACTTCGTATTTCACCAGGCATCATTGGTGTTTGAATGGCATATGTACATGGGTACTGTGCCCGAATCTCGCATAGCTACCACCTATATCCGCTTCCACCTGAAACATAAACAATCTAGTCGGAAACTTGAAGTATTCTGGAATGGTATGTTATTGGATCATTGTTTCCATCCCAAATATCTAGGTGTCACCTTGGACCGTACACTCACATTCAAGGAGCAGTGCTTTAAGCTAAAACAGAAGATCTCTTCGAGGAACAGCCTCCTCCGTAGACTGGCAGGGACTAACTGGGGCACCCATCCCCAAACGTTAAGGACAACAGCAATGGCCTTATGCTATTCAGCAGGAGAATATGCCAGTCCTGTGTGGTACAAGTCAGCCCATGCAAAGCAGGTGGATGTAGCCTTAAATGAGAGCTGCAGGATTATTACAGGTTGCTTGAGGCCAACTCTCATCAGTAAAGTGCACTATCTTGCAGGGATTGCTCCACCTGACATCAGAAGAGAAGTGGCTGCAAACAACGAAAGAAGTAAATCATCTGTTATGACCTCACACCCACTCTTCGGATATCAACCTGCTGAGAGGAGATTAAAATCGAGAAAGAGCTTCCTAACAACTACTCAACCATTACAAGGAACAGCAGCAACAGCTCGAGTGGCCGTGTGGAAGGAGAGGACCATCAATCTGTCTGAATGGATGGAACCAAAGGAATCTCTACCTCCTGGTCACACAGAGAACTGGCTAACCTGGAAGTCCCTGAACAGACTGAGGGTGGAAGTTGCAAGATCCAGGGACAACTTATATAAGTGGCATTTTCCGACCAAGACAGTCCTGTGTGATTGTGGCGCAACCCAGACAACACAACACCTCTTCTCCTGTCCATTGTGCCCGTACAGCTGCACAATGAATGACTTGACTGAAGGTAATTCAAGTGCTATCGAAGTGGCTAAGTTCTGGACAGAAACTGTTTGAAGTCGTCTGTTTAACACATACTTTGTACTTCTGACACGAATAAATAAATACCTATATCCGCTGAGAAGGAAAGGATTGTAAGGACGTTGATACCCAGCCAGATAAACCAACACTTCCCAACTAGGTGAATAACTAGGAAACTCTCGGCCCATATCAGTAATGCAATAACACTACTAATCAGTTACACATGTACTAGCAAACAAACATCTAAAACATGATGGTAGGACGAGAATCTCGGATCTCGAGCGTGAACGGTGAAGCTGAGACTAAGTGAGTTCTAGTAACTAACCAATAATATTACCGCACGTCAATTGCGCACAAATAAAAATATTTAAGATCAAAAATAATAATTTTAACATAAGTATATAGTCCTATCTATAATCCACTTTCCAAATGAAAGCATTCGTTATACAAAATTATTCGCAAATAATAATTACTGTAAGTTTCTTCTAATAGTCACCCTGTGACTCGGTTGCAATAAACAGTCTGATATGATCAGGTGTTATTAAATAAATATTGTAATTTATAACAAACAAGCTGTACCCGGCATGCGTTGCAATGCCAATCAAAGAAAGTGTTGGCGTTGAAATTCTGTTTCTTGGAGTGCTTTTGGATACACAACATGTTAACTGCCTCTAAGCTATCGTAAAATGGATTTTCTAATTTAGAACCATTCGTGGAAGCGTGCACAACAACTTTCAAAAGTTTCATCGCTGTCACTCATTTGTTGAATCTACTCGTACGCTACCTGTTGTGAAATGGATTTACTAAGTCGAAACCCTTCCCTGGCGTGTACACAATAACTCATCAATGATTCATAGCAATCGGATGAATTGTATATGCACGTATACACCCCTGTTTAAACGATTCGTGCGCTGTCACTCATTTGTTGAATCTACTCGTGCGCTACCTATTGAGAAATGTATTACTAAGTCGAAGCCCTTCCCTGGCGTGTACACAATAACTCATCAAGGTTTCATCGCAATCGAAGGATGTTATATGAACGCAATAGGGAATTTTGTTGAAACGCTTCGCGCGTCGTCACCCATTTGTTGCATCTACTCTTGCGCTACTTATTGTGAAATGGATTTACTAAGTCTCCTTCCCCGGCGGGTACACAATAACTGATCAATGCTTCATCGCAATCGGATGAATAGTATATGAACGCATACCTGATTTTGTTTAAACGATTCGCGCTCCGTCACTCATTTGTTGAATCTACTCGTGCGCTACCTACTGTAAAATGTATTTACTAAGTTAGAAACCGTCACGTAAGTGTCCACAACATCTCACCCAAGTTTCATGGCTATCGGACTAATGGGATATGAAGACATAAGGGACTGTATTGAAACGCTCCGCATGTCGTCGTTCATTTGTCGAATCTACTCGTGTGCTACCTACTGTGAAATGTATTTACTAAGCCAGAAACCTTCCTTGGAGTGTCCACCATATTTCACCCAAGTTTCACCGCTAACGGCAGAATGGTATATGACCTTATACGGGACTTTGTTGAAACGCTTCGCGCGTCGTCCCTCATTTGTTGAATCAACTTGTGCGCTGCATATTGTATAGTGGATTTACTAAGCCAGAAATTTTCCATGACGTGTATACAACAACTCACCCAAGTTTCATAGCTACGGACGAATGGTACATGAATGCATACGGGACTTGGTTGAAACGCTTCGCGTGTCGTCGCTCATTTGTTGATTCTACTCTTGCGCTACATATTGTAATATGGATGTACTCAGCCAGAAACCTTCCCTGGAGTGTACACAACTTCTCACCCAAGTTTCATCGCAATCGGATGAATGGTATGTGAACGTATACGGGACGTTGTCGAAACGCTTCGCGCGTAGTCACTCATTTGTTGAATATAAACGTGCGCTTCGTATTGTAAAATGGATTTACTTAGTCAGAAACCTTTCCTGGAGTGTACACAACAATTCACCAAGCATTTATCACTATCAGACGAATGGTATATGACTTTATACGGGACTTTGTTGAAACGCTTCGCGTGTCATCGCTCATTTGTTGAATCTACTGGTGCGATACCTATTGTAAAATGTATGTACTAAGCCAGAAACCTTCCCTGGAGTGTACACAACATCTCACCCAAGTTTCATCGCTATCGGACGAATGGTATATGAACGCAAACGTGACTTTGTTGAAATGCTTCGCGCGTCGTAGCTCATTTGTTGAAACTACTCGTGCGCTGCCTATTGTAAAGTGGATGTACTAAGCCAGAAAATTTCCCTGCAGTGTACACAACATTTTACGCAAGTTTCATAGCTATCGGACGAATGGTATATGAATGCATACGGGACTTTGTTGAAACGCATTGCGTGTCGTCGCTCATTTGTTGAATCTACTCGTGCGCTATCTACTGTGAAATGTATTCACTAATTTTGAAACCTTCACGTAAGTGTACACAACATCTCACCCAAGTTTCATCGCTATCGGACGAATGGTATATGAACACATACGGGACTTTGTTGAAATGCTTCGCGCATCGTCGCTCATTTGTTGAATCTACGCGTGCGCTACCTATTGTAAAATGGATTTACTAAGTCAGAAACCTTCCTTGGAGTGTACTCAACATCTCACCCAAGTTTCATCGCAATCGGACGAATGGTATATGAACGCATAGGAGACATACATACCCACCCACAGACAAACTATCACGTTACATTGATTTTTATATATATATAGAAGAAGAAGATAGAAGATAGAAGATAGATAGATAACACCCTATATTATACTACAGCCGTATGCTATTCCCGAGGATATGCACCTCTCTATGCATAATTACATGTGATGATGGCCTCCTCCCTTGTAAAATGTCAATCCGGAGGTAAACTAGTCCCCCGTTCGGATCTCCGGGTGGGGACTACTCGAGAGGGGGTTAACATCACAGAAGTGACAAAGAGGAAATCTGACATTCTACGGATCGGAGCGTGGAATGTTAGAAGTCTGCTAGGAAGTGGAAGGTTAGAAAACTTAGAAAGGGAAATGGATAGGTTGAGGTTGGATTTGCTTGGGATTAGTGAAATGCGCTGGCAGGAAGAACAGGATTTTTGGTCAGGAGACTATAGGGTCATTAGCACTAAATCAAAAAATGGCCAAGCAGGGGTTGGTCTCATATTGAGTAGGAAACTTGGACAGCGGGTGGAATATTATGAGCAATATAGTGAACGGATTATTGTAGCAAAAATCAATACTAAACCTACCTGCACCACAGTGGTACAAGTCTATATGCCTACCAGTCAAGCTGATGATGAGGATGTTGAAAAGGTCTACGAAGAAATAGACGAAATTCTGAGGTATATCAAGGGTGATGAAAATGTTATAGTAATGGGAGATTGGAATGCTGTGGTAGGAAAAGGGAGAGAAGGGAAGATAGTAGGAGATTTCGGATTAGGTGAAAGGAATGATCGAGGAAGCAGGCTGGTAGAATTCTGCACCGAGCATGAATTGGTCATAGCTATCACCTTATTCAATAACCACAATAAAAGAATATATACATGGATGAGACCAGGAGATACAGGGCGTTACCAAATCGACTTCATTATGGTCAAGCAGAGGTTTCGAAATCAGATTTTGGATTGTAAAACATATCCTGGTGCTGACATAAACTCTGACCACAATCTGGTTGTAATGAAATGCAGATTAAAGTTGAAGAAACTGAAGAAAAGTCAAAAGCCAAAAAGGTGGGCAATAGACAGACTGAAAGAGAAGGATGTAAACGAAAGATTCAAGAAGAGTATAAAGGAAGGACTAATGAAAATCCCTAAACAAACTTCAATTGCAGACGAATGGGCACTTTTGAAGAATGAAATAACAAAATCCGCAGAAGAAAACATTGGTAGGAAAGAAAGAATAGGTAGAAAACCGTGGATCACTCAGGATATACTAGAATTGATGGATGAAAGGCGGAAACACAAGAATGTAAGAGATGAAAAGGGGAAAGCAGAATACAGACGTCTGAGAAATGAGGTTAACAAGAAGTGCAAGGAAGCGAAAGAAGAATGGTTGAAAGAGAAATGTGCAGGTATAGAAAATTGTCTGAAATTAGGAAAAGTAGACACAGCTTATCGAAGGATTAAGAATACTTTTGGGGAAAAGAAGACTAAGTTCTGTAATATTAAGGACACAAATGGAAAGCCTGTAACAGATAGGGAAGAAAAGGTTGAGAGATGGAAAGCTTACATAGAGAGTTTGTATAAGGGAAAGGAGATTGAGAATCATGTAATGGAAAGGGAGGAGGAAATTGATGAGGATGCGAAAGGAGATTTAATATTGAGATCAGAATTTGATAGAGCTTTGGAAGACTTAAGCAGGAACAAAGCACCAGGCATAGATGATATACCGATTGAGTTGCTACGCTGCATAGGAGATGAAGGTCTGATCAGGTTATTTCACTTGGTATGTAGGATTTATGAGACAGGTGAGGTACCCCCTGATTTCAAGAAGAATGTAATCATCCCTATACCAAAGAAAGTGGGAGCTGACAGATGTGAAGATAACCGTACAATTAGCTTGATTACTCATGCTTCAAAGATTCTGTCTAGAATAATTTACAAGAGGATTGAAAGACAGATAGAAACTGAGTTGGGTGAAGACCAGTTTGGTTTCAGGAGAAATGTAGGAACAAGGGAAGCTGTACTAAGTCTTAGGCTGATTTTAGAAGGTAGAATAAGGAAAGATAAGAGAACGTTCATGGCTTTTGTAGACTTAGAAAAGGCTTTTGATAACGTTGATTGGACTAAATTGTTTGACATTTTGAAATCGATTGGAATAAAGTACAGGGATATGAGGGTGATATACAATCTATACAGAAACCAGACAGCAGTCATTCGAGTTGAAGGACATGAGAGAGAAGCTGGTATTCAGAAAGGTGTAAGGCAAGGCTGCAACTTATCACCCATACTTTTCAATCTTTACATTGAACAAGCAATGAAGGAAATTAGAGAAAAATTTAAAGTGGGAGTGAAGATTCAAGGAGAAATAATTTCAACTCTGAGATTTGCTGATGACATCATCATCTTGGCCGACAAGCCTGAGGATTTGAATGAGTTTTTGAATGGTATGGACTCCGTCTTACGGAAAGAATTCATGATGAAAATTAATAAATGTAAAACAAAAATACTGGAATGCCGCCGAAATAAATCAGAAACCTCTATGGAGATCAAATTGGCATGTGAAAAGCTGAAGGAAGTAGGAGACTTCTGTTACTTAGGAAGCAGAATAACCAGTGATGGACGAAGCAAAGAGGATATAAAAAGTAGGTTGGCTCAGGCAAAGAAAGCATTTCTACAAAAAAAGGAATCTGCTGACATCGAATATAGCTTTAGGTATTAGGAAGTCATTTTTGAAAGCCTTTGTCTGGAGCGTGGCGCTCTATGGAAGTGAAACTTGGACTATTGGTGCAGCAGAAAAGAGGAGAATTGAAGCATTTGAAATGTGGTGTTACAGGAGAATGATGAAGATCAGATGGGTAGATAGGGTTACAAACAAAGAGGTATTAAGACCAGTGGGAGAGGAGAGATGTTTCTGGCGACTGCTAATGAAGAGAAGAGATAGTTTGGTAGGACACATACTAAGACACCCAGGAATAGCAAGCTTAGTTATGGAAGGAAGGGTCGAGGTTAAGAACTGTAGGGGTAGACCAAGGTTAGAATATGTTAAACAGATTGCCTCGGATGTAGGGTGTCGGAGCTATGTAGAGATGAAACGATTAGCTCAGGACAGGGAGGCATGGAGATCTGCATCAAACCAGTCAAAAGACTGAAGACTCAAACAACAACATTATACATTTATCGACTTTAAAAAATATCAACATTAATATGAATAAGAATTATTAAATTATTAAAGTATTTACATAAGTTGAATTATCATGTCCAGCACGATATTCTAACAAATATTTAAAAGATCATGCGTGATCTAACAATCTCACTGCATTTCTGTCTACTAAAACATTTCCTTTAATACTGTTCACAAACAATGTTTTAACCTGCATTTAATGGTTTCTGTCAAGATCAATAGAACCTTCGTAACAAACAAGCTAATTATGGCTCTGTAATGGCCTGTTTGCCCTTGATGAATGCAGTACCTTTGCATTTGTCTGTTGGCACAGGCTAGAGTAAAATGTGGCTTTGCACCGAGGTCTCAGTCTCACTCATGGCTGTGATTATATGGAAGCTACTGAGGTATGGGTGGTGCTTAGTAATGACATCCAGGGCACAGACAATGCCTGTGGATGCTGTGAAAGGTTCTACTCATAGGGTTAGTACTGCTGTTCTGACTCAGTGAGGAAAGCAATGGCAATCTGCCTCACTCCTCATCTTGCCTAGTACGCCTCAATATAGCTCTGCCTTGGGTTTTTGTGGGTATATACCCACATAACCTAACGGCGGTGCTTTTTGAGGATCCAACCAGCCTTCGGGCTGACTACCTAACAGACATACAATGTCAATATCAATCAGTAATTACGATATACCTGAAGAACGATGCGGGACTAATCTGTTACCTTATTAAATTTCGTGGATCTCAGTATTACACTTTACTGACAGGTGCAACACAAATAAATACTCAGATGTCAGTTAACTTCTTCAACATACTGTATCAAACAATTTGCTCTTACAGGCAATACACTTATAAATCTTCCTATACGGCGAACAACTTCTCAATAGTGCGTTAACTACACGCATACATTTCTCAACACATTCCTTTCCTTCCGACGATAATAATGCACGGTATTCTTCCACTAAAAACCCATCTTATTACATTCCAAACATGTATAAGAATCAGTGACCCTACTAGATAATCACCAACCTGTGAAATACCTTTCATGGTGCACTCTAACAACTCCCCTCCACAAACTAATTACCTTCGTGCTCTATAAACTTCAATAACATTTCTGTTCACTTCATTACATTATTGTACTACATTCCACTTTGCTTCATTTGACAAAATTCCGTCAATAACCTTCATAACATAATACTATCCACGTTACAATAATAATATCAACATTAATAGACTTTAGTCCGCTCGTTTTCGTATTTAATAAATATAAAATATTTCCTCCCTTTCTGGTATTCCTTAATGAATTAATTATTCAATTACAAATGTGTTTCGGTTTCAAATAAACCTCAGAGTGATCTACAAATCACCTGGTCTATGGTTTCGTAATCACCAATTACTTCAATACAATTGTTTCTAAAGTTAGGCATCATCTTGACTCTATCTGTCAACGTTAAGATCCTAATTTCATTTATTTCACCGTTATGTTAGTCACCAATGACTATAACAATGTCATGTTTAATCATATTCTGATATTGGAATTGTTATACTTCAAAAAGTATTTTATTAATATTACACTTATTTTATGACACATTAAATTATTTATAACAAATACTTCAGCATATTTTACTTATGCTTTCTCTATTAAACGATGCGATCTAGCAATATTGACGCATACTACATGTATTTACGCATTCTATCGAAGCATTCCATTTATAAAACAGTTTCGTTTTTAAGTGAGTATATTAAAAACGTGTCAGCAAAATTAAAATATGAAAAATTTAAAATCCAAACAATAGTTAAAATGCGTCAAAAACGACACACGCTGACGTAGCATAAAATTTACAATTAAATGTATAAACTTGACAACATAATAACATGGGTTATGAATAAAGAAAAATCTACATATAAGTTGGTCACATCTGAAATACCCCTAAAATACAACAAACTACTGAGATATTAGTACAATCTTTCGTCTACCTTCGTGCTGATCAGCTGTTGCGGTACCTGGCCTGATATGTAAGATGTTTCTCCCCTGGCTTGGCACGCGTCTGTCGTGCGCTAGGAAACGGGTTCCTCCTTGCTTGGGAGAAATCAGCTGGGCAGCTCTCTCCCCTGCGTGAATACCTGGCTGTGTGGCCTCGAACCTCGCCAACGGGTCTTCAGGCTTCTCGATTAATAATCTGGAAACTCGTAACCGGGTCGAACGAACTCTTCTGACGGCTGGCCTCTGGTCGCATTTCTTCAACATCGTAGATTGAATGTCTATTGTTGAAATCTCCCAAGTTGGTAATGGAAATCTGTATAGTATCATTGTTGGTAAATTCAGATTACTGCTTGATAGAATTGCAGTTGTAGAATCATGAACTCATTGTTGTCTGGTCCATTCTGAATTTCCACTCCGTGAATGTAGATCAACTTCCCTCCATTGGATTTAGTGCTGCATTACAATCTTCATAACAATTTCAAATTTAGAACTTCCCCCCTGACTTGAAATATTTATCATCATAATAGCTTGATAAATATGCTTTATAACAGATTCTTCTTTGCAGCAGTTGATATAGAATAGGCTACTCGTAATGCTGTAGTAGTATGTATAGTTCAATAATGAAAGCTTCTTCTTGTGAGCAACGAATTGTAAACTGTCGATTCCTGTTTCAAATTACTGCTTTTCATTTATTGCCGGCATCTCCTACTGTTCCTCGGCAAGTGTGGCGTCTCCTCCGGCCAAGTATTATCTCCTTGCCGTACCTCGCTTATACATGTGAGCTCTTCTCGGACGATCAGTGACACAGGTCCACTCTGTACTTGTCGCTGTGAAGGAATGAATTCTGCGCTCTTCATTGCCGCGCTCTTGACTGTCTGAAATGGCGGACTAGCCTCAAACACAGTCCTAATTACTGTAATTCGCTCATATCTTTTCTTCCATTCATAAATATTTAATTCTGTTTTGATAAAAAAGTATCATTTCATCTTCGCTAACTGTAGAAGGGCTTATATCGTTTTATATATTAAAATGTAATATAATAGAGATTCCCTCAATATTTTTGTGGTTCATTCTGATAGGCTCCTGAGTTATCAAGAAAAACTCATTGTTCTAGCCTCTTATCAAAGTGTCGTGTGCACGATTTTGTTATTGTCGACTCGGCGAACAAAAACCGGTCTTAGGCCTGCTAACTTGAAGCCTTGGTCATATTCCTGTGTCTGAAGATTGGACTCTCCCTTGGTTAAAATAATATTCACTGAAATATTTCCAAATTTAATTCTCTAAAAGTGCTTCAAATTTTTCCAAAACTCGTCAACATATTCCATTCACCTCATAAAATAGTTACGTGAATAAAATATTGTTCCATTCCTAATTTCCATTTCTTGCTTCATTTTGGTGCGCAAGTCGGTTTGATCCTCGGCTCCTTCAATGCCTTAAGTCGAACTGAATTCAAGTTCAGTACCGTTAGATCAAGGGCCAGGGCAAACCCCCATAGGCAGGATAGAATATTACCTACAGATTATCTACCTTACATCTAGGTGATTGCGCATGCAAGGGTGTAGTTGGATATTGGGAAGTGGGTTATACAACAATTACATAGTCCATTGCCTCGCCAAGATTGCATTTGTTGGGGGAATCAGCTTGGCACTGCTGAGACTAGCACGTCCATAATAACAATCGTGTAGGGTCCCTTGAACAAGGGCTGCATTCTGACCACCCAATGTGTCCTGCTACCAAATCTCCTCAGCCAGAGTGGGGAGCCAGACCTCCGAAGCAGAGACTTCTCCTTTACCTGGATATCACATATGGTCGTCAATCACACGACCCACTGCTGCAACAGTCATCCTAGAAAACTAGGGAGACATGTAATTAATCATCCATCCCCTCGGTGAGCCCAGGGGGATGTGCTTACACTGTTTTTCTTTTACTGCGCTAGTGTAAGTGGGTGTTGAATACACCTGGTATTCCTTTCTAGAGTGTATTTAAAATTCATGTTGTAGTTAGCAGAGTGTTTGGAGCCACCTTGGTTGGGTTAAAGCTGTTGGCTAAGGGCTTCCACGTAGGTTGTTGCGGGTGGCACCTGTGTAGTGTATCCCTGTGTTGCTGGCCGCTGGTTGTTAGGCTACTCTTGCCCTTCATTGGCCTTACCTAAATAGGATATCCCGTGATGTCGGGTTTTTGGTAGAGTGATCGACGTCGTGACGTCCAAGACTCCATACTAGTTAGTTACTAATTCACGAAAACCACTGGGTCAGCTGCAGAAAGCACTTGATAAAGTCGTTAGTAGTTTTGACAACCTATCCCGTGTTACCATAGCAACAGGCCACTATCAATTAGGAATAATCAACTGTTTAGCGACAGTGGTGTTATTTTGCAGAACCCTTCTCTTGTAGAAATTACTAGAAGTTCCCTATTCAATATTTTCAATTGCCGAAATATCCAATTCGTCGAGATGAATTCATTCGTGCCACTCCAGGGGCGGATTGAACATCAAATGGAAATTTGTTTGTTTATGTGAATGATTTTCACTAAAGTGTTTGATAAATTTAATGTACTGTATTTATTTATTTCCATACCATACTGTATTTCCATATCTTTTATAATTCATTCACAGATGCGCAACATTTAAGCATCTAGGTGTGTTTTGAAATAGAAGGGAGAGATTCAATCCTGAACTCATACCGCTTGGATGTGTCTCACAAGGTATGCTTTCGGACCTCCCGACGAAAATCCTCACGTAACTTTCTGGGCTGAAGAAGCATGAGGCCAAAGTAATTGATGTGAAGTGCGGCATGTCGCAATCATCCGCTGCCCCTAAAACAAGGGGTGCGCACCTGTACTGGAACCGGAGCTAAAGGGAGTGTGGTGTTGCTCTAACCAACACCACCTAGAGAGAAAGCCTTACGATATGGAATTGACGTGTGAGTGACGTCACGGAGGACCGGCCATGAAAATTGAGACAAAACATTCGAGTTATGGAGGTTATGGTGTCGTTTCCGCATGTTGTGTTTCGTGTTTACAGTTTCAGGTACTGATTTTCTGCGAATTCCTACCCGGTTATAATTAATGGTTATCAGTGTAGTGTAAAATTATGCCTTATAAGTGCAGTGTACCAAATTGTATATGCAATTATGCTAATGGACCGAAAGTAAACGTTTTCTCTTTCCCTAATGATGAAGGTAGAGACGAAATGGATTCGAGCCATTCACCGCAAGGATTCCTACGAAATATTCCATGGTACGTGTTACATCTATTATGCTCCAATTCTCACAAGTTTAGTATAATGGGAGGAAGGAACCTTGTAACAAGTCTCTTTTCTTGTAGGTGTGTGGGCTCCATTTCAAGCCACATAAGATTGAATGGAGCACTAGTATATATGATGAAAAGAATGCAAAGCTAGTTACTGCACCGTTGTATAAATCGAGACTTATTAAATGTTAGTAAGCAGATAGTCCTACCTTTAAATTTTAGCATAGGCTAGCTCCTCTGTTCGAAAATTCATTTAGATGTAGAAATCAGAATATTCTAACCTAAATTATGTGCTATAGGCTACTGTCATAGGTTAGGTTTATTTGTTTTATGGGGGCTATCAATTTCAAGTGGGAGGTGTAAGTGGATAGTATCTCATTTCTATTGGAGTTTAAATTGCAAGAACTGCACGAGGTTAGAGACCGATAACCTGTAGCAGGTCCTGATTAATCTATTTTTTTATCTATTGAAGTAATCTCATTCATTAGATTTCTTATTGGGATGGGGAAAGTGGTGTGTGTGAGTCAGGTTGGTGATTGAATACATTTAGAATAAGTACCGGTAGTGTAATTAATGTAATGCAAGGTGATCAAATGATTGTATCGCAACTTAAACGCCTTAGGAGTCCTCTTCAGGAACCAATAACGACCACCTCGCCTCATAGTTTTTAACAACAATTATACATCCGCCTTAGTCAATACATAAACGAAAGAAAATATAAGTTAATTAGATTTGCTCCTGGTTCATGTTTCAGGGATTAATTGCTTTTATCCCCTTCATCAGCCAATATTAATACCTGAAGAAAATTATAAAATAGCATAGCACTCAAAAAAACAAATGGCTATTAGACTTAATATGGTGCACCATATAAGTAGGCCTAGGTCACAGAAAAATATTTTAAAGCATAGAGCAAAACTAAAAAAAATATGAGACGGTGATGATATTCAGCCATCAAACACAAGCTAACATATACGTAGAGAACCAGTGGACAGTTCATTCACATATCCGCTCCAAAACACAAGTCAACTTGACTTGGCTAGATAGGTGGAAAACAATCGACGGTAACAGTGAATGAAGGTAGAACGCGCGATAAAACTCTCCACAATACTTGAATTAGCCAAAATACCTTATGAAACGCTGGGAAATAAACCAGGGAACGATGTTTTAGTAGATATTCCCTCCTCCGATGTCTGTGACCCACCCAGCCATCCCAAATAGGTACATGTCTTACATAGCGAAAATTGCAGCTGTCAGCGCCATTATTCTCATCGATCGTTATCAAAACAGTACCATAACAGTACTGCCAACCTCGCGCTTACGGTAGTATGAAAAACAAAGAAGGGCCCAATTCAGTCGCTAGTGCGCATCATTCGTGCGCACCACTCAATTCATAGATAGTGCGCCCAATTGAATTGTTTATTGATCATGGATTGTGGAAATTGCCTCCCAAAGGCCGCACCTGCCCCCGACCTTCTAACCTTCGTTTTGTCCAATCCAATGGTTTTTGACAATGGTTACAGCCAACGCGTCCAGATCAATGGTTTTGAGTCCACCGTGCCCTGCCAGCTGCGCGCGGCCACACCTACCCCCGACCTTCTAACCTTCGTTTTGTCCAATCAAATGGTCTTTGACAATGGTTACAGCCTAGCGTGCCGAGATCAATGAGTTTTGAGTCAGTCGTGCCCCGCCAGCTGCGCGCGGTCACACCTACCCCCGACCTTCTAATCTTCGTTTTGTCCAATCCAATGGTTTTTGACAATGATTACAGCCTAACGCGCCCAGATCAATGAGTTTTGAGTCAACCGTGACACTACATCAGTGGTTATTGCTCGTATGTTTTTTTTTAAGTGAACTGTTTAGTCGGTGGTTGGCACACTCTTGAACACTTTTACCAACCATGTTCAATAATATGTACTTACAGTGCTCATAGTCGATGATGAAAATGTCCTCCCTCTCTTGTAACGCACAACTGACATTTTCTGATGAAAGAATGGACAACAATCTCATCTAAAAAGATGGTATATTGGCTTTTACAGCCAGTGAATTAAAACTCAGCAATTCTTCTAGGTTTGTGCCGTGTCTTGTATGGTGTTTCGCCAAGGACACCAAGCTGGCTCATCAGCAGGCTCTTGGTGTCCCCGTTCTGTAAGAACACAGCGTTGTCTGTTAAAATGCTTATTATTTACAGAGCCTGTTTTTTTAATCGTTTAGCGAGCCTCCTAATTGTACTGGCATTAGGCACAGGTCTTCCTGGAAACTTGATTCGAAATTTTCATCCTGTTTCACAACAAGACTTTCTGCTTTTCATTTACGAATTATGGATATACACACTTTCGTGCAATGTGAATTGGTGTCTAGGCATGACCAACAATCACAGTAATCACAATACTAACGTCTAAACTTTGCAGATACACATCCATATGAATGACAAAACATGTGTGAACTAACGATATGAGTCAGCGGAGCGGGGTATTGCGAGGTCCACTCGCTCCGCACCTGACCAGCCAAATGACGCCACAGTTTGTCGCGATTTTCGGGGCGCACCAAGATAATGACCATGTAGTTCAATTAATATTGTGTTACTTGATCCAATTCTGTGCATGGCTAATTACTAATCTATAAGTATAGCAGTGGCGACTGGCGGATAATTGTTATGGGTTTTAACCTTTTTCATTGGGGGGGGGGGGGGGGGGAGAGACTGCTTGATATCAAAGAATACTGTATTCAATTGCGCGGTAAACCGATTGCCGCAGTTCAGAGAACATCACATTGTCACTGAATCACCGGATTAAATAGTTAGGCTACATGAAAACCTCTACAAGAACAAAACAACATAAGTTATAATACGAGTGCGAGAAAGAACCGTGAGTGTCACAAGCATGCGCAACATTGCAAGACATGAGTTAGTATCGGCAGTTGACGGAGCATCTCAGATGTCTCCATCCACTCCTCGGCTCCCTTGTTGCAATCAGCGGACAACGACCAGCCGAGTTAACTGTTGGGTTAGGACCTACTCGGTCTAGCATCTCAGCCATACCCTTCACTATTGAGATATGGTCGGTGCTCGGGCCTGGTTCCTAGCCGGTTGGCGCGTTTTGCTTTCTCAGACATTTCACAGTAACTTTCTATAAGATTTCCTGAATTTATTAAAGAACAGAATTATGAAATCCTATACATATAAAGGCCGGCCCCGTGGTGTTGGGGTAGAGCGCCTGCCTCTCACCCGGAGGCCCCGGGTTCGATCCCCTGCTCCGTCAGGGATTTTAAAACTGACGTGAGGGTTGGAACGGGGTGCACTCAGCCTCGTGAGGACAATTGAGTAGCTGTCTGACAGTGAGACAGTGCCCCGGTCACGAAAACCAAGATTAACGGCCGAGGGGACCCGACGCGCTGACCACGCGTCACCCCAAAATCTGCAGGCCAATTGGCTGGGCAGCGGTCGCTTGGTAGGCCTAGGCCCTTCAAGGGCTGTAGTGCCACGGGGTTAGTTTTTTATACATATAAAAGGAAACGTACAGCTTTTATTACTAAAAATATTATTACGGTATTAATTGTTTTTCTTGAATTAATCTGGTCGTTGTGCAATACTGCAACCTTATTACTGACCACCACTGAAGTATAGGAAGAATGTTGCACTGAACAAATTTTTATTTGTACAGATTTTTAACAATGGACTGAATGAAGTCTTGCAAGTTTCTTTAAGAATGTTACACCTATTTTCATTGGAAAACGTTAATGTAGGCCTATTTTAAAAGTTTTAATCTAATGTAGTATGATACGTGAATGAAAATCCACATGATACGTGCAAGAGAGTATTTTTAGAAAGTGTTCGCATAAGGACTGTTGAAGGTGCATATGCCGAAAAATTTATCCACCCTATAAATAATATAATATTAATTCTAAATGAAAGTAGAACGCGGTTTATACACTTGCATCAGCATTGAAATGAGGAAACGTGGTCAATACTGCACCTCATATAAGTTAGGCAATGTGCTTAAGTACATAAATATGTGTTTTTATTTATTGCTCTTTTTATAAATGGTTGCTATGTTCTGACAGTGCTTGCGTCTCGTTGAACTGTCAACAAGGCGTACCCGAGCGGCACACACTGTTGATTTAAAAAAAAATCATCGGGACGTGTTTGCTGTAACCATTGTAAAAAACTATTGATCTGGATGCGTTAGGCTATAACCATTGTCAAAAACCATTGGATTAGACAAAAGGAAGGTTAGAATGGTCGGGTGTAGGTTCGGCCTAGGCGCGTGCAGCTATCGGGGCACGGTCGATACAAAACCAATTGATCTGGGTGAGTTAGGCTGTAAACATTTTCAAAACCACAGTTATGCAGGGGGAAAAACCAAATATTTATCACAGTTGATCATAGAACCGTCGATTGAAATTACAGATCGTTATGAGCCAATTTCCGCAATCCATGGTGAAGAAACGATTCGATTCGGTGCACGATGTAATGAACTGAGTGGTGCGCACGAATGATGTGCACTAGAGACAACTGGGCGCTTCTTTGCTTTTCATTGTACTATAAGGGCGAGGTTGGCAGAACTGTCATTTATTTATTGATTGGTGCCTTTATTGTGGCGAAGTTAGGGCTCTAGACCCTCTCATACACTTAACCACACACAGTGCAACTTACATGAATACTCAAATATGATATACTTAACCTACCAAACTTAAATACTAGGAAAACTTAAATACTAGAATTAAATTAAATTAAATTGGTGACTGCGTGATATTAACTAAGCTATACAATTTAAATGACATACATTTTTAACAAAATTATACTATGGTCATTCACTCACACATTCATACACAAATTGTTCTAGTTGGCCTACGGATTCAAGAGGAAATCTTTACGTGCACGTTTTGAAAGTTATTAGGGATGTACAATTTCTAACGTCACGAGGACAATTATTCCAAATTCTAGTTCCCGACATGAGGAAAGAGTTACTGAAGGCAGATGAATGATGTAGAGGAATTGCAATTATAGATCCAGATCGTGTGTGACGATCATGAAAGGAAGAAAGAAAACTAAAATTACAAGAGAGATAGTGAGGTGTACTTTCATTGAGAAGTCGATAGATGAGGGTACATATGAGCAGGTTTATTTGTTGTTCTACTTTTAGCCAGGAAAGTAAATCATAAAAAGGAGACACGTGTGAGGAAAATTTAAAGGAGAAAATAAACCTAATGCAGGAATTTAAAGCTCTGTTTTGATGACGATTGATTTGAACAATAGCGCTGACAGCAGTAATTTTCGCCATATAAGTCGTGGACCTATTTGGGATGGCTGGGTGGATCACAGACAGTGGAGGAAGAAATATCTACTAAAACATCGCTCCCTGATTTATTTCTCATCGTTTCATAAGGTATTTTGGCTGATTCATGTATTGTAGAGAATTTCATCGTTCGTTCTATCTTCATTCAGAGCTACCGTTGATTTCAATTTGAATCGTCACTACTGAACCTCATATGCGTGCTCAAGTTTGTAAATATGTGTTTTTATTTATTGCTACTGTATTTTAAAAACGGCTGCCATGTTTCGACAGCGCTTGCATCTCGTTCAACTGTCATCAAGGCTAACTCTAGCGGCACGCACTGGGGTGCACATATTGTTCCCAACGTGTGAGATCTAAAATCACTGTTGATAAAAAGAAGTGGGATACAATATCACTCTTGATCAAAACAAAATCATCGGGACGCGTTAGGCTGTAACCATTGTCAAAAAACATTGGATTGGAAAAAACGAAGGTTAGAGTGGTCGCGTGCAGCTAGCGGGGCACGGTTCACACAAAACCATTGATCTGGACGCGTTATGCTGTAACCATTGTCTTGGACAAAACGAAGGTTTGAAGGTAGGGTGTAGGTGCGGCCTTGGCAGCGCGCGGTTTACACAAAACCATCGATCTGGACGCGTTAGGCTGTAACCATTGTCAACACCATTGGATAGGACAAAACGAAGATTAGAATGGTCGGGGATAGGTGCGGCCTTGGCCGAGCGCAGCCAGTGGGGTACGGTTGACAAAAAACCATTGATCTGGACGCGTCAAAAACCATTGGATTGGACAAATCGAAGGGTGTTGGTGCGGCATTGTACCATAAGGGCGAGGTTGGCAATACCGGTTTGATGATGATTGATGTGGACAATGGTGGCCACAGCTGGAATTTTGCCTGTATAAGTCGTGATCCTTTTTGGGATGGCTGGGTGGGTCACAGACAGTGGAGGAGGAAACATATTTTAAAACATAATTCCCTGATTTATTTCTCATAGTTTGATAAGGTATTTTGGCTAATTCATGTACTATAGAAAATGTTATCGCTCGTTCTACTTTCATTCAGTGCTACCAATATAATAGGGAATACAACAATTTTGTGTTGAAAAGTGGAAAGGATCTTTTGAAAAGGCTATATTTATTTAACTAGTGATAGGCTGTAACCATTGTCAAAAAACATTGGATTGGACAAAACGAAAGTTAGAGTGTTCATTTTTTTTTTTTTTTTTTTTACAAAACAGCACAGTTTGTGTAACGTAGAAAATATGAGAACAACATGTTTTTGCAGATGACTCACTGTATTCTGTTCAAAACAAACTGGGAATTAGCATGTTTTATGTATTGTCGGGTATGCCATGCTTGATATTATAAATATTGCAATATGAAAACTACTCTAGGGTTACTCTGTATCAAGTGTTTGTAACTAAATTATTACCACATCATCATGCCCCTATATGAATCATCAACAACAACAAGTTTCCTTTTTTGTAAATGTTTTCATGGCTCATGACTTCTGCTCTGTTCCATTTCAGTGGGTAACCTTTTCTGTCATAGGCATGCTACTAGCCTGTTTTCTTATCACGGATGAAAACTTTCTGTGGCTAGTTGTTGTTGTTGTTGTTGTTGTTGTTGTTGTTTTGTTAGTGGGTTAGGACATCACTGTCATCAGCCATGTGTACTTGGATATGGGTAGAATTTGTATGTGTGTATTGTTATGCTAGAATTGGGAAGGTCAGGTACCGGTATTGTAGTTTTAAGGGGAGGAACTACGAGGTCATCTGACCTTGGGAAGGAGGTGACCATGGTCTTCTGCTAGGAACAATCCCAGCATTTACCTGGAGGAGAAAGGAGAAATCGAACCCACTTCTTCTCAGTTCAGTTTTAACTCATGAGGCTGAGTGAATTTCGTTTCACACTCAAATCAGAATTGTATTTTTAGGGGCAGATGACCTCGTAATTTCGCCCCTTAAAACAACAATAATCATCAATAACTAACTAGAATTATATTTCTCGGCAGAGATGGGAATCAAACCTTTGGACAGATGTGATTGACTATACTGTAGATATTAATTTCCGTTTTAACTGTTACAAATTAATTAGTTATTTGTTGTTGTGTAGTCGACATCTCACGTTAAAATGGGGTGAATATTTTTCAAGTTTTCTATTGAATTCTTCTATATATCGCATTTATTGAGACATCAGTGTTTTCGGTCAAGTTCACACTCGCAAGGTTCGAAATGCATACTTATCGATTATGATCGAAAACGTCGATTTATTAGCTAGAGTAATGTATCGATCGCATCAACTTCTGACCATATGTTTCATTTATGGTTACGTTATTCGCGTCTGTAGAACGTAATTTGACACATAAACACTCAGTCGCGTTTCCTCACAGGTTGTTCATAGCAGCCATGCTGGGTAGCGCGCTCGGTAACGGCCGGAAGGCTATGACGTCATAAATTGTATCGCAAGGCTTTCTCTCTAGGTGGTGTTGGTTCAAGGCTAGTAAACTACAGAGGTTGCCTCAATATGGAGCTCTTAGGCGAGGGGATCACGGAGGGAAGGGAAAGGACGTGACGTCACACGTTTCCTCGTAGCGCGCGAGGTGCGAGATATGCAAGGAAAGTCAACTTATATTGTATGGATTGCAGTGGTTTAAACACGTGTTTTAAGCCCTTTTGTTTATAATCATGCCAGGCCAAAGTTGTGCTGTGGCAGTTTGTCACAGTTATTATAAAGTTGGAAATGACTTGTCGTTTTTCACGATGCCTAAAGACGCATGCCTTAGCAATCAGTGGATTGCTGCATGTAAGCGAAAAGATCATTGCAACGCTCAAACAAGTAGGATATGTTCCCTGCACTTTACGAGTGAAGACTTCGAATTAGACTACAGGGCCGAATTGCTTAATATAAAGCCAAGATTTCCAAGGAATCTAAAACCAAATGGTAAGTGAGCCTAGCTGGCCTACTCTTAAGTTTTGATGACCTGCTAGGATGATTTTAAAGCTGTTAATATTTTTGACATATTTCGTACATGGTATCAGGGGCGTGTATACAAATTTTCGAGGGGGGGGGGGGAGGGGCTGACTATCGTGGAAAATTGTGAGTACTTAATGAATTTTCTATTATAGCCTATGGAGTATGAATGGAAAATATCTAAATGGGCTACTTGTCAATTTATAAAGCAGAAAGGTAAAAACTCATTTCCTTTTACAAATTGATAATTATTTCTTAAAAGTAGACTACTGTGAAATACATTGTATGTTGTACCCAAGTTGGCTTTCTTGGGGGAGGATCTGAAGCCCCCTCAGTCCCTTCCCCCCCCCCTTATATACACCCAGGCATGGTATTTTGTTTTTGGACAAGATGGAAAATTTCATGAGTAATTCTCTTTGTATTGGTAAAAATTATTTGCAAATATTACAGAAAGCAGTCATCCTTTCAATAAAATCCCTTCGACTTCTGTTCCGAGATATGGCCCGTAGGCATAATACAAAGTACATTCTCACACATAGGCTAAATCAAGATGTACTGGAAAACCTCTTTTCACAATTGCGAACCCGTGGTGGCTCCCCTTGACTGCATTTACAGACTGAGGATGATTATTTTAGGAAAAAAATCCTGGAGTTGTTCAAAAGCAAACCAACACTGCTGATCCAGATTCAGATGAATATGTAGTTGCTAAAGCACTAAACAAAGCTGGCATAGTGTCTGAATCAAGTAACGTGCTTCCAGAACCAACCTTAGGGAGCAATGTTCAACCTGCGTCCATCATTGCCAATATCATGGAACAAAGTGAGGAAGATGGCAAGGCTTATGTTGCAGGTTATGTAGCCCACAAGTTCCAAGGTAAATTTCCACAACTTGGGTACTTAACCTATGGAATGCAAACTTAACACGATTATGCATTACCAACCTGAATTAAACACTTGTCATACGGTGGTATGACCGATCCCTCAGAAACTTGGCTAAACCTGTTCCGGCACATTTCAGCAAAATTCGTCACATTTCACGGAAAATACGGATTTCAACGAGGCAAGAACGTTCTAAGAAGAACGACAGATTTTGTGTCGAGAGAAGTTTCTGATGTACCGTCTGGTGGGGTTGAGGCAGCTGTGATAACAATTTTCTTCATCAGATTGAAACATTCCAATTCTATCTTGCATAAGAAGTGGTAATTGGAAGTCACTAACACCCACGATACTGCTACCGAGTCTAGGCGAATTTCCAAGAAATTCAAGAAGATCACAACATAAAATGTAAGTAGGCTACATTCAGTTATTTTATCACCCATTTAGGCTACCAATAATTTCATGAGAATAAACTGTTCTTTGCGTACTCAACAGCTGATGTTGACAGTTTCGTTACGTTCCCCACATGGCGCGTTTGGTATCTTGTGACGTCATCCGCCTTGTGAGCGCTGATTGGTGAGTGAAAATTGAGGCAACCTCTGTAGTTTATAAGCCTTGGTGTTGGTTAGAGTATATTAGGTAGGTCATTCCCACCCGCTGCGCTCTCATTGGCTCACCGCTCGTGACGCGGACGGGAGGGCTCCTCGGGCTAGCAGCAGCTAGGTGCCTGCAGTTCAACAGTAGCCCCAAGGATGGTACACTCAATAATTCACAATACCTCAATAAATTATTGGTCCAATGAAAGTAAATGATAATCGAAACTGTACATGTAATAAATTATAAATAAGGTACAGTATTAAGAGGAAACATAACCAAGTATATTGTTAGAATTAACTACTCCCTGGATATAAATACTGTAACAGCTGTTAGTATAAGTGTGTCTACAACTCACATTTTGCAGACTTATTACTTTTTTAAGGAGGCCGAAGCTACCCACATTCGTCTCTTCATCAACGAATACTTTTCCATGGTCTATATTTTGCGTCTCTTGTTGAGGCGACGTACTGTATTTGGATGAAAGTCCGCGTCCTGACGTAGGTCTTCTATCGTCTTCTTATGAAGTTTTGAGCCATCGTCTAACACGAAACCTTCATCTAGAAAGTGATTTCTGAACAATTTCAACAGATGGGGTACATCACAGAAAATCCACACATTTCTGTTACTGTCCACTGGATTGCTGAGAAAAAAATTATTACTGTTTACATTTAGTTCCTTCCAGACTTTAGAGTTTTTCGCTCCCATATCACTAGTTATTGCGATAATAAGAATGCCACAACCCTCAAGCTGGCTAATAGTTTTGTTACAACTCTGAAATCATTGTCACATCGAAGTTATAAAAAGCGGGCTGCTTCCATTTAGCAAACAGCCCTCGGACCGTAGCTACCAGGACGTTACTATGGGACCATAATATGCGATCGTCTGATGAATCGTAGGTTATTAAGCCGTCAATATTCTTTTCATCAAACGACAAAACTGCAATTTCTTCTGAGTCCTTGTTATTTGCCGCTCTGGCTTTCAATAGACAAAGCACCTCTCTCAGAATTTCAGGTCTGCACTTAAATTGCCGAATCCATTTCTGTAGAGTTGAACGGCATGGTAGCGGAATGTTGCGTTTTCTCAAATATTCGTATGCTTCCTTCGAAAGTGATCTTAGTGCGAGGGCATTTGCTATGTCCTCTGAAGACCATTTCACCCTCTTCTTAACTCCTAACAAACATCGAATCTGCCCTGCAGTAAAACGAGTGGAGAGAGCGCTTACCATCTCCCTTCTAAAAGTACTCATATGTACGTTCATTGATACAATATATTATGGGGTTTTGAGCTTTCTTAGAACCGCTTCCCTTCGTCTTAAATCCACATTTATATTTTCCAAAACCTCGACCCGTTTTCGGAGTTGTATAATTTCATCATTTTGCAGTGATTCAGTGTTACTTCCTTGATCAAGTTTCCGTTTTTTTTTTTTTTGTGACCAAGTCTCCAAAGTCGACAGTGCCCGTTTCCTCACGCTCCTAGCTTCATGACGCTTTTCTCTGCCCCTGGCGACCTGTATAGTTTAAATTAGAGTTGTGTTTCATGATATGTACGCCACGTACGAGAATAAAATCTAACTTTTTAAATAACAAATACTAAGACTACCGTAATTACATTGAATTCTAGAGAATGGTACCTCTTTATGCTGCATCAACTCTAGGCTGACAAATAAGTACTGTAGCTTCCTTTGAGATAGTAGATTCCTCCAAATACTGATAAACATATTTATTGAACCAAATAAAATTACTCGTACACTCAATAATTAAACAAATACCCGTTCTGCAATTTGGTCCGCGAAGGTGCTTGGGCTGTTGCTTGATAATGATGATGATAATATGTTTTAAGGAGCCTAACATCTGGGTTATCGGCCCCGCTGTTGCTTGAGCCGGGAACTGTAATAGACGGAACAGCATCCGCACGCAATATTTTTCTCTTTGGTAATCCCAAATGTTCATTTTTCAAATCTCGTTCATAGTCTTCTGGACAAAAATGTATAGAACACACTCGAGCGTTATCGGGGTTGAATTTTGTCACTTCGCTTACAGCGTAGCACCCACACTCGTCTGAGCTCCTCTCCTTTTGGAAACCTGTGCTACATAACACCAGTACCAACGGTGTTGGACCCCCACTGTGCCTAAGCACAATTAACTTTGCATTTACTCACGGTTAACCACAAGGCACGATAAAACAAATCAGGTATGCATTCTACTGCCGCAAGCCAACTATCTTAAGGTGACAGCATGTTCCCTCCGTGTGACGTCACCAGCAAGCAAGATGTCACGTGATGAGAAGGCGGGAGACGGGAGTAGCCCCCCCTGGGAGTATCAGTCCTGCTGATGGAGTCATGGTCTGGTCAAACAGACACAGGTTTATCGGCCAGAGCCTTCGGAAAAAAGAATTTAAATTTAAACTCAAAAATCATACCACCTAAAACTACAAAGTACTGTCAGCCTCTAGGGCTAGACGTCTACTTCTTTCTCCAGTGCCAACTCTTTGCGCAACGCATTGAAGAGAACATACCTACGTCATGATGAGGGGACTGCCATCAAGCTGCACGTAAGGACCTTCATTTTCAAGTTGCAAATCCTTGATACCGGTATACAATCAGTTGAGTGCACGTCAGTACCAGCCTATGCTTCGCTATGCGTGGAAGCATCGCCGTCTATAATTCTCAAGCCGTGCTGTTGGTAGAATGGACAACACTTGGTGGAGTCTTAAGTTCTATAAACACGTAAGATCACATGCTATGTTTTGTTCATAAATATCGTTTATTTTGATATGACAGCGTCTAAAAGCAGTTCGTATTAACTATTTGAACACCCGTGAAATTCCTCGTGGAAAATCAGACTTGCTGAAAGTTGTAGAAGTGAGTATTTCCAATATTAAGTTGTTTGTGTAACCAATGCCTGATAATGAATTTAACCAACAAATTCTTCACTAATATTTCATTAAACTATTTCAGAAGCCTAGGAAGCCTGGCTGTAAGTCAAATTATGGCAGCACTATTAAAATAACTGGTTATATTACTACGTTTTAATCAATTACAGCGAGGTGGAGTTAGTTTTGTTATATATTTTCATGTGAACTCTCTATTCCAGTACAATATGAACTGAACTCAGTTGGCAAATGCTTTTAGGCAGATTTCATTAGAAAGCTACCTACTTTTAAATTAAGAGCCCAGTTGAGCATTACTGTTAGACTGTCAACATTAAGCTAGGAGGCCAATTATGACTCTGTTGAGTGCATCTGTGGACAAAAAGTGGAGGATTTATTATCTAAGGCAGTCTCTAAATTCGTTAGAAGAGTTTTAAGTATTTTTTCTGAGCGCGTCAATGACGGCAGTGAACATAGCAGCAAGAAAAGGAAACTTCAGACATTGGGGCATTTATTATTACCTTATCGGGAATTGACAGTACATATCATGATAATATGCATCCTTTATTTGTGATATGTGTGTGTAGATTTAGCGAACGTTATGTTCTGTTGTATTATCGGAAACATTTGGCGTCAAAATCTATGTGTTCACGCAGTGTTAGCAACAAGGAGGATATATAGGGTTAGCAATGTGCTTGCGCTAGGCTTCCCAGACGACAGATGGGTGGCGTTGCCAAACGCAATGACACTGCTAGAGAATTGTAGACGGCGTTGGTGGAACGCATCTGGATACGTGATATAAAACATGCCACTTCCGTTCCGTAATGTTTTGGACATAAATTTTACATATGCAGCATTCCTGACTGATTGCAGTTCCACCATTATTTGCTCGTGGTGTGAGATTCAATTTTGTTTCAGCACTGCTTTCTTACACCACATTACGACCATGAGGTAGAATGAGGTACATATATGACATTTACAAAACTATCTGTTGTACGTAATCTCGTCATTTACATGTATCATAGTTCACAGGTAGATGATGTTAGGCACTCTATGACTACAAACAAAACAGCTGCGAGCACTACTTTTATACGCATTGTTTTAGGGGTAGCGGATGATTGCGAAATGCCCCACTTCACACCAATTATAATACTTTGACCTCATGGTTGTTCAGCCCAGAAAGTTCCATGGGGATTTTCGTCGGGAGGTCCGAAAGCATCCCTTTCAGGGGGGAAGCTTACCGGTAGTTCGTAAATGAAGACTTGCAGACTTAACTCTGGAAGATATCACTGTCTGTTCCTGTTGTTGTTTCATTTAGGGGCTTGGACATCGTGGTCATTTCAGCCCCGTGTACATTGAGTGTGTGTAGAATTTGTTTTGATAACCTGTGTTATTGTGGTATAATAATAAATAATAATAATAATGTTATTGGTTTTACGTCCCTATTAAATACTCTGGCTTTTAGAGACGCCATTGTGGTATTGACTATATAGTGGAGTGTGTATTTGTAATTCAGCAAGGATTGGGAAGGTGGCAGCCTTTTTTGATATGTATCCTCTTGAGATAACTGTTGATGTATAGATTTCTATTTGTTTAAATGAGTAATACCCAATGGCGTACCGACGGGGGATTAGGATTTAACCCCCCAGCACCTCAGAGACATTTCTTTACTTGAATCTTTATATTGTCTCATCTATCACCTGTTTACGCTACCGCTATTGAGGCTTCTTACTCCTGTCTATATTTTAAATGTGATCACGTTACTCACTTGGTAAATGTCCTGCACTCTACTCGCGGCGAGACGTGGCCTACGAAAGATCTTGCTCGTCGGCCAAGGCAGCGAGACTCCTCCTTCAGTGTTGGAGCTAGCCATGGATCAGTTTTGCTGTCAAAGTGTGCGATCGGTAACCTATTTCACGACGCTTCGGGTTGCTTTAATCGTGTAACCGTTTCGTTAAAGATAACTCAGTACATGAGGAGTTTCTGCAATTTATTCTAATTAATGATACAGATAAAGTCATCAGGATAGGCCGATTTTGAGAGTCAATAGTAATGGCAGTAGGAACACTGAGAACAAAATATTAGGTATTTTTCTCTCACATAATATCAATATTTTTAGCAACCACGTAACTATGATCATGATGATACCACTGCATAGTTTCAGTTTTAATATTTAGTTGCTGTTTTCCATATTTTTATTGTGTCGAAACAATAAGGCCTAAAATAGTTTTCATGCAAAGAGAACGGTTACCGAATTTAATTATTCGTTTTTATGAATATTAATCGTAATATCATTTTAATTATGGTGAAGACTGTCGTTTTATGGGGCTGAACAGCAAGGTCATCTGCCCCTTTAATAATGTACACAATTACCATATTATATTAATGAAACCTTCCCAGAGGGAAATCCTGCGTACGCCACTGGTAATAACCTACTGTTTAAGTAATAATGGAGCAGGACCGTCAATGGCGTTGTGAGTTGTACTAATAAATGCACAGTACACGATTAAACTAGCTATATTCCTGACTTTTTTGCTTTCACTTCATGAGAAGCCCTAGTCTATATGTAAATATACAGGGAGAGTGGTATGAGAGACAATGCAAAGAATATGGAAGACAGGGCCTGTTAATTAATTTGAATAATAAAGTATAAAACCTACGAAAATTATCCTTTGTTTGTAATGTCTAAACGGTTTTAAAATCTATGTTCAATATTATTTATCGATGTTTTGGCGGAGCAGGCCCCATAAATCTATTTAAACAACAATTATTTACCCACTAAAAGTTTTACAATATGTTTCTTTGTTACGGTAACTAAATACGCTTTCCAAGCAAAACAAAAAGAGTGGGGAAAGGAGCTTCTATTCCATTACGGAACCAGAAGTTGAATTGGAAAATGGGAAGCTTTGGGAGGTTCAACATATTTTTATAATGCAAAATCAAAGGAGCGTGGGAGGAAATATAACGGTGTCCTCGGAAATATTTGAGCAATCGGTAAGTAAGCGGGCTTTAGAATATTGTACAGTACCCCAGGGGTACGCACCCCTTGGAGACCATCCCCCCAGCATCTATCTAAATATCCTAACGGGCAACCCTCGTAAAGCCAGGCCAACATACATCAGCGCCGCAAGGACAGCTTGCCATCCTAGAAAGCAGCTCAATCCTTGCACAATTATTACACACAGCGACATATTATTAACTGGGGCAGCTATGCCATCACATTGCTGACAGCATAGCGCCCAAGAATATAAAAGGAGGCCTAATGAGGTCACAGGGGTCTCTCCATTATCAGTCTTTCAGTGATACAGCCGGAGGCTACGTTGGTGTCATCAGAGGTGAGTCAGTCGTGTTCAGAGTTCCTACTTTTGTAACCTAACCCACAGCTTGTACTTGAACATTGTTACATTGTTACATTCCCTACAAGGGACTCATACTATAACATCACAAGACCAATAAACACTTGGTCCACACTCTACACTCGCCTTACTGTTTATACGCCTCTTTACATCCCAACGCCCTTCCTTATTCCCGTCACGGTTAGACGTGACATACGGTAGTCTGATAGTGCTAGCTCAGATATCATTGTGTTCCTCGCGGCGGCCCGGCTGCCAGAGAGCAGCGCGTGCCACTTAGCTGATACAAGCACGTTCAGTTATATAATAAGCCAGTCAGCTGAGCGACCAGCACAGTGACCCTTGTATTGGGTCCCATCCCCTAAAACACTACTACATTATTTATAGGAGCGCCCCCTAGCTCCTAGCACACAACAACACTCTACACTGGTCAGCTCACCCTGCCAAGGGAAGCTACCCCTTTTTAGAAACAGCTCTATAAATTAACACTATAACTCTGTCTTTTAGATCCAACCACCCCCAAATAAGGGATCTAAAACACTGGTGGAGGCGGGGTACTACGCATAGTAGAACGGGACTCAACCAACGAGCCCTCGTAGTTAAAACGACCCCTTCCGTACCGCAAAAAGCCAAGCAAATAGTGAAAAAAAATTCCCAGACAAAAACACCAGTTTTGCTCCAAAACTAGCTACACAGGGGAAATTCTTACTAAACCAAACTCCCAGCCCCAGAAAGAATCAAACAGATACGAAAATACACTGTCAAACACGCACAGATATTTTATTTTATTTTATTCACATACACTTCAGTCAGAATGACGCCTCATGCAGAGATTGCAAACCATAGAGGCAATAGGGTTACGCCAACATTATTAACATTATTAATAAGATGCCAAAGGCATATACAGAGGCGACAGACACAAATACGGGCACTCCAAACAAAAGTCGGAGCAATACAGGGCAAACAGCCATACACTCCGTCAGAGGGCAGGACAACGCAATTAAGATGCGCACACAAGCACTTGAGGAACATACATGAACACCTCAATAGAATCCATGTCCAAAGAAACAAAATATACGAACAATTAATCACCACACATGGTCCCGTAATAGATAATGCAACCCTCGAGAGAATGAGGGTGCACTACACAGGTTTACACGCCCAATACAGGGAGCTAATTCGCGTGCAAGCGCTTCTCCAACTAGCGGCCACAAAACTATACAGAGCACAGAAACATTAATACAGTAATTTGCAAACAGACCATAAGCCTCAATAGGCAGTACACCCAAATTTGGGACGAATACCGTGAGCTCCAAGCCAACAAGGCCATTTTTGAGTTCATGGTAGGACCACCAGCCCAGTCGAGAGAGGACATAAGCGTAGATACGCTAACTCGACAATTTGCGAGGATGTCCCTCTCGCCATGTACTGCCACACATGGGAAGGAGGTCACCATGGCCACAGTCCAGGAGACGGCCAGGTTAGGCTCCAATAGGCTACAAATACAAGGTTACATAAACACATGTCCTTCAGCTCCGGATCGGAAGGCAATTTTGCCAAACCGAGGGGCAGAGCCTAGAACAACCCCCTCGGAACAAAGGGACGAGAGGGAGTTGAAGCCAGGACTCTCAAATACACATAGCATAACAGAGGGACAACGGGACGTAACCACGTCATGGGCAGACGACATAGAACCCGTCCCCCTACACATAAAGCCTACATACACCCACTCAGATAGGCTCACACAATGGCAGGAGTCTGCCGTGGCCACAGGCCGAAAAGCGGTCAGGCTACACGCCAGCACATTGCTAGGCCAGACACAAGCCATTAAGCGACCTTTACCGCCAGTTCAAAGGGCAAATTTGCCAGAACGAAGGCGAACACCGGTATTAGTCCCTCAGGATGCACGATACACGCACGCACATTTTGACCGGGCACTACCACACAGTACACGGGGATTAGGAAAAGTGTTATTACCTACCCCACAGAACAGATCGGTCGAAAACACACACACCCCCGTAAACTCTACTAGAATAGCGCGGAGCGCATTTAGGCCCTCGCAAACAGGCACGCTCAAACCTACAGACACGCGCTACGGTGGAAGTACGCCCAGGCTTACTTTGCTACAAAATCCCCCGAAAAATGGCAAAGGAGCGCCTCAGTGGATTTCAGGGGCCTATAATCTCATAACAGGGCAGAACCCTTCATCATTCCGAGCAAGGACGCTCGGACCGGAGTAACGACTTCCACCAGGGACACAGAAACAATCTAATATCACTTGAACCTATAGTAGGAATAGACAAACAGGTACTCACAAACACAAACTGCACATTTTTTTTCTCTTTCTCTATCTGCCTTCTTACACGTATATGCAGTGCAACTTGGCTAGATCAGAAGTGCATGATTCAAAATCCTTGTTTTTTTATGTTTGCCCCTGACACTTTTTCTCTCAGGCCATCAATGATTATTGGTCGGAGTGGTCATCACCATAAATTGAATAACGTAAAGTTTCTAATATCCAAAGCCAAGTAGAAGCCCATCAGGTGAGCTACGCGGCTTAAAGCCGGAAAGGGATATTTTGAACATAGCTTAAGCATCAAATCACAGTATAGAGCTTAAGCGAGTCTTTCTAAGCATAAATGACTAAATGTTCTACGTTCCGGTTCAACAGTTGGATAGATTCTCTTGCAGCGGGCAAAAGCCATAAGCGTGGCAAGAATTAAGAATCGCAAACTAGTTTTCAAAAATTTGGTGAGGTGTGCTTTAACCAACTGAAAAGCCCAATTGCACACCGGGGCAAGACACTGTCATTTTGTTGAGTTATGCCGGAACATTTAGCACAATTTGTGTATAAATATATAATGGCTCAACGGACAATACATATTTTACTTTTGAAAAATATATATTCAATGCCAAGGTAAGGTTATAATTGCTTTGGAGTGGAGTTTCGACTCCCATAGTGCACTGGCTTTGCTCGTGACGTGGATACACATGTATCAAATACGTCTTGCAATGGCCTTCCCAATGTGTACTAGACAGTGTTGGTAGATTCCCCTGAGATGTAACCAGATTACTATAGTGCTAACGTCACCTACTAGGTGAATAGTACGATCGGGACCTACTTACCATTTTCAAGCATTTTTTTTTCATAGTGGTTACGACACAATTTTGGCAGACTATCGCCATCGGGCAACCCGCTTTAATCAACATAAAGCAGGGTGCTAACGAGATACAGCATAATCTTTCTATTATTTTCTTTCAAAGTGCTCTCTTAATTCAGAGCGGGGCATGAAAATTTTTTTTTTTGCCTCACGCATTCGGCCCGAGAAAGGGAGATGGCCAAGTTAAACTATATACATATTTAATACATAGGCATCCGTTACACATAGCACTGCCTCTAACATGACTTTTTCTCACCGGCACATAGTCACCAAACACGCGACTAGCGGCCCGGAGACACTCGCGTACAACGACATTTTGTACCATGGATAAGGAACATACTCGAACCACGTTACAGTAACACACAATTGGGGACACAAGGGTAGTTAGCAAGAGGTTCTTTTACAAGTACGACCAATGCATGTAAGACTTTCGAAGTGAAATGCCATGGCCTGTGGTTTGGATTCCACGTAAAACGGAAGTCCCGTGGCGCATGATCTACAGATTAACGGTCATGTTAAACTACTAGTTTTTTTTACAATGCGAGAAGCACTGCTCGCAATTACTACAGACAACAATCAAGTCCACACGCACACACGTGCAGAAAACAAGGACGTGGGCTGAACATAAAACAAATGAAAGCCCACAACATCGTAATTCAACACCAGCGAGTCAGCAGTCACACACCTCAATGGACAAGACTGCTCGACACAGACGAACTAAGCCAGTTCCTAGTGAGCAGGAATAAACGCATCATTCACGTCCGATCCAAGGACCCTATAACTTCCAAAATTACACTACGAGGAGAGTTCAAAAATGCGCACACTCCTCACAGTAATGAGTACTTTCGTTTGCGCATAGCAAATACACAGTACATGTGCCATAAATATATGCGGCACAGAGAGGGTCACACCAAGTCTTTACAGGCAACCGGATCCGAACCCATGACCACACACCACACTCGTACCAAAAACTAACTATCCAACGGTATTTTTGGTACGGGAAACACAAGCAAAAACCACACTGGCGACGCCTCAAGCCCTGAAACACAACGCAGACATAGAACACAGAGAATGACATAAGGTCACGGGTTCCAATCCCAGTAAAAATTAGACACAAGGGAAAGCAACTATCCAGGCTTCCAACCACACCGAAATTGGCCCATACAAATGCACGAACAGGGAATACTACATTTTCTCCCACCAAAAGCCAGGCATAAAATTTCGAATTACACCAGACATAGAGAATACATTTCCCAAACACAGGTAGGAAAATTTCGCAAGACACAAGTCTTAGGAAACAATGGCCACACAACGTCATTACCTAACTAGGATGAATTGCTACATTAGTCCGCCAGGAATCTAAAACAATGACCACACTTGCATACGTGCAGAAAAGCACTTGCCGGCGGATGACAAACAATAACATCCCAGCCTGACATTACACATACCAACTGCTGACTTGCAGACTAGTCATACTGCAATACTGCTCATGACAGGGCACTATTGTTTACCGGCATTGACAATGAAATCAAAAACGCAAAACAATCATAACAACATACATTTTTTTTATTACACCGCAAAAGCACTTGGCAATGGACAAGACGTTGACAGGCCACGGGCGCCTCCCGCCCATACATGCGATACATATTACGACTTAGCCTGCAACAGACCAACCGTCCGCGTGGTGTAGCGGAACATAGTCACACACACGCACATGCACTCAACAATTAGGAGCAAACACAGACAAGATCTCCCCCCTAATAACTTCTTTTATCGATCGTAAGGCATAGGAGTCATTACAGATGACTAGGACATAGCCAGTCGCACTACGACCACTCGCCACATTTACACTACAAATGGCAGACCAGATTAGGTCGTGAAGCTTTACTATCCCAAGGCGCGGATAGAAAGCAAGCATGGACCAAGGGAGGATGACAAACCATAGGTGGATAATCCGAGAGGGATTACCGACATACTACAGCAGGCTACCATGGTTAATACCCAATTCCCTTCCAATAACCCTCTCACGTCCAACATAAACCAACGCAGACACATGAACACGATCAAAACAGATACACTACTTTACAGAGTACACACAAGGGGTTGATGGACTTCATGCGTCTAAAGAGCAGGCATGCTACGCCTTGGATCACGTAGCTACCACCTGAGTATTAGGGGTGGGTCGGCAAAAAAATTATATAAGCATAATGCGCATCTCCAAATGAGAGATGAGGCCATAGATATATATACTAACCATTCTTTATTAATTAAATACTCCCGCATGACAGGAATATATTGATATTATGCCTCAACCTACACCTATCCTTATATGAGTGCAGATGCCTCATATCCAGACACATGCATGACTATCCCATCCATTCACCAGGGATTTTCATATCAAACCTGCATGAAATGTTCGTATCTTTGCAATCCCGGGAATTGCCTCCCCAGTCCACTCACTATAGGAGCATCCCAGCGGCATCACCGGTTCCAGGCCACCACTAACGTGGAACCCAAAGGTGCGCAACCCCTTCCTACCATACTTTAAGCCCACTCAACAAATAACTACCCCCAGATCATAATAACAGGGTACCTGACGCCACAGACCCTACTAACACCTCCATTAAGGTAGAGAGAGCATTATTGCTGGAAAGCTGACGTAGCAATGGTAGACCAGAAGTAGTCTATGTACTTAGAAGATCTACAACCCCACAACACTGGAAATATTTTACATTTTACACAGAGATTAAACTATTTACGCAGGTTACGCTCACATTTTTTTTTTACAAAGGAATCTGATACGCTCTGATTGATGACAACGGCGTAAGCCGAAGGTCGGAGGGACCACACTGGAGCAGAGCTGGGGAAGGCGATGTGGACCCTTACCCCAGTTGGCTCGACAGCGCAGCGACCTCACTTAACTTAACGACTAGACTAAACAGACGAACCACGTAAGGTCAAAGCATTCGTGACCTAGCACGGGCAAACATCGAGATCTAGGGGTGCATATAGCTTATCCCCCTTGTCGGAGAAGGTTACACCCACTATGTGCCACGGTCATCGAAGCCAAGACCTGCAGGGAGACTTTCTGAGGATGGCGGGAGAAATAGCTCACTCCGCGCCGGACTCGGGAGCTATCCCTAGAGACGACCCCATTATGACTAGACTTCTAGTTAAGTTTAAATTTAAGTAGGCACGGCTTCCATAGCGGGAAGCAAAACTCCTGTGCGTTGGAGTGAAATGTTACTCCGAAATACATACTACTACGGCCGATATAGGCGAATATTAATGCGACAAGCATACTACTGCGGCCGATACAGGCGAAGATTACCGCGAAAAGCAGATTGCGATTGCCGACAAAGGCGAAGAGAATATTATGCCATTGGACGACAATGTCCAATGCCCACATAAATGGCGATGCATCGGGCAGCCAATGGGCATTAAGAGAGGAGCATTGCGAGCGCCTCATAAGGGTTACGTGGGCGGCCCAGCTACGACTACACACGCAATGGCAACGGCAAAGAAATGACAAGTACAGCGGGCGAAACGGTTTGCTTAGTGGCACCGTAAGCCGCCTGCGACTAGATTAGTACTAGTAATAGACGTCGACATCTAGAGTTAAGGGGGCGGAATCCAGCGAATCTAGAGGCAACCGGTGTTTCTGGATTCGTGCGGGTGGTGTCCTGGGGAAGTAAATTGCCCCAGGCGATCGCCCTGGTCGAAATTTAGCTATAAGACGGTTGCATTTGACACGCAACCTAGGATTAAGCAAATTTATTCACCGCTGTTGCCAGGTATGGCACAGCACATTTCGGCAGTAGATTAAGGCAACCCTTTCGGCCTAGAAATAGCATTTTTTTTATTTAGACCATAATTAAAATAGATAACGTTAAGTAACGCCGTTTGGCGCCTGATGGCCCACAAACCCGGCATCAGGGTAAGTCCGACAATTCATGGCAAAATCATGACAACTCATGGCAAACTCATGACAACGCATGGCAAACTCATGGCAAACTCATGGCCACTCATGGCAAACTCATGGCAAAATCATGACAACTCGTGGCAAACTCATGGCAACTCATGGCAAACTCATGACATTTCATGACCACCCATGATACCTAGTGATAAGGCATTACAATACAGTCTACATTTAGGGCAATTTTTTTTAATGTATATATTAAAGTAAAATTTCGGCACTCGGTGACTAAAAATCCGTTACCGAGGCAAGCCCGACCATACTTAGGATAAACTAGACTAACATAGGCTAACCTAGATTAAGTTAGACTTAAGTGGCACCATAATTGATTTTATATACTATGCGCAGCGATGTAAATGCTATATGTATTAATACACTCTATTTGCAGGAAAGCAAGGAAGCGATTGAATGTACATGTTTCCAGATATATGGCCATTAACACATTTTGTTTTGCAGATGACGAGGATGGTACACTAACCTGTTGTATATATATATCCCAACACAAAAAATACCACACTCTCTCCCTTTTATACAGAAACATACACTCTTTTTTAATTTCCGTTGCACCTCCTAAAGGTGACAGCGTAGCGACCACCGAAGCACAGTATCCGTGGGATACTGGGCGTCGATGAGCGCCGAAAACCAGATGACACGCAAATAAGGCGTGACTTCGGCGTCTAAGGGCGGCACAGGTATTGTAAGGGCCGAACCTTCGACGCCAAGGTGGAATTTCCCAACCCACGGCGGGAAAACCACTAGGACATAAGCTCAATGGAAAAGGAATTAGCGGCCTAGCCACTAAACTACGATAAAACGGCTGAGTGGAAAATGGCCAGGAAAGAATCAGCGAATGGTATACAAAGGTCAGGTAAAGAGCTCTACGAAATGAAAGGTACCAGGCTCATGAGCAAACCGGTTTAACAATAAGATTCTTAATTATATATATACATTTTATCATGCTTGTAAATTAAAGGTTTATATACACATTTTATCATGCTTGTAAATTAAAGGTTTATATACACATTATATCATGCTTGTAAATTAAAGGTTTATATACACATTATATCATGCTTGTAAATTAAAGGTTTATATACACATTATTTCATGCTTGTAAATTAAAGGTTTATATATATAAAATAGCATGCTTATAAAGTGCATGGCAACAATATGTCACGCCACTCAACACTGCCATAATGGCAACACTGGATATACGGTTTTGTTTTTTCCTTTCTATTCTACTAACGCCCAAATTTGTCAGGGTGTTCCGTTTTTTCCCAAACAAATAAATACTTTGAATATTTCCCTTAAATTATACCCTAGGAACACCCATTTTTTTCTATTCTCTTCTATCTTTCTCTTCGCAGGGAGCACTTTTTCCCCAATATAAAGCCAGACGGCACAATTCCTCGTCTAGCTGGGTTTTTCCTCCCTGCACAACTATGTAACTATCAAAACCATGTTTTTTTTCTTTTTTGAAACTAGCAATATGCCAGCAATAGCAAGGGCAATTTTTTTTCCATGTCAAATTTTTTTTTAATGTCAAATTTTTCTCAAATGTCAAATTTTTCGCAATGTCAATTTTTTCTTGTCAATTTCTATTTGCACAATGCCAATGTCAGTGTTATACATATATCTGTACATCCCATAACCCTCCCCTCTGAACACGGGCTGATCTCACACCTACACTTCACGACATCACCCATTCTACACGACAACGCTGACGACAACGAGGAAGACACCGCCAGACGATACGAGGGGGCCTCACGAACGACTTCATCAGCATCCCAACCTCCAGTTCCGTTCCCGTTCGCGGGGACGCGAACTAAATCGGGAGGGAGGCTTGTACAGTACCCCAGGGGTACGCACCCCTTGGAGACCATCCCCCCAGCATCTATCTAAATATCCTAACGGGAAACCCTCGTAAAGCCAGGCCAACATACATCAGCGCCGCAAGGACAGCTTGCCATCCTAGAAAGCAGCTCAATCCTTGCACAATTATTACACACAGCGACATATTATTAACTGGGGCAGCTATGCCATCACATTGCTGACAGCATAGCGCCCAAGAATATAAAAGGAGGCCTAATGAGGTCACAGGGGTCTCTCCATTATCAGTCTTTCAGTGATACAGCCGGAGGCTACGTTGGTGTCATCAGAGGTGAGTCAGTCGTGTTCAGAGTTCCTACTTTTGTAACCTAACCCACAGCTTGTACTTGAACATTGTTACATTGTTACATTCCATACAAGGGACTCATACTATAACATCACAAGACCAATAAACACTTGGTCCACACTCTACACTCGCCTTACTGTTTATACGCCTCTTTACATCCCAACGCCCTTCCTTATTCCCGTCACGGTTAGACGTGACATACGGTAGTCTGATAGTGCTAGCTCAGATATCATTGTGTTCCTCGCGGCGGCCCGGCTGCCAGAGAGCAGCGCGTGCCACTTAGCTGATACAAGCACGTTCAGTTATATAATAAGCCAGTCAGCTGAGCGACCAGCACAGTGACCCTTGTATTGGGTCCCATCCCCTAAAACACTACTACATTATTTATAGGAGCGCCCCCTAGCTCCTAGCACACAACAACACTCTACACTGGTCAGCTCACCCTGCCAAGGGAAGCTACCCCTTTTTAGAAACAGCTCTATAAATTAACACAATAACTCTGTCTTTTAGATCCAACCACCCCCAAATAAGGGATCTAAAACAATATGTCTCGAACGGAGTGTTAAGGGTGTATTGACTTTGTTATATTCTGCAACACGGTTTCTCTTCTTAATGACATCCCGAACACCTCGTGGAGCAGTTGCTAGCTATCTTGGCTGTCACCCCTGAGGTCCAGGCTCGATTTCCGGCCCTGCCAAGAAATGTAATTCTATTCTGAGGGCTGGAACGCGGTATACTCAGCCTCATGTGGGTAACACTGAGAAGAGTTTGGTTTGATTCTCACCTCAGCCATCCTAGAAGTAATTCTCCGTTGTTTCACACTTCTACTCCATGCAAATGTCGGGATTGTACCTAAATTAAGACCTCGGTCGTCTTTTTACCCAATATTAGTCTCAATAACAAACATACACACGATTTCAGCCATCACAATATCACAGGTTCTTAGACAAATTACACACACACTCCCAGGATACGGGGCTACTTGACCATGATGTCACGGCAAACAAAGATTTCTTCACGTCATTCCAGAAGCTGCCGCAACAGCGCCTTTCCATCCAAGACTTGAAAATTTGCCACGGTTGTAGCGGGTTCGCATTGATGAAACGCACCTGCCTGGACAACAAGAGATACGGTCTCGAATCCCAACTGCAGTCACATTTTCAACTCTTACTAATCAGAAACATCAAGAAAACTCTGATGCCAGCGCGCATGAAGTGAATATCAATTGGCTGAGGCTCCCACCAATAAGGGAGAAGCGTGGCAACAGAGTGCTAGCCGGAACATCTGGCATCTGTCTGGCATCACAACCAACGGTCAGTGTCAGACGATCGTCAGACCTTCTTTGTGTCAGACTGTGTCAGTCAGTGTAAGAAGAGTCACGGATATGGGCTCATGATGAAGGCTGTAACAACGACAGCCAAAACGTAGGTAGATACTGTGCCCGTTTAGACCGAAGTCCAACGACCACATATGCATTTCACCAAAAATCAGTCTAAACATCTCCGGGCGCCATATGGGTTAAAGTGACAACGATAACAAGATAAAAAAGCTTTACTGATTTTTGGCTCGATGCAACAATAAGGATAGAAGAAGACTTTGAAAATAGCACAATTCCTAAAGTAATCTCATTTTATTAAAATTTTAAAATTTACTTTAAAGAAATACCAGAATAGCATTAGGAATGCATGAAGAATCATACATTTATGTACAACAAAAATACAGGGTCACCAACACATGTACACTTGAATTTGAACGAAAGCCAGAATGTCAGTCCTGTTGACTTTGTTCAAATTATATTTATTTACAGTAATAGGTTCTTCATGGCAAAATAAATTGTCCAGCCTGAATCCTAAATTATTAGCATTCACTTGTTGAAAGAAGAATTTAATTGTTTCACTCGTTGCAAAAAGTCACTTTGTTTCTGGTTTCATCTTCTTGCAAAAAAAATAACTATCACTTTCCAGGAATCATTATTCCAAAAATTGGTACAATTTTAGGTCATAACAATGGGTTTAACACCATATCAACTTAGGCTATAACATCTGAGCATCTTTGAAAAATAATGTTTAAACAATATGAGCATGGATTCGAAGAACTTCGATGTTGAGCAGAAAATTTATTGTATCATCTGTTCTCGAACCAAAATAATAATTCTTGAGTGCATGACTCGACTATTAATTCATGGTCAAAAATTATTAACAAAAACATCAATTCTTTCAATGTTAATTTAACCATCCAACCATTCAAATAATATTTGAAAATATTATTCAGAAAATTGTTACCAAAATAGTAACAAATACTATTATCAAAAGTTGCAATTCTTTGACAGAATATGAAAATGTTAGTCTTTACATTATTTTACATTTTAAATATTTATAATTTTAATAGGATCACAAATATCTTTCAAATGGTAGTGGCTGTTAATGAAATAACAGTATTAATTTATTTATAGCATCGGCCAATTCTATTTAAATGTGTCAAAATCACATGACCATATTTAGCATTAGACAAATGGTAAGGTCTCGTTATAATGAAAGGTTAATTTTAATAACAAATTCGGGTTGACAAGTCCTGGGAAAATATTTATAGAACACGAGAATCAACTGTGATGGTCAGGGCCGGCGAGAGACCGGTGTAGGGGGTGCTACAACACCGGGGCCCGCGGCCCTGAAGGGGCCCGGCCCGGGCCCAATGATGTAATGTAAATTTTTGTGGTTGGTACAGAATTCTAGGCCTACCTCATCCAGTTCCATCATGGAAACTGGAAATTTGTGTGGCTATTAAATTAACTTGATTTTTTATTTATACCATACAAAGCACAAAACAAACTTAAGTTGCAAGCTTACTGTTTGAAAAATTGATGTTGGCAATGATGCACAACAATCTATGAAGCGCATGCGCGAGGATTTCCGCATCGAGGAAGGGTTTTCCCCGCTGTCCCCGCACTGGCCGCACTGTGCTGCGTAAATAATGCTTTGTCATCCTCTTTCAGTCGATTGTCTAATCCAATAATAATACGTTGTGTTAGTGATTCGCCACGGTTTATGTGATTTGTTAGTTAGTTAGTTATTGTTGTTTTAAGGGGCGGAACTACTAGGTCATTATGTGATTTGTATACGTCAGTTTTAATGGTGTCGATGTCTAATATTGTTCGATTACCAATTACAATTTAGAATGCGTATAGTTTGTTTTTCTTGAAAATTACTATGAGTTGCAGTTACAAACACAAATCAGGTGCTCAAAAAAGGAAGGAAAGAGAAGACAGGGAGTTGAAGGAAAGAGCATCGAGAAAGGTCAGCTATCGCTTGGACAGCTTTTAAAATGTCCTCCTTCATCATCGTCAGTTATAATAAAAGGTAACATTACTAATACGCTCACCGAGAGCAATAGTTATAAAGTAGCCTATATGTTTTACCTACAAATGAACAACAACAAAATGAAATCGAATCAAACAAGGAAGAACCAGTTCCCATCACTGAAACAGGGACTCCTAGTCCTATTCAGTCTATGTCGCCTACGAATATGGAATCTATCAAAGACCACAAACCGCCTTTACATTTAGGCCTACCATACAAATATGTTGATGTAGGTGACCCTGCTTTCGATAGCTGCCGAGACTTAAAATAACCTCATGTTCCTTTGCCTGAACAATTTCCTGTGGATTCGGAAGGCTATACCGTTCCTGAGTCGGTTTTCCAAAAGAAACTTACAAATGGTGAACTGATTACTCGTGATTGGCTTGTTTGGAGCAAGGTTCAGAAAGCGTTTTACGTTGCCCCAGCCAAATCGATCTTCGTTCGCTCTTTCTGGAGGATATTCTGCGGAAAACTCTGGAAAATATTCTTCAATAAAGTGCCAGAACATGAGAGTAGTTCCAGTCATAAAAGCTGCTGTGTTGAGTGGAAGTCAGAGGTGATCAAATAAAAAAATAAAAATGGCTAACGGACTTTAATCTTTCACTCCATTCAAGAAGAAAAGGACAAGTGGCGTGATCTTTTAAAGCGACTTAATGTCACGTTATTCCTAGCTGAAAGGGGACGTGCTTTTCGGCGTAGTATTGATAAAATCGGGAACCCCTCACATTGCAATATTTTGGGAATTTTAGAACTGCTGGCCAATTATCATTGAGTTTTGAATGAACATTTAAATAGAGTCTGCTCGTTTCAAGAAAAGGGAGAATGTATGCAAGTGAATTATCTGTCTCATGATATTCAAAATGAGTTTATTATTCTTCGCGCTGCCCAAGTTACGAAGAAAATTTTAGAAGAAAGGGAACTGGCAAAAAACTATGCCATTATAGTTGACGCAACACCAGATTCTGCACATGTTGAACAGACTGCGTTTCTTTTGAGATACGTTTATTTGATTGAAAATGAAACTCAGCCTTACCAATTCGAAGAAAGGCTACTTTGCTTTACCGACTGTACCAAAAGAAGTGGAGAAGCCATTGCAGAGCTTATTGCTAGATAATCTAAAGGAGTTTGACATCCAATTAGAAGACTGTAGGGGTCAAGTCTGCGACAATGGGAGTAACATGAAAGGAGGGTACAAAGGAGCTCAGGCAAGAATCCTGTCTGCTAACAGTGAAGCAGTTTACTCTGCTAGCACTTATCATTCCCTGAATCTGTGTGGAGAACAAGCAGCGGAGAGCCGTGTGGCTGCAGTAACAATCTTTGGAGCTGTTCAAAAGTTGTTTAACATATTTAGCTCCAGCCCCCAAAGATGGGAAATTTTGAAAGGAAAGATACCAAGCTCCCTTCACTCGATGTCGAAGACTCGCTGGTCTGCTAGAGTAGACAGCGTTAAACCAGTCGCAGCTCACCTTCCAGGGATAGAATAACTGGAGGCATTGACTGTACTGAGCCTAACTTCTGAATGTCATCGAGACCTTGAGGAATTGAAAAGAATATTTCAAAACCTTTAACTGCTTTCTTCTCTTTTCTTCCTCTTCAAATTGTTGGGGCCATCCTATATGTTTAGCCACTACTTCAGCTTCACTATATATACGATACCACCCTTCTAAACGAATATATGGTATATAATGATTAATAAATATATACCGGTATTATAGCCTATATACGATGTATTCTTACCTTGAACCAAATAGATGCAAGAAGAAGGCAGCTGAAGTAGTGGCTAAAAATATAGGATGTCCCCCTCAACTTGAAGAGGAAGAAAGGAGACGAAAGAAAATAAAGATGCTAGCTGATGAAGAGGATGACAGTCATGAAGACAGTAGTGATGCAAAAACTATTTTCTGAAATGATGTGTTCAATGTAATTCTGGACAGTATCATAGGGGACATGACAGTGCGGTTTCGATCAGTACAATCTCTTTGTAGCGGGTTTTCCGTTTTATAGCAATGCAATGAAATGGCAGAAGCATTAATTTCGGAAAAATTAGTTGAGCTTGTGAGGCGCTATTTTAATGACATAGGAAACGACCTTTCTGATAAATTACCAAACCTGAAATTAATTTACAAAGCTAACTTTGGTAGTAAAACTCTTACGCCCTTGGACCTTCTCAATAAAGTTAAAACTTTAAAATTGGAAACCCTATTTACCAATCTTAATGTAGCATTGAGAATAATTGTTACCATCCCCGCAACAGTTTCTTTCTCGGTTCTCAATCGCGTAAAAATCGTTTTCCGCTTGACCATGTGCCAGAATAGACTTTCAAGCTTGTATGTTTTGGCCGTTGAAACGGAACTTGTGAAGTCTACCAATTTGGACAATATCATAGATGATTTTTCCCAGAAAAAAGGCCAGAAAGGGAGTCTTAACCTATGTTAACTGTATTGTAGGATTGTTTTAAACATGTACATATACTGTGAGCCATTAAATATGTAAGTTTATGGTGAATTTAGTGTTTTAATATTTTATTTCTAACCTTTCAGTTCAGTTTAAAAATAAGGTGAAGAAAACTTTAACAATCGATTTTAAAAACAAATTGATTGGATTTTTAAGTTTTAGAAAATTAGTTATATAAACTGCATTGTTTTTAAAGTTAATGGGTTACTGTTTATTTGGGAGTGAGAATTATTAAAACGAATTGGAGTGCTCACATGACTTGACATTAACATTTAAAAATATATGGTTTAAAATAGGTAATGCAGTTTATGGAGTTACAAATATATGGGTATGTATAATACACTAAATACATGGCTGTGATTAGCGAATTTGGGTTGCACTAAAATGGATAAATGGCAGGGGCCCTAAATACCCCCAGCACTGGGACCCGTGGCCGCTCTCTCCGGCCCTGGTGATGGTTTCATAAAATAACCCTTGGTTATCAAATTCGACGAAAGTGTGGCTTGTAACTATATTTTCAACTCCCAACATATTTGTAAAAGTCATCTAACCTCCACAATGGTTGATGCTTCATGTAACGACGACTTCATTCCTGCGACTTAATTGCACAACCAGAATTACAAAATTCAACTATTTCCACAGATAATATTTCTTTCCAAATTATACATAATCATGATTATCAAGCCCTTGCTTGTTATCCAAACTGGAAGATTAAGAAACTATTAAGCTCCTCCAATAAGTTTACTGTAATTTCACCATCATATTAAATCTTAATATTTTCACATCATCATATTAAATCTTAATATTTTCACATCCTGTCTATTCATGGCCAAACGTTCTATCAAATGACGTAATCCCAAATAATTTATATTTATATAAACTCTAGCAAAACCCTAATTTATGCATTCAATTTGTTTCCCATATTATCACTTTCCGTGTCTCCTACATGATTTAACTGGGTAATGCAATTATCAAATGCTTCCAATATATTATTCTGTTAGTAGAATGTGGGCGTGCGTTTAACCACTAACCTTCGGAAAAGCAAGTATCCGATATAGTGAACTGATTCGAATATAAATTTTATAAATTCACACTACATGATATGATTATTAGAGAGTACAAATCATCATTATTATTATTATCTCAGAAAAATTGAAAATAATTACGGTATTATTATTATTAAATCATCATTATTATTTACAAAACTGGAGTTAACTTCAATAAACTATTCGGGAAAAGATCAAACTCGACTTCTTAAACATGGAAAAACATCCATTCTTCAACTTAAATTTATTTTAATATTTACAGATACGACGGCTGATGAGCGCGATTAGAAAAATTACAAAATCAAATAAAATGCTCATGATGCTTGTCCATAGATTCAAGTCATTGAATCGGCATGTCTGAACGTAGAAAATACTCAGAACTAGGGTTCCCATGCCTCGCAGAATCATTTGCAACAGCAAATTACCAAATAAAAATTGTGTTGATAAGACTGTAGAAAAATGAGAATTCCGGCTAACTACGCATAAGAATAATGCAAATTGTAGCTTACATTCTTGTAGATCTTGATGTAGAAGATAATCTGGTTAAAACCGGACCTTTGCAGTCCTCAGTCCCCATTTGGGCTCGTACTTAAATTCTGGTATCGGCTTCCATATTATACCCGCAATTTGTCTAGCAAGACATAGCGGTGATTTTATTCGTTGCCTGGTAATAATCTTGATGTAAACTGTTCATGATGGCAGCTCTAACAGCCGAAGTTAATTTCCTGAAAGGTACTAGATCTATTTGATCCATGGTAAAAAATACCGGATGTAACACAGACCCAACCGTGGCGCATTCATTACAGTTTAATACGCTAACAATCTTATTCAGCTTTGCTAACAGATCTGATGTTCTAGTTGTCCCTGGGTAGAGTTATGCGCTCTCCAGTCAGCGCTATGCACAGCTGGCCCCTTATGTCGGCTCAGTGATCTTTACCAAGCAAGAAAGGTATTTGGAAGAACTGACATGTGATCTTGGTTGGTCATTCAGTCACCAAGACAAAGCTTGCCTCTGGTAATTGGACATGAAAATATTCCAATAAAAATTATGGAATGTGGAAAGTTTATAGACTAAGTCTATCATACGTCCGTTAGCAGTTTGATATTTACCAGTATTGACTGCCAAAAAATGTCTATCACATGAGTGATAAATGACGAAAAATATTCTACTTTTCACTGGAAGAATTTCTAACACTTTTAAAGTACCAGTAACCATGTATTGTTTCGACGATTCACACTAAGACTTAGCAACCATGTGCTATTGACAAGTATTACGACGAGCATAGCAACCATGTGCTCGTAGATAAGTATCACGAAGTGCTAGCAACCATGTGCTGTGAATATATGAATCACGAAGTACTAGCGACCAAGCGCTGTGAAGATGTGAATATTGAGTCCAGTTCGGCGCTCATTTTATACAGTCCAGGGCAGTCCCCTGACGTCATAGCGGGATATGTCCTCAATCCTTAAACTTCTCATACCTCGGCTTCCACTGGTTCGATTTTCTTCTAATATAGCTCATTCTTCTTCCCTTATCGGTGCCAGTAATATGGTATGTGTCCCATGTTTCCAATCATAAGGAAATGTTTTAACAAAATTATTGCCTCGCTTGTGACAATCTGTCGCGTCACTAGCCGTTATGTAGCCTGCATATTCCTTCGATTTGCTTCTAAGAACAATCGGCGCGCGCTATTCAAATCTTCTGCCTGGGACTTATTAGGATATGTGCCTGTGCTCTCAAATCTGCACCAGTGGATATGGGCATAATACTCACCAATACACGACGTGGCTCTATCATGAAAGTCAAATTGATATCAAAGAAATACTAATATTGTGGTGATATTTGCATGCAACCTTAATCGCTTGTATATGATAATCTTATGATAAACGTGGAATAAGTTTCATCCTAATTGAACAACTCCTTCATTGTGTTACAATTTCAATTTTCTCGAGTGTAATTGAAGACTATTTTCCATCTCATAGCATGTATCCTGCAGTTCAAGTATGCTTGATTGCGCCTATTGGTTACTTTATAAATGTCTGCTTATCCTTGCGATTTTCGAACCCTCGACCTCCGGCTTTGCTTCTCAAATGTCCTCATACGCTGGACAGAAGGTTAATATAAGGCATGTGTGGAATTTTCCGGAAGGCTGGTAACACTAGCCCGGATCAACCAAACATTCGTAGTATTAACAATCGGATGAACAATGCCCATTGTGCACTGACAAAATTAAAAACTTGATTCGTTTAAAATGTTTTAAGTAGGGGGTTAAGGACAGTTTAAACTCATAGCGTCACCAGTTTTTAAATTGCGTGCGCCTGAGCCAAGTAAGATTGTCGATATCTCATGAACCCATGGTCGGATTTTAACAAATGAGGTGACGTAGGACCCGGGGTGACGTCCTCTTTCCCATGCACGACTCATTATATTTCTCAAAATTGTTTGAAAATTTTTGTTTTTGAAAGTAGGTGATAGGTTGAAAACCGAACATGATATAACGTTGTGCCATGGTTCATACGAATGATCTCTATGACCTTTATTTTTCGTAATAAAACTTTTTTTATTTTTTGTGTTTCTTTGAAAACAGTCCAATTTTGAAATTATTATATTTTGGAAACTAGGAATTCTACAAAAAAGTTGGTTTAACATAAATTAAAGGTCCCTACCCCCTCTAGCAACAAAATAAATTTCAAGTCCCTAGGACAAGATTGCAAAAAGTTTGTAGTAGTGGCGAGGGGAAAGCTGCCCAACAGCCTTCTTACCTACGAACTTTGCCGATATCTCCCTAACGCATGATCGGATTTTAACAAACGAGGTGTTGTTGACGTTGGGATAACGTCCTCTTTGCTAAGAATGTGTTGGCATTTTTTTTAATATTGTCGTTTTTGAAATTAGCGCTATTTTGGAAACGGTTAATTTAAGAAAAAGGTTTGTTTGAAGTCAATGAAAGGTCTCTAGGCCCTCTAGGCGGACAGCAAGTTTCAAGTGTGTAGGATAAAACAAAATGATAGCCTGCTTTCTCGGGAACATTGGCGATAATTCGCGAACGCATGGTCGTATTTTAACAAATGAGGTGTTGTTGGCGTTTGGGTGACATTCTCTTTGCTATGAATGCGTGTTTGTATTTTTTAAAAATTGTTTTGAAAATGTTTGTTTTTGAAATTGTCATTATTTTGAAAACAGTAAAAATGAGAAAAAGGTTTGTTTGACATACATGAAAGGTCCCTATACCCCCTAGCAAGAAACCAAGTTTCAAGTCCGTAGGACAAAAGAAAATGAATTTTGAAAAAATGCTCATTATTTTGGAAACTAGGAATTCTACAAAAAATGTTTCATATAAATGAAAGGTCCCTACTCCCTGTACCATGAAAATAAATTTCAAGTTTCTAGGACAAAAACTGCGCATTTTACCTGTTTTTTTAATTATATTTTATTGTAAAAAATGAAATGTGCTCGTAGACAGAGAGTCGATACCGCTGTGGTGTGTCTGGACGAGCCTGTCGCCGGCCAGGGTGAATACAGCAAATGGCTATTTCGACGGGGCGATGTATGGCAGGACGTCAGGGCGAGGGTTCGCTTTCCGATATTTTTCCTCTGAAGTCCGAATAAAGGCGAATATTTCGAAAATCCCTCATGGCGATCTTTAAACATGTTAGTAAAACGCTGATCAGTAACATGGCAAATGATAATAATTGTATGAGGCGAATGAAGGCAAAGCTTTTTTATAGTCAACATCAACAACAAGAACTTGCTTTGTATGTCTTGCTGGCAGCCAGAACGACAAACAGAAAATCTGCTTGGGGCCTGGCTGAGAGCCAGCTAGCAGAGATGCAAATGTTTATCGTGCTCCAAGAATGTCAGTAGAGCTGACAACACCGCTGGCAGGTGATAACAGGTTGGAACAATGTGGCAACTCTGTAACGGTGATAACAGACAGACAGACAGCCGAGGACAGCAGCGTGCATGAGCGGGCAGAAGCGGTGAGAGGGGAGAGGTGGGAAAACGAGACATGTACCAGAGAATCACGTGACTATTGCAGAGCGGTGAGGGGCGGGGCCAGAGGGTTGAGGTGTCGTGACGGGAAGAGTGGAGAACCCATGACAGCCAATAGCTGAACGAGTTGTATGTCAACCTGCATTCAAGGAGTGAGACACTGGTGTGGAGAGAGAGAAAGAGAAACATGTGTGGACATGCATAAAACGCTGAGCTTCGTACACAGGGCTCTCGTACAACATGATTCAAAATTAAATAAATTAATAAAAGTTGCACAGGTTCTCACAACATGTAATTTATTGATCCAAGAATTAAAGGTAGAGTTAAATCCCAACCATTTCACATACAGCTTAATCCCTTTTTGTTTCAACACTTTTTCCACAAGATAATGTTTTGGAAACGCAGTCCTTTGAAGTTCATGGAGATAAACCCTGCCTTTTATGGGTTGATCGTTGAGGTCCTCGAGTAAATAGGTGACTGGACTGTCCAGGATGACTTCACGAATTCGAAATAGTTCAGTCCCCCACTGAGGTGTGTTGCCCTTACTGAAGGCAGACTTAAATTTGCTTACACGAACAAAATCCCCAATTTTCAGTCGGTGACTTTTAGGGTCTGCTGTTTTTATGGGGTTAAACAGTTTATCCAGTCGCGGAATATTTTTGGTCACGAGGCGTGGCTTCGTCCCAATGGTTCTATGTTTGGTGCCATTGTAACGTGACACTAGCTCAGGTAACATGTCCAACCAGCGATAAGTGCACTGAGCGGTAAACGCTTTCCACATATGCGTTTTCAATGTTCGGTTAAACCGTTCGACCACACTATCTTTGAGATTGCTGTACGTGGTATAATGGTGAATATTGGATTGATTTGAGAAAACTGGAGAAATCCTTGTTGAAAAATTATTTCCCCTGATCGGTTTATAGCAACTGAGGTTGACGTTTGGATTGTTGAATAATATGTTGAAAGGCCTTGATGACTAATGGACCAGACTTGCGACGCACAGGTCCAACAAAGGTCATTTTGGATTACACATCAATGACGGTCAACATATAGCGTACATCGTCGTTAACGCTAGCATAGGGATCATCTCAACAAGGTCTGCTTGCCAAAGTTCATTCACAACTAGTGAAATTACCTTGAGTCGTGGATAGTGACGCCTAGCTGGACAATGTAACTCATGAGCAATGCCCATTTTAAAGGGTGAGGGCTTAAACAATAATTTTGGCATTTCGAAGTTCTTGTTCAATTTCTTGAATTTCCCAATCGTGACCGGTGTGACCAGCTTGGCGTGAAGCATGCAACAGCTGTAGCCGCTGGACGAGCTTATTGGGATTATGCCAGTAGGTAACATCCACAAGGGGTTTTAATGGTTTAAATGTCACTCCCGAAGCGGACGCTTTACGACGAGTACTTTGACTAGTGGGAAACATTTTTGTAATGATGGTTTTATATTTTTTAGATATATTGGCATTCACTTGTTGAGTGGGATCATACTGTCTTTTGTGGGCATGTCCAATAAAATGGATTTATATTTGCCAAGGTCCTCTGGTGTATAATCATGGGAAGAGGGTGTACGAGAGAATAGCAGCTTTAACAGTCCTGACGTTAATTTATAGTTGATGTTCTTAATGACAGCTTTAGTACGAACAAATTTAATCGATGAATCACCAATTTTAAAACTATCATTCTCATAGCCAACACCATACGTGATATCTGTGTTTCCAATAAATAGATCGGTGAAATAGGGTTCCATTGTTGATCCATAATATTTTATTAAAATGTTTTTTAAGTTGAGCTTTATGTTGAGGGGTGGCCAAGAGTTTTGAAAACGAAGAAGATATGAAAGGGCAAGATGTTTCGACCATGACCAAGATTTATTTTTTCTCAAAACTCTGCAAGGGGTCAGGATTTTTTTGAGGCGTAAAAACCTGTTCCTCCTCATCCTCAACCTCACTAACACTAGTCAAATATTCCAGTTCCTCTTCCTCTTCCATTGGGTCCTCGTGTAGCGTCTGCGTGGCTTGTGAAACAGTGGGTAGCGTTTCAGATGGCCTGAAAGATTTCTTTTAGTGGAGTTGCTAAATGTTGTTGAATAAACAAAGCATGATCCGCACGTGATCGTTTCAATCGACAAAACTTTTGGCGAATAGTATTTTTTGCTCTAATAATATGCTTTTTCAATTGACTCTCTGCTAACGCCATGGTGTCTTGACAAATGACTTGAGAGGGAATTAGACAGTGCCTTAAATAGCAATAAAATGATCAAACCCTAAGCGATAACGTCCTTGGTTGAGTTCACTTTGTTTGTCAATCACTAAACAGGCATGACGTTGAGTGTTCCAGCACTTGGCACACAATTATGTAAACATTTGAAAGGTCATATATGGATTCACATGTTCATTATAAATGTGACGACTATTCCTCTCGTCCTGGCGAAATAAAACAATGACATTTGCATTGACACGAATCAACTGTCTGGACATTTTAGAATACGTTTGTCCAAGATAAAAGCAATCGATATGTTTGTGACGACCCATGCTGAAATAGCTTTGAATGATGCCTTGTCGTTCAGTGGATACATAATCGAAAATCATGAGTGAATCAGGCTTTACCTCATCCGGAGCAATAACATTTTCTTGCATGAAAAATGTGAAATAACCCATATTTTCATTTTGTAATCCAGACATGACTTGATCCAGAAACACGTCGAGGGGTTGGTAGAGAGATTTTGCAAAAATATAAATATTTTGAAAACGCAGACCATTGGGCGCTGTGATGTGCGTCAGCAAAACATTGGTCTTTCTACTCCCGGAAGGTCCCACCATGATGCAGCGAATGGAAGACAGAAACAGTGACCCTGGCGTTGTTCAGGTCATGTGGGATAGAGATGGGAAGCCATGTCCCCACGGGGAATGACTCTTGCTGCTTAATAATCTTCGTATCAACTAAGGCTTAGAGAGGCTAGCAGGCTGTCTATATACATGGAAACAAGCCTTGTCATAAAAACAGTAGACTTGTACTACAGGTTGACGATGGATGTCATTGGACGTGCGTTGATGGCCAAAGCTATGTCTGTTCCCATAATGATCCTAAACAAGAAAGAGATCCTGCTAATAAACACTGTGTGGATAGGTCTGCAGTACCACGCACGAAACAGGGATATTATGACTTTAAGGGAAGGTGGTTAACCCATGTGAAACATCCTCAAGTGTCTACAGACGTTACTACAAAAACGTATTTGGATAACAAGGTGTATGAGTTTTATGATAACGTGCCTCAGCTTACAGTGAATGGCTATGTCGCCAATCATCACCGCATTATTCACGTGGAAGACCCACAAGACGAAGACGATGTCTGCAGGAAATGTTATGTGACCTATGAAATGAAAAGGCTTTATAAATTTATCCCATCTGTATTTTAGTGTAACTGACAAATGAAAAACCTGTGAATGACAGAAACCATTTACCACTAGTCCATGACCAGCACCTGACGTATGTGCTTGCTTCGGGTTTAAGCCTCTATCGATTACACTATGATGGAACCATTCACATGAAATACGCAATGCCTGGTGAGAACCATTTACAAATAGAGATAAATGGTCACAGGATGTTGATCCATAACCATGAAATGGTCAATGCAGGTGACGAATTATCCTTTCATCTCATGCTGACATGGGATGAAAAGCAAGCAGGAAAAACCATAAACGATTTCCCACTTTATGTGGAATTGGAATATACAGCCATGAAATAACAAGCTGACGTTAGTTGTCACTTAAACTTTCTTGTGAAAGGTTGTTGGTCATCACCATGGTGAAACGGAGATATGTAGTGAGAAAGACAAAAAGGACTAAAAATAAGACTCTGTCATTGTCAAAGCATGGGCTTAAGGCATTAGTGGACAAGCCCTTGCGAAACAAAAAAAATAAAAATTAACGTGTTGACCATAAGATAAGCCCTTCGAGCAGCACAGAGACGTGTTATTCCAAAACGTCAGCGACAGGGTTCAAAACAAGGGCGAGTGATTACCGTCCCCAAACGAGCGGGATTTTTACCTGCTTTATTTGCCTGTCTGGCTGCTCTAGGTTCACTTTTTGTTGGTGCCAGTGCGATGGCGAAAACCATTAAAGCTAAACAGTAGGGCAAGCAACAACTAAAAGAAAGTCAGCGACAGAATGAAACCATGGAAGCGATTTCTATGGGGGCTAGAAATGCCAATTTAAAGCCAGCCTTTTATCAACAAGGATTTGGGATTTCACCATTTCGAAATATAATAAAAGAAATAACCTCAGCCATAGCAAGAAATGGCCTGACTCATCAACAAGTGGAATGCTAAGCTAAACAACTAAGGCTTTCTCATTTTCGAGGTGTTTTTATGCGGAACCAATTACCCCCACGACCCTGGAAACAGGAATGTGCTGTTGTAAATTTGGATGATCACCGAGGACCAGGAACGCATTATGTAGCTTATGTCAAAGAGGGATCCACCGTATGGTATTTTGACAGTTTTGGGAATTTGCCCCCGCCCATGGAACTAGTGACCTATTTTGGAAACAGGATCAAGGTATATTATAATGTGAAACGTGAGCAAACGTTTAACAGCCAACAGTGTGGACGTTTGTGTTTAATTTTTTTATATAAGACGCAGCATAAGAAAAAAAACGTCAACAGTATGTCGACAGAAAGTAAGACGTTTACACTGCATGGACGTGGACCCGAAGTCAGCCTAGACTTTTACCCGCCTATCGAAATGAGTGAAAGACCTTATGGTTTGGGACATGTTTCACTTGAAACATACAATAGAATATACAACATACGTGAAAGTGTGAACAACAAGTTTTACTATGATGATTTTGTGCCCACTCTAAACTCTGGTGGATATACGATAGATGATATTTATGAACACATTTATGTGGTGTTGATCAATAAATATGGTTTAAAGTCATTTCTTGATGGAACGCGCAAGTTTGAACTTGTAGGAAATACCAACACTCATCGCTTCAGTATTTTCTCCACGTTTAAGATTGACTTTAAAAGACACCCCGATTCCATTGGTCTATTGCTAGGATTTAAACCACGCGTGTTAGAGCCCAACAAAAAAGAACAATCAGACTATGAAGTGAAATTCATTAAGGACTATCATGTGTCAGTGACGTATAATAATATTAGCCAAGTGTACACCAATCAAGAACCATCGCAATCGCTTTATGACTTTATTATGACATCACCCAATGGCTCTATTATTCGTGAAAACCCTCCAGTGGTGCTTTTTCATTCTGTGGCTGTCGATAGTATTAGTACAGTAATATAACATTAAGACTGATCATTAGAGATCAACATCTCATTCAACTAGATTCTACCACACCAGTGACTCACAAGTTGGTGCTAAAGCCACTATGAAGTTGGTGTATAAAGCAACAACACCGTCAAGGAATGGTGTTAATTGTTTGCCACGTGAATACACGTTAACATCTGAGGACAAGCAGATTTTACAGCATTTGGGTTATCACGTCAACCCCCATGATGAATTTTATCCTAGAGGTAGCTAACCACATCGAGGAGCAACAAGGGGTGGTAAGAATTGATCTCCATTCCTATCAAGCTCAAACACCTGGACTCAATAACAATGATGACATTCAATTTGTTATCAACAACCAAGATATTTACACCCTACCGCATGAAAGTGTCATTCAGATTGAAGGTCAACTCGTCAAAGCCGATGGCTCAACACCCACCGCATCCAACTTAGCCAACCATGCTTTTGCCTTTTTGTTTTCTGAGGTGTGTTATGTGATTAACGATATCGTGGTGGATAGCACTCGAAATGTGGGTATTTCCAGTGTAATGAAACTATGTCCCTGTTATAGTGAGGAAGAAGGTAAAACACTTTGTATGGCAGGTTGGTGCCCTGACTCGAGCAACGACTGGATGGTACACACCGATGGGACCTTTACTGGATATTTACCTCTTAAACTGGTTTAGGCTTTGCCGAAGATCACCAGCGCATTGTGGTCAACGCAAGGCAAGTGCTTTATTTGGTGAGAGACAGAAGTGATAATAATGTACTCAAGGAAGTCGACAATGCACCCATAGATTCAATAATTCAACTACGACGCATGCTATGGAAAGTGCCCTATGTGACCCTTGACGATAGCAAAAAACTGGACATACTCAAAATGGTAAAAAGAGATATGCCTCTACCCATGGAATTTAGAAGCTGGGCACTCCATGAGTATCCACTATTGCCCACCACCAAAACACACAGTTGGTCTGTAAAAACAGCCCGCTATACAGAGAGACCTCTGTACATGATCGTGGGTTTTCAAACGAATCGCAAGTATCAACAAACCAAAGATGCCACGCAATTTGATCACCTGCAATTGAGAAATGCACGTCTTTTCCTCAACGGGGCTGTGTTTCCCTACGAAGGACTGGATTTGGATTTTTCAAAAAATAAGTTTGCCCCCTGTACAACTTGTTTTCTAAATTTAGATGGTCGTATTATCAAAAAGGGAACCGCCCCATGTTGTCACCCCGAGCGTTTAAGGCAACTTATTGTCTTTGACTGTTCTTACCTGGAAAAGTCTGTCAAGCCATCCAATATTGACATTCGACTAGATTTTCAAACGCATGACAATGTACCAGGCAATACGACGGCCTACTGTTTAATTATTCATCACAAACAATTAACAATTATCCACTGTCGAACCAAATGACGAGTGTATAAATAATAGGTCAACCCACGTCAATCCGCCCAGTCATGTCTTGCTTTAAAGCCTCAAGAGGTGTCTCACCCATGAATTTAATCTCTGAGGAACAACGTTTCAAGACCTTTGCGATTGGCAGCCGCTGGCTTCTACTATTTAAAAACAAGAGATGAAGTGAAATGTGCCATTTGTGCCCATAGACCAATGGAAAGAGAGCGATAAACCCATGCAGGAACATCAGCGCTGGTCACCCGCCTGCCCCTACCTATGCAGAATGGAAGTGGGAAATATACCCTGCCATTCAAGCTATCCGTCACTCATGCCTCTGAGTGATGAAGAAACAAGTTACGATACCGTACATATGTACTGTATGGTGTCCATGGTGCTTTGGTGAGCAACTCACCGTCAAAAACGCCTAGTTTAGAGACATTGAGACATCATCGGTGTTATGGAAGTTAAAAACACAAAAGGCTGTATTTTTGTATGAGTTGGTATCGCCCCTATCCCAAAATGACTAAATCCTGTGAGGTGCCGCTTCCTGGCGGTATTGATTGGTACTTGGGAGGACTCACCAGAGAGCGATATGCTCTGTCTGTATATATTCTTTTATGATTCTGTGTCTTTGTATTGTTGATTCTTAGGATGTAAAATAATAAATCGGCTACAAATTGGTGACCCCGACGTGAGTTGAAGTAAACATTTATAGAGTTAGTTATCATTCCGTCTTTTATAAGTATTATTCACCTAACATCATGGCACTCAACGATCAACCAGCGGTGCATCATGTTTCCGTCAAGGTACCCCCGTTTTGGTCTGAAAATCCAGCTCTTTGGTTTTCCCAACTTGAAGGTCAGTTCATTTAAGCTAACGTAACTGCGGTCGCTACAAAATATAGTCTTGTAGTAGCTAGCTTAAGTGAAAAATTAGCTATCGAAGTTCAGAACATTTTATCGTCACCGCCAGATACTAATAAGTATGCCGCAATAAAGCAAGCATTAATCGACCGCATGTCACAATCTGATGCAAAACGAATAGAGAAGCTACTTCGAACCGAGGAACTCGGAGACCGTACTCCATCTCAACTCCTTCGTCGTCTGAAAACATTAGCCGATACCACCATGGCAGATGATATGCTTAAGAACATTTTGATGCCTCGCCTGCCTTCCGATGTACAGAAGATCCTCACAGTTTCAGAAGGTAATCTTGATGGGCTTGCAAAAATCGCCGATAGATTACTTGAACTATATCCGGCAACACCCAGTACCTCTATAATGGCCTCTACTTCCGAACCTACTATCATTGCGTCATTGCAACTCCAAATTAACAAACTGACGAAACTAGTTACCGAGATGTCAGCCAGAGATACTCGATCCAGCCGATCAGCTTCGAGACTTAGTTCTCCATACCGTCATCGCTCCCCACGATCACCTTCAGTCAACAGGGATATTTGTTGGTTTCACCGTACGTTTGGCTCTAATGCTCGTCAATGTCGCCCTCCATGTAATCAGGGAAACAAGTTCCGGGAGTCAGTAGCGACGGCAGCTGACCCCACACCTTCGAATCGCCGTCTCTTCATGACAAACGATCAGCAAAAGTTGCCTTCCTGATAGACACTGGAGCTGACGTTTCTGTTAATCCTGCAGCTCGCCTTCCTCGCCGTAGCCTCGAAGAATATCAACTTTTTGCCGCGAACGGTACAGCTATCAAGACTAACGGACATATAGTTATGAAAATTGATTTTTCTCTCCGCCGTGATTTCACGTGCCTTTTCATTGTTGCCGATGTTACTCGTCCCATCATCGGAGCCGACTTTCTCGCATACTTCGGAATTCTCCCTGATGTTCGTCATAGACGTCTCATTGATTCAACGACCAACTTGACCAGTAATGGTCATATCCGCTGCATCGCTTGCCCATCAATTCGAACTGTAGTCGGCGATTCTCCCTACCACTTGTTGCTTAGTAAATTCACTGAAATTACTCGTCCATCTTCAACTCTTACACCAATCCAACATTCTACCGTTCATCATATTGTTACCACTCCAGGTCAGCCAATTCGATCAAGGCCACGCCGGCTGGCACTTGAAAAACATAACGCTGCCAAACGAGAGTTTGAATTCATGCTAGCCCAAGGAATATGTGGACCATCCACAAGTTGTTGGTCAACCCCACTGCACATGGTCCAAAAGAAGAACAATGAGTGGAGACCTTGTGGTGACTATCGTCAGCTGAACTCTCGCACAATTCCTGATCACTACCCAGTCCCACATATTGAAGACTTCGCCATCAACCTTCATGGACGTCATGTATTGTCCACCATTGACCTTGTTCGTGCTTTTCACCATATTCCCATTGCAGAAGAAGACATTCCCAAAACTGCTGTGACCACTCCGTTTGGATTGTATGAATTTAAATTCATGCCATTCGGCCTATGTAACGCTGCCCAGACATTTCAATGCTTCATGGATGAAGTTACTCGTAATCTCGATTTCTGCTATGTCTATATTGATGACATACTGGTTGCATCTCGTAACGAAACCGAGCACCTCGAGCACTTACATCAGGTATTCACTAGACTTCGTGACTTTGGAGTAGTGATTAATCCAGAAAAATGTGTGTTCGGATCAAACGAGGTGCAGTTCCTCGGTTATTTGGTGAACCCAGATGGAATATGTCCACCTCCATGTAGAGTTGAAGCAATCACGAACTTTCCAAAACCAATCAATGTACAAGATTTCGGTAGGTTTATGGGATTAGTTAATTTCTATCGGCGTTTCATTCGTAATGCAGCAGCCATCTCTGCCCCCAATGAACACATTCTTGCAAGGTAACCCGAAACCTAAAGACAAACTACCTTGGACCTCTGATACGGAACAAGCATTTCAGCAACTGAAGGATGCAGTTGCCAACGCCACCCTCCTCGTTCACCCTTCACCAGATGCACCGTTATCAATAATGGTAGATGCATCGTTGACAGCAATAGGAGTATCGGTTCAGCAACTTACAGGAGGTAATTGGGAGCCATTAGCATTTTTCAGCACCTATCAAGCTCTCTTCGGTATCCAAAACCACCAGGGGTACGCCAACCAGCCTCGTGCCACTCGGCCGGTTGGTATTAGACTTGATAGCTCGTGTACTGAAATAGGAGTGGCTGTAGGTCCCTGTATGATCCGGACATCTAGCGAGGTGCCTCCGTGGCAAGTCCCGCGTCCGGAAATTCGGATAGATCTTCACCAAGGTCCTAAGGTGAACACGGATGCGTCCGTTTACCGGAGGCAGTTCCACAGCATAGTTCACCAATTTCCGGACGCTGGCATTCTATACACGGATGGTTCGAAGCTGGACGAGAAAGTGGGTTGTGCTTACGTTATTGATGGTGCAAATACCAAGATCTCTTTGCCTGAGGCCTGTAGTGTGTATACTGCGGAGCTCGTTGCCATCTATGAAGCTCTGCAGTTTGCACTACTGGATGCATGAATCCACTTTCTCGTGTGTACCGACTCTTTGAGTTCGTTGCAGTCAATTGCTACATGTTTCCCACAACACCCCCTAGTGCAGCGAATCCACGACCTACTAGCCGGGCTGTGCCACGCTGACACTCGAATGACCTTTCTGTGGCTTCCAAGCCACATGGGAATTGCGGGAAATGAGTTAGCAGATCAAGCTGCAAAAGAGGCGGTATCACTACCACCTCGACCAATGGAGGTACCCGCCAGAGATATTCGCTCTCAGTTACGCCTACAAGTTCTGGCTTTTTGGGAGTCAGTGGCTAGCTGACCCACTGCCCAGTAAACTGAGAGCGATCAAGGGAACTACTCGCGTGTGGCGGAGCACCTTCCGGGCCCGGAGAGAGTCCATCATTTTGTGTACGCTAAGGATAGGTCATACAAGATCCACCCACTCGTACCTAATTAGAAGGGAAGACCCCCCCACTTTGTACCTGTGGAGCCGTTTTCACCGTGGCCCACATTTTCACCGAGTGTGTGAATCTTGCAGACTTACGAAGAAACCTTGGTTTGCAGATGACCCTCAAACTTATATTAGCCGATGACGCGGTGGCTGCTGATCGCGTTATCCGCTTTATAAGTGAGAGTGGGTTAGGGCCAGCAATCTACATTTTCCAGTGAACATTGACTCAACGACATGTTCGTTTTTGAATGATAATGTTTTGTTTTTCCGTAAATTTTGTTTATTTTTATAATTTTTATTTTTATTTAATTTTTTGTTTTTGTTTTATTAATTTTTGGTCTTTTTAAATTTAGATATCCACTTCAAAATTTTAAATTCAATTCAAAATTTGTATTCTTTAATCTGTGTTAAGAGGGGCAGATGACCTCATAGTTCCTCCCCTTAAAACAACAATAAGTAACTCACTAACTAACATTTTTCAGCCACAAATTATCCCCTTCACAACAACAATGGTCAGCATATGATCGTGAACTCTACGCAGCACATGCTTCGGTTAAGAAGTTCAAACACATGCTTGAAGGAAGACATTTCACTTTGTTCACTGATCACAAGCCTATTACCTTCGCTTTGAAGCAGAAACCAGAGAAAGCATCACCTCGTCAGTCACGCCATCTGGACTACATCGTACAATTTACGACAGATATACGCCACATCGAAGATGCTAACAATATTCCAGCCGATACTCTCTCCCGTACCTCATCCATTAAAATGGAAGTGAACTTCAGAGACCTTGCCGAAGCACAACAAACTGATAATGAACTACAGACATTCATTGGTAAGAACACAAGCTTGGTTCTGAAAATGATTTACATTCCGAATTCTGGCATTCAGTTATATTGTGACACCTCAACATCTTCAGCTCGCCCATTCGTTACGAAGGATTTTCGTCAACAGGCTATCGCATCTTTACACAGTTTGTCACATCCCGGAGTGAAAGCTACAACCTGATTGGTGAAGAAATCCTTTGTTTGGCCCAATATTGAACGCGATTGCAAAGAGTTCGTACGTAACTGCATTTCCTGCCAGCGCAACAAGGTTATACGGCATGTCATGGCCCCTGTTGGTTCATTTGCTCAAGATCAACTACAATCCTCAGACCTTAATGTAGAAAAAACATGACGGCAATGGTTGCCCTACCAATAGCTAAGATCATGTCATCGGGGTTGTCACAGTTCGTGTAAATTATTATTTTTACTCACCTAAGAGCATAACAGATATCACAAGACGAGACTAGGTTCCGAAGAAATATGCATCAATAATTTAGACTTACCTGAATTAATTTATCTATATAGTGCTGGCCTCGAATTATAGGTTTCTTCGTCTTCACCCCAGGGGCAGCTACAATAGTCTCACTGTTTTTGTGGTTGAATAAGAAGCTTTTTGGCGAGTTATCACGATTTGTGTTTAAGTTCAGAAATTATAGATTAATATTATTAGCATAAAATCAAACAGTTTCTGAAGTAGAAGAGAACAGAGTACCCGGTTACTGAATTGCTGTCCCAGCACATGCAGAGTATTTGTGTACACAATCGGAATGAGAATAGTTGCCTGGAATAATCGAACCAATGCTATGGAGATACAATTCGATTAAGACCTCTCGTAGAATTGTCTAAAATCTCGGCTAAAACATCACACCGAATTAGTTGATTGAAATATGTAAAGAAGTCGTCGTGTGGATATCTGAACATAATTATGGATATTACCACACACAAAGGACACGATAATATGTTACCATATAACCTATTAAACATTCGTTGTTACCGTTTGGAATAGCTGAACGCTGGAAATAGTAGATTTAGTAAAATAATGTAGGTAGGAAAGCACCATCTCCCTCTTACGGAATTATCGCGGCATACCATCTCACAATATAAGTACACAATTGGCAAGTTACTCACAACACTTTATTACACACATCATAATAAAAAATAACTTGCAAGCTATAAGAATCACAAACGTATGAATAATGTCGGAACACAATGAGTTCACTGTTTGGCACAGGGGAAACATCTTCCTTAACCAATTGGCAACTCAAACTAACACTTGGGGCGCTGCGGTCGGTCTGGATAAGTAGGGTTTAAAATACTCAATAACACGCGTTTGATATGGAACACTTTTAATTTTTCGGTTATAATCAGTAAATATGGTCTCTAAAGTAATGACAGTGTTATTTTTAATTGTATATATGTATAACTGTGCGATACACGTGATCTAATTTGTGTGTTCCACTGGATTTTTTGGTGTCATTTGCATATTATCAAGCATCAGTTTTTATGGGTGATGTAGATCAGCTGATTCAAATTTACACAGGGCTACACTTCGGACATTATTTCGGTACTATTATGCGCAATATAATGTAAATGTCGATCCTGAGTCAACGCCGAGGACATTCAAATAGAGAAATACGGTACATAAACAAATAAATAACACACCGAGGCTGTGCTACTTTTATCATTCCGAGACTAGCATCCACGCAAACCAGACGCCACTGTTCCAAGCTCCGACTTATATCGTGAATTGATGTCAAACTGATGATCCGCCAGCCTTTCCGCCAAGCCTACACCTCGTAATCGCTAAGTTCTTCGATATTCGAGCTATTCCACTACGAGTCATATAGGCCTAATTTGCCTCCCCGTGGGCACTGTAGAATGAGTGATTCCGCTACCATTCAAATATTCAACACCAAACCCACCTTTTAACCATCCAAATCAAGCAATTCCTGTCGCCCCCCGAGTTTTAATACAAGTTAAACTCTTCCCTTCTCCCTACCAAGCAGCCAATAATTAATTATTTCATTAATTATTCAAGTAACTTCAATCTTACCAGCGCGCCCATCGTAACAGCTGTTTTTAAACTGAATAACCTTCGCTGGCTTACTTCGCAGGTCTTCTGTCTGTCTACCTCGACAAGTGTTAGATCCTTCCCGGGGTGGAAAGGTATTATTATTAGGTATTATTAGGTATCATCACATTTCGGCTATTGCTATTTGCATCTTTTGGAAAGTGATGAAAACGTATATCCGCAGCCCTCTTATACATCGACTTACAGCCGTAAACTGAGCAATACACTTTGCTTTTACACATTTTTCTCTCTATCAACGAGTAAAACTTATTACTTATGTATAAAGACACGAACAATTTACCACGATCTGTTTACCAATACAAGAAACCATATACAAACAATCACCACGTGACAAATGTACCCTACTTGGTAAGTTTCTCATTTTTACCGCTAGATGTCATATCAGATAGCTGGAGTTGCCAATAAAACAGACGTTCACTGTAATATTTGGCGTGTATACAAGGCAGTGTAGAACATCTGCTAGACTGGTAAGGATTTACGGAGGCACATGAAGCTGAGCGTTCAAGATAACGTCAAAGGTTTGGTCTTGACGTAGATGCTCATGCGTTTTCCCTTTACGTACTTCAGTTCGACACTACCGGTACTGAAGTATACTGAGCTATTATTATTTTGTCACTAACTAGCAAATCACTGCGGTGTATATTCTTGAGCCAATTCTATGAATGCTTTAGTCTTAAGTACTTCAACATCTGCAGTAAATGACACAATGCCATCGGTTGACTGAACAATCATCACACAATCGAACCAGTCCATAATAAGCGTATTATCACATATTTACACACGATTGCAGTACATTAACACGAACTGGACTTAACAGACATACTGAAGAAACTAAAAATTACAGGTGATCAATAGTTTATCCCAATTTTCATCAAACTAAGCTAATCAAAGCCAATATTGTATCCCAGCAACGAATGTAAACAAACAATATCTCGGGCTTCCGCATACGCCATTTTCACATTTTCGATACCTGCCTTAAGGTCTGAGTATTGTAGTTGGTCTTGATTTGCTCCACCTAACCATCGTTTTGAGCATGTCCACATCGATATTGTCGGACCGCTTCCTCCATCCAACGGATTCAATTACTGCCTAACAGCTATTGATCGGTTCTCACGTTGGTCAGAAGCACATCCCATAGCGGACATCACTGCAGAGACTGTCGCGCGTGCATTTTACAATAGTTGGATTGCTCGCTTCGGTGTTCCACAAACGTCACATCGGATCAAGGACGGCAATTTGAGTCACATCTTTTCAAAGCCCTCAGTGTGCTGACAGGAACATCTCGTAGCCGAACAACAGCCTTTCATCCATATTATGTATCTAGTTTATGTCTTCTATGGAACTTGGTCGGAGTGTATATATGCTTTTACTCTGTGACTATGTTAGTTGTAATTTGTTCATTGTGTTAAGATGTAGATTCAGATGTGTGTGCATATTAAAGTGCTATAATATCCGTTATTCAAAACATAATAGCTATAATGTGCTTTATTCAAAACATAATAGTTGGCGACGAGGAATTGGGACTTGATTCTCCGGTACAGATATAGCCTACATTAATGAAGTACGGTATTTACGTCGTCTGTTTCAACGGCCACGTGAGTAAAATCAAGAATCAGGCAAATCGACATGAAATGTACACAGAGTACTTGTAAACGATCCTAAGCAACTCATCGTATATTCAGCTACGTGTGCCTGCATGCCACATATTCAAAATAATATTTATAGCAGTGCGAACTTTGAGGTTATGCATTTTTTTTTCCTCAAGCCCAGGACAATATTCGGTCATCGATCACTACCCAGTGTGTTTTAAATCTGTTATCTTGAAACATTTTATTATATTTGAACTGTGATTTTTAAAATTATTTCGAAGTTCCGTCAAGATGGACGCAAATCAGTTTCAACAATTACTGAACATTTTTACTGATTCTCAAGAGAAGTTACTTGAAAGGTATCAAGCTCACCAGCCCGTCACAACCCCACAAGCCACTAACATCACACCTTTTGAAAATTTTCTGAAAAGGAAAAATTTGTGTCGAATTTAGAACGATTTGAAAATTACGCAAACTTCAACAATGCCACCGATCCAACAAAGAAAGCTCAACTCTTGTGTACATCAATAGGGGCAATTCATTATAACAATCTCTCTGCATTTTTAGGCCCTGATAAACCAATCAAGTCTCTCGGTTATAATGACCTAGTAAAGCATTTCAAGAAAATACTGTCACCTCAAGTCTCAACCGTAGTTTCCCAACACTATTTTTTGAACGTCAATCAAAAAGAAAGTCAAAATATAGCAGGATTTGTTGCCACTCTTAGAAGCCACTTACTAGACTGTGACTTTTATATTCAGTGTACATGTGACGCCAGAATTTCAATCGCGGATGTTTTTCTTCGTGCACAATTTATACGTGGCTTGCGAGATAATTGGATCAGAGAGAAACTTCTCCAGTCTAATGATACGAAATTTGATGATCTCCTGAAGAAGGATATAGCCTTGGAAGCATCGCGGTATGTGAGTAATCAGCTGTCAAAACAGCTCACTGCACCGTCAGACACTATAGAGGACACAAACAAAGTAACAAAAGACACAAGTTCATATAATGACCGAAGTATGAATCAATATAGCAGTGATACTCAGTCACGTTTTGTTCAACAGCCTAACCCAGGCTCTCACTCACGTTCACAGTCCAGGGGCCGCCGTAGTTCTGTCAATTATAGAGCACTAGGTATTGATGGATTATGCCTGAATTGTGGAAATTCAAACCACAGGTCAAGAGATTGTCGCACAAACAGAAACTCTCTTAAATGTAGGTCATGTAGGAAAGTGGGACATGTTACAAAAGTTTGTATCACTACCCTTCTTCAACAGTCAAATACACACAACATTGCAACTGAGAACATAGATGACAACTTGCATGACCACCCTGAAACCAATTTCGGGAAAGGACAACTGGAATGCATCGAAGATCTCTTTGAAGTAGGACAAGAATCAGATAAATATTTTATCACTGTTAAACTCAACAATAAATCACAACGATTTGAAGTCGACACGGGAGCAAAATATTCACTCATCCCAGAGAACGAATGTTCAACCTTGGGTCTTGGTTTGCCATTGCAGCCAACAAATGTCTGTTTTCGATCATATTCTGATCATGTTATCAAACCCAGAGGAAAAATTGTTGTCACAGTATCATACAAAGGAGCAGAAATTGTTGCAGATCTTTTTTTAGTTCCGCAAGGTCATGCCGCATTGCTTGGTCGTGTTTGGATCAGGGGCCTCGGCCTTGATCTGAAGGAAATTGACAAGGACACAAATCAATCACTTCACATTGAATCTGTCAACTCAGTGCAGTCAATTCAGGATATTTTACATCAGTGTAGTACAATCTTTGAAGAAAAAATTGGATGCGTTCCCAATATTGAAGTTAAACTGCAACTCAGAGAGGGGGTGAAACCTGTCTTCAATCGTGAACGTGATGTCCCTTTTGCTCTTCGGGAACGCGTTGAAAAGGAACTCGCTTCATTGGAATCAGAAGGAGTTATTTCTCCCACAGCTTTAAGTGATTGGGGATCGCCTCTTGTTATTATCCCAAAACCGGATGGGGGAGTTAGGTTATGTGTTGACTACAAATGTGGAGTAAATTCAAGGTTGATATCTGCAAACCATCCCATAAGACCAGTTAATGATGTTCTGCATAGTCTTAGACACTCAAAATTTCGCAGACTCGTTCAAATCCACCAAAAGCTCCAATACACCCCTGGGATGAACCAGAAGAAAATTGGGAACGCATACACATTGACTATGCGGGGCCATTTGATAACCACCATTTCTTGATGTGTGTTGACGAAAATGCGGAGTAAATTCAAGGTTTATTTCTGCAACCCATCCCATAAGACCAGTTAATGATGTTCTACATAGCCTTAGAAACTCAAAATTTTTCTGCAAGTTAGACTTATACAAGGCATATCTACATCTGAAGGTTGATGAAGAAGGTAGTATGATTCAAACTACATCCACTCACAAAGGAACCTTCAGGACTGAGTTTTGGCATCAAAACTGCCCCCTCAGAATTTAATAGGATATTATCACAGATCCTTCATGGTCTTCCAAAAGCTGAAGCTTATTTTGACGACATCATAATACATGGTACAACGAAGGAGGAGTGCACCAAGAACTTAATAGCCTGTCTAGAACGGCTTTCAAAAAATAATCTGTATTTGAACAAAAGCAAATGCTCATTTTTCAAGGAAAACATAGACTACCTAGGGCATATTGTATTATATAATGAGATCCGCAAGTCACCAGAGAAAGTTCAAGCTGTGTCACAAATGCCACGCCCTAAAAACAATGAAGAAGTGAGACGCTTCCTTGGTACTGCCCCCGTAATTGAATTATATAGAGACCACGGTGGCTATATTTGAAATTATAAGGAGAGTTATGGCTGTCATAGTTATGACGTGGGTAGTCATGACGTAAGCACGGATGACGTAAATGTTATGCCAGCAGGCTACTTGAGCTGAGATTCTCAGTGACGTCATGCATTTAGTCGAGAATGTTCCAAGATTTATGACGCAGTCGCAGGAAACGAGGAATTCTGCTGAGAAAGAAACTATGCTATTGGAGGAGAGGCATGAACCAATCAACGATAGTTTAAAGGAAGACGGAGATTGCTGAAACTATGGTATTTTTATTACTTTTGGAATGCAGAATTGTGGAAATCCATTTGCAGTAAAAGCATTGATTTGGAATTATGGTGAAATTTATTTTCCGTTTTTGAATTTTGAAAATCCGTCATGTATTAACGAAGTTGGAACTTTTAGCGATGACGTAGTATCACGCTTTGGAAGGGATGGAAACGCCCCTCGTGAAGTTAATAAAAGGGCTTGCGCAGAAGAGAGGAGCTCTCCTTTCGTTCTCTGATCATTCTGAGATCTCATTCTCAGAGCATCGAAGTCTATTGTGAAAGTTCTTTTCTTATACATTCATTATAGTGAGACGTCGAAGTGAACAGCAGTGAAAAGAATCGTCTTTATAACGTGTGGCGAGGCCACTATATTAACGAGATCCAAGTCAAACTAGGTGAAGTTGAAACGGACCTTAGAAAGCTTCTACAAGCTTAGCTTCGAACAGTTAGCGGTCTACGATAAGCTAATTGTATTGTGCAGTGCTACATGCAGTTATAGAGAAAAGCAGAACAATTTCAACCGATTAGTTCGAAAGATATTAGCAGTTTTATACGACTGAGAAAAGTGATTATCTCGCCACAAGAGAAGCACTTTTGTGAAGCCAGAATCAACGCGACGGCTGACGCTGCGAGTGGAATAGAAAGACTTCAGATTGCTTGGTTACAGAACACTACGGTATAATGGAGCAATTGAATACGGCAGTTTGTTCTTCTAACACTACAACCGAAGAGCAGATGGAAGGCTAAGGCGCTTATTGCAATTGGGACATACTTCAACGGAGTAAGATAGCGACATGGAACTTCGCTAATTGCTATTCCACACAAGCGAACATGCGGTGAATACCATCTACACCCATGTTTCGTAATTAAAGGCTGAATACCATCGAACAGCCATAGAAACAATTTCATACTCTGAATATGAATAATTTCTTCGGAAATTTCTACAAAACTTCATGACGATTGTCTACTGGAACTTCAGGGAATTTTTCAAGAGAGGTCAGGGTGGACCCGACTCACAAAGAAGATTATTGCCGGAAGGATGTCTATTCGTCTTCGAGGAGCAGAGCGATTCACGGAGAAGGAAGCAGTTCGATTCTCCGAGGGTGCTATTTCCTATTTCGAGGATGGAGCTCAACTTTAACGTGGTGAAATGGATCCATCAGCAGTCTTCTTTGGGGAATTTTCCTCTGGAACGTCAATCGGCAGATAAGGTAGTCGTGAACGTTTATTGTATTTGAGTATATTAATGATGTTTGAGCAACCATTTTTCCCATATTTTTATCCTCATGTTTTGGCCCTATTTTCTTGTTGAGATTCTTATTCTCAGTACACCTTGATGAGTTTTGCATTTTTCGACGATTTATTAAGACATTGTTTGTCATGGGCATAGTTAATGATTTTGAATCAGTTGAGACTGATATTTAGATTTTCAGTAATTAATATTTTTGTAGTCACGATTTGACTGTAAATTAATGATTTTTATGGCAGATTTAAATTCAGACAGCGTGTCACTTTATTAAAGTAATTCTACCCCAGTTTAATTACTTTGAACAATTTTCTGTCATCATCAAGAAGGAAGAACATTTAAATGATTTTAGAGCGTTAAAATCTCTTACGTTGTCGACGATCTTGGAAATACTAGTCGTTATTTGAATTGATTGCAACAAAGACATTTATCGTCAGTTATGAATGAACATTGCATTATAGACACTTTTGTGAAAGAGTAACTTTAATAATGAATTATTGAATGCATTAAAGTCAAGTACTTGTGTTAGGAGTTATTCTCAATTAGAGATTTATATAATGATGTCTGCATTCCCCAGTCTAATTGGATTCTATTCGACTACTTTGCATTTAGTCGCACTTTATTTGAAGATAGTATTTTCATACTACAATTTCTTTTAGGATGTTAATCTTAAATTTTGATAGACCAGACAGGCGTATATAAGCGTATTCACTATTAAATTTGTTTGTGATTGGCAAGTTTTGACTTCATTTCGGTTCATGAATGAAATTCACGAAGGTTAAATAGAAAAACAGTTTTGAAACAATTAATGATTATAAAAAAATTTAAGTGGAACTATGAATGTATAATCGCTAGTGCAGCGCGTGTTGAAAGTCGCTGAGGTATAATGCCCTTGAATATGAAGGAAGTTCCCACAGGAATAAATGTTAAGGAATTATTTGTGGAAGTTTTGTAAGTTATGTGGAAGTTTAATACCATATAGATTAATATATGATGATTTTGGGCATATTTTTTAATGCAGTTTGTGCATTAACTTGTTAGCGAAGGATTTTCCGCTGGAGTAAGATTGTCATAGTTCGTTGAAAATAAATCAAGTGATTTACTGTTATAATTAACACGAGTTTTGAAAGAATTTGAGATAAGATTTTGAATGAAGGTTGCCGTCACAAATCATTATTAAAACCTTTATTAAACCAGATTGTGACATTAACATGTATAACTAACCTTCATTGGTCGATTATATTAATCACGATTATGAAAATTATCAACCGAATGAACATGTGGTTAATGTATTTATTAAATTAATAATTTAAACAATTAAAATGTTAATATTGTAAATAATTGCTGTAAATATTTTTGAAAATAATGTGGAACGAGAGTGATGTTAAAGACGTGCTTATAATATTTTTATTGTCTTTGACAAATATTATAAACAATTTCTAATTGTTATAAATAATTTATGTGATTTTGTTATAAACATTTAAGAGCTAATTAAACATTTGGATTGAACTTAACAAGTTTAAGGAATTAACATAATGATACAATAGGATGTGAGCAAAGTACTTGAAAGATTTGCGTAAATATAATGTGAGTTGTCTTGTAGACATTTAAAAGTTTGAGAGAGCAAGCTGTATGTTACGTAACACAGCATTTGAGAAGGGAGTGCATTTGACCAGGATGCAACAGGTTCGAGGGTAGCTCGCAGCTGGGCCAACACCTGGTTATCAGAGTGAGGTCGTCCACACTCCGGCCTTGCGACTATAAATACCATTCTCTTGTTTATTAAAAGGAAACCAAATGCTCTATATATGTCACACCCTGACGTCCTTTTCCAATCCAATAGTGTTATGAATATTACGTTATTTGGAGCTCTTGGGAGCTAAAATGTTTTATATCATGTTGTATGATAATTTTTGCAAGTCCTACTGAGGACGTAGTCAGATTGACTTGGGCTTCTGATAGCCACGTTGATTTTGTTGTGTTAGTAAAATCATACCCTTTATTAGAAATAAAGCTTTTGTACAGTTCAAAGTTCTCGTCTTCGTCTTGGCTCATTTTTTAAATGTCATGGTGGAGGTTATTGTGTGAACAGACTTTTAGTGATCCTGTTGTCAACTCAAACCCCGAGATAATTAAGAGGTAAGTAACGGTAAGTATGAACCCCCGTCTATTTTGGTGTGTTCCACAATGATTTCCTGTGAACTTCTGTGCTCTTATCTCGATAGTATCTGTCAGTGCCATTTTCATTGATGTAACTGTGCCGGTGCGAGTGATAATTGGCAATCCGATTGAGGGGGCGGATATCTGACAGCCTACTATCCAGGTAAACGGGGACAGAAAGATTGGCGACCCAAGAGCGTGGGGCTCGAGTCAACAGAAAGATTGGCGAACCTAAAACGTTGGGGCTCGATTCAACATAACTGGATTACCAGGTTGAACGCCAGAAAGAGTGGCAAACCTAAAACGTAGGGTTCGATTAGACTCAAATAAAGAGGTTGATTCTTTGTTAGATGTCTAGGCCAACTGTAGTATTTAAGAGTGTGATTATATAGGAATTAAATGTTGTATTGTGTTAGGAAAATTACACTCAGAAAAGATCAGATCTTATACAACTTGAGGAAGGTTAAATAGGCTGGAAACTTAGAAAAATCGCCTATGATCTGGAATCTTATTTTATTTGACCGGCTTATGACATTTCAGTCATATTAAAGATAAAATTAAATTATTTGGATTGTAAATGTAAATTATTTGTGTTAGGATATTTTAAAATGAGCCAGGGAAATTTGAACATGTGCTTGAGTTTGTTTCAACATGAAGAATCTTCGAAGGTTAATTATAAGGTAGTTATAAGTTAGATTTAAGACAGAAAATTGATCAAAATTATATATGGTGAAAAGTGTTGCTCAAATGTTGTTATTTTGCTCTTTTGATGTATGTCCCTACAACAATCCATTTTTGAATAATATTGTAATGGCAGATGAAAGTTTGAAGATGATGTTAGCGGAGATGTCTGCTAATATGAAGCAGATGAGTGAGAGTATGAAAGAGATGGAAGCTAGGAATACTAGTCGAATGGAGGAGAATGCTAGTAATTTGAAAGCTAGCATGGATGAAAGTTTGAAGGGTATCCAAACTAGTGCTGCTAATTTGGAGGATAATATGTCGCGTTTACAGGTTAATACCCTAGGAATTGAGAATACTGTAAGTGACATCCGCACAAATGTGTCTGATGTTAAAAATGATGTGTCTAAGGTACAGAGAGACCTTACAATGCTAAATCTAGATGTAGCTAATGTCCGAGGGGATATTTCTTGTGCTAGAGCCGAAGTTGTAGTTGTCAAAAACGATGTAGCGACTGTCCAAGACAAGGTCGAGGAAGTCCAAAAAGAAATTCAAAAAGCTAGAACTGATGTATCTAATGTTCAGGTAGACATTAATAACATTCAGGCGGATATAACTGAGGTGCAAAGTGACATAACTAAGATTCAGGTAGAGGTCAACACAGTTTTCGTAGATATTACTAAAGTCCAAACTGATGTAAATAAAGTCAGGGAAGAAATCGAAAACTCAAAAACTCTTTGTACGCGTAATATAACTGCATTAGCGACTAGGTTAGTCGATGAATCAGTTAGAACAACAACGTCTTTAGCAGAGTTGAAGTATGATGTAGAGGTCATGAGAACCCAGGTATTAGACCACAATAGAGTATTAAAAGAGGATATTGAAGTAGACATAGCCGAAATGTTAACAGCAAACGTAGCGGTATGGAAAGACGAGTGGAATAAGTCAAGTGGGGAACATGTAACCCAAATTCAGGAAAGGATTGAAAGAAAACTTGCCAGTACGCAGATAGAAATTAACAATGAAGTAGTACAGATTAGGAAAGATTTAAGCGTCAGGATAAATTCGTTATCCGAAAAACAAGTTGACGATAGAACACAACTAGATCAGGATATGCAAACTTTAAAATCCACATTAGAGGAACAGATGCATAAAGTTGTCTCGGATGTAAATGAAACGACGAGTAAACTGAAAAATTTGAAGTTAGGAGAGGCTAGTTTAATGGAGAACTACAAAGAAGAGATTATCAAGAAAGTCTTAACAGAAATCACCGACAAGGATACAGAAGGCTTAGCTTGCGAATTGAATAGGAATTATGCTAGAAGACATAACCTAGAGCCAGAAGAAAGAGACGTGACTCCTGAAGAACGTGTATCCAGATTCAGAGAGGAGGATGACGAGAGGAATATGGAACCTGAGTGGAACTACCGAGATAGTGGGAAAAACTATCCGGATTCATATCCGAGGAACGTGACGGTCATTAGGAATTTCGAAGACAAACCACAAAAATTCACTAACACTGATAGTTTGACACCTATAGAGTATGTAAGGAATCTCAAAGATTATTTCATCGAAGCTCACATTCCCAGAGAGAGAGAGATGAAGATAGTAGAGAGATATCTGATTGGAGGACCCCTTGAATGGTTTCGCGCATTTAGATACACATTCAGTAACTTTGACGAGTTTGCAGAGGCCTTAATCAAGCGATTTTGGTCTATAGAAGCGCAGAATTCGTTAAGAGCGGAGGTGTATTCAAGAAAATACTCAGGTACTCTTCCAACGAGGTACGCGGATTTCTTTACGAGTCAGTTGTCCCGCTTGAGATTTTTGCAACCCCCATTGTCCACGGAGCAACTAATAGATGCGATTTCTCGTATGCTGCCAGTTGAGGTGAGGAGACTTATAATTTCGTCCAACATCAGGGATTTATCCAGCATGGATGAGTTACTAAGAAGGTTAGACTACACAAGCCCAATGCCTAACGTAGTCCAGAAAGGTCAAAGGCAGGAGTTTAAAGAAATCAATACGGTATATATGGACCAAGTCCAACAAACTGACAAGCCAGAGCAGGAGAAAAATGACAATGTAGGTCCTCACAGGAATAATCAGTTTAGAAATTACAGATCACAAGGGTACCGACCGTATCAACAAAGAAGAGGTTGGAACTACAACCGAGGAAACTACAATGGAAGAGGCAGATATTACAACAATAATGGGTATAACCGTAACTATAATAGGAATAACCAAAACCAAAGTAGAAACCAGAATACTCAAAGTCAGGTTATGACACCCGATCAATATCAGCAAAGAGAAAAGGAAAGCCAGCAATACTTAAAAGAATTAAGAGATAAAGAAGCTGACAATCAAAAGAAAAGGCAGGATGTTGTAATCGATCCTGGACCTTCTACGAGCCAGCAGAATTTAGAAAATAGAAATACTGGTCAGAAGAGAAAGTAGAGAGGAAGGAATACATTAACCACATACAACCCAGAGTAGAAGAGATAATGATTAAGGAACATAGAGGAAATATCATACTAGAGTAAGCCAGTAATAATTCAATTTCGTGTTCAAGAGAGTTGAGATACTTGTAACATTGAGTTTAAAAACAATTTGCAACTGTTTTTAAAACGTGGTGGGAGGAGAATGCCCCCGTAATTGAATTATATAGAGACCACGGTGGCTATATTTGAAATTATAAGGAGAGTTATGGCTGTCATAGTTATGACGTGGGTAGTCATGACGTAAGCACGGATGACGTAAATGTTATGCCAGCAGGCTACTTGAGCTGAGATTCTCAGTGACGTCATGCATTTAGTCGAGAATGTTCCAAGATTTATGACGCAGTCGCAGGAAACGAGGAATTCTGCTGAGAAAGAAACTATGCTATTGGAGGAGAGGCATGAACCAATCAACGATAGTTTAAAGGAAGACGGAGATTGCTGAAACTATGGTATTTTTATTACTTTTGGAATGCAGAATTGTGGAAATCCATTTGCAGTAAAAGCATTGATTTGGAATTATGGTGAAATTTATTTTCCGTTTTTGAATTTTGAAAATCCGTCATGTATTAACGAAGTTAGAACTTTTAGCGATGACGTAGTATCACGCTTTGGAAGGGATGGAAACGCCCCTCGTGAAGTTAATAAAAGGGCTTGCGCAGAAGAGAGGAGCTCTCCTTTCGTTCTCTGATCATTCTGAGATCTCATTCTCAGAGCATCGAAGTCTATTGTGAAAGTTCTTTTCTTATACATTCATTATAGTGAGACGTCGAAGTGAACAGCAGTGAAAAGAATCGTCTTTATAACGTGTGGCGAGGCCACTATATTAACGAGATCCAAGTCAAACTAGGTGAAGTTGAAACGGACCTTAGAAAGCTTCTACAAGCTTAGCTTCGAACAGTTAGCGGTCTACGATAAGCTAATTGTATTGTGCAGTGCTACATGCAGTTATAGAGAAAAGCAGAACAATTTCAACCGATTAGTTCGAAAGATATTAGCAGTTTTATACGACTGAGAAAAGTGATTATCTCGCCACAAGAGAAGCACTTTTGTGAAGCCAGAATCAACGCGACGGCTGACGCTGCGAGTGGAATAGAAAGACTTCAGATTGCTTGGTTACAGAACACTACGGTATAATGGAGCAATTGAATACGGCAGTTTGTTCTTCTAACACTACAACCGAAGAGCAGATGGAAGGCTAAGGCGCTTATTGCAATTGGGACATACTTCAACGGAGTAAGATATCGACATGGAACTTCGCTAATTGCTATTCCACACAAGCGAACATGCGGTGAATACCATCTACACCCATGTTTCGTAATTAAAGGCTGAATACCATCGAACAGCCATAGAAACAATTTCATACTCTGAATATGAATAATTTCTTCGGAAATTTCTACAAAACTTCATGACGATTGTCTACTGGAACTTCATGGAATTTTTCAAGAGAGGTCAGGGTGGACCCGACTCACAAAGAAGATTATTGCCGGAAGGATGTCTATTCGTCTTCGAGGAGCAGAGCGATTCACGGAGAAGGAAGCAGTTCGATTCTCCGAGGGTGCTATTTCCTATTTCGAGGATGGAGCTCAACTTTAACGTGGTGAAATGGATCCATCAGCAGTCTTCTTTGGGGAATTTTCCTCTGGAACGTCAATCGGCAGATAAGGTAGTCGTGAACGTTTATTGTATTTGAGTATATTAATGATGTTTGAGCAACCATTTTTCCCATATTTTTATCCTCATGTTTTGGCCCTATTTTCTTGTTGAGATTCTTATTCTCAGTACACCTTGATGAGTTTTGCATTTTTCGACGATTTATTAAGACATTGTTTGTCATGGGCATAGTTAATGATTTTGAATCAGTTGAGACTGATATTTAGATTTTCAGTAATTAATATTTTTGTAGTCACGATTTGACTGTAAATTAATGATTTTTATGGCAGATTTAAATTCAGACAGCGTGTCACTTTATTAAAGTAATTCTACCCCAGTTTAATTACTTTGAACAATTTTCTGTCATCATCAAGAAGGAAGAACATTTAAATGATTTTAGAGCGTTAAAATCTCTTACGTTGTCGACGATCTTGGAAATACTAGTCGTTATTTGAATTGATTGCAACAAAGACATTTATCGTCAGTTATGAATGAACATTGCATTATAGACACTTTTGTGAAAGAGTAACTTTAATAATGAATTATTGAATGCATTAAAGTCAAGTACTTGTGTTAGGAGTTATTCTCAATTAGAGATTTATATAATGATGTCTGCATTCCCCAGTCTAATTGGATTCTATTCGACTACTTTGCATTTAGTCGCACTTTATTTGAAGATAGTATTTTCATACTACAATTTCTTTTAGGATGTTAATCTTAAATTTTGATAGACCAGACAGGCGTATATAAGCGTATTCACTATTAAATTTGTTTGTGATTGGCAAGTTTTGACTTCATTTCGGTTCATGAATGAAATTCACGAAGGTTAAATAGAAAAACAGTTTTGAAACAATTAATGATTATAAAAAAATTTAAGTGGAACTATGAATGTATAATCGCTAGTGCAGCGCGTGTTGAAAGTCGCTGAGGTATAATGCCCTTGAATATGAAGGAAGTTCCCACAGGAATAAATGTTAAAGAATTATTTGTGGAAGTTTTGTAAGTTATGTGGAAGTTTAATACCATATAGATTAATATATGATGATTTTGGGCATATTTTTTAATGCAGTTTGTGCATTAACTTGTTAGCGAAGGATTTTCCGCTGGAGTAAGATTGTCATAGTTCGTTGAAAATAAATCAAGTGATTTACTGTTATAATTAACACGAGTTTTGAAAGAATTTGAGATAAGATTTTGAATGAAGGTTGCCGTCACAAATCATTATTAAAACCTTTATTAAACCAGATTGTGACATTAACATGTATAACTAACCTTCATTGGTCGATTATATTAATCACGATTATGAAAATTATCAGCCGAATGAACATGTGGTTAATGTATTTATTAAATTAATAATTTAAACAATTAAAATGTTAATATTGTAAATAATTGCTGTAAATATTTTTGAAAATAATGTGGAACGAGAGTGATGTTAAAGACGTGCTTATAATATTTTTATTGTCTTTGACAAATATTATAAACAATTTCTAATTGTTATAAATAATTTATGTGATTTTGTTATAAACATTTAAGAGCTAATTAAACATTTGGATTGAACTTAACAAGTTTAAGGAATTAACATAATGATACAATAGGATGTGAGCAAAGTACTTGAAAGATTTGCGTAAATATAATGTGAGTTGTCTTGTAGACATTTAAAAGTTTGAGAGAGCAAGCTGTATGTTACGTAACACAGCATTTGAGAAGGGAGTGCATTTGACCAGGATGCAACAGGTTCGAGGGTAGCTCGCAGCTGGGCCAACACCTGGTCATCAGAGTGAGGTCGTCCACACTCCGGCCTTGCGACTATAAATACCATTCTCTTGTTTATTAAAAGGAAACCAAATGCTCTATATATGTCACACCCTGACGTCCTTTTCCAATCCAATAGTGTTATGAATATTACGTTATTTGGAGCTCTTGGGAGCTAAAATGTTTTATATCATGTTGTATGATAATTTTTGCAAGTCCTACTGAGGACGTAGTCAGATTGACTTGGGCTTCTGATAGCCACGTTGATTTTGTTGTGTTAGTAAAATCATACCCTTTATTAGAAATAAAGCTTTTGTACAGTTCAAAGTTCTCGTCTTCGTCTTGGCTCATTTTTTAAATGTCATGGTGGAGGTTATTGTGTGAACAGACTTTTAGTGATCCTGTTGTCAACTCAAACCCCGAGATAATTAAGAGGTAAGTAACGGTAAGTATGAACCCCCGTCTATTTTGGTGTGTTCCACAATGATTTCCTGTGAACTTCTGTGCTCTTATCTCGATAGTATCTGTCAGTGCCATTTTCATTGATGTAACTGTGCCGGTGCGAGTGATAATTGGCAATCCGATTGAGGGGGCGGATATCTGACAGCCTACTATCCAGGTAAACGGGGACAGTACGGTGACTTATTATGCAAAGTTCATTCCTAATTTTTCAACGAAGTCCCACCCATTTAGGCAGTTATTGCGGAAAGGTGAACGTTTTTTCTGGTCTGCAGCCTGTGAAGCAGCTTTCTTGAATCTCAAGTCCGAGTTATGTAGTGAACGTGTCCTTACCCCATTCAACCCATCACTGCCTATCATCTTGTCAACCGATGCCAGTCCTACTGGTGATGGAGCAGTATTGAGTCATGAGATGGATGGCCAAGAAAGACCCATAGCCTATGCATCTCGTGCCCTAACACCAGCAGAATGTAAATACAGTCAGCTTGACCGGGAAGCGCTGGCAATAATTTTCGCCACAACACACTTCTACAACTATATTTTTGCAAGAAATTTCATTCTTGTGACAGGCAATGAACCTCTGTCTCGTATTTTTCATCAGAACAAGGGCCTGCCACAAATGACATCCGCAAGGCTCCTAAGATATGCATCGTTTCTCTCCGGGTTTGACTACACGGTAAGAGTGAAAAAATGGAAAGATAACGAAAATGTTGATTGCCTATCCCGAGCCCCTGTTGCATCTACCTCGCCAAACATTGAAGCATCAATAAATGCAGAAGTTTCACAACTCTGTGCTGAAACGATTCTTCAAGTGTCAAGTGAAGCCATTACGTACGAAACTATCCGTGATGAGACTATGTTAGACCCAGAACTTAGTGCCACCCTGCAACGTCTTCAAACTCAATCCTTGGATGAACCATCTACAGTTGAAAATGGTATTCAATTCCGTCAAGACCGAATTGTTATCCCAAAGAAACTACAAGGAAATTTTTTGGAAGAGTTACATTTAACAAACCTCGGCATTGTGAAAACCAAACAGTTAGCAAGACGATATGTCTACTGGCCGCAATTAGACAAAGACATTGAGAAGCTTATCAAATCTTGTGAAGAGTGCGCGCAGACTCGTTCAAATCCACCAAAAGCTCCAATACACCCCTGGGATGAACTAGAAGAAAATAGGGAATGCATACACATTGACTATGCGGGGCCATTTGATAACCACCATTTCTTGACGTGTGTTGACGCGAAATCCAAGTGGGTCGAAGTACGAATGGTGAAAGACGCTCCATCCACTGCAACTACTATCAGTCTGCTTGACAATATCTTTACCGTACATGGGTACCCGAATGTCCTTGTGTCAGATAATGCCACTATCTTCACGAGTGATGTATTCAGATCTTATTGCAAGGAGAGAGGGATTTTTCAGAAATATATTGCACCAGGGCACCCAGAAACCAATGGGCTAGCCGAGAGAAACATCCAAACTTTGAAGAGGCGACTTCGTGCTGCTGTAAATGACCCGGCACCATTATCGACTAAGTTACAGAACATCTTGTTTCAATACAGAGCAACGCCATTGGCATGTGGACAGTTTCCAGCTGAACTATATTTGAAACGTCGGCTACGTATCCGGTTGGATGCTCTACTTCCAAACCAAAAGAGCTTGACTACATCCAGTTTCTCACCCCCTGTTCGCTCTTTCAAAGTGGGAGAGAGGGTGCAAGTCCGGATTCACCAGAAAAACCGTGATATTTGGCAGTTTGGTGTTATACAAACTAAACTCGGCCAGCGTCACAATGATGTGAAATTGGATTCGGAACGAATTTTAAAGCGGCATGTTGACCAGTTATTATCGACTCTCGTGCCAAAGAAAGATAAGCATGTCACTTTTGCTCCAACAAATCCTCCAGTGCCTGGTGTTCCAGACATACTAACACCAACCCAGTCAAGACTAGAAAATGAGGATATTCCTCCTGCAACCCACACTTCAGATGATACAAGGCAGACCATCCTGCAACCAGATGAATGCCCTGATCGAAAGAGCCTTCCACCACCTGCTGATAATTATTTACGAAGATCAGCCAGAGACAGGCGACCTCCTCAGTATCTGCAAGACTATGTGCCCAAATGAATATGAATAGTTCCTTTTATTTGTTTTTATATAAGTGGGGGAGACTATTATGTATCTAGTTTATGTCCTCTATGGAACTTGGTCGGAGTGTATATATGCTTTTACTCTGTGACTATGTTAGTTGTAATTTGTCCATTGTGTTAAGATGTAGATTCAGATGTGTGTGCATATTAAAGTGCTATAATATCCGTTATTGAAAACATAATAGCTATAATGTGCTTTATTCAAAACATAATCATCCGGCAGCCAATGGAATGGTTGAGCGCTTTCACCGTCAACTTAAAACTGCAATTAGTTGTCATGCTACCGATTCTTGGACTGACAATTTACCTATTGTTCTCCTGGGCATCCGCACTGCGGTTAAGGAGGATATTGGTGCAACAGCTGCTGAGTTAGTTTATGGTCAAACATTGCATCTTCCAGGCGAGTTCTTCACAAGCACCAGCAGTGATATCATCGATGTGTCCTACTTTGTCAGAGACCTGCGTACGAGAGTCAGGCAGCTGCGTCCAGTCGCTCCAAAGATACACGGTGCTCAACAGACTTTCATCTTTCGTGACCTAAAAACCTGTTCACATGTGTTCATACGGCATGACGCAGTGCGTAGGACATTACAGCCCCCGTACGATGGCCCTTTTAAAGTGTTGCTTCGTGTCACCAAGACCTACGACATTGATAACAATGGGAAACGATCAACAGTGTCAATTGATCGACTGAAGCCTGCCTTCATCGCAACGCCAGGTGACTCCATTCCGCCTAGGTCTTCGACAACTCCAGTTATCCCACAACAGGACTCAGCCGAACCTACACCACAGACAACTACCTTACCTTCCCCCGTTAATACCCGTTCTGGACGACGGGTTCGGTTTACTGAGAAATATAGTCGAACTCTGAGGGGGCAGTATTGAGGTGCCGCTTCCTGGTGGTACTGATTGGTACTTGGGAGGACTCACCAGAGAGCTATATGCTCTGTCTGTATATATATTCTTTTATGATTCTGTGTTTTTGTATTGTTGATTCTTAGGATGTAAAATAATAAATCGGCTACACCTGTAAGACATGTTATGACAATAAAATGATGTAATAAAAAAACTTAGGTGGTTGTTCTTGTTATTCTTATTATTATTATTTTTCATGTCCCCCTGTCCTACCCTAACCCCAATTTTTTTTTAACTTGCATGGTAGGAAAGTCTATGTTATGGCACACAGTTTAGTGATCGATCGTCAGTCGGTCGTCAGTTGAACTTGGTTCAGGCAAGCGTCAACATGTTGCGCACACTCATTGTGGATTGTCAATGATTTAAAATTGGTTACAACAAATTTATATTTAAACAAGTGACCATGATCGATTGCACCACTTTTTGGATATCGCAAGCTACGCATTTGATATGTTAACGGCCTCATGCTTTTGATTTGTCGTGTGAAAAAGACCGTAAACAAACCCAGTGGATTGAAAATCACAGGCAACTAGACTGGAATCAAGGAACCATTTCCTATAAATATTTGAATGTGGTCATGAAAGCGCATTTGTCTTCGGCCAATGTGGTATTTGTGAAAGGTAATGAAAAACGCGAATGGTTGCAACAATTTTTGGCGCCTCACTTTAAATGTAACGACCTCATGGACTTGGGTTGCCCATCCCTGCAAACGCTCATGGATACTTTTCCCTGTGGCAACATTATCCATAGAGCCCTAGCAGATGTGTGGCTTCTCTTTCATTGGTTAACCACCAATGCCGGCTGGGAGTTGTTGAACAAAATTAAAACTCAAGATTTACCTGTGAATGACGCCAGTGAGATTTCTACAAGCGACATGTAAACATCTACAGAACGTGATACCATGGAGAAAGGGGATGCTACATACAATGCCATCGGGAAGTTCTTTGTGTGCAAAAAGAAACTAGACAGTTTTACCAAAGAGGAATTATTGGCACTCCCCAAGTCGTTCATTTATTATGTGGCTGCCAACGCGGTGAAAGAAATCTGGCAACATGTTCCAAAATCATGAACTGAAGACCCTGTGTTGAGTGAATTGCAAACCTGTACGGATTACGATCACCATAAGCAAGTGGCCATGGCGAAAATACCCTCGATGCGTCAGTGCGCGACTTGCCAGCTGATTAAACTGTATCACGGTCATAAAAGTCAGTGTAAAGACTTTGTTGAATCATTCCACGGGTGTCATGGCGAGAAAAAGCAAAAACAACAACAACAAACACAAACATCGTCCACAGAGGATGAGGAAGACCAAACATTTTCACCATCGATGGGAAAGGATATGCCTGACCTGTACTGGCAATGGCGTCATTGACAAAGTGATTAAATACTTACCTTTCGAAATCCATCTCCCAGGGTATCGTTTTTGTGGCCCTGGACCTCGTCTTGAAAAACGTTTGTAGCGTGGTGATGTACCCATTAATCTTTTGGATCAAACATGTAAAGAACATGGCCTTTCTTATCGCCATAGTCATCCTGGTTTAAGTCATGTGGCAGATAAATTGTTATTGAAAAAATCTAAACAACGTTTCACATCCTGTGATGCCTCTGTGGATGAGAGGATGGCAGCCCTGATTGTGATGAATGCTATAAAAGAAAGTTGATGATGCTTGGACATTAATATTGAGGAGTGAGGAATTGGCATTTGTTTGAATTCTATTTTCTTTTGTTAATCCCTATGGTTATGAAATGAAAACAAAGGTTTAGCAGAGCACGATGTTTTTTTATTTTTATTTAATAAAATATCATGATGTTGATGGGCTGATTTTTCATTTTCACATTTCACACATGACCAATTCACACATTGCCATTTACCATTTTCAATTTTCAGTATTTTAAAAAAATTCCGTTTCAAGTTTTGCATTTTTGATGATATGGAAACATGGATTTTCCATTTTGTGGATTACACTTTTTAAAAATATCCGTTTGAAGTTTTTTAGGTAGATTTCATTAGAAAGCTACCTATTGCAATGGGTACCATGTTTCGACTTCCGGAAAATTTCGACATGTCTTCGCGTTTCACATTCCCCAGACCCCAAAACCACCGTCAGTTCAAAAGTGTATATATAATTTATGTATATATGTATATATATGTATATATATCTCCACGAACCTACTACGTTGTCGTAGCAGGCGGAGAGGTGATACTCCGACGTGGCGCGTCCCAGGTGGCGGATAGGGGGTCCTCACCGGCTTGCCGGCGGACTTGAGCGAAATAAAATAGCTCTCGCGGACCAAACACACAAAATCCAATAGTGTCTGTTCTGGTATCCAGCGATTATTGGTCAGCGTCTGTTCACCTAGTTGGTGCGGCTGTGAAATATATCTTGATCTCAACAATCAAGTCAGCAATCATCGTGATCTTTCTTTAAGATCGCCACAACCACCTTCAACTTAAAGTAATCATGATGGAACAAAAGGAAAGAAATCCGCTACCCCAGGCCCCAGTCACCGTGCTGGACTTTCCTGGTCATCGGATTCTGGGGGACCAGGAACATCATGAGGAGAAGAGTTGGAGCTTCTCAAAATCTCTACACAAACACTACATTGGCACTCTCAATGTTAATACTCTCTTCAAACTTGGAAAACTAAAACAACTCACAGACATGTTAGAAAAATTTCAAATAAAAATTCTTGCGATTCAAGAGACTCGTTTTCAAGATGAAAATCATTTCAACACAGAAAATTATAGGATTTATAAAGGTAAACCTGCTGTCAGAAGAGGTACACCATCATTGTTTGGAACAGGATTTGCAGTACACAAATCAGTCATGGATAACATTATTGACTTTAATTCCATATCAGAAAGGATTTCCACACTCTCCTTCAAATCAGGTAATAAAGGTTACACGATTATCAATGCACATGCACCTACAAATGAGCATAATAGAAAGAAACCACAAGAAGTTGAAGACTTCTGGGAAGACATGGAAGAAGTAACAAACAACATACCAGAAAGGCATGTTAAAATTTTAATGGGAGACTTTAACGCGCAATTAGGTAAGGAGAGAAAATACAGACAAATCACAGGCCCTCATTCAGCACACTATCGCACAAACAAAAATGGGGAACACCTCATAAAATATTGTCAAAATTTTAACCTCAAAATTATGTCGACACAATTTCAAAAGCCAAGACGAAAACTTACAACATGGAAAGCACCCAACACCGTATGGGGAGAATTCCATATTGATCATGTGGCCATTTCTAACAAAAATACGCAGGAAATTTTAAATGTCAGAACGCGTAAAGGGTTCTTCGAGTCTGACCATTATTTGTTACAAGTCAAGATTAGACAAATACCAAGACAGAAAAAGACAACAAAAAACAAAATAGTGAAGCTTGATCCAGAATATTTGAAGATAAACAGGGACAACATCATTGAAGAAATTAATAGGCAACCAACCGACACTTGGACAGATCTTGCGACCACAGTTCAAAAGGCAATGCGTTGGGCACAACCTCCTAGAAAACGAAAACATAGGTGGTGGAACGTAATTTGTGATCAAGCCACTGAGAGAAGAACACAGGCATGGATGAAGTTCAGCAGTAACAGAACATCCGAAACATGAAAGGAATTTCACGAAGTTCAAAAACAATCATCAAAGGAAATCAGAAGAGAAAAACAAGCGTACGACAACAACAGGCTAAAAGAAATTGAAGAAGATTTTAAGAGAAATAACACAAGAAATTTTTACAGAACATTCAAAGAAAATATTAGGGGTTATCAGCCTCCTAGCCTCTGCTTTCGAAGAACAGATGGGTCCCTGGAAACGAACACGAAAGAAAACTGTACAATTCTCAAACAATACTTTAATAATCTTCTCAATTGTACAGAACCCACGGAGAAATTGACCTTCCAAAAAACCACATCCAATCCCGATTCTACTCCACCTACAATCGAGGAGATAGAGGAGATCATACAACAAATGAAAAATAACAGAGTGGCAGGAGAAGATGGCATTATTGCTGAAGTATGGAAGCTTCAAGATAAAAACATCACCAAAACAATTCATAAGATCATCACAGACATTTGGATCACAGAGAAAATGCCAGAGGAATGGAAATGTGCTTTGATCCACCCATTACATAAAAAGGGTGATAAGTCAGATCCAAATAATTACAGAGGGATTTCTCTAATGCCAGTCGCTTACAACATATTCTCTAAAGTGTTATTGAACAGACTAGAACCACAAGCAGATCCACAAATAGGAGAATACCAGGCAGGCTTCAGAAAAGGGAGATCATGCATCGAACAGATCTGGAACTTGAGAACACTACTGAAAGTCAGACAGACAAAAAACACTGTAGTTACCTTTGTGGACTTTAAAAAAGCATACGACAGCATTGATAGACAAACGCTATTTGCAGTACTGGAAGAATATGGCATTGACAAAAAAAAACAGGGCACTTATACAACTAACGCTCTCGGACACCACCTCTAAAGTTAAGTTCATGGGTGAAATTTCAGAACCCTTTCATATACGCACAGGTGTCAAACAAGGAGACGGCCTCTCACCAATCTTGTTCAACATGGTCTTAGACAAAATTGTTAAGCAATGGGAGGAACAAGTTAAAGGAATACAGCTAGGAAGAACCCGTGAAACAAAAACAATCAAAATGTCTAGCATTTGCAGATGATGTAGCCTTACTCAGCAATAACACACAGGAGGCAAAGGAAGCACTGGAACGATTACATGAAATAGCTGCTAAAACAGGTTTACAGATATCTTATGAGAAGACCCAATACATGGAACGACACACCAACAATGTTCAAACCATGCATACCATATATGGATCCATACAAAGAGTTGAAAAATGTAAGTACTTAAGAGAATATATACAAATAGGAGGATCAAACAAGATGTCTAACATAGAACGAACGGAAAAACTCCAGAAAGCATACAAACTTACATGGTCACATTATAATAAGAAAAGCATATCAAGACAGGCCAAACTTAGACACTACAAAACAGTTGTATTACCAGAAGCATTGTATGCGTCAGAAACGACCACAATTGGAGCATCTGGCATCACAGAAACAGAAAAAATTGAACGTAAAATTCTGAGAAAAATATTTGGAGCAGTACACAGAGATGGGATATGGATGAAAAGACCTACCAAAGAGCTATATGAACACACAGATAGACTCACAGATATCATTAGAAAACGCAGACTAACTTTCTACGGGCACATACAGAGAATGAACAATAAAGGACTTACAAAGAAAATCTTTGATGTAGTAAACAGTTCAAAAAGGAAAACAAATTGGTATCATGAAATAGAAGACGATTTAAAGCAATTAGGGATCAACAAGCAAATGATAGAAGACAGAGAAAAATTCAGAAACAAAATTAAGAACGCCAAATTTTTAGTAAGTGAAAGGAAGAAGATAGGAACATTGTGGACGGAACAAAGGAAACGGGAGCACAGTCAAAGGATGAAGAGATTTTGGGAAGAGAAGAAGGGAAAGAAGTGAAAATTGTGACATCATGAGATACTTAAGTTCAAACACTGTCCATAAGGGCAACAATGATGTAATAATAATAATAATAATAATAATAATAATATATCACTTCCTTGTGGACACGATAACTACCGCAAATTTGCACCAATCACTTTGAAATTTTTACATAATATGTATTCCTATAAAATCTCGGTCGAGTTAGTTAATGGACACAATCGGTCAACGGGGGTGTAAATGGGGGGCTTTTATTTTCGAAAAAGTGAAATATCGCTATAACTCTCTTAATATTTGAAATATCGAATCCAATTAAAGTTCATACTATGTGTCGGATAAGGCCCAAAAATTTATGTTTGAAACGTTTTTTGATAGCACCAACCATTGACCAAGGGGGTGGGAAAAAGTGGGTTTTTCGGGAAACATTAATCATATCTCTCTTAATAGGTACAATATTAAAACCGTACAAAATGGACAATATTCCTCTAATAATTACCTAAAACTTTTGTCTGAAAGAATTTTTGATATGACCCACCGTTACGTCAAGGGATGAGCAAAATGATTTCGGAATTATAAGAAAATGCCAAGAGCTATCTGAGGTTGCCATGACAACACTACTAAATTGATGAGGGATGAGCCATCAGACGTTGCCATGACAACGCAATTGCACGAGATCACATTCAGTTTTTCATCTGACTAGGTGTGAAGCGGCTTCGGTGACGTAACTGGTAACATGCTGAACTTCTATGCCCAAAATCGCGGGTTCAAAGCCGGCCAAAGTCGTCGGATTTTCTAAGAGCGCTAAAAATCCCTCAGTATGCTTTCCTTTGGAGGGGAAGTTCCAACGTTCGTTTCTGGTTGTGGTGGCACCTAGTAGCCAAGTTCACAGCTAGGTATCGTTGACGGTAGTATTTGGTAACAACATTAGGAACTACTTCTTGAAATTGACCGTCTGCAGTCCTTACCTGTATTACAGACTAATACAGCCATCACAGTTAACACCGTTTATCAGACAGATTCTACACACACCCAAAGTACACGGGGCTACATGACCGCGATGTCGCAGCCCCTAAACTGAGGAACCACCAAAAATCTCTGCGGGAGTTAAAATTTGCGTGAAGAAGTAACTGACCGTTAGATAGTTACACATCAGTGTCGAAACCTTGCATAAGGACAGTGTGACCACAAGTATAACAAGTAGTTCCGTGAAGAACTATACAGCCTATTTTCATATATCCTACTTATGTTAACTGCCACAATCAACATACAAAATTTCAGTTTAATTGCTGTAACAGATTCGTAGATATTGAGAACCGTCTAAATATTTCAGATGGTCGCCAGGTTGGATTTTTATTTTTGTACTATTACATTAAGATTATTGTGTACGTGTGGTATTCAAACTTCAATCGCATGATTAGACAACAAGAAGTAAAAACGAGATTTTAAAATTACACACAGCAGCCATCTTGTGATAATGCAAACCATTGATATAAATTATATGCCAGTGGATCAACATTTGTATAAGCATTTAACGTGCAACGTTTCACGGCACTCGGATAGTTAATTCGCGAGAAACGTCCATTTAAATATTTATACTTCGCGTCGCCGCCATGTTGGATTTGTGCTCACCAGGTTCCTGAAAGTCCTATAGGTGAACATATGTTCATAGTCTCTATGAACATTAAAAAATTCAGTTTGGTTGCTATAAAAGATTCATAGATATTGAGAACCGTCTAAATATTTCGGGAGCTCACCATTTAGGAGTGTTATGTGTATAGGCCATAGAGTTATGTACCATTCAAGGACAATTATTGCCTAGGTTCATTATTCAAACTTTCACTTCGATCGCATGATTACGACACAAGAAATTAAAACTTAATTTTAAAATTTCGCACAGCCGCCATCTTGAGGTTATGTAAGCAATTGAATTAAATTAGATGGCAGTGCATTACAATCTGCAAAATCAATTACTGTACCACATTTCATTGCGCTCAGAGAGTTAAATCACGAGAAAAGTCTATTAAAATATTTTAAATTCGCTTGGTCGCCATGTTCGTTTCGTACTTTACAGGTTTATGAAATATACATAGGTATACCTGTATCAGTACCCTTTATCACCGTACAAAATTGCAGGGTGATATCTGTAATAGTTTCGGAGATATAGAATGTCAGTGAAATATTTCGCACAGCCGCCATTTTGAGGTTATGTAAACAATTGAACTAAATTAGACTCTAGTGCATTACAATGTGTATAAACATTTGCTGTACCAAGTTTCAATACATTTAGATAGTTAAATCGCGAGAAAAGTCTATTTAAATATCTCAACTTCGCTTGGCCGCCATGTTGGTTTTGTAGTCACCAGGTTTTTGAAAGTCTCATAGGTGAACTTCTAGTAGTGCCCTTTATCACCGTACACAATTTCAGGGCGATATCGGTAATAGTTTCGGAGATATTGAATGCTAGTGAAATATTTCGCACAGCCGCCATGTTGGATTGGAGAGACGTAACAAAATTTGAAGGGCACGGTCGAGGTCGCCGGGAATAGTGCTATGAACTTCCCGAGTTTCATTGAAATCTCTCCAGCCGTTTCGATTTTATTAGGGGGGGGGGACACACACACGAATCGCACACACACGCACACACACACACACACACGCGCACACGCACACACACACACGGACAAAAGGTGATCTCATAAGCCTATTTTTTCAAAATTGAAAATAGGCTAAAAATGGACACCAAATGACAAGAAGGTTACCGTCCCCATATGACAATAAAATGTTTAAAATATGCATAAAATGACGAAAAACAAAGTTAGTTAGCTCCAATTATAAAATAATTTCTCGCAGTAAATGAGGTCTGATCCTTCTACGAAAACCTGTATATTCTGCCTATTTTCGCCTATCCCCAAGTTTGCCCGGTGAAATCTACCTCCGCCTTCCGGCGTGCCGAGAGGACTTTTGAATTTTCATATTTCACACATGGCCATTTCCAGTTTTTTATGATAATTTTACGTTTTTGAATTTTGCTGATATTGAAACATGAATTTTCCAATGTGTATATTAAGGCTTTCACGGCCCGGATTATATAAATAATTCATGTTTTTCGGGATAATGCCGTCTGTATTTAGATTAGAACCATACGTTTCGGAGAAACCTTGCCTCCTTTTTTCAATGGAAATCAAACAATGTGGCCAAAGAAAGTATATCAATGAGATTACAAAAAATACAAAAAATATAGATAAATTCCTCGGTTCGTCACCAGAGAGCAGCAGCCAGAAATTACTGTATGGACCATGGTAGAACGGTGGACAGAGTAGTAAGTAAGGAGAAGGTAAAGGGGGCGGGGTGAAAATAAAGAGACTCCTCGAAGAATGAGGATGACCAAAAGAAGAGGGGGCGGGAGGGGGAGGGAGGTGGGAGGGTTAGATGGATATAAGGAAACATAAACAAAAGGGAAGTGTATCTGAATGATACCTAACGTTATACAGGCAACGGAGAAAAACAAATGGAAACTCCTCCAGTGACGAACAAAGGAGAACAAACTCAGGCTCTGTAGCCATAGAGGAAAAAAGTACAATTTGAAATATGTGAAGAACAGAGAGACTGAGAGGATCTATCTTCCTAGATCCTTAATAACTGGTAGCCAAGTGTCACTTAGCTGATATCCAGTGTCTCTGTTAAAATTGTTGGGATTTTTACGAATTTCAACTGCCTCCCTTATAATTCCTGACCAGTTGTGCTTAACAAGGGCAAGCGCATGAGCATCCTTGAAACATACATCGTGCCCTGAAGACAGGGCATGTTCAGCTATAGCTGATTTGTCAGGTTGGTTTAGACGGATGTTCCTTTGATGCTCTTTGATGCGAGTTGCAATGGACCGTTTTGTTTGTCCAATGTAGACTTTTCCGCAAGTACAAGGGACTTCATACACCCCAGGCTGTAGTATTGGGGACAATTTATCTTTGTTTAATGCTAAACGTTGACCAATTTTCGTCATAGTGTCGAAAACTGTTTTTATCTAGTGCTTGCGGAGAATCTTTGCAACGCGGTCAGTGGTGTTGTGAATATAAGGGAGGTAAGCAGTTCCCCTCACGTCGGAGCTCTGAGAAGGTTGTCTATCCCTCCTTCTGGGATGTAGGGACCTATATATAGTGGATTCATTATAGCCATTACCCTTCAACATGGTTTGTAACGCATGTAACTCTTCCTGAAGAGTTGATACCTCACAAATACGTTCCGCTCTTTTGGCTAGGGTTGTTATAATTCCTTGTTTTTTGCTGGGTGGTGGTGGGAGTCTGCATGTAAATACGGTTAGTGTGAGTTGGCTTACGGTAGACGCTGTGCCCCATGGAGCCATCCGCCTTCCTCCTCACAAGAACATCCAAAAAGGTAAGCATCCACCCGACTCTAGCTCCATTGTGAAGTGGATTGAAGGATGCTGCTGATTTAGGTGGTTCAGAAAGTGGTTCAGTTTCTCAGAACCCTCCTCCCACACCATGAACGTATCATCCACATACCTCCACCAAATCACAGGTTTGAAAGACGCCGAAGATATAGCCTCCCCCTCAAAATGTTCCATAAAAAAAATTGCCACGATAGACGAGAGTGGACTTCCCATGGCCACACCATCAGTCTGCTCGTAAAATTTACCATCCCACAAGAAATAACTGGAACACAAGCATTGGTGGAATAATCGGGCAATGTCCTCAGGAAACAAATCCTTGATGAGGGACATGACCGAGTCCACCGACACTCTGGTGAACAAGGACTCTACATCAAAACTCACCAAAATAGCATTTGGTTGAACGGCGATGGTTGACAATTTTTCGACGAAATGGGTAGAATCCCTAATGTAAGACTGTGTGCGCCCCAAGTGCTGCTGAAGCAACTTGCTGAGATATTGCGCAAGAGCGTAAGTTGGAGAACCTATTGTGCTAACAATATGTCGAAGAGGGACGTCTTGATTATGGATTTATGGAAGGCCATACAACCTCGGAGGAACAGCATCTCTCGGAATCAGACATCTTGCCTCTTCTTTTGGAATTGATGACAATTTAACAAGCATAGCAGTGGCATTGGATACACGAGAGGTTGGATCACAAGTGCACAGTCTGTAGACAGGATCAGATAACAGAATCAAAATTTTACGAGCAGACTGATGGTGTGGCCATGGGAAGTCCACTCTCGCCTGTCATGGCATTTTTTTTTCATGGAACATTTTGAGGGGGAGGCTATATCTTCGGCTTCTTTCAAACCTGTGATTTGGTGGAGGTATGTGGATGATACGTTCGTGGTGTGGGAGGAGGGTTCTGAGAAACTGAACCACTTTCTGAACCACCTAAATCAACTGCATCCTTCAATCCACTTCACAATGGAGCTAGAGTCGGGTGGATGCTTACCTTTTTTGGATGTTCTTTTGAGGAGGAAGGTGGATGGCTCCATGGGGCACAGCGTCTACCGTAAGCCAACTCACACTAACCGTTATTTACATGCAGACTCCCACCACCACCCAGCAAAAAACAAGGAATTATAACAACTCTAGCCAAAAGAGCGGAACGTATTTGTGAGGTATCAACTCTTCAGGAAGAGTTACATGCGTTACAAACCATGTTGAAGGGTAATGGCTATAATGAATCCACTATATATAGGTCCCTATTGAACCCGCTGAGCTATGGTTCATGTGATATTTTTTTATGACAGAGCATTTATGATGGGATGTTGTACTTTTGAACACACCCAGGAAGCCACGTGAAGCTGAGAGATCACGCGATACTTTGAAGTAGCGGTGAATCGCACTTTTGACTTTGGTGTAAACTGCTAATTATTATCTGAGGTCTTATTAATTATTTTTATCTTTCCTACGAGACTCAGAATATTCCATTTCGTCATGCTGCATTATTAAAACATTTTGGAGAATGTTTATTTTTACTTTAGGTAAGGTAATACCCTTGCAGATACGCAAAAAGGAACGTAAGTAGTCGCTCAACGTTTTCGTTTTGACGACCTACTTTCTAGAGACACCCAGTACCGGGGCACTGCGTCTTGAGAATCCGCCTTGTGTAGGCGTGGAATTACATTTGTCCTACGAGACGTAGAAGAATATCCGCTGTTTAGCGTTAAAAAGTGATTATAAAGTGCCATCGAGCAAGCAAATACTAATATTCACTGTCGATGAAGTCCAGTGAATTAAATAAGAAGCTTGGGAAATAATTATTGGCAAGTATAGTGTATTGCACAACATTGCTGTGACATCACATATTACCCACGCGTATGTGGAGGGCAGATGCCTAGTGGAAATATACAGGTAATAGTGTTACAATTATCCTGAATAAGTGTGATTATAATTGTATGAGATATTTAAATTGCCAAAGTGGAAATTTCATCTTTGAAACGTCGTATAATTCACGGATGCTGCGTGATACAAAAGTAGCGTCACTAGCACGTGCAGCATTATAAAATAGTATTAGCTCACATGCTAATCCACATCTGCAAGATTAAGGCTGTGTCGTATCTTATAATTGAAGCCTATAATAGTCACGACGGACATTATAATTTTGGAAGTGAGAGGATGAATAATCACGCAACTTATTTCGCTACCCACGTGATTGGACTTTTATTCACCATGGTTGAAGCAGTCACCATGGGCTAATACCATCCCAGTATGGGGGGGTGACGTTTCTACAGGAACCAGCATGATGGTGGAACTTCCAGAACGATGAACGAGAGGGAAGGAGCCAAAATGCCATTTCCAGGCATATCCACGAAGATGTCGTCAGGGACAAATCGAACCCTGGTCTTTGGGGGAGTCCAGATGGGAATCCTGATGAGGAGGATACCGATCCAGAGAGCCAGAGAGGTTTATGTACAACCCTTGTTGTGGAATAGAGAGCTGAGTGAGAGCTCCTCCATTTCGTGAGTTTTTGTCACATCCCTTCTTTGTTCTAGTTTCTGGTGGTGTAGTAGTTTTTAATGTAGTTTGTGAATCAACCACACTCAGTGTCAGCCATTTTTCTAGGTAGGGATGTAACTAGATTAGTTAGATGTCATTTATTTCAGTTTAGAGTGAGATACCTTTGGGGTCAGACATTTTGGTCAGCCCTGGTGCAGCTTGGTGAACGTCGTGGAACGTCAATGCCTACCTTTTTGCTGAACCTGATCGTAGTCATTTTGAGGCTATTTTGTTCAACCCTACTTGGGGTAATTTTCAAGTCTTTGCTGACTGTAGTTATGGCAATCAGATGCCTTGGTTATTAATTGACTGCATTCTTCGCAGCCATCCTTTGTTACACCCCTGACTGTCGTTAGAACGGTCGTATCATTTAGGTAGTCGACAGTAACTACCAGTTTGTAAATGCATTATATTTCATTTTGAATAAGCTCAGAAGCTATTCTTGGTCATGTTTGAACCTAACAACTAGAAGGAATGTTTCGTTGCCTAGCATCGAACGCGGTTCCCAACGTATCATTAAGCAAATCTAGTGTGTGAATCTGTGCCACATTTATCATATTTTGCTTGTGTCGTGTGAGACACGTTTTTATTTGATGTTCTAGCAACTACTGAGTTGCATTTTTAAAGCAAAGAGCTTCAGTTATTGTAAGTTTACTTTCATTTAGACGTCTTTGGTAGAAAGACGGAATTGTATTATTACTATACTCAGGTTTATAGCGTGCGTTAGATACACGGACTCTGTAGAGATCCGTAACACATGGTAATGTTTTTTATGAACCGGCCAAGTGCAGGTTTTGTATTGATTAAATCGCCGGCCTTGAATAAACTGGTTATGTAACCCAGTGACCTAGAGCACGCCTGCTTCATTGTGAGACAAAACTACTATAGACGAGGACAGAGTACAATTTGTATTCGCTTTTCCTTTCATTGCTATTTTGCTTATGGAAACCAGTTTCCACTCTTGTATTTGATCACTTGTTTTATGGATCGGTTTTTGTTAGTTTAGCGCTCTGTTGCGTGTATTGTCGTATGACAGGTACAGTTATGTAAGGTTTTCTATAGGATGGTGAAGTCTACCCTGTTATTGCAGGATGTTATTGTATGCTTTGTCCGGGGATGATCCCGTTGACCAGATGTTACTGGAAGGTAACTGTTGTACAGGCCTATCCCAGAGTTATTGAACGCGAGCTTAGCGCCGCTGGTAACCCGTGTTATTGTGTGTCCGAGTTGTTATACTCGTTGATTATATTCCGACTGTTGAGTCGAGGCTTTTTGGTGGAGAATGATCTCAGTTGGAGACACTCCGTGCCCAGGCTATTGTCAATGTTATTCGCCATAAACCTACGATAAACCTATAAACCGACATTCTAATAATAAAATGCATAATTGTTGTAAAACAAGCCTAACTAACGATTCTTTCTATCTAACTTTGTTCTTTGCATTCTGGAACTGTTGACATAGCCGTGCAGTTGAAGATAATTTCCTTGTGAGGAAATGACTAGGACAGTTGACATTTTTGTAGCGACCTGAAGCATGTGCGAACCTAGAGTTCGTAGCTTGTGGAGCTCAGGCCATGCGATGTCAGACGTGGTCTCAACTGCGCATTCGTCACCGTAACTATACACATTAGATGACTATGGTTTACAAAGAGTAAACCAAGGTGTAGGCAGGAATTTTTAATAAAACTACTGTGTCTATTTCGTTATTAATTTATGATGCCAAGTGTATTAAACCCTACATGTTACTTTATTGTGTGCTGTTAGCACATAGTTATTAAGCATAATTAAATTGTTTGTTTTTCATGGCTGTACACTTAGCTTTTGGATGTAATTGTTTTCTTTTACGGACGTCATCGCCGTAAATTTTGTTAATTGATAGGACTTAGCTAGTTGAATTAATGTTAAATTTAAATGTCGAAATGGTACCATCCTAACCTAGATTTGTTTTGCTACCCTGTTAAATGTAAATTCAGATATTAGCTTGATCTTGTAACTTGAACTAGGGACTTGCGTCGTGCCATATTCCTAGCGTTGCTGTTGTTGCTTTATCATTGTGAGTTAGATCTTTCGCGAGGGTTTTCAGTAGCTTCTCAGGTAGGGGACCTGTTCTTTATCTTAGTTTATTTATTAATTTGCGGACTAGCCGATTATAACCCTCCGAACTAGGCTAGGGGCTTGTGAATTCTAATAAATTTTCACGGTGTTTTACATGAGTCTGGATGTTTATTTTCTCAGCCTAGTTTTAAGGTGAACCTTTCCTTAGGCGGTCTATGACCATCGTCACCATGTACCACGATCCCTGTGGACTACGGACTCTCGTGCCGCTTTAGCCTTTTTGGAAGGTCACCTGATCCTCACGGTACTTTACTTTTTATTCGATTTATGTGTCGTTAGTTGAGTCATCGTGGTTGTTGACATCAACTAAACGGTCACATAAAATGGCGCACAACGTTGTGGGCTTGACTTGGACGACATAAAATGGCGCCCAACTCATGTGCCGACGTTAACGTGGTGACCCTCAGTACCATGTTATTTTTTTTGAGGATCCTAATGTTGATTAATGGTAAATTGACAGGACTGGGACGAACTTAGAAAGTCGTACTGCAGATCAATTGACCGCATGGCATTCATGTTTGATAGAAGTCCATGGGGTGAGGCTTTAGTGTTGGATAAATGAAGGATAGGATTTTCTTTGATGATGCCTCATCCTAAGTAAATGTAATACTTTGCTTTGCTCACCGTTGTCTTTGTAAATGTAGAAGCACTTAGTTTGCATACTCCAGCTGTACTCGTGATATTTATATAAATGAAGCAAGCTTTATACCACCAAGTAACTAATCATAGCTGTAAGTTCCAGTAGAAATTGATCCCTCACTTTCTCATATATTTCTTATCTATGGATGAGGAAACTATTCGTCGTGTGTTTGGAGAGATGATGGCAGGTGAGAATGCCAATCTTCAACAGATTACTGCTGACTTAGGTCAGAATACTCAGGCTGTAAATACTGTAAGTGGTCATGTGGACCAGGTTAGACAGGAAGTCAACAATGTAAGACAGGACTTAGAGATTAACACTCAGTCTATAAACAATGTAAGACAGGACTTAGAGATTAACACTCACTCTGTAAATAATGTTAGGGCTGATTTAACTCAAGTCAGGGCAGACATGGACACATATAGGATCGAAGCGAGAAATGATCTGACGACAGGTTTAGCAGCTGTTAGGGTTGATGTCATACGACACCATCAGGAGGCTAACCAGCGCGTAGATTGCTTAACCGAACAGATGAATAGAGCTAGGGAGGAGGTGCAAAACCGATTGGAGGAGCACACAGCTCAAATTCAGACAACCTTGAATAAAGTCCAGATAGACATGAGAGCAGATCTGGAACATACCAGGGAAGAATTCGGGACTCGACTAGATCACGTCGAGGGATATATCGGAAATGTGAAGAAGGACATGGCAACCATGAACGTTGGTTTAATCTTGATGAGAGGAGCTGCCAATGCCGTTAATAACAACGTGAAGACTATCGTTGATGGCATGATGGAGATTAAAGAGGAACTTAACACCAACAGGAGAAACATTTCTGAATTGACGGAAACCGTAGCCAGTCTACGTGAGACAGTTGATGTTCATCATGAGGAACACAAAATTGACCTCATGTTATTGAGAGGTGACCTCAACGAACACGAAGCTACAGTCGTGGCTAAGGTAGCCGAGGTTAGAGACGATGTGGGTAAAATCCAAGAAAATATGTCCAGAGTTGAAGGAGATATCGATTCCTTACAAAAGAGATTTGAGGAAGTCGCGGTGACCGAGAGGTTAGACCTCAGTTATAACCTTAGGACGGCCATACGCGAGGTAGACACAAACCTCAAGGGAAAGGTTGACAGGATCGAGCTGCAATTGAACGACTTAGGCAACAAAGTCGCAGCCAGAACCATCCCAGGTCTTGAAGTAATAGAAAGACGCCTGGACAGACTCGAGACGACTCCAAGAGAGAGACACGTACACCCACAGATGGGAGAATCTCAGGAAACGCCTATATCTCAATCAGGAGGAATGATGCCTACCCATTTCCAACCCAGCGCGCCTATGGAATCGCAACCGTCACAATTCACTAATTTAGCGCAAGGTCAGACCTTGAACTTTAACGCTCACCCGTTTCAACCAGCATCTAATCGAATTAGTCATGAGGCTAACACTCCTACGCAGAGTTACATGCAAGATACTTTCAGACCCGCGAATACGCAGGGAAATGTCACCATAATTCGTTCAAGAGAGGAGCAACCAGCTCGCTTCTCGGGAACTGGGAGCGGTGTTACTCCAGTGGAATTCCTAGCAAATGTCGAAAGCTACTTACGTGATACTATGGTAACTCCAGAGAGGGAACTAAGAGTTATAGAGCGACTGCTTGAGGGACAAGCCGGTACCTGGTTCAGAGCATTCCGATACTCATTCACAGGCTACCAAGACTTTAAGGAAGCGTTATTAAGAACATATTGGTCGAGCGACATCCAGCAGAGCATCCGAGCTGAGATGTACACTCGAAGGTACAGTTCCAATACACCTACTCGTTATGCGAATTACTTCGCAATACAGCTCGCGAAGCTCCGTTGTCTTCAGCCTCCATTGTCCGAACAAGATTTGGTGAACACAATTGTTTGGCAGTACGCTGCGGATGTACAACGTGTGTTAATCGCTGCAGGGGCATCCACTTTCCAGCAGTGTGACCAGATACTGCGAAGGTTGGACGCTAACACAGAACAGTTTCCTACACACCGTCAGCAGAAGGCTGATAGACGCGAGGATAGACATATGAATCTGACGACTGTTGATAAAGTAAGCCAGACGCCACAACAAACACAAACCACAGAGGATTCTGGGCGACGTGATAACAATTACAGTTATAACAGGAGAGAATGGAACAACACTCCGTATACACGAAATCAACATGATGACCGGCGAAGTCATTGGGACCGGCGATTCGACCGAAGGACGGACGACAACCGACGTCATGAAAACAACCGCCGAGGGAATGAAGGAAGAAATCAGCAACACGGATGTATCCGTAGAGACTATCGATATAGTGGGGGTTACGACAGAAATCGAGACCCTAGATACCAGCCAGACAGGGATTGGAAAGGAAGAGCGCGGGATAGCCGTGAGTACCTCCAACAATTGAGAGAATTGCAGATCCAAGAAGAGGGAGAACGGAACCCTACTTCGAGGGAAAATAGACATTCGGCGCAGGAAACGGAGCAGAACCAGCCCAGTACTTCTCGCCATGACAGAAAAAAAAAACTCCGAAAAATCAATAGATTCTTGTTTGGTTGAGCACCGAGTAACTGCCTCTATATTACTCTGGGAGCCAATCCAAGAAGACTTGTTGGACGAACGACGAACGACGAACCACAATTATGAATTAACACGTCTACCCAAGATTGTAGCCACCTTGAATGAAGTCAGTGTAGTCATACTCATCGATACTGGGGCGATGATTAGTGTAATTTCCGCCGATTGCCATGCCAGACTTAGAGCAAACTCTGAGGTGACGGAGTTGCCCATTTCAGCTATAAGAGTCAGAGGTGTCATACCTGACCGCGTTGTAACGTGCAAAATCCAGATTTTGTGTACTGTGAAGATTTCGAGCCACGTGTACTTGCACGAATTTCTCGTAATGAAGGGCCTGCATCATGATGCCATTTTAGGCGCAGACTTCATTAGAAAATATGATGGAATCATTGACATGGGACGGAATACGGTAGAGTTCAAGCCGAACGAACCCATTCAGATGAGCCTAATTGAAGAAGAACCGGAATTCCTATCCGAAGTAGACGTAGTCGAAGCATTAAAGGGCAAGGAAATTGAGGCGACACTAGATGCCGACGAAGAGGCAGAATCGTTATCAGCACCCACACATGAGGATCTTGAGGCAATACTGAACGAATACATAGATATATTCGACACCACACCTGGTGAGATATTAGACTACGAGTATGATCTTGTATTACTGGACGATTCCCCATTCCAGAAAAGGATCTATCCGATTGCCGAGAAACATCTCGAAGAAGCTGCTAAGAAGATCCATGAGATGGAAGCAGCAGGTACAATCAAGAAATCACCGACTCCTTTCTTGAATCCCATAATACCTGTGGTTAAGGTAGATGGAAGTTTGAGACTTTGTCTTGATGCCAGAGCCTTGAATGAACGCCTAGCTCCTGAGCACGACAGACCGCCCAAGATTAGGGACATTCTCAGGAAGTTCAAAGGAAAAAGGATATTTTCATCATTAGACTTGGTTCAGTCTTATTACCATATCAGATTATCTGAGCATACTCAGAAATATACTGGATTCTTGTTTGATCAGACTACTTATGTATTCCAAAAACTTCCATTTGGATTGAAAAATGCCGGAGCTGCATTAATCAGAGCACTTGATGCCAAGCTGACTCATGAAGTGAAGCAGAAAGTAATATGTTATGTGGATGACATAATCATAGCTTCGGGAACAGAAGAAGAGCATTTAAAGACATTGCGCCTTGTTTTTGAGAATCTCCGACAGGCAAATTTTAAGGTCAAGTTTGACAAGTGTCGATTTTTTCAGGAAGAAGTGAAATTCGTAGGACACATAATCAATGGAGAAGGATATAGACCGAATCCGGCAAAGATTAGAACTGTTGCTGCATTTCCAACACCAACCCGTGTGAAACACGTGAGACAATTCTTAGGAATTCTCCAATTCTTTGCTGCTCATTGTGAGAAGAATTCCGAAACTGTTGCACCACTGCAAGGATTATTGAAAAAGAACTGCAGGTGGAACTGGAATGATGAATGCGAGATAGCTTTCAGGAGAGCTAAACAGATGCTTGTGGACTCAATTCAGTTAGAATATCCAGATTACTCTCGGAACTTTATTCTAGAAACTGATGCATCTGCCATTGGTATAGGAGCCATTTTACTGCAGGAAGATGATGAGAAGAAACGTCATTACATTGCTTTCTTAAGCCGACGTTTAAGAGCACATGAATCTCACTACTTCACGACCGAGATAGAAGCACTTGCAATTGTTTACGCACTTGAATACTGGCAGAAACTTCTGTTAGGTCAGAGGATTATTGTGAGAACCGATCATCATGCGTTGACCTTCATCTTGAGAACAAGACTGGCAAGCGACAGGATCACACGTTGGACGCTGTTTCTCCAACAGTTCGATTTGGAAATAGTTTATCGACCAGGCAGAGAGAATGTGTTGGCCGACATCCTCAGCCGGAATCCTGAAGCTACTGTTAATGCCATAGACATCGAGGGAGAATGCGAGGAACACCTTCGCCGATTTCGTCATTTACCTGAAGGACAGCGACGTGAGGAGGAACTCAGACATATTATCCGTTTCCTAGAACGAAGAATGGATCCACAGGATGATCATTATGCAAGGATTGCTGCTGTTGCAGATGATTATTTGATTTATCATCGTGTCTTATACAAGTTTGTAGACGAGGACCACACTCAACTGCGTGCAGTTATTCCTAGGAGATACCAAGAATCTGTTATTCTTATGGTACATTTATCCATTGGACATGGTGGAACAGACAAAACCATTGCAACTATCAAGGAGTCTTTCACGTGGAAAGGGCTAGGAGCCACCGTTATACAGTGTTTACGTGCTTGCGACGCATGCCAGCGGAACAAATACACGTCACACTTGCTGAAGGAACAACCTAGACCAATACTACCAACTCAACCTAGAGAGTTGTATGCACAGGACCTGTATGGCCCAATACCTAAGGCTCGTCGTGGGAATCGATACATCGTTGTAACGGTGGATGTGTTCACGAAATATACGATGCTTCATCCAATTCAAAAAGCTACTGCACATCAGATTATTCAGAGGATTAGACGTCAAGTGATACCGGAGGCAGGAAAGCCACAATTCTTGTTGACTGATCACGGATCACAGTACACCTCAGCAGAATTTGCCAATGCCATGAATGAGCTTGAAATAGGTCATGTTTTATCATCTATTCGACATCCAGAGAGCAACCCAGCAGAATGCGTGATGTCTATTATCGCAAAATTCTGTCGATTATATTGTCAAGAAGAACACTGGCGATGGACTGAAGTCCTTGTTATTATGGCAAAATGTATTAATTCAACAGTACATGAAAGCACTGGTCAAATACCTATGGTCTTGCATTTGAACCAGATGCCGCTGAGAATATGGGATCGTGTGATTGTAAATCCACCTTGTTTACAACCATCACATGCCAGCAGACTTTTAGCTGCGAGAGAGACTATGGACAGACAAGCTGCCAAGCGCTTGAGAAGAACTAGACGCCAGAGGTTTAGAGAACCACTAGTAGAAGGAGACCTTATCCTTATAAGGAGACCCGGAATTTCTAGTCCTATAGACCGCATATATGGGAAATTTCTATCCTTGTATTATGGCCCTAGTCGTATCCGACAGCCTTTAAACAATGGAAGTTATGTGATAGAAGACATTAGGACAGGAGAACACATTGGAACCTTTAATGCAGCCAATCTAAAAAAAATATCACTCTTGAATGAATTTCAAAGCAAATAAAAATGTTATCCCAACATTTTATTTGAAACGACAGAGAGGCAGATGAACCCGCTGAGCTATGGTTCATGTGATATTTTTTATGACAGAGCATTTATGATGGGATGTTGTACTTTTGAACACACCCAGGAAGCCACGTGAAGCTGAGAGATCACGCGATACTTTGAAGTAGCGGTGAATCGCACTTTTGACTTTGGTGTAAACTGCTAATTATTATCTGAGGTCTTATTAATTATTTTTATCTTTCCTACGAGACTCAGAATATTCCATTTCGTCATGCTGCATTATTAAAACATTTTGGAGAATGTTTATTTTTACTTTAGGTAAGGTAATACCCTTGCAGATACGCAAAAAGGAACGTAAGTAGTCGCTCAACGTTTTCGTTTTGACGACCTACTTTCTAGAGACACCCAGTACCGGGGCACTGCGTCTTGAGAATCCGCCTTGTGTAGGCGTGGAATTACATTTGTCCTACGAGACGTAGAAGAATATCCGCTGTTTAGCGTTAAAAAGTGATTATAAAGTGCCATCGAGCAAGCAAATACTAATATTCACTGTCGATGAAGTCCAGTGAATTAAATAAGAAGCTTGGGAAATAATTATTGGCAAGTATAGTGTATTGCACAACATTGCTGTGACATCACATGTTACCCACGCGTATGTGGAGGGCAGATGCCTAGTGGAAATATACAGGTAATAGTGTTACAATTATCCTGAATAAGTGTGATTATAATTGTATGAGATATTTAAATTGCCAAAGTGGAAATTTCATCTTTGAAACGTCGTATAATTCACGGATGCTGCGTGATACAAAAGTAGCGTCACTAGCACGTGCAGCATTATAAAATAGTATTAGCTCACATGCTAATCCACATCTGCAAGATTAAGGCTGTGTCGTATCTTATAATTGAAGCCTATAATAGTCACGACGGACATTATAATTTTGGAAGTGAGAGGATGAATAATCACGCAACTTATTTCGCTACCCACGTGATTGGACTTTTATTCACCATGGTTGAAGCAGTCACCATGGGCTAATACCATCCCAGTATGGGGGGGTGACGTTTCTACAGGAACCAGCATGATGGTGGAACTTCCAGAACGATGAACGAGAGGGAAGGAGCCAAAATGCCATTTCCAGGCATATCCACGAAGATGTCGTCAGGGACAAATCGAACCCTGGTCTTTGGGGGAGTCCAGATGGGAATCCTGATGAGGAGGATACCGATCCAGAGAGCCAGAGAGGTTTATGTACAACCCTTGTTGTGGAATAGAGAGCTGAGTGAGAGCTCCTCCATTTCGTGAGTTTTTGTCACATCCCTTCTTTGTTCTAGTTTCTGGTGGTGTAGTAGTTTTTAATGTAGTTTGTGAATCAACCACACTCAGTGTCAGCCATTTTTCTAGGTAGGGATGTAACTAGATTAGTTAGATGTCATTTATTTCAGTTTAGAGTGAGACACCTTTGGGGTCAGACATTTTGGTCAGCCCTGGTGCAGCTTGGTGAACGTCGTGGAACGTCAATGCCTACCTTTTTGCTGAACCTGATCGTAGTCATTTTGAGGCTATTTTGTTCAACCCTACTTGGGGTAATTTTCAAGTCTTTGCTGACTGTAGTTATGGCAATCAGATGCCTTGGTTATTAATTGACTGCATTCTTCGCAGCCATCCTTTGTTACACCCCTGACTGTCGTTAGAACGGTCGTATCATTTAGGTAGTCGACAGTAACTACCAGTTTGTAAATGCATTATATTTCATTTTGAATAAGCTCAGAAGCTATTCTTGGTCATGTTTGAACCTAACAACTAGAAGGAATGTTTCGTTGCCTAGCATCGAACGCGGTTCCCAACGTATCATTAAGCAAATCTAGTGTGTGAATCTGTGCCACATTTATCATATTTTGCTTGTGTCGTGTGAGACACGTTTTTATTTGATGTTCTAGCAACTACTGAGTTGCATTTTTAAAGCAAAGAGCTTCAGTTATTGTAAGTTTACTTTCATTTAGACGTCTTTGGTAGAAAGACGGAATTGTATTATTACTATACTCAGGTTTATAGCGTGCGTTAGATACACGGACTCTGTAGAGATCCGTAACACATGGTAATGTTTTTTATGAACCGGCCAAGTGCAGGTTTTGTATTGATTAAATCGCCGGCCTTGAATAAACTGGTTATGTAACCCAGTGACCTAGAGCACGCCTGCTTCATTGTGAGACAAAACTACTATAGACGAGGACAGAGTACAATTTGTATTCGCTTTTCCTTTCATTGCTATTTTGCTTATGGAAACCAGTTTCCACTCTTGTATTTGATCACTTGTTTTATGGATCGGTTTTTGTTAGTTTAGCGCTCTGTTGCGTGTATTGTCGTATGACAGGTACAGTTATGTAAGGTTTTCTATAGGATGGTGAAGTCTACCCTGTTATTGCAGGATGTTATTGTATGCTTTGTCCGGGGATGATCCCGTTGACCAGATGTTACTGGAAGGTAACTGTTGTACAGGCCTATCCCAGAGTTATTGAACGCGAGCTTAGCGCCGCTGGTAACCCGTGTTATTGTGTGTCCGAGTTGTTATACTCGTTGATTATATTCCGACTGTTGAGTCGAGGCTTTTTGGTGGAGAATGATCTCAGTTGGAGACACTCCGTGCCCAGGCTATTGTCAATGTTATTCGCCATAAACCTACGATAAACCTATAAACCGACATTCTAATAATAAAATGCATAATTGTTGTAAAACAAGCCTAACTAACGATTCTTTCTATCTAACTTTGTTCTTTGCATTCTGGAACTGTTGACATAGCCGTGCAGTTGAAGATAATTTCCTTGTGAGGAAATGACTAGGACAGTTGACATTTTTGTAGCGACCTGAAGCATGTGCGAACCTAGAGTTCGTAGCTTGTGGAGCTCAGGCCATGCGATGTCAGACGTGGTCTCAACTGCGCATTCGTCACCGTAACTATACACATTAGATGACTATGGTTTACAAAGAGTAAACCAAGGTGTAGGCAGGAATTTTTAATAAAACTACTGTGTCTATTTCGTTATTAATTTATGATGCCAAGTGTATTAAACCCTACATGTTACTTTATTGTGTGCTGTTAGCACATAGTTATTAAGCATAATTAAATTGTTTGTTTTTCATGGCTGTACACTTAGCTTTTGGATGTAATTGTTTTCTTTTACGGACGTCATCGCCGTAAATTTTGTTAATTGATAGGACTTAGCTAGTTGAATTAATGTTAAATTTAAATGTCGAAATGGTACCATCCTAACCTAGATTTGTTTTGCTACCCTGTTAAATGTAAATTCAGATATTAGCTTGATCTTGTAACTTGAACTAGGGACTTGCGTCGTGCCATATTCCTAGCGTTGCTGTTGTTGCTTTATCATTGTGAGTTAGATCTTTCGCGAGGGTTTTCAGTAGCTTCTCAGGTAGGGGACCTGTTCTTTATCTTAGTTTATTTATTAATTTGCGGACTAGCCGATTATAACCCTCCGAACTAGGCTAGGGGCTTGTGAATTCTAATAAATTTTCACGGTGTTTTACATGAGTCTGGATGTTTATTTTCTCAGCCTAGTTTTAAGGTGAACCTTTCCTTAGGCGGTCTATGACCATCGTCACCATGTACCACGATCCCTGTGGACTACGGACTCTCGTGCCGCTTTAGCCTTTTTGGAAGGTCACCTGATCCTCACGGTACTTTACTTTTTATTCGATTTATGTGTCGTTAGTTGAGTCATCGTGGTTGTTGACATCAACTAAACGGTCTCACTATATCCCAGAAAGAGGGATAGACAACCTTCTCAGAGCTCCGACGTGAGGGGAACTGCTTACCTCCCTTATATTCACAACACCACTGACCGCGTTGCTAAGATTCTCCGCAAGCACAAGATAAAAACAGTTTTCGGCACTATGACGAAAATTGGTCAACGTTTAGCATTAAACAAAGATAAATTGTCCCCAATATTACAGCTTGGGGTGTATGAAGTCCCTTGTACTTGCAGAAAAGTCTACATTGGACAAACAAAACGGTCCATTGCAACTCGCATCAAAGAGCATCAAAGGAACATCCGTCTAAACCTACCTGACAAATCAGCTATAGCTGAACATGCCCTGTCTTCAGGGCACGATGTATGTTTCAAGGATGCTCATGTGCTTGCCCTTGTTAAGCACAACTGGTCAGGAATTATAAGGGAGGCAGTTGAAATTCGTAAAAATCCCAATAATTTTAACAGAGACACTGGATATCAGCTAAGTGACACTTGGCTACCAGTTATTAAGGATCTAGGAAGATAGTTCCTCTCAGTCTCTCTGTTCTTCACCTATTTCAAATTGTACATTTTTCCTCTATGGCTACAGAGCCTGGATTTGTTCTCCTTTGTTCGTCACTGGAGGAGTTTCCATCTGTTTTGTCGCCGTTGCCTGTATGACGTTAGGTATCGTTCAGATACACTTCCCTTTTGGTTATGTCTCCTTATATCCATCTAACCCTCCCACCTCCGCCGAGGGGGGGGGCATCCTCAATCTTCGAGGAGTCTCTATATATTCGCCCCGCCCCCTTTAACTTCTCCTTACTTACTACTCTGTCCGCCGTTCTACCATGGTCCATACAGTAATTTCTGGCAGCTGTTCTCTGGTGACGAACCGAGGAATTTATCTATATTTTTTGTAATTTTTGTAATCTCATTGATATACTTTCTTTGGCCACATTGTTTGATTTCCATTGAAAAAGGAGGCAAGGTTTCTCCGAAACGTATGATCCTAATCTAAATACACACGGCATTAGCCCAAAAACACGAATTATTTATGAATTTTCCATTTTGCTGTTTTCACACTTTTCTATTTGGTGATGTCCAAAGTTCTTTTTTTTTGTCAATGATGTTAATGCCAATGCTTGACCATAATGACAATGCAGTGAGTTTGTGAGATTGCGAAAACGCAGGGATCCACGACTACTGCAGGTAAGGCTGTTTTACAAAAATAATGTCCATTTACCGCCACATTTGAAAGAAAAAACTAAACTATTGAATAACAAAATTACTTATGACCATTTACATATAAATGTTGATTTCCCCATCCCCCCCGCCCTACCTCAACGTGTTTGCTCTAGTCATACATACACACCCGCTTTATCTGTACTCACACAACCATAATTGCCTTTCGGAACAAACACAACCATTTTATTTATTCTCAAAAGCACATTCCTGACATGCATACTCATCCCAAAATAACTTTTTTTAGTTTACCATTTGCGATTTACATTACAAAAAATACTAGTCATTAAAGTTACTAACAAAAATACTATTACTCTTTGAATATTTACCCCAAAAAAATAACACTTTTGTACAGCTTAAAAATCAAACTATTTACCATTTACCATTTACCATGAGGGATTTTAAAATTCCCAACCCAATTAAAAATTTAAAAAAAAATAAGGTTGCACAGAACTTTTTAAAGAGCAAAAGGCCTAAGTGGGTTGACACTATTTACACACAAAAAAAACTATTTACAAAATCCATATTTACAAAATACAAAATACTAAATTTACGAGTTACAAAAAGCCATGTCCCTAAACAAACAAACAGAAAAATCACACCTCATCCTCCTTGCGTTCATAACCCCAGGATAGGCTGGTAAGCAGGTCATCAGCCCACACACGTTTGTTATCCATGGAGGCGAGGGTGCATTTTCTCTGTTCCACACGATACAAATGATGGTGGCTGGATTTTATCCTGCAGTGTGTATGGGACATAGCTTTACCAGTGCGTAAAACCGCCAGGTAGTCGTCTACACGTAGCGATTTTACCACTGCTCTACCTACACCTTTTGCTCTTTTGGCTTCCTTACAGTCAAGTGTGCGATAAGCATACATTTTGGAGGCCAAACCTACGAATTCCGTCATGACAGAATCATCGAATTCACCTTTAAAACGATCATTTCCTTCTTATTTTTATGGGCAGTTGAAACACGTTGTCAGCGCTATACGAAGAGGTGCAGAACCAGTCACTACGTTGCCTCATGATGTCATAGGGGTTGCAGTGGCGAATGTAGTAAATAAAAGAGTCCGTATCCATATACAAATGAGAGACGTCCTCAAAATGTTCTTTGGCAAGCTCATAGTGGAATCGATACATGACCGATTTGGAAAAGTCTAAAATGACTTGGCCCAAGTAAATGGGCTTAACCATGGTCACGCTGGTCTTACTCAATTCAATGGTGGCCAAATTCTCATTGATAATGTTGATCGATTTAAAATTTGGCTTGGCAATGTATCGCCGGGCACCCCACCGCCCGTCCCTGACAATCACCAATTTAATGTCGCGGTATTTGCGGAAATTTTCCACGGACTTGCCATAGATGCAGTTGTTCGTTAATTTAAAAAAAATAACTTCAAACTGTTGTGTTGCCATTTGTCGGTGCTATGTGTTGAGTTGCATGTATGGGTTGAGCCATGCTTTTTGGGCTAAGGAAATAACCCTGTGGATTTTCTTCAACACCAAGCCTTGGGCTAGACATTGCACCAACATTTGGATAAGTAGCACATACCGATTTTTATTGTAAAATGTGCCCATGAGTTTTTCAATTTTCACTTTACTGTCAGGGGGAACCATTTGCTCAAGGCAGAATGGGAAATAGGCATGTTGATCATACAAGGATGAGGGATATTCAATATCCACTTCTAAGACATATCCACGGCCTGTTTCTTGACTAGCCATTGTCACATCAAATTTTGACACTTGTTTCTCTGTCAGCCAAGCAAAATCCCCATAGGGCAAAGGCTGGCTCATGGCATAGCCATAAAAATTATTCACTTCATAGTACATTAAGTAGGATTCTGGTTTGTCTGGTAAATAATCAGGCATGTAGACATTGTTCGCTTCGACATGGCGCTGGTTAAGCGACACAAAGCCGCCGCGAATGCCCTCTTCAAAAAATAGAACCATGTCTACATCAGTGAGTAAATCCAATTCCACCTGAGTGTATTTCAAAGCGGCATCCAACGAGAGCCCAGGACTCGCATAATAGTGAGCCGGGACAAGACCGTAAATGTGCTGACACAACTTACGAAATTTTTGAAAAACTTCGGTGAGCAGCAATACATCCAGTTTTAGGTAATGCATAGCATATTCATCTAGCGACTTAATAGCAAACACTCGCCAAACTTAACATGCATGTGCATAGTCTTTATCGGAAACGGTACTGCGTGTTAGTTTCGAGTAAAATTTATCTTGTGGTGGGAGAGTTTTTTGCTTTAACACGTCCCAGTTGTTGCAGAAATCAAACGGGAATATACCTTCCCGAATGCACAATTGAAATTGTTCAGGATTTTCAAAATGCATTCTGGTGTTTTATAATTCCTTTTCTTCCAAGCCATTCACAAGGCTGTCTAGCGAGGATGCCATCAACTTAAAGCAATCCAAAGATCGAAATCTAAAGTTGCCCAACTGTCATGTCAGGGCTGTAAAACGCTCATGGTTTTAGGGGGCGTGGTGGCTCAGCGGTCTAGCTGTATGCCTCTCACCAAGGTGGCCCGGGTTCGATTCCCGGTCGTTGCATGTGAGATTTTCGAAGTGAAATGCCATGTCCTGTGGTTCGGATTCCACGTAAATGAGGTCCCGTGGCTCATGATCTCGAGATTAACGGTCACGTTAAACTACAAGCTTGATTTTTGCTCATGGTTTTGGGGGATAATGGTAAACGAGCACTTGTTGACATGACCGAATTCACGAATCAAAAACTGAATGTCATAATTTGCCAGATTGTGGAAAAAGACACTGATAAAACGAGGAGCTGGAAAGTTCAAATTGCATTTACTGTGCGCAGCTTCACGAAACACTCCCGTAAAGTGCGAGTGGTCTCTGACTTTTTCCTCTCCGCCTAAAATAGGCTTTTCGCGAATATGGCATGTCGTGGCATGCTCATACTGCTGCTGTTGTTCTGGAGATAGGCTCATGGGTACTGGGTGGTCCAGTAATCCCTGTACATGATGAGCCAACTTAACAAGTTCATCCAAAAACCATTGCGCACAATCTGGCCCCTCGCGGGATTTGTAAAGGGATTGTGTGGGGTCATAGGCACACACCACATTAAATCTTATGGCAAAGGGCTCATGTTTTTGAATGGGAGTGGTTAAGCTGATGGCGGGATCTGGTTCACATCCCGCCATGGGTGTGGTAAGAGCTTCGAAATCTGCATACACCACATAGGGAACATTATCACGCTTGTGAATGTTTTTGAATTTCAACACAGCCTTGTCCCCTTGTGGCAATATCAATCTCACCGCTTCCTGAGAAACACAGTCTACCCTAAGTTGTTCTAAAAACGTAGGGGTTTGAAAATATTGCAGGCAACGATCACAAATGTACGTCTTACCATCATGTTTGGACACTTGACTGCTTAGCAATCTACTCAGGCTTTTAATTAGGCAATAGTGACTCACCTAACCCTCAGACAAATATAAAAGATGAATGTGGTGTCGTTTCGGTTCTTTTGTAGCATAAAGAGGACCCACAATCTCATTACCATTAAGGCCATAGACCATGAACGAAAAGTCATGGTTGTCTTGTTCAAACCTATGGATTTCAGTTAAGTCCATAGGGAACGATACTCTAGTTAAATTTAGAGTTTGTTTCAATACATCAAACTTGGCCCTGTACTTTCCTGGTCTCTCACAGTTTCGTTGTGCTGGCTGCAAATATCCAGCCACACACCACAGGAAGCAATCATTGTCATGGTTCTTTATATTCACCACTGCTCTCCGACAGGCAATCGCTGGTGGTGTTTCAATAAAGCTAGACCCAGCATTCAACGGGTTGAAATGACGAATGTTGATTTGCAGGTAATGGCTTTTGTCTAATGCTAAACCACTGGGTCCTTGTTGCAGTTTATCAAATTTTGATATCAAGGCATTCACCACATGGCTTTGATACCAATCTTTCAGATTATCAGCTATCAAAATCTTTTGCATTTTACTGCCAATATAAAATGGTTTTTTTATGCTCACCGTCCTTGTTTTTATATATAAAATCGCACAAGAGTTGTGTAATGACCTTTAAAGCCGCATGCAACCTTTGTGCTGTACAAATTTGTTCTTAAAAATTTCAAAACATGATTCTAAAGGCTTTTGGGGATTAAACACTCACTAACATTGACCACACGAACAGTGCCCACACGTGACTTGAAACAGGACTCGAGGGGTTCCCACGTTAAGCTATCTGCAGTGGCAATAGACATGATTTTTATTTTAAAAAACAATCTCACCAAATTTTTCAGCCGTAGACTCTCTAGCAATGGTCCCAAACAAACAGCAGTGGCTATAGTGGTCGAGCGTTTTCCAACACACACTAAAAAAATACAATAAACCATTATAAGTATATCCATTTCAAATAGCACCTTTGTACAGCCTAAATGAAAAATACAATCGAACAGGTTATATATAAGAAAACAAATCCTTACCTTGCTCTTTATAAAAGCCTTGCGTTTGCCTTCTCTCGTAGGCTTCATTGGAATGGTTTGTCTCAGTCTCTCTCTCTCTGGCCACAACAGGTAGGCGGATTATCTAAAACAAACAAAATAAAAACAATTCATCAATAAAATGGTAAACCAATAATAATTTAAACATTTATTTGCATTGAAATAAAGTAATCAGCATTTAATAATACACTTACCTCTCATATATAATGTATCCAATATGGTCACTAATTAGAGTTGAGCACACGAAACCGTTCACCTTTTCACACTGTTTAACGTGGATAATACACAGCCTATGTGCACTGTGTAACGTTTAAAACAGGAATGACGCACAATGCGCCATGACAAGCTGAACACTCTATTACCTTACCTCTCCCCCCCCCCCCCCCTCTGGCCCCTTCCCTGCCCCTCTCCACTGTTGCCGGGGTCTTGACATAGCAATCACGTAATTCCATGATTTGTATGCAGGTTTCCCACCTCTCCCCTCTCAACGCTTCTGCTCGCTCATGTACGCTGCTGTCCTCGGCTGTCTGTCTGTTATCACCGTTACAGAGTTGCCACATTGTTCCAACCTGTTATCACCTGCCAGCGGTGTTGTCAGCTCGACTGACATTCCTGGAGCGCGATAAACATCTGCATCTCTGCTAGCCGGCTCTCAGCCAGGCCCCAAGCAGATTTTTAGTTTGTCGTTCTAGCTGCCAGCAAGACATACAAAGCCAAGTCCTTGTTGTTGTTGTTGACTATAAAAAGCTTTGCTTTCATTCACCTTATACAATTATTATCATTTGTCATGTTACTGATCACCGTTTTACTAACATGTTTAAAGATCGCCATGAGGGATTTTCAAAATATTCGCCTTTATTCGTTCGTCAGAGGAAAAATATCGGAAAGCGAACCCTCGCCCTGTCGTTCTCCCATACATCGCCCCGTCGAAATGGTCGGCGACAGGCTCGTCCAGACACACCACAGCGGTATCGTCTCTCTGTCTACGAGCCCGTTTCATTAAACAAAAGACTGTAAAAAATGCACAGTTTTTGTCCTAGAAACTTGAAATTTACTTTCATGATACAGGGAGTAGGGACCTTTCATTTATGTCAAACAATTTTTTTGTAGAATTCCTAGTTTCCAAAATAGTGAGCATTTTTCAAAATTAATATTCTTTTGTTCTACAGACTTGGAACTTGGTTTCTGCCTAGAGGGCATAGTGTGACTGATCATAGATATGCACACGCACACCTCATCACTGTTTATTATTGTATATGTATATAGTTATAGTTTATGTTTTAATAATCGGATAGTGCCCAGATGTATAGTGTGGATGTAGTACTTAGGCGGTTGCCTAGTGGCCTTGTGTCATATGTTATAAAATGGACTAGAAGCGACACGGCAGAATGCAGTACTTGTAATGGGTTTGAAACCAATACGGATCTAGGTGGCAGTGAGATGGGACATTGATGCTCTGAGAAAAGTTTATTAGTTGATAGTTCGGCATTGAATTGATGCATTCTGTTAAAAATACAACCAGCTGCTTTATATAGTCGTGAATAGAATTAAACCCCAGGAAGGATTCACATTCTGTTACATTACGGAAAAGTTTTCGTAAACTTGGAGTTATATATAAAGGCACCCGCAAAAATACGTATGTGGATGGAAATAAAGAGCACGTATAGGAATATAATGCCCAAAGTACAAGTAAGACAAGGTTCACTATGATAGACAGTAATGTACGGCGCTTTCCAATAAGTAAGAGTAGTTCAATTTATAAAGCATTATAATGTTATCTTGCAATCACTTTGTGCTGAGATTATTTTTACCGTTATTTTTAAGTCATCTGATTATAGGAGAGGGGAGGGTAAAGTGAATTGCTGTAAAAACAAGCTTATGGTCCTGCTCCCCGGGAATACTGTCTTGTGTATTCTACTTTTTCTCATTATAGTAATGAGTGGCGCCCAACAGAAGTTATTTAAGGTTAATAAGAGCTATCACAAAGTGGCACCGCATTACGTGGGGATCGATTTATGGCAATTCAACAAAATATAATCTTGAAAATGCACATGATAGGTAAGGACATTAAGATAGATGGTAATGTCAGAGATTGTACTAAGAACACGTACTGTTCAGCGTATGGTTTAAATGGAATCTGGAGATAAATTAATGATCGTAAGGGATGAGGGGGAAATGACGGAAAGGTCAAGCAGTGAAGAGAATGTGGTTTCATGTGAGGGTGTGGAGGGTGTTAACCTTGGCTGGCTCCAATTGTTAATGAATAAAATGGAGGAAATGAGTAAGAATACTAATACTAGAATTGAGGAAATGAATAATAGTATTAACGTTAGAATTGAGGAAATGGATAAGAAGATTAACGGTAGAATTGACGGAATAGATCACAGTATTAAGAAAGTGGAAGATAAGATAGATGAAATGAATGATAAACTAGGGAAGTTGGAGGAGAAATTAGATTCTGAGTGCGAGAAGATAAGAGCGGAAATGGAAGTAAATAAGTCTACATTACAAACACAGATAGACAAGATTCGGAAAGAAAATGGTGATAATAGTCATAAGATTGAACTGTTGGAAAGAAGGATAAGTACAAAATGTGAAGTGATAGAAGGTACGTTAAAGGAGAGGATGGATAGGGTGGATAGCCTGGTAGAGGAGAATACTAAGGAATGTTTTAGTAGAATAGAGGGAATGGAAGGAAGATTTGATCAAGTAACAGAACTGAAGAAGATACAAGATACTGTATTACAGAAAATGGACGAAAATAAGAAAGAAAGAAAGAAAGAAAGAAAGAAACGAAGAATTCGGGAGGATAGAGAAGAAAATGGAAGTAATAGTAGAAAAGAAAGTGTCGGATAGTCAGAGTATACTCCGGAAGGAAATTAGGGAGAATAGAGGTGTATATACAAATACAGATATGAATAGAGAAGGTAGAGAAGTTGAATTATCTAAGTTTACAGGAAAACAGAATAATCCTATTGAATTTATGAAACTGGTGGAAAAGAAATTCAAGCGTCAATTGGAAGAGGAAATTATTGATTGGAATAGTGTACTAGAAATGTTATCAGTAGCTTTTGTAGGTGAATCTAGATATTGGTTTCAGGTGTATAAAATAGTATGACGAGTTTAGAGCATTTTAAACAAAGGTTTACAGCTACGTTTTGGAATGAAACTATACAAGGAAGAGAAAGGGAAACGATTATTTTTGAGAAATACAGGGCACAGACGGGGATTTCATTAACAGAATATTTCCTGTCACATGTATTGATATGGTAGAATTTAGATGGGTTAGGATCAGATACTGATATTATTAGGCTGATGTTACGTCTCTTACCAGATAGAATTAAGGAAGCGGCGTATGTACAACAAGTTTGTACTATAAAAGGTTCAGATACTCTATTAGAGTATTTTGATGCTCTAAATCAAAATAGTGATATTACTGGTAATGGAATTAGGACATTATTATTATTATGAAACAGGGCATGGTCAACAGACTAATAGGAATCAGCAATATAATAGAAGCCAAAGAAACTATGATAATAGGCAAGGAAATGATTTAAGAAATGGGGGGCGTGAGAAAGCAGATAATATGGGAGAAACTGAAGAATAGAAAGGAGAAGCAGATGAGGTTGTTCATGAGGAGGACAGTAGCAGTCAAGAAAGAGAGGCTAAAGATGAGGGAAAAAGTGCTAGAGTGAGTCATGGAGAAGACAACATACTGGGAAAAGATACGGTGAAGAAACGTTGGAGAAGGAAGATGGGGATGAAAAGGATGAGATGTAAGACGAAGAGAAAGGAGTTGTTGAATAGTATGAGACAGACAAGAAAGAAGAGGAGAAAATTGAAGAAGGGAAGGAGAGAGGAACGGTGGAGATGGAAGATGAGGAATACAAGGTATGGAATGACATTGCGGATGAAGAAAAAGACGAGATGGAAGGCAGGAGAAGGAGGAGGAAGACTAAGAGAAGAACAGAAGAAAACAAAGAAGCTGATAAAGAAAAAGAAGAAAAAGGGAAAAAGAGAAAGATAAAAGAACAGAAGAAAAGAACTGTTGAGTAAGATAAGGCAAGTGAAGAAAATAAGAAAGAGAACGAATTTAGAGAAGGCAGGAGCTAGGAGGATTAATCGACAAAAGAAAGGTATTCCTGATGAATTCAGCGTAGGTGATAAAGTGTTGCTCAAGATTCCATTTCCGTCTTCCGCTGAAAATAAACAGATATCTAAATTTTTCTTGCTTTATTATGGTCCGTTCTCAATTGAGAGACGTGTTGTTAAATGTGCATATTCTTTAATGAAATCAGATGGCACTATATTGGGTGTATATCATATTTTTAATTTGAAGATATATATATATATATATATATATATATATATATATATATATATATCGTAGCACCGTTGCATTACATGTTCTATAATGGTACTTTGCAGGGTATACTTTGTCAAGACAAACTGTTATACAATGGATACATAATGCTAATAGACGGATAAGTTATAATTTGAGCGTATTGAATATTGTGCCTAAAATTCGTAATGGATATCAAGGATATAGCTACGTATTATTTGAATGGGTGTTATGACTATGCCAGATTCCTTCAAGGAGGTAATGAAATATTCTTGGGTGTTACGGGACTATATGTAATGAATATGAAGAATAGGGTGACTTCTGGAGATGACGATTTGAGAAGATTTAGATGATGGAGTCCGATGCCTTGGCATAAGCATGAGACTTGTTCTCAAAATAAACTGTCGCTTCAGTGACATCACAACTGATACCCGCGAAAGCAACACAACCTTTATGAAGACAAATAGTGGAAGAGAATGACTTATATGAAGAAAGTGATAGTGATTATGTTTAATTTGTGTAAATATGCTGTTATATTTTGGATGAGGAGTGTTTTAGTGTTAATTTCCGTATTGTATGTTTTCTCTTATTAGTATATAGTTCAAACATATGGGGGCGTTATGTGACAGATCATAGATATGCACAGACACTTCTTATCACTGTTTATTATTGTATATGTATATAGTTATAGTTTATGTTTTATAATCGGAAAGTGCCCAGCTGTATAGTGTGGATGTAGTACTTAGGCGGTTGCCTAGTGTCCTTGTGTCATATGTTATTGGCAACTCAAACTAACACTTGGGGCGCTGCGGTCGTCTGGATAAGTAGGGTAAAATTACTCAATAACACGCGTTTGATATGGAACACTTTTTATTTTTCGGTTATAATCAGTAAATGTGGTCCCTAAAATAATGACAGTGTTATTTTCAATTGTATATATGTATAACTGTGCGATACACGTGATCTAATTTGCGTGTTCCACTGGATTTTATGTGTCAATTGCATATTATCAAGCATTGGTTGTCTGCTGGTATTTGTTTTTGTTCAGTTCGAGTCATGGCGCTGTTACGTTTAAAAGCTATATTTGAGTTTGCTCACTGTACCATAGACTCTAGAAATTATTTGCTGCTTGGTAGGGCGATGGGATGAGTTTAACTTGTATTAAAACTCGGGGTAGACAGGAATTGCTTGATTTGGATGGTAAGTATTTACCCTGCGAAGTCAAATTAGGCCTATATGACTCGTAGTGGAATGGCTCGGATATCGCAGAGCGAGGTGATGACGGTTGGTAGGGTTATTGGGAATGAACTAGGGAGCGGGAAAGGATACCTGACTGATGAAGCTTGGCTGTCCTCGGCTGGTGTAGGCCTAGGCTTGGCTGTCTTGGTACGGCTCGGCGAGACTGTGCTTGGCTGTCTAGGTAAGTGCACGGCGTAAGTGAACAACCCGTCCTGTCGTCAGTGAGTGTAGTTTTGAGTGGTCCAACCCGATCTTGTTGCCCGTATTTATTTGGTATCGTCACCTTTCGGCTATTGCTATTTGCATCTTTTGGAAAGTGATGAAAACGTATATCCGCAGCCCTGTTATACATCGACTTACAGCCGTCTCTCTCTGTGGTTAACAGCCGTGAGGCTGGTTGGCAGCAGCTCTCCATTCTTCCCGTCTCTCAGTCTTCCTCTTCAGTTCACAGTATGAGCCGTATACATTGCTTTTACTCATTTTGCACTCTTATCAACGAGTAAAACTTATTACTTATGTATAATCACGAAGAATTTACCACGATCTGCTTACCAATACAAGAAACCATATACAGTCACCACGTGACAAATGTACCCTACTTCGTAAGTTTCTCATTTTTACCGCTAGATGTCATATCAGATAGCTGGAGTTGCCAATAAAATGGACTAGAAGCGACACGGCAGAATGCAGAACTTGTAATGGCTTTGAAACCAATACGGATCTAGGTGGCAGTGAGATGGGAGATAGATGCTCTGAGAAAAGTTTATTAGTTGATAGTTCGGCATTGAATTGATGCATATTGTTAAAAAATACAACCAGCTGCTTTATATAGTCGTGAATAGAATTAAATCCCAGGAAGGATTCACATTCTGTTACATTACGGAAAAGTTTTCGTAAACTTGGAGTTATATATAAAGGCACCCGCAAAAATACGTATGTGGATGTAAATAAAGAGCACATATAGGAATATAATGCCCAAAGTACAAGTAAGACAAGGTTCACTATGATAGACAGTAATGTACGGCGCTTTCCGATAAGTAAGAGTAGTTCAATTTATAAAGCATTATAAAGTTATCTTGCAATCACATTGTGCTGAGATTATTTTTACCGTTATTTTTCAGTCATCTGATTATAGGAGAGGGGAGGGTAAAGTGAATTGCTGTAAAAACAAGCTTATTGTCCTGCTACCCGGGAATAATGTCTTGTGTATTCTACATTTTCTCATTATAGTAATGAGTGGTGCCCAACAGAAGTTATTTAAGGTTAAGAGCTATCACAGTAGGGACCTTTCATTTATGTCAAACTTTTTTCTAATTTTTACCGTTTCCAAAATAATGATAATTTCAAAAACAAACATTTTCAAAACATTTAAAAACATACCAACACGCATTCATAGCAAAGAGAATGTCACCCAAACGCCAACAACACCTCATTTGTTAAAATACGACCATGCGCTCGCGAATTATCGCCAATGTTCGCGAGAAAGTAGGCTATCATTTTGTTTTATCCTACACACTTGAAACTTGCTGTCCACCTAGAGGGCCTACGGACCTTACATTGACGTCAACAAACTTTTTTCTAAAATTCACCGTTTCCAAAATAGCGCCAATTTCAAAAACAACAATTTTCAAAAAAAATACCAACACACATTTTTACCAAAGAGGACGTCATCCCAACGCCAACAACACCTTGTTCGTTAAAATTCGATCATGCGTTCGGGAGATATCGGCAAAGTTCGTAGGAAAGTAGGCTGTGGGGAAGCTTTCCCCTCATCCCACTACTACAAACTTTTTCCATTTTTGTCCTAGGGACTTAAAATGTATTTTGGAGGTAAAGGGGGTCAAACAAACTATTATTTGTAGAATTCCTAGTTACCAAACTATAATAATTTTAAAATTGGACTGTTTTCAAAAAAAAAAGTTTTATTAAATAAATAAATAAATAAAGGTTATAGAGACCATTCGTTTGAACCAGGGCACAACCTTCTATCATGTTTGGTTTTCAAACTAGCTCCTACTTTCAAAAACAAACATTTTCAAAAAAAATTGAAAAATATAATTAGTCGTGCATAAGAAAGAGGACGTCACCCCGAGTGCTACGTCACCTCATTTGATAAAATCCGACCTTGGGTTTATGAGATATCGACAATCTTACTTGGCTCAGGCGCGCGCAATTGAAAAACTGCTGACGCTATGAGTTTAAACTGTCCTTAACCCCCGGCCCCTACTGTTTTAATTTTAGGCATTATCGGATGCTTATGATAATGATTTCATTAATTACACTATCTTAAAGCATTATTCATAATACAACAATTTAGAATATCACCTAATTATCCCGAAATCCCCTGTTACCTTTAGTGAGGACATTTGCAAATTAATTTCATTTATTTAGATTATGGGCTTCACAAAACAAATTGTTTAAAATCTGGGTTTTTGTTCCTGACGAGATTTCTTCAATTGACAGCAAAATGGCACGTCTTTCAACACTCACTGGCACAAACAGATGCGGGTGAATCAATAATTTACGTACCGTACGGTATATGACTGTGAAGAGAAGATAGCATCTACAACGATTGGAACTATGTTCCCTTCTTCCATATAACAAGCAGTGAAACTTTAATCTTACTGAAATGCAACGAATCATTAGAGCAGAATCAATGTACCGACCGGACGTAATCAGACAACGTGTGGAAAAGTACGGAATGTAAGACAGAGATGCTGTTAGAGAACTATTAGGTGACATGGTTCGGTTAAGCTGAAATAAAATCCAATGCTTCTGTCAGGAAATTTTCATCACTGTTCAGATGGGACATTGTCCGGTAGGGGATAATTAGGCATTTGTAGTTTCCCTTAATTACAGCATTAGCCAATCATTGCTTACATACAGAGGTATTATAGCCTACAGTATTTGTCGTAGAATAAGGTGTAATCATGATTGGCGAATAGCAGGATTTTTTTTAATCAATGCAATATAATTCACGCCGGTGGCGTACCGTATACACTTTGGTGTCGTTTATTTATAGTACGTTTCGTTTCAAATAAAGAAGTTTCCAAAGGAACACATCCTAAAGCAATGGAATATATAACAGAACTAGCAACTAGCTTCGCCCGGGAACAGTTATGAATGCATTACGTGATAAGCGCTATTTTTTTTTTCGATGTCAACGAACTACTTACGACCTATATCCGTTTTACGTCTCGGCATGATGGGTTAAAAATCACTGACTGGAATATTAATTATATTATGAAGGAGATGCATGCAGTGCTGGATTACCCATTAGGCCCGACTAGACCCTGGCCTAGGGCCCCCAATTATCTGGGGCCCTCAGAAGTAAAAAACAGTATGATTTGTTACATTGTTCATTAAATCATCTGAAATGTTTTCAAATAACGATGATCGTTTCAATTGAAATGCATGTATATATGATTTAATAAAAAGTGTATTATTCATCGTGAGAAAAACAACTCTTGTTTATACTTTATTAAATGTACAGGTGCTAAAAATAAAAATTAATTAAAAAATAAAGGGACCCCAAAAATCTGAGGGACTTGGGCCTCATTTTACCTTAATCCGGCACTGGATGCATGTGCAACGAATTCTTGTCAGACGTAATTTAAGAATGGCGAGGTGCATGAAACACAAATCCCCCTTCCGTCCAATCTTAACTTGACTGTGTATTTTTCGGAACGAAAAGTTCACAACCGAAATGAAGAAAAGCGAAGTTGCACTTCCAGGGTAACTCCAAACTCAACGACTCTTCTCTGAAATCTTAATTCAACACGATTCAACAGTTTGTTGCTGGCTGTATCTGGGGTAATAGGCTCGCCCCTAGCTAGCTCGTAAACTGTCGCCACAGTAATTGAATGGTGATTGTTGGAAGAAATGGAAACGTAGAACCACTTATATTGGGCGATGTATTGAAGATAGAGATATGTTCTCGCGGACTTTTTTTGTAGAACTTTTCATGCTGAACAATTCTCACACTCATAGTATATTGATATGTTTAACGGTTTGCCCAGCGTAAGCTTACAAAGCGCACGGACGCCAGGTTTTTTCGACTTTTTCACTGAAATCGTTACTGCTTGGCTTCCTATGATCATATATAAATTATTTTCAACAGAACCCTTCCTCGAGATATCCTTTACAGAATGGTGAAAACGGCATCAAAATCCATCCAGTGGTTCTCGAGAGTACCCGTGACATCCACAATCGGGGACTTTGTTTAATTGTAAATAGAGATATATACAGTATTAAAAAAAAAGCCCGACCCAGCAGTCTCTGCCGCGGCATGACCGGAGAGGCGTTGCCACTGAACAGTGGGAGGAGTGGGACTGTTCTAGCTCGACTCACCGCTTGCGTCACTTTTAAACGCGAAATGAAATATCTCGCGCACCGCTGAGTATAGTTTGGCAGGATATGATTTCTACATTTGAATAGGATGAAAGGCAGCATTTTCCTGAATATATGGAAACATAAATCACAGCTCTACGCCCAGTGTAGTTTACTGTACTTTTTATGTTATTTTAAAATTGGCTGGCTGTATGCCTCAGCGGCAACGTTCTCACTTGCTGTGTCCAAGGTTGCAGGATCGAATCCTGTCGCAGTGAACTGGCATTTGAGGGTGCGCAAATGCGAGGGAGACATGTCAGTAGATTTACTGGCACGTAAAAGATCCCCTTCAGGGCAAAATTCCGGCACCCTGGCGTCTCTAAATGCTGCAGTAGTTAAAAGGGACGTAAAACAAATAATAATATTTTAGAATTATTTGAAAAAGGACACTACTCATCGAACATTAATCATTCACTCATCAATTACTACCCGTAAAACCTTCTGCAATGTAATCGTGGTTTTATACGAATATTGGAGTTGCAAAACACATGCAGTGTGCATGGTTTTTTTTAACATGTCTTGTCATAATAGAAACAAGCCTCAAAGAAAACTAATCAGTTAGCACATCACACGAAATAAAATAAAATAATAAAGAAAAGTGCGGTACATGAAAGTAGACAACCCCAAAGAATAGAAAACCTGGTATTTATTTATTTTGTGCTCTATAATGCATATTTTGCCTTAAGTATTTCGTTCTTTGCAGACGAATGTCCTGCCTCTCCTTCAAAACTGGTCTGTTATTCAGTGTCTTCCTCCACTTGAATCCCGTTTTACGTAAAAGACGTCGTAATCTCTCTTACTGACTAAAAAAGTAATGTCCTGTTGTAACTTAGAAAGTAACAGTCGAAGCTTGGGAATTTTCATTTTGTGCAAAGCAAAATCATGTATACATCGTCGTATTACTTCTTGATTAAAATTATCCGCTGAAGATTAGGTGGCTGCTCGCGGTCTTGCTTTACCAGGTGTGGATAAGCCTTCCATCGACTCTAAAACCTTTCTTTCACTTATTATCGCCCTAAGTGTACGCTCAGGAACTCCAGCAACCGCCGCTGCCCGTTTGCCGAATTTATTTATAGGTATGTCAACGCCCCATTCCGCTTCTTGTTTCGTGAAATAGTGCACATTAGATATTATTTCTCTCGCCTGATTGTGTAATGCTTTTCTTTTTAACTTGGACAGCACCGAAGGCATTGCGACCGTTGATCGTCAGTGTATTCCAAACCCGTGGCCTACGATAAGAACACAACAAGAAGTTTACTGGTATATCAATATTACGCACGTATTCAGTCGAGAGCAAAGGATTTCAACACACATAAAACCTGCGATTTCAACTACGGTAGGCTAGAAAGAGCATCCAAGAAAACCAAGGTAAGTCAAGCAAACTGCTTCGATACTAGCTGCTGCTGAGTTCGGGAGCCAATGTAATGTTGTCAAGTCGTTGCACAATGACGAGGCGGGTGAGCGAAGCTCTCGTCTACATTGCGTAGCATTATGTTATCACGGCCAAGTCCAAGCAGAGAATCAACGATGTTGCTACATCGGGATTCGGGGAGTCAGGACGTGTCACGTGTGTCAGAGGAGGTATGATGGAATGAAAGTGCGTAACTGCGTCGCGGCAGACACTGCTGGGTCAGGCTTTACATAAAACGCTAAGGTGTATGTTTCACAAAACTCAAGCTCTTAAGGTGAGATCAGACCCCCTATACTGACAATGCTAATTTCAGATATTTTGTGAACTCCCAGACATATCAGTACCAAACTTTAACCAATTACATATCTGTGTGACTTTAGTTCACTGATCTAAAATGAGGAAGATCCACGTATTTGGAATTGAGATTCAATTTTTTTTTACACATACCGTACCCACTTTTTTTTATTTTTTGAGGTTATGTATAACACAGTATCAATTCTACCACTCCAATAACAATGATTGTAGATCCACTTAATAACCTCTACTGCATGAATAAACTGAGCAATTTTCAAGGTTCTATCTGTATTAGTTCCTGAGAAAATGGGGCATTAGTCAGAACATTTCAAGTTTTGAGAAAATGTAAGTTAAAGAAATAATTATATGAAAACTGACACATTTCTTCCTGAAGGACTGGTTAAAAGCACCCTGATCATAGTCTGATGCTTCCTCTCCATCTTTAAGACCTAACTTCTTCCTTCTTCTCTTCTTTCTTGACTCTTTGGTCATTTGATGAGCAGAAATTTCAGCCTTCCGCACTCTTAGTTGGTCAAGCGCTTGCAATGTACTTTCAGTATTCTGCCCTAGATGTATTCCCAGGTGATCCAAGACCTTCATTCTTCCAGAATTCCCATCATTGAAGGAGATCACTTCATCACACACACCTAATTTTAAAGTTTTTAGGCCTACAAATACATTTTTTGGTATTCGGGTCCATACAATATTGTTGAATGCCTCATTTACATTTTGGGTTTTTCCATGAAGGCATTTCTTTAGCAGGTCTGGACGTGCCAAGTCTCTAAAAATAGGCTTAATGACCTCCATTACTGTTTCAGGTATTGAGTGTTTGTGTTTGAACACCTCGAATATACCAGCTGCCTCTGCTTTTCTATACTTGCACCATGTATTGGGTGCAGGTGGGCACAGGTGGTGTGCAGGCTTAATATCTGAGGACAACCTGTGAGAGTATGTTGCCCACACTACTCTTCTCATGCATTCTAAATCATGGGTGTTTTCCCTGATAGCTTTGCCATATGTAATATTCCTGAAGTTCATCAATGTATCAGTCAGCCTTCCAGCATGTTTGATACTTTTACCATCTGATAATTTGGTGTCACCCAATTTACTTTTCAGCTGGCGTAGGCAAGCTCCCATCCTCTTCTTTACATGGCCTACACATTCAAGTTTGGTGATAGGTTCATCATAGGGTTTGCTATGTAAAACAGTGTTGAAGGCTTTACAGTCCCCATCTCCTAGATAGTTCATGTATTGAGCTCCTCCCTCTGGCTGCGATCGATGGAAAATACCCATGGCTGCTGCTACCTCCATACCACCACTGGACCCCTCATAGTTTTTTGAACATAAGGGCCTGTGGAGTCTCTTCTTCCCTTAATTATCACCAACTAAAGTGCACCCCTGGCAGTATTTGGTGAGTGCTTCAAAATCCAGCACCTTACCAGTGTCAACACTTGTAGCAGTTGCAAATCCATTCTTGGAAGTGTGACCCCCTTTCTGCCATGATCCATCTAATGCTATACCGTACTAATGTCTTTTACACCACTATTCAGATTAACTGCTTCTACATCTGCAGCTTTCATAGATTCTGTTTCTACAGAGTCAATGGATTTGCCAATAATGTCAGTGTACTTCTCATATTGTGTGGGTGGGTTAGGTAGATTCATGAGAGCACACATTATTTTACCACCACTACTACCTTTACCAATACACCGAAGTCCATACATTAATCTCACATTGGCCTCATACAGTTCATTATTAGAGCATTTGGCAAAAGTTAGAAATGACTTGTCAACACCACAGTTTATGCACACAATTTTCAATTTACAGACTAATCCATTCCTTGCACTCATATCTTCAAAAAGTACTATGTCCCCACCACATAACATGCATTCTGCAGTCTTCTTCAACACTGATATTAAAATATTAAAATCTATAATTATTTTTACACCACTATCTTCATAAACAGGTACACTCTGTGACTGTAATTTTCTTTTTGATGCACTGGGAGGAGTGACGTCAATGTTCCTACCATTAGAGCTATCAATTTGCACAGTTTCACTACTAATTACAACCGGTGGAGTTCTGTAGTACCGGTACTTGTTGCCTTTGTTCTGGCGTCTCTTGAAAACACCTTTAGGTTTAGTCATTATAACATGAGAGAAATAACACACATATGTTAACAATAAACTTGGAAAGGTACACAATTTCAAACTATGCACTTCGTTTATGTTTACTTGCATCAAAACAAATGACAATCACACTTCGTGCAGCCAAAGAGAAGCAAGCAAAATCTCAGGCTTTTAGGTCATATAGTTTCTGAACTGTGAAATAAATCTCAGAGGAGGCAGACATGTTGTTTTAAATGTTGTGTCAAGTAAAATTTATAATGCTTTTAAAAATATACATGAATTGATTTATATAAAACACTATACACTAAAATGTTCAGCAAAGTCCAAATATGCATATAGAAAAGATTTTTTTTATTATATATTATTTATTTTTTTAAATTTGGGGTCTGATCTAGAGGTAGAACGTGCGGTTTGTACCAAAATATTCTAAATCGTCTCAATAGTACCGGTACAGGGGAAAAAATCATTTCTTGAAAAGTCAACGGAAATATATTTGTTTATAAAATGCGTTTAAACAAATAAACAAGATGATGGCTCCTGCCAGAATTGTGTTGCGTCGAGCCCACATACCAGTAAAGCCGGGCGGCTGGTCTACACACATTGGGCTCTCACAAGAAACCGATTATGCATTCGAAAGAAAGAGAATTACCCGCAGCAGTGACGATTTGCACTCTGATTTCATAAATGTCGACAATTTGTTCAAAAACTGCATTAAAAAAAACAAGAAGCCCGCATAACAGTTAAGTGGGTGACTGGCTAATGCACATGCGAGATTTCTGGCACAGGTCCCCTTGTTATTATTAGCCTACTATTATTACAGGTAAGTTTTTCTATGACAAAGGGACGTAGGTAATAATAATAATAATAATAATAATATCGTATGACCTCGGGTGCCGAGTGCAAGTTTTGTTAATTGACACCCAGAGGGCAGCTTGCATGTCGAAATTTCGTCGTTCCTTTGAACGCTATGAAAGTCAAGGAGGTTAGATATCTAAGCTCCTTGACACTACAGCGCTTTCTAGTAGAGAATGGAGGAACTTTGTGTTGGCGGAAATTCCCGAGATTAATTTTGCCATTGAACACGGCCTACTGAATTCAAATGGGTTCTTTAACATGCCAACAACGTATGACATCCATGTCGTGATTTTTGTCGCCTTTCAAAAATCACTTACCACGGCCAGGGCTTGGGGTTAGTAATCCGACACGTTAACCACTCACTCACCGTGGCAAGCAGGGACTCAGGTGAAATTATTTTGATGCTTTCTCAGTTACATTCGGGTGAGGGGGTGGGGGGGGGGGGGCGGTCCCGAAATAGAGCCTGGAAGAAACGCCGAAGATATTATTGAACGGTTAACAATAAGAAGGCTACTTACTAAACGGTTAATAGCCTGAATTGGTTAATTGTTTCAATTGGTTAACCGAATAATAGCGCAGGTAGATCCGGTTTAAATCATTATTACAGTGGATAGTTTGAGTACGGTTAACCGGAAAACCGGTTCGCAAGAATTCACATGTGACAGTAGTTACGAGTCGTGCGACATTGGCTTTAAAACGGGACGGTAAACAATGTTACTACGCAATAACGAATCCAAGGTCACTTTTTCACGAAACATAGGCCTACACTTTAGTTCAGCTTTCCAACGTAGGCCTATTAATAGATGCCGTGGCTTGTGGCTCGGGGGAAGTAAGAATGCAGGCGGGCAGTATGTTACACCTAGATAATGAAAATAATAATGTTATTGGTTTTACGTCCCTTTTAACTACACTGGCTTTTAGAGACGCCGGGGTTCCGGAATTTTGCCCCGAAGGGGATCTTTAACGTGCCAGTAAATCTACTGACACGGCTCCCTCGCATTTGCGCACCCTCAAATGCCAGCTGACTGCGCCAGGTTTCGAACCTGCAACCTTGGGCTCAGCAAGCGAGAACGCCTAGATAATGACTTGATATTCTGCTCAAATAAAATACTCGAGTGTTATCAAGTGACGTCAAGTCCATCGCTCGACAAATCATTGACGCACACCGCGGCTGGTTGTGTAAGGTCTCTATGGCTGTGGGACTGAGAGCGTACGCGTCATAGAATGCCATGTTGCCGCTGATAGTCTACCAGGCATGCGCACAGCCAATGAGAGCCTGGGGCAAAACTGTTGAGGCCAGATACCAGGCGCGGCTCCGCAGTTAAAGCAAAGCCTATCTGGTCATTACAAAAAACAAAAAAAAGTAGTTTCGTGAAGAACTAAATAGCCAATTTTCATGTATCCTACTGGTCTTACTTAAGACACGAGAAATGAAAACAAGATTTTAAAAAAATTGCACAGCCACCTTTTTAGGTTCTCATAAAATTCAAATTAGACGTCAGTATATTAAGGCTAGGATGGAGATATACCATGCCAAGATTCACAGCGCTCGGATAAAAGTGGTCCAGAAATGCTGGTAATTGAGTGTGTAGCTGTAAGAATATTTGTATATTTCGGCCCTGTTAAGCAGCTCTGTTCTTTTGCTTTGGGCATACAAACCAATTCAAAAAATTGTACCTACCTTATTACTAAATTTTGTTATTATAGCTCTAAGATGCTGAGAGTTATTGATTTATTTTGTCATTTCAAAGTTGCCGCCGCATGTTTTATTCCAAGTGATAATCTTTTGACTGACGCAAGTAAGAACGCTTATGATACTCATATATCGCCAAGATTCGTCCAAATTACGTAATTAGATAGCGCAGCCACCATCATGAATTAATGAAGTTTCTGTTCTAGCTAGCTTGCCACTAATTTTCATTACTGTAGCTATTGAGTTTAGAGAGTTATTTATTTTTTATCTTTTATAGTTTCAATACGGCTGCAATGCACAAGATTCACTCTCATATTAAGTCATCACATTGTTAACAGAGGATCCCAATACAAAACTACCCGAATGCGAAGTACTGTGAGCATTGATGCATAGGCCTGAGTAATGGATTATGATACTTGAATGATTCGCACTACGCCACCCTGAAATTATTCAGCTGATAACCTTGTAGTTTTGTTTCCATACGATTGCCACATGAAGATTTGCTTTTTAAAATTTGGTATTGATCGAATGATTATTTTAGTTAGAATTCGATGTAAGTTATGAACAATCGGGTGGACGCCATTTTGTTTTCGTTAAGATGGCGGCAATATATACATATCAGTGAAGTGCCCATTGCTAGTGCTACCTTTGTATAAAATTTTATTCCATGCAGACATGCATGCAGAGACAGACACACAAGGACATAATTTTAATCCAAACATTTTAAAATGTTGTTAATGATTAACTGAATACTAAGCAAAGACATGTATACCATGAGATAGTTTAATTTACAATTTAATAGAAACATTGGTATTTCTTTGAGATCTTCCCAGCAACTACAGAAATGCATTTATTTTATTGTTTCTTTCACAGAACTATTACCGGTAGGCCTACTCATAGTCTTTCGAAGATAATTTTTTTTAATACTTTTGTCCTTTCTTAATGGTCAGTTTTTCAACGGGAATAGGCTATACCTTTTCTCAGTCTTAGTAGAGGACATTTTCAATTTTATTGAATGATCTTGAACTTGAGACTTTTTGAGGTAGATTGAATTGAATTATTTATGTTTGAACGTGCAAAGAACTCAATTTTTAGTTATTGAGTAAATTAAGTAGATAGTTTTGCATTATGATTAGACGCCTTTTTTTCCTAACTGAAATAATTAGTAATTTCCTGTGAGATAGGTTCGACTTTCCATTTCAAGCTTCTTGTCCTCTTTCAGCTTTCAGCCTTCCCTAAGTCCTCCGTAGTTGAACACGTTCTTTATCTGCTTGGACACGCCTTGATGCTGTGTACTTCCTCATCTTCTACGCGGTCAGGCCAAGCGGATCGCGCGCTACTTAAAGTAGTTTCTTTCTCCATCGTCTCCTATCCATAGCTGCCATCCGACAACATTACTGTCCACACGTATCGCTGCCTGTTGCAGATCTTCATGGAGTAGGGTGACCAGATCCAGTACTGTGAAATAGAGGACAACAAAGGAAAGAATTGAGGAAAAAAGAGGACAAATCTAAAAGTAATTAAACCACATAAGATACGATAAAAGTTGTTATGAACTTCAAAATGTATTAATTACATTAATAAACTTTGAACATTGCCACTGAAAATGTATATTTTCTGAAATTTAAAACATGAAATTACACTTTATTTGTATTTGTATTTATCTGAGGATGATATTCCTGCCAACAGTTTAGGTCTGTCCAACAGGTATTTATAGAACTCCTGACAAGAGTATTCCTTAAAATTGTACTTCACCATTATTAGACCTTTAGCGGCTTCGGTGGCGTAGTCGGTAGCATGCTGAACTGCTATGCCCAAGATAGCGGGTTCAAACCCGGCCGAAGTCGTCGGATTTTTTAAGAGCGTTAAAAATCCTTCAGTATGCCTTCCTTCGGAGGGGAAGTAAAGCCGGCGGTCCCATGTCATAGATTTATGGCATGTAAAAGATCCTTTCACAGACTAAACTTGTGTAAAGCAAAATTTGTTAGGTTAGATTTCGTCAGAACGCTCTATCAAAGTTCCAACGTTCACCACTAGGTATCATTGATATCTGGTGGCGAAAGTTGGGACTACTTGAAATTGAACGGAAAATGTAGCTCGCCCTTTAGGGTGTCCGCTGGAAGCAGCTACAGACTCAGGCGAGCCGAACATGTCCTCGGACACTCCCGGCACTAAAAGCCATACGATAAATAAATAATTAGACCTTTCACAGATTCTATTTGCAATCTATTTCTTTCATATGTCCATTGAGATGAAATCAATGAGAAAACCCTCTCCACATTAGCATTGTGACCTGGGATACAAAATAAATATTCTGCAATTTTAAGAAGCTCTGAGTATCATTCAATATTTTCACTATCATTGAAATATTTTGCCCATTTCTGACTACTAGTTAATTTAAGATATTCGCTGTTATTTTAAAACTTCTCTGTAAATTTACTCAGATTACAAAACTGATCAAAACATTTTGCATCATCAATGTGAATGCATACTACTCTTTTCAACATCAGTGTATTCCATCTTCTTTAAAGTTAAACTCATCCACATGAAACACCTGAAATCATCAAAATATGTTACCCATTTTGTCAAATATTCCAAACATACTTCATATAACATCAATGCTTCATTCATAAATAAATCTGTTACCTTATCATACTCCTCTTTTCGAACATTTTCTACTACATCTTTCACCTTCAATGAAATTAAAGAACCTTCATATCTATTTTGAAGCATAACCTTGACACTTTCCAACACATTCATGATTTCTAACACAGAACTCTCTTCTTTCTCTATTATCAAAGTCTTCGAGTGAAATATTGACATTAGAGAATGCAGGTGCCAGAAATAAGCTTCACTCAAGTTATTTTCAAAACAATTATTGAGAAGTTTTGGAGGATTTGGCAATGACAAGAAGTAAGACTTCAAGGGGAGAAACATTTCCAATAATCTCTCAACAGCGGGGAACAGAGATAGCCATCTTGTCTTGCTGTGGGAGAGTAATTGTTTGTAATTGGTATCAACAAATTCACAATATGGCTTCAACTGTTCAGTTCTTACAGTGTAAATTGAGAAATAATTATACAACTGAACAATAAGACAATCTATGTTCACAGATAAAACATCAGTTCCATGTTGAATATATGAGCTGGGCAACCTATACCTACCATATTCCTATTGACAACATCCTTTAAGTTAGTAAATACATTCTTGCCTTCTCTACGATTTAAACCACCAAAGTTAGTATTCGTGTTGTCACCAGCAAAGGCCACACATTTCTCTACAGTACCTAAACTAGACAAGGTATCCTTAATATACCCTGCAATATATTCAGCCTTCTCATTAGGAGTTGTCTTTAGTTCTACAACCTTAGTTTTAATACCACATAGTTTATAATCGAAATATTGAATGAGAATAGGAAACATTTTCTGACTTCCATGATTACTTCCATCCGTACACACTCCATAACAAGATATACCTTTCATACATTCTACAGTAACATCAACAGCATGTGGGCCTATTACTCTGTTTATTATACTTTCAGTTTTGGTTCTGTCTGGCTCCGTGGCTAAATGGTTAGCGTGCTAGGCTTTGGCCGAAGTGCTCCGGATTCGATTCCCGGCCGGGCCATTAGGGATTTTAATCTCCTTTGGTTAATTCCAGTGGCTCGGGGACTGGATGTATGTGAAGTCTTAATCATCACTTCATCCTCATTACGACGCACAGGTCGCCCACGGGCGTCAACTAGAAAGACCTGCACTTGGCCTCTCAGGAGGCCACACGATCATTATTAGTTTTGGTTCTAGCTGAAGAAATTCTTTTGGCCACTTCCGAATCATAATAAATTGTCTGGTTCAATTTGGGTGTGCAGTCCATTGATCTGTAGGAGGAATGAAGACGAACGGTATGGAATGCTAATGCCCCTTCCGCAGCTAAAACGCGACTCGTTAATTATGTAGTTGATGTGGAAAAACCCTTGTCTATAGTTTGCGAACTGCTGCAGCCTTGTACACTTTTTGTGTTTATTTGAAGGAATGTGGCTATCCAAATCTTGAGGACCTACGAAATTAAAAGGAAATTTTATATAAATAACGCTGTTTTAATATTTGTAATGTATTAACTAAAACAATAAATTATAGAACTTACCATGATTTCCTACCGTCTGTGTAGATCGACTGTGGTTATACGTTGTCATGAAGACGTGCGAAGCCGGGACGAAAAACCACAACAGTACATCACCAAGTTGTCTGTGGTGAAACAGACACAAATAACAACCATGCCGATTTTCCAATGGGGGGGGGGGTTTCTAACCCCCAGTAACCCCTGCAATGGAAGTATAGGGTCAGTCCACAGCCAAATAAATGTCGAACAATGCCATCAGTTGGCAAGCGAACGGCGACAGTATTCTGGGACACAGGGTATCATCCTCATTGACTGGCTGGAAATGGGGGCCACGATTAACAGTGCAGCGTATGTGGCAATCCTTAAGCACTTACGTCGTGACATTCAAACTGAGCGGCTAGGAAAATGGGCTCAAAGTGTGCTTCTGCAACACGACAATGCTCGCCCCCACACTAGCTGAGAGACTACCGCTGCCATTGATTAAATGGGATTCGCGGTGCTGCCACACCACCATACTCTCCCGACTTGGCACCAAGTGATTATCACCTGTTCGGGAACATGAAGAAACCTCTGCGTGGTCGCTGTCAAGGCATGGGTACGCAGCACTCCAAAAGAATGGTTTCAGGAAGGTCCGGAGAGACTGACACATCGATGGCAAAAGTGCATAAAGTTACGAGGAGATTATGTTGAGAAGGTGGACGTATCAACTGATGTGTAATGTACTTCATTTGGGTAGAAAAAAATAAAGTGTAAAACAATATAGTACTCCCCTTGTAAAATACAAAACACATATTACTACGATCTCACCAGCCAGCAAAGACAATTTTAGTTTGAGACCCGGTAAAAGTGTTGTAATGTCTAAAAATATATCCAGAACTACTGGCGGCTTTAGGCGACATGTCACTACCCAGTGGCATGAAAATTATTAGACTATTACAGCGGCTTCAGTGGCGTAGTTGGTAGCATGCTGAACTGTTGTGCCCAATATAGCGGGTTCAAACCCAGCCGAAGTCGTTGGATTTTTTAAGAGCGTTAAAATCTTTCAGAATGCCTTCCTTCAGAGGGGAAGTAAAGCCGGCGGTCCCATGTCATAGATTTATTGTATGTAAAAGATCCTTCCACAGAATAACTTGTGTGAAGCTAAATTTGCAGGTTAGATTTCGTAGGAACGCTCTATCAAAGTTCCAATTTTCACCACTAGGTAGCATTGACATCTGGTGGCGAAAGTTGGAACTACTTGAAATTGAACGGATCTTGTAGCTCACCCTAGGGGTGTCCGCTTGAAGTAGTTACAGCCTCTGGCAAGCCGAACATGTCTCGGACACTCCCGGCACCAACAGCCATATGATAAATAAATAAATAAATAAATAAATAAATATTAGACTATTATTGTAACTACCAGTTAATTATCACCGGCCGCCACTTTGCAAAACGTGCTTTCATTACAGTATGATCACTGCCGAAAGCGAAATATACAGTACAAGAGGGGTGGCAAACAGAAATAAACTGGTATGACAATGAACAATCGAAAATCAATATTTTGGTTTTGCCAGTTTCATCAGTTTAGCATGTATTTCGTTCTCATTTCGTGACACTTTCCTCTAAATATTCATTTTGCACAATAGGGATCACTTCGCTACTTTCCGTGCTTACGAATCCACTGTAAATGACACATGTTTGCAACAACTCCCCATCAAGGCTAAATTACAGCGTTTTAAAGGAACTTCGCGCGTATCATTAATACCATAAAATAGCCTCCCTATTTAATTTATATTCTGAGAGAACAATAATTGTGGTAAAATGCCACAAAAAGTGCCAAGATTCACCGCCCTAAAACATCGATCACAATCACAAGGTTGGTCCAGAGTTGAGACATGCAATATGTTTTCATTCCGAACTCAATGGTTTAACAATAGTACGTTTAAACACACAAACAAACAAACAAACAAAGAAACTCTTCAGCTTTATTATATTATAAGTATAGATTAGTATTAGTATATTAGTATAGCTGTTGTTAAGTTAACCCATTTAGGGGCTATGCGACACATAAAGGGAGGTCGGAGGGGTGGGGAGGGGGGGGGGTGTATGATAAACGTTTTATTAAGTGTATAAATAATTATTGTAGACCTATTATGAATTACACAGGGAAATCATCGATCATTTTGTCTGTTATTCTAAATGTAGGGAATGGAGAGTGTTGTCCAAAATATCAAGTGGACAGTGTTACCAGCAGGGTTTCAAAGTGTATGTAAAATTTGGTGCAATTAGGAAGAACGGTGTAGATTTGTGATAAAGGGCCTAAATGCAGTGAATGGAGTGGTCTGTACGAAATTTTAAGTATACAGTGTCACCCGCAGTGTTCCAAAGGGTAAGTATACAAAATGTGGTTCAGATCGGTGAAAAGGTGTAGATTTGTACCAAAGGACCTAAATGCAGGGAATTGAGTGGTCTGTTCGAAATTTCTAGCAGACAGTGTAACTCGTCGGGCTCCAAAGGGTAAGTATGTAAAATTCGGTTCGGATCGGTGAATCGGTGTAGATTTGTGCCAAAGGGCCTAAATGCAGGGAATGGATTGGTCTGTCGATAGTGTTACCCGCAGGGTTCCAAAGGGTAAGTATACAAATTTTGGTTCAGATCGGTGAAACGGTGTAAGTATCACTAACCATAACGCCAGCGCACGCGGATGAAGCTGTTCGGGAGTGCGTGTTCTTCCGACTTACTGAACAAAAGTAAATATTTAAGGTTACCTGAGAGGTGTAGCCTAATGCCACATAGCCTAAACTATTCCTCTTGAATCTGGCTATCATATACAAAAAGAATTTTTCGAATCCGACTGGTAGTTCCAGAGATTAGCACGTTTAAACAAACAAATAAACCCTTCAGCTTTATTATATTTTAAGTAGGCCTATAGATTGGTATTAGTATATTAGTATTACGCAGTGGCGGATCCAGGTCTTGCGGGGCCCTGGGCGATATGGTAAGGTGGGGCCCACAACAATAGGAAATAAAAATATATCAAATCAAATTGAAAATAGTTTGGTAATAATAATAAAATAAAGAATAGTTACAATATTTTGAATACAATACAGTACATTTTTTTAATAATATGAAAGAAACCTTTAAGTCCCCTTGAAGAAGGTTATGTAAACTATGAAATATTAAAATATTACTTTGCGACTTTTTCCCGGCTGAAGTCTCCTATTATTTCTCTGAAATTTAAACTTGCTAAACGGTCACGGGAGGTCATAGCTGCACTGAAAATAGGAATATGAATTATAAATTCGTTTGAAAAGTATAATTAATTAATTAATTTTTACAAAATCCGTGGCGCGGGGCCCTGGGCGGTCGCCCACCTCGCCCTCCCCTAGGTCCGCCCCTGAGTATTAGTATAGATGTTGTTAAGTTAATCTATTTAGGGACTATGCGACATCGTGGTCATTTAGCCCCGTTCAGGATACTCTTTGCCTCGCTTGATCACATTGAAGCAACAAAGGTAAGGAAATGTAACATGTAAAAATTCGACAAATTCTTAACTTTGAACACCTAGATTTCCTCAAATACCCACTGTTTTTTTTTTTCATTATGGGAGAGCATTTGAAAATTACATTCTATTTATGCATCAATCCCCACCATAAAATAATAATTTAAAAAACAGCATGTCTCTGTCAAAGGCCTGTTTTCAAATTAAAATGAAATTCTTAAGTGCTCAATGTATCCCCAGTTTACGGTAATAGGGCCTTATGTCCACGAAAGTTACCATATGTAACAAGTTAACACTCTAAAACCTACTTCTAGGTACTCTCCTATATTATTAAATCACTTTATAACTACAGACGTGGCGGAAAAACACAGCAAACCGTTAGGCAAAGGCACGAACGTGCTTTCACCGCTGAGCTGGCAACGTTGCAAAGAAATGAATGGTACGTTCTTTGTACTAAGGGAGCGGAAGGCAAGGAATTCGTTTGCCTGGCGAAGTAGATAGAAGTAGATGTAGATGATAGAAAATGTGTTCTGCAGTTGTCGACGTGAAATGCTAGGTAAACTCCAGTTTTAACTGAACTACTATGCAAAGTAACTATTCCTTGATAAACACGATGATATCGATTGTCTACAAGTTGAGCAGATTCCGCATCGCCCTAGCGCAGTCTGCTACTCGGCCCAATCGTAATGTACGGAAAGAACCCCTCCTAATAAATAGCACTGGCTCGCCTCGCTGCTTCCCTCTTGCATCTTAAACACCCCTTTGAGTATATCTTGACTTGAATAACTTGTCCAAGCTGTAATTTTTAGTCTTCGACTGGTTCAACTTAACCTCAGAATGACCGTGCTGTGACTCCCAAGGCGTTTGAAAAAAACCGGCTCTTTTATGTCGTCAGCCATAAATCTGCAAATGGAAAGTCTTTCTTTCTTTCTTTATCTTCGCTTTTGTTTAAAGATTATTGTCGCCAAATAACAATAATTATCGATAAGGTGCGGATCCGGCCGATTGATGGTCAGGAGTGAAAAAATGAGACAATTTCAATTTATTGATTAAATACTATTGATATTACATTATTGAGATATGTCTCACGAATCTGACAGTAAATTCAGTAGGCCTACAGATTATCTGTGAGACATATTAATTATTATTTACAACATAATTATATACAGATTGTATTTCAATACAAGAGTGCATGCAAAAGGAATGTTATTTTTTTAAATTATATAGGCCGATACGGTCTATAAAAAAAAAAAAAAACTGAAAGATAAAAATAAGATTTCAACCAAAAATAGACAAACATCATACAGTAAAAAGGGTATTTACAGTTGAGGAACGCTTGAGAAGATCAGAGCGAATGGGAAGCTACTTGGCAACTCGGATAGAAAAAGAGGACCAAGAAAAGAAGAAATGATTGGCTGAAATGGTCCAATGAGGCCGTAAAAGAAGAATAAGAAGAAGAGTATAAAAATATATTATTATTATTATTATTATTGTTTTTTAAATTTATTTATTTTTGTATATATAGTGTCTAAATTCAAATACCTGGGAGAAGTCATCCAACCTTCCAGACTGAATCGTGAAGAAAACAAAGAAAGGATCTCTAAACTGCAAAATGCTTACAGATTCACTTGGAGCAGATATAACCTCTTCAAACCCAAGAATAAATTTGTATCGGAGATTTTCTGGTTCTGTCTTTCTCATTAAATGACGGTACAGTAAATATAACATATTTAAAGAAAAATGACACATTTTAACAAAATATACAACACCCACATCACAATTGCCGACCGCCGTAGTTACGAGCGCCAAGTCGTGACCAGACTTTATCCGGACTGGAAAAGCAAATGGGTTAAAATCCTTCAGTCGAACATTCTTGACTTCTCGTTTCCAAATCCAGGCGAAACTGACACGGTACTTTCTGGCAGGCCACTACCGCTTCCTTCCAACTTCCTGCCCAAGTTTAATTCATCTCCACTAATTGTTATCTCTCAATAACACCCTTGATGAGCTAAGTGTTGGGAAGGGCATCCGGACGTAAATAGATCCACCAACATAAGACTCATCTCTCTCTTCAGCCACCAAACCCATAGAAATGGGAATATCAAGAGGCAGAATTAGTTCTGAATTCACATAATACCAATTGTTGCTGAGAAAACCATATTAAAAAGTTAAGGTGCACATATGAGTACCTAGGTCCGAAGAGGATGATAAGCATTCAATATACAGAAATGCAAGATTACGGCATTACAACTCTGTAATCAAGCCTGAAGCACTATATGCTTCTTAAACGCTGATTATTGGGGGCAGATCATTAATTAAAGACGTGGAAAAGCAAGAAAGTAAAATCGTAAGAACAATTTTTGGACCAGCCTGTACAGGGGGACTCTCGATTTAAAAAAAAAAGACTTATACCAGCACTTGGAGAAAATCTCAGACACATTTAGGAAAATACGATTTAAAATTTACGGGCATATCCTCAGATTGGGCAATCAGAGACTGGCCAAAAGGATTCTTTACCTTGCCCTGTCAATTGAAAGTTAAAAACACCTGGCTGCTTGAAGTTGGAAAAGATCTTCAGGAAATACGCATCACAGATGACATTGTACACCCCTTTGCAGTATCACCGACAAAACCTGGTCAGAAGATCACAAGAAAAGCCACAGAGGGAAGATGAAAGATTTTGGGAGAAGAGAAAGGCAATGCCATCAGCTAAATAAGTTCAATCTCGCTCCTTAGTCGGGCATGACGAAAAAAGAAAGTAAGAAGAATTTGATTTAACATATTAGGTGAAAATGAGAAAAATATTAATGTAAATAGTTAAAAACACAATTAATGCAAACACTTAAAAACACACAATAGTTACACTAAGGCAATTATAATGATAAGTTTATGATATAAATTAATGTGTATTTCGGTACCGTAATAGGTTTTAATGCGAAATATAGCTAGTTGTATGCTGTTCATGTTGGACAATCCAGGTGGTAGTTCATTAAGTAGTGATGGTACAATATACCGGTAATTTAGTCTCTTCAAACCATAGCTATTTATACATAAAGGTTTTACATATTTAGTATTTGTTATGGCTCTTGTGTGTATGTTGTGAGAGACCTCTTGCCTCGACCTTGCATCATGGTAGTAGAGATTCAGTAATTTGGAACAACTCTTTAATATTAAAATAACGATGGCAGTGCCACCGCCCAAGGGCCGCTTTTTCCCCATGGCGAGCGAGCCAAGTAAACATCAACAGCTAGTCTGTCGGCACACTGAAGCCTGATAGGAACTCTCATTTCAAAACTCAACCCTTTAAAACCAATCACGTACCAAAAATCATGTCATTAATTCAAAAGGTCATTATATAAGTCAATCATGCAACACAGCAATGATCAAAAGACGCTACCCTGCCGCGGTGCATCCGTTCGCTACGCGGACGTCACAAATAATAAAATACCCTATATTAATTAAGAAAAGCAATTCAATTAAATTTAAAGTATATTATTTGCACCCTAAAATAGCAAACACCAGGCAGAGTGGCGTTATTAGCGCAAAGGTACCTGGACCACTCCCGATGGCTGTATCAAAACAGAGAGTTCCGAGGCTAGAATCGTGTTGTTTGTAGTAATTCAATGGGGGTAAAGCTGTAGTTAATTTAGAAAAATACCCATAATTACTTAAATTCATGGTATGGATGTGTAAAAATTGTTTTGTTTTGATATCAGTCAGCCTTATATAATTTCACAATTTTTATTTTTACGTAAAACTTTCAGATGAAGTTTATTCATATAGGCTAATAAAAGTTTATATCTCAGTTTTCAATAATTTTGGTACCATTCAATTCAAAAGAGTTTTCTCCACTTCACTTTCAACCAAAAGTTAATGCCTCCACTGCTTTCAATCATAAGTTGTTTTCTCCAAAATTTTGAGTTAAATTACAAGAAATACTCCTGTTCTAGATTTGTTTCAACATGCTACAATGTAAATGTATGCTAACATAAATCCAATGTTAAAAAAATATAGGCTACATGTATCATATCTTCCAAGAAATAGATGATAATTATTCTCATTTACTGAAACAAATGGTTTGGTGGAGAATACACCTTTTGATGGTTAGCTCCTCCATTAAAGTTGTGTTTTGATTTCCCCAAGCTGATATGAATAACCCCTGGCGCTACAGCCCATGAAGGGCCTAAGCCTACCAAGCGACCGCTGCCCAGCCATTTGGCCTCAGATATTGGTGTGACGCGTGGTCAGCGCATCGGGTCCTCTCGGCCGTTAATCTTGGTTTTCGTGACCGGGCCGCCGTCTCACTGGTCAGACAGCTACACAATTGTCCTCACGAGGCTGAGTGCACCCCGTTCCAGCCCTCACGTCAGTTTCTAAAATCCCTGACGGAGCCTTGAATTGAACCTCCACCCAACACCACAGGGCCGGCCCAAGCTGATATAGCATATCTTAATTTGCTTTCAAAAAGGAAGCTTTTAGTTTTACGTGACCGTTAATCATGCGATCATGAGCCACGGACCTCATTCTTACGTGGAATCCGGGCCACAGACATGGCATTTTACTTCGAAATCCCACATGCATTGACTGGGAATCGAACCCGGTCCACCTTGGTGAGAGGCCAACAGCTTGACCGCTGCGCCACCACGCCCCTAATTTGCTTTCAATCAGATCACTATAAGTTAAATGATTTTGTAAGTACAATGAACCCTCACTATTTCGGGATTCACTAATTCGGACAGGTTTTCATCGCCGTAGTACTGCGCCAGGCATCATTCGCACAAAGGCCATCTATTGTAAAATGTCGATCGCATCCCGCTCCCTTCCCGTTCACTCCACTTGCGGCCAATAATAAGTACCGTATATATCATAATTGGTGACAAGCAAGCAACAAAGACAGTGCCTGCTCAGTTCGCTTTTTGAAACCCACATGACGAGTTACTCTTACATTGTGTTAAATCCTATTTCTATGATTGCATAAAATTGTTTGGAAGTCGCTAAAATACAGCAACTAAGATGATTGTTAAGGGTAAATACACATCGCTAAGTTTAGAATACAAAATGAGAGTGTTGGATAAAATCCAAGTCGGTGCTTCTACTCAGAGTATTATGACAGATTTTGGCATTAGTAAGTCGCCTTTTATCTTCAAATTTTTACGATGGATAACCAATCCTGGAAAAGGTATGTACATACTTTAAAGCATATTTGCATGATTTTAGAACTTTTGAACTGTACAGCACAAATTTTAGAAAACATTTCTAAATTCGGACTTTCTATAATTTGGACTAGACCTCGCCCCCATTAGTCCAAATTAGTGAAAGTTTCCTGTATTTTACCCTATTTTAATTTATGGAAAAAAAAGGCTTATGAGTTCACATTTTGTCCGTGTTTGTTTGTTTGTTTGTTTGTTTGTTTGCTTGCGTGTGTGTCCCCCCTAATAACTTCTAAACGGCTGGACCGATTTCAATTAAACTCGGTAAGGTCATAGCACCATTTTGGTCGACCGCGACCGTGCCCTTCGAATGTTGTTACGTCTCACCAATCCAACATGGAGGCTGTGCGAAATATTTCACCGGCATTCTATATCTCCGAAACTATTACCAATATCACGCTGAAAATTTGTATGATGATAAAGGGGACTACTAGGTGTTCATCTATGAGACTTTCAAAAGCCTGTTAACTACAAAACCAACATGGCGCCCAAGCGAAGTTGAAACGTTTAAATAGGCTTTTCTCGCGATTTAACCATCCAAACGCAATGAGAATTGGTACAGCAAATGTTTATACACATTGTAATGCACTGCCATCTAACTTTGTTCAATTGTTTACATAATATCAAGATGGCGGTTGTGCGAAATATTTCATCATTTTAATATTACGTTTTTATTTCTTGTGTATTAATCATGCGATCAAAGTGAACGTTTGAATAATGAACCTACGCAATAATCGTCATCTAATGGTACATAACTCTATGGCCTACATATATTAAAATCCAACATGGCGACCAACCCAAATATTTAAACGGTTCTCAATTTCTATTAATCTATGACAGCAATCAAACTGACATTTTGTATGATGATAGAGGCTATGAACATAAGTTCACCTATGGGACTTTCAATAACCTGGTGAGCACAAATCCAACATGGCGGCTACGCAAAATATAAATATCTAATTGGACGTTTCTCGCGATTCAACCATCCGAGCGCCTAAAACTTGGTACGGTAAATGCTTATACAAATTTTAATTCACTGGAATCTAATTTATTTCAATTGTTTTCATAACCATAAGATGACAGCTGTGCAAAATTTTAAAATCTCGTTTTTATTTCTTGTGTCGTAATCATGCTATTGAAGTTTGAATACTACACCTACACAATAATCTTCATGTAATAGTACATAACTCTAAGACCTACATATATAAAAATTCAACATGGTGACCATCTGAAATATTTAGACGGTTCTCAATATCTACGAATCTACCGCAGCAATCAAACTGAAATTTTGTATGTTGATATAGGTAGGATATATGAAAATAGGCTGTATAGTTCTTCACGGAACTACTTGTTATAGGCCTAAAGGTGTTACATTTGCAACCTGCAAGGATGTTTTGGTGTATGCATGATTTACTGTGGTGTGCCAGTTTGTATTTTTAGTCTACTTTCGATATTTGCAAAACATGAAAGTAGACCTACGAGATCTACACGGGCCAAAAGTTGTCCGTCTGTGTGTGAGTGTGTATATCTGCCCCCCTTCCCTGCCCTAACAATCAAACATGTCGAAACCAAATTGGACCAAATTTTGTACAGCAAAGGACACCTCAGTGTCATGTTTTATATTGCCACCAGTTTCAAGTACCGTAACGAACAAGAAATCATTAATGTTATTTTATTCGTGTGCCATGTGTTGATATTTCAGTTATGAGCCAGACTGTTTATTTTTTCACTAAAAGTACTGTTGAATTTATTGACTATATATCAAGTTATTAGTACAATGTATTCTTAAATGTTTATACTCATTGTAATGCACTGGCATCTAATTTAGTTCAATTGTTTACATAACCTCAAGTTGGCGGCTTCATTGACTTCATGGACAGTTTGAGTTTTCCAACCTGTTATATCCTTAATAATTTTCCACATTCCTTTATTATCATTTACTATCAATCTCTGTAATAATAATAATAATAATAATAATAATAATAATAATAATAATAATAATAATAATAATAATAATAATAATAATAACAATTAGTTAAAACCCGTCAAAACATGACGGTCAATGGGAAAATATGTATTGAAGTATTTCCTGGTATATACCGTACGACATTCTTTGTACGATTATTTCTTGGCACTATTGCAACCTAAAGCGTCGAAAGATTACACTCTTCACATTGCAACATATAACTGATCATGACCGAAAATTTGCTGAGGTAAATAGAGACCTACAGTAGCCTAGATGTTGAGCTTTACTGATTGATTGTGATCCAGAATGCGAAGCGAATTGGACGTTGGTGCCAGTAATTGGAAGTGTTTTATCGGATGGTGTTAAACCAACTCGTAATAACAATAATAATAATAATAATAATAATAATAATAAAAACATACCATTTAACTGCTGTGATTTTGAAAACGCAGGGGTGCCAAAATTATGGCAATTTTATACTGCCAAACCTCTGTGACGGGATTCGATACAGCAACTTTGGGCACTCAAGTCGAGACCATTATCGTACCAATTGCATCACACAGCCGGCTATACTTATGTTGCTCTAAAGTAAGATGAGTACAAAGAGGTCCATGACTGAATTTTAAAAGAATTGTGCTTTTATTCTTTGGGGTAGCAACGGTACACATTACATTATATTATTGATGTAGGATGCATAGATTGAATAATTTTTTCACTAAAACAGGACTTACGCAGAACAATTGAGAGCCAGGAGGGCCCTAGAACTAGGACTTGTGGGCCCCTCCATCTTTGATTTTCAATTTTGCATTTGCACGTTTAAATGTTTTAAATGTAAATTTTAATACCGGTATCATTTTCGTTGTATCTGACCGAAAAGTTTACTCTCGTCATAAGAACAAGACATCGAGCGCCTTTCACAACCATATGTAGAAGCCGGATTTTGTGAACGTTATCTAGATATTTCCCACCCTATAAAGGCTTACCAACTTTGGAAACTTTGCTGTTTCTCTGGCAGTGAAGATATAAACAGAACTTCCTACACCTAGTTACCATGACAACAAGTGGAAACGAAACTGTCACCATACAAAGTCGAAGGTGCACATATAATAGTCTACGTATAGACGATTATAAACATGTTCATGATTCTATGTTTTGGTTCTGTAACACACTAACTTTTATTATTATTATTATTATTATTATTATTATTATTATTATTATTATTATTATCAGTTTGACAATGCTTTTTAGTCCATTCACTGGGTTCATTAATAAATAAATAAATAAATAAATTTATCTATTCTGGGCTCATCCACAACAGACCCTGGGCTCCTCAGCAAATGCAAATGTAGGTCCTATGACTTCAGCCTCCTCGCTTGTCCCTCTCCCACCCTCTAGTCATGCTTAGTCTTTAGAACCTTATTAGCCATGGATCTATCCCTTTGGATTTGTACTGCAGTGTTTGGGAAAAAGAATTAAGGAATTACAGAAATTCCTGGTTTCATGTTGTTTTAAGGGATGAAACATCGAGGCCATCTGCCCCGTATAGGAAGAACAGGATTCTTTTAATAACTAGGTCAGGTATAGACTCAGGGCTGGATTTATATTGTATGCGCTCCTAGGCCCGTGGGTTTTTGCCGCCCACTCTTCATACCATCGTGGAGGAGGGAGAATTTAGACCTCAGAAAGGTCTTTGTGAAGGTAATTTTTATTTTATTCCAATGTATCGTGAAGTAAAATCAATTAAATAAATTAAAATAATGAGAGAATCAACTTTTTCTAAATTTGTATATAATATAAACTATAACTGAATAGGCCAACGAGATATTAAAATGAGTTTAAACCATTTGAGACTCATTACACACTTACAGATATTCAGATATACATCATACAACCTACAACTATGCATAATGAATTGTTCAAATTAAACTGATATTAATATTCAAGACTTAAATGTTCTCCTAATAGGCTAAATCATAAAACATTCCTGTTCTAAAGCTGAAATCAAAAAATCTGCTGTTGCAAAACATTTGTTGGAAAATGATGGCCACAATATTAATTGGAAAAGTGTCAAAATTTTGGAAAGTTTAATTTAAATCATCAAATTATATGAAATACGTGTATTGTAGTCTATGATATTTTATGGAAATTTTCTAACAAAACATAAGTGGATTAAATTTGCGCCCCTCAGCTTGGTGCGCCTCTAGGCCGGGGCCTATGGGGCCTATTGGTAAATCTAGCCCTGGGTATAGTTAATAGTGGTGACCTATTGAACTTTTCGGGAGGGGGATTGGATCTCCACCTTTGTTATGGCCCTACATGCCGGCCAGTCAAGTTGCTCTCGCTTTTTAGTTCAAACAAGGTCGCTGGATGTTGTTTCACATTGAAGTAAGGTCATCGCATGCCGGTGCACACTGTGAACAGCAAACGGCGTATCACCATATTAAACAACGCAAACATTTATTGGCTTGAGTACAATCAAGGCGTGTGTATAGTCACAAAGAATGAGCGCACTCTTGGTCTGTATATTACTTAATTATATAACGGATTCAAAACAGCTAACGCAAACTTAATTCATCACATTACGTCATTTGACCATTTCTAATAACATTAGCCAAATAGCTGAATCGTTTTCAGAAGTATCAAACCGGCACTCGATCAACTGCCTCATAATTATGTAGGTACCTGCGAGAAGCGTATAAAATATCATATACTCGTTCTCTTTTTGAGCAACTGCACATTGTGAAAATGAAGCGAGACAAAATTACCATCGCGTAAAACATAGCAAGCTTGCTCAAAACTAGATGCAATAAAGTTTAGGGTACCAGTACCCTCTGTTCCGAATCTCGGATTGCCAGAGATTGGGGCGAGAGTAGCATATTATTTATTGCAACTATCACTTGATACATGTAATTAAATACAATAACTCCTTGATAGCGTAATACAAAAAACATGCTCAGTAGGTTTAAAAAGGTAAAATAATAATAATAATTTATTTATTACTTATTTTATTTTGTATTGCCAACATTAGATCACTGCAATTTAGTTCTTCTCAGATGTTAAATTCTTGTCTGCAGCAGAGAACACCCTTCCTTTAGCTCTTAATAATAATAATAATAATAATAATAATAATAATAATAATAATAATAATAATAATCACAACATGAATTTAAAAATATGTCAAAGAAACCTACAAAATATAACTGCTATTAAAATGTCTTGAATAATTAGTACCTAAGTAATACCTGTTAGTATATTGGTATTGTGCTATATTGATACTGTATATTGTTTGTTGATATAGAAAGCATTAATGATAGCTATTATGTACTATGTACACTATTATAGTGGGTCAAATTTAACGATCATATTAGGAATCATAACTAATACAATAAATACATGTGTTTTTACCAGGAGTGTTATTTACTTATTATTTATACATTAATACAAAGTACCCCGGAACCCGGCCGAAGCCGTCGGATTTTTTAAGAGCGTTAAAAATCCCTCAGTATGCCTTCCTTTGGAGGGTAAGTAAAGCCGGCGGTCCCATGTTATAGATTTATGGCATGTTAAAAAACCTTCCACTAATTAGGCCTACACCTGTGTGAAGCTAAATTGGATAGGTTAAGAATGTAAACAACGCTCTTTGGTTTCTACGTTCGTTGCCAAGAGCCGACTGCGGTGGCGTCTAGTAGCTAAGTTCTGAACTTGGCCTAGTAGTCGTTGACAGAGGCGCTTGGCGGCAAAAGTAGGAACTATTTGAAAAATTCTAAGTTGCAGTCTGTACTTAAATTAAAAAACAGATAACACACACTGATACAGTCATCACAATTAACACCGGTTATCAGACAGATTCTGCACACACCCAAAATACACGGGGCTACATGACCGCGTTGTCGCAGCCCCTAAACTTAAGAACCAACCAACCAAAGTACCCCACCCAGTCTTTGGGCAGGTTCGTGTTGACCGACTGAAGAACTACAACTCACAGTTTGTATAGGCAACACTGTAAAAATGGCTTCAAAACTTTACATCAGCTATTATGTATGATCTTGGAAGCTGTAGTTTAACGTGAGCGTTTATCTCGCGATCAAGAGTCACGGGACCTTTTTTTAATGTGGCATTTCACTTCGAAAATCTCACATGCATTGACCGTGAATCGAATCGGGTCAGTGGTGAGAGGCAAAGAGCTTGACTGCTGCGCCACCACGCCCCATATGTAATATGATCTATCTTATTCATCATCACAATTTAATATTATCAGGGGAATCTTAGATAGGAAAGCGATAGATGAAAAACATATCATACGTACGGTACTGTAGGTAACTTACTGTATAGCCTATGCATGTGAGACTGCAGAACAAGGCTGCAGGAGATGGTATCGGTATCTAAATCAATAAAACTTAACAATATGCATTAGAAAACCATCATAAGTTATAGAGAAAGTATATCACTATAAAAATTGCTGAACCCAGTCGATACCAAAAAAACAAAATGCTTTTAACTGTTTTTGAACGTTTCACTTTCAGGTCAATTATGCTACACGGAAACTGTATAAGATCTCGGGTGAACGCTGCGGTTCCCGACCATGAAAGAACTAATCAAAGCCTCTACGTCAGTTCCCATCCTCTCGTCATGAAGAAGAAGGAAGAAGGGACCTTCTTTGGTAAGAATTTTGGTCGAGGAATGTGTCGCATTTGATTCGTAAACTTTCAGTTTTAATGCTAATTTCCGGTATATCGTGCATAAAAATGCGACTATCACTATAACTTACGTCAAATAGGCTAGACTAACTCAACCGAGGAAAGGCAAATCAGGTGAAATTCCGTGACGCGACTTGTTATCTCCATTCGATTATGCTGCTCAGTGCTCATCATGGTTTGTGTGGGTACCGTTGTCCGCGCCACTCTCCAGGCAACACAGCAGGATCTATGCGACGATTGCTTGGCACAGAGCGACCACAAATAGATGGTTTACACAATATTATTATTATTATTATTATTATTATTATTATTATTATTATTATTATTATTGTTGTTATTATTTCAAATAGGACTGCGATATTCAACGTTAGCCTACTTAGGCCAATATCGAAATGGAATGTGTCAATGGTCTTACCATCTTTTGTGAAATAGTTTCGCCTTCAGAAAAGCCATGCATTTAACGATGCAATGCTGAATCTTGAACATTTCGTCCTCATAAGGTATTAACAACTGTGATAATAATAATTATTATTTGATTACGTTGATGATAAATTGATGTAGGCTAACTTACTGTATGTGCAAAAACTGACTAAAACTAAAATTAGGTGACAGGAATAGTAAAACTATGCACAGTACCGTACTGTATTTTTGAAACAAACCTTTGTTAAAATATAAACACTTCAACTCCGAAATAGGTGTTAAGTTAACAGGTTGAGTGGAAAAATTCCAAATACTACTATGGTTTGCTATGGAAGTTACGGACCCCTACTACGTTTTTCATTCTGAATTGCTTTCCGGGAAACGAACCTTGAACTCTCCAATTCGTAGTCCTCACGTAGTGATTTGCGAAGTTAAAGAAAGTCCTAACTCTCTAATATGTAACCCCAAAATATGTTCGTAACGCTAGGAATACCCAAACGCCATATTAGATTTGAACTTCCAAGGCCACCGCTTGGCGTAGACAGCGCAACGTTGCCAAGTCGCGTGCAAGTGGCAGATGGAGCACGGCCGTTGCCCGTTGCAAGTTCACACGTCTATCAGGAGAATGGTAATTTACTCAACGGATCGACAGTTACGGGTGAGTTGACATTGCACACAAACGCCTATAATGGATTTCTATTAGTATGATATAGTGAACTGAAGTAGCATTGACTCGCTTACTAATTTTAATATTATGTTAATGGTATTAAATTTCTTGCTGAGAGTCTATAATCTAACTATGGCGGCATTGTAGCTTACTCGTTTGTTAGGCAAAAGTACGGTACCCGTTTCGTAAGTAGTCATGGGTACTTTTACCCTAGAGAGGCATCCAGTGAATATATGATGTGTATTAATGTACGGTATGCCTCCTGAATGAAATCGGTTCAATAGTGGACTTGTTTTCGAGATAACTTACGCCGGATCGATCTCGCAAGGGGACTACGTGTATATTTTTCTTTCCTCACTCGTAAACGCCTTTCAAGGGATGGCGAACTACATCCATTAATATTGAATTCTAGGGGCCATTGGTTCGACCCCGCTTATAATATGAAACAACCTAGAACAAAGATCGGGAAATGGCTCTCCCTCCACATTGATTGTTCATTTGAAGAAGACTGAATAAGCATCGACATTTGGAAGGATACTGTGACCATTTTAGACGCTGTTGATGACTTTCGATTATAGGCTATAATAGTTATTGACACTTTTGGTCCGATCGCAATTACAGTACCGTACAATAGCCTACTTATAATGCAACTCGCTTTGGGTAGCGTTAATTTGGTGTTGAACTCTTCAGGATCTAAGTCAGTCATGTTTTACTCGGAGAAATGAGTTGCGGGTACCTTACTGAAAAAGAGAGTCAGCTCTCCGTCAAAGAGCGTACGCAGTCCAAGCCTTGTACGCAGTCAACATTGTTTTCACTTGAATGCATATCCTGAATGTCCCCAATCGGTACTCCTCATCGTACACTTCCAGCACGTTCTGTACATTTTAACATCGTATACATCGACCGGTAGACATATTATAGTAATAATAATAAGTATACTCTTGTGATCGCCACAATAGGTAGGCTTGTAAGTTACTGTACCTCCCGTTTATCCTGCCTTTCAGCATATTAGTCTTTACCAGTGGCTGTTTTCTGAAATAAATGGGGGGAAAATTAAAACACGGTACTTCCATGTTCAATATGTTATAAGAAAACACACTACTACCTGTGCGTTAAAAATAATAATAATAATAAAAAGTAAAATATACAAATGGGCAATTAACTGATAACTCGTGTGGTACGTCACTGCTTGCATTCCTTCTATCCATGTATTCAACTCTGAGATCTGTGCCTCACATTATCTTTCTATTACAATATATTGTTTCCAATCAATACAGTATTCGTGTTCGTCAGCTCTTGATCATCGGAGTTTAATTCCGGCTAGGGCTAAATTATAACTTCGAGCGAATGCTTTAGCCAAATGTGATTCCCCTACCATTGAAAGTTTCTTGCCCGACTGACAATGAGTATTGAACGGCTGGACTTCATAGAAGTGCCCCAATGAATTTCTCATAATTTAAGAAAGATAGGCCTACCGTCGGAACCAAATGTGATTATTTTAATATTACGGTACTGTAGTTTATTTTTGAAAACTTCGAAACCATCTGTAGGCCTGCATTTCAAAATGATGCTTAGAATAAGCTATAGGCCTCTACACACATAGGAAGTTCAGTGCTAAAATGTTCCATATTTTTCTAAGAAATGCCGGTAGTTGCCCAGAAATGGCGTAAGCAACCTTATTAGCCTATTTTCATTTTATTAAAAAATAGGCTTATGAGATCACCTTTTGTCCGTGTGTCTGTGTGTGTGAGATTCGTGTGTATGTCCCCCCCTAATAACTACTAAACGGCTGGAGCGATTTCAATGAAACTCGCTAAGATCATAGCACCATTCTGGCCAACCCCGACCGTGCCCTTCAAATTTTATTGCGTCTCACCAATCCAACATGGTGACTGTGCGAAATATTTCACCAGCATTCAGTATCTCCGAAACTAGTACAGATATCACCCTGAAATTTTGTACGGTGATAAAGGGCACTACTAGAAGTTCACCTATGAGACTTTCAAAATCATGGTAACTACAAAACCAACATGGCTGCCAAGCGAAGTTGTGACTTTTAAATAGACTTTTCTCGCGATTTAACCATCCAAATGTAAGTAAACTTGGTACAGCAAATGTTTATACACATTGTAATGCACTGACGTCTAATTTAGTTAAATTGTTTACATAAACTCAAAATGGCGGCTGTGCGAAATATTTCACTGGCATTCTATATCTCCGAAACTATTACAGATATCACCGTGAAATTTTGTACGGTGATAAAGGGTACTACTACAAGTTTATCTATGTAACTTTCAAACACCTGTAACGTACAAAACGAACGTGGCGGCAAAGCGAATTTGAATCATTTTAACAGACTTTTCTCGTGATTTAACATCTGAGCGCAGTGAAATGTGGTACAGTAAATGATTATACATATTGTAAAGCACTGGCATCTAATTTAGTTCAATTGTTTACATAACCTCAAGTTGGAGGCTGTGCGAAATTTTAAAATTAAGTTTTTATTTCTTGTGTCGTAATCACGCGATCGAAGTGAAAGTTTGAATAATGAAGCTACGCAATAATTTTCACTTAATGGTACATAACTCTATGGCCTATACATATAACAATCCAAAATGGCGAGCATTCTAAATATTTTAACGGTTCTCAATATCTTCGAATCTTTTACAGCAATCAAACTGATATTTTTATGTTCATAGAGGCTATGAACATAAGTTCACCTATAGAACTTTCAGTAACCTGGTAAGCACGAATCCAACATGGCGGCGACGCGAATAACAAATATTTAAATGGACGTTTCTCGCGATTTAACCATCTGAGTGCAGTGAAACTTTGCAGTGCGAAATTTTAAAATCTCGTTTTTACTTCTTGTGTCCTAATCATGCGATTGAAGTTTGAATACCACACGTACACAATAATCTTCATGTAATAGTGCATACATAAAAATCCAACCTGGCGACCATCTGAAATATTTAGACGGTTCTCAATATCTAGGAATCTATCTCAACAATCAAACTGAAATTTTGTGTGTTGATAGAGGCAATTATCATGAGTTGGATATATGAACTACGGTACTTGTTTTTAAGGTACAATCCAGTTCAGTTCGATGGTATAAAAGTGTGTTTAAATTCGACAACCTTGTGTCGTTAAAAATAGCATTCAGTGTAAAATTCCGGCATCCTGGTGTCTCTAAAGTTAAAAGGGAAGTTAACCCATAACATTATTTATTTGTCAGGGGTAGGCTAAGTAGGTTAAGGTAAAAATATTAATTTATAATCACTGAATATTGACTAAATTTATAAAACTTTAGTAGGCCCTACATGTTTCTTTTCAAAATTACCATAATATCAGGTCAGCCAATGGTTTTGGTGGTTATTTTTAAAATTCAGATACGACCTGTATAAACACAAACGAGAAGTAAAATACGGTTCCGGTACATTAAAAAGAACAAAGACACTTTTAAACATATGGCCGTTCATCAATACGCGTATAACGTTAATGCGCAGATCACCCACGGTTGACAACTCAAAAGACCATCATCTAGCCTATCTGAAGTCCACATGCCAAAAATCTATATCAATGTTGGTTTGTCTGTTATTTATACAAATCTACACCGTTTCACCGATCTGAACCAAAATTTGTATACTTGCCCTTTGGAACCCAGCGGGTAACACAGTCTACTCAAAATTTCGGACAGACCACACCATTCAGACCCCTTGGCAACATAACTGAAAAGTCACCAAAAATACTCAACAGGGACAAAATATCAAAGTAGGTCTAGTCGCATAAGGACCGGACATAGCTCATTTTACGCCCTTCGATGCGAGAAACAATACTCCGTGACACCGAAAACCACATTTTAAGGCCCTAAAACCAACAGTTTCAAAGATATTCGCAGAAGATATTCGCAACATAACTGAAAAGTCACCAAAAATACTCAACTGGGACAAAATATCAAAGTAGGTCTAGTCGCATAAGGACCGGACATAGCTCATTTTATGCCCCTCGATGCGAGAAACAATACTCGGTACCGAAAACCACATTTTAAGGCCCTAAAACCAACAGTTTCAAAGATATTTGCAGAAAACTATCTTCGCTCTGATAAACTAATGGCAAATCAACTTCCATGGCAACACTACCTCAAGGTATGACATCCGATTTTCTATATATTCCTGTAGGAGGCAATGCCAATCCATTTATTATCTTTTTCAAGATATATATAAACACAATAAGAACAGGGTAGCGCGCCTGCCTCTCATCCGGACCCCGGGTTCGATTCCCGGCTCCGTCAGAGATTTTAGACACTGACGTGAGGGCTGCAATGGGGTGCACTCAGCTTCGTGAGGACAATTGAGTAGCTCTCTGATAGTGAGCCAGCGCCCCGGTCACGAAGGACAAGATTAACGGCCGAGGGGACACGATGCACTGACCACGCGTCACCACTAATTTTTAAACACTACAGTAGCGGCTACTAAATAAAGGTAGCGATATAGCTACGTTCAATTTCATAAACACTGGATTCACAAATCCCGTATAGTTAAGTACAAATATAAGTCTGGTCGTTATTTCAGTAGTAACGAAGCTCTATGGCGGCTATTGCCGTTTCCGTAACACTTAAGGCATCCCGCCGTCACATACCTCAATGTGAACCATTCTATTTTACCGAAAAGAATTTCTACGAGCGAGTATCCACTCCGGCAAAAACCACACTCACTACCTTTTCCAAAATTTACACAAGGCATGATTTTTAAAGCACTCTTCTGTATGTTGAGGTACAGAGATATACCACATGGAAAGATACAATAAAATGTTGGCAAATCTGAGTTCAAGCAACTGCTGTACAGAATGGGCCTTCTGTTAAATCTACAGAAGCTTTCGGTTCTGGTTATGTGACACATGTTCGTAACATGGAATGTTTTCTTTTGACAATGCAACTACACCATGTGCGACGGCAACGCATTTCAAAGATCTCTAAAACACAATAATTAGGAAATTGGAGAAAAATTTAAAGTGGGAGCGAAAATTCAAGGAGAAATAATTTCATCTCTGAGATTTGCTGATGGCATCGTCATCTTGGCTGATACGCCAGAGAATTTGAATGAGTTTTTGAATGGTATGGACTCCGTCTTGAGGAAAGAATTCATGATGAAAATCAATAAATGTAAAACAAACTTATTGGAATGCAACCGAAGTAAATCAGAAACCTCTATGGACATCAAATTGGCAGGTGAAATGCTACGGGAAGTAGGTGACTTAAACTGTTACTTAGGAAGCAAAATATCCAATGATGGACGAACCAAAGAGGATATAAAATGTAGGTTGGCTCAGGCAAGGAAAGCATTTCTACAGAAGGAATCTGTTGACATCGAATATACATTTAGATATTATGAAGTCATTTTTGAAAGCTTTTGTCTGGAGCGTGACACTATAAGGAAGTGAAATTTGGGCTAATGGTGCAGCAGAAAAGAGGAGAATTGAAGCGTTTGAAATGTGGTGTTACAGGAGAATGATGAAGATCAGATGGGTAGATAGGGTAACAAATGAAGAGGTATTAAGACGAGTGGGAGAGGAGAGACGTTTCTGGTGACTGCTAATGAAGAGAAGTGATAGGTTGGTAGGACATATTAAGACACTCAGGAATAGCAAGCTTGGTTATGGATGGGAGGATCGAGGACAAGAACTGTAGGGGTAGACCAGGGTTAAACAGATTGCCTCGGATGTAGGGTGTGGTAGCTGTGTAGAGATGAAACGATTATCTCAGGAGAGGGAGGCATGGAAGGCTGCACCAAATCAGTCAAAAAACTGAAGACTCAAACATCAACAATCAGGAATTTTAATTACTTAGATAGGCATGTGAGGCAAAAGGGTTGTTGAAGATTTCAATCCATGTTATGTAACACTGAAAGAGACTGCATAATATACATCAGCGGCCAAGGTGAGATATTTTACTATAGGTCTATTAATAGCGACATGTTGACGTTCAAATCATCAATAAGTGTGGCAAAATTACACCCAGAATAGCTTAAGGAAAAATACTTTTAATTCCCCATATTCCAATAGATTTGCCATTCCAGTGTGTAAGAGTGCAGTTCCCTCTTCAAACAATATTCGCAATTTCTATTTACAAAGCGCAATGACTCACACTGAAGAGCAGCAAGTGTACATTTAGACAAAACCATTTTTTTTCCCACGGGCAACTGTATGTGGCGTGCTCGCGATTATCCGGACAACAAAATCGTTATGTCTCAGCAGAAGATGGCAAAACCACACACGTAATTTTCAAAAGTGTTCACATAATATAACATCGTACCCTGCAGACTTTCACAACTCTATAAAATTTCCACTTTGCTGCTCATATCAATATACCGTATGTATCAGAATTTTCAGAATTAGAATGGACCCACCTGTAGCCGCGATTGCTATAATAGATTAGACCAATTATCAGCAATAATGTATCGTCCCCATTGTCTTGATTGCGAGCGAAGCTGCGGGTACTTGCTAGTCTATATCTATTATATATAGCTCAAATACCACTCATTCATTCATCACGAAATCTCGGAAACCTTCGAACGGATTGGAATGAAATTTGGTATGCAGCTTCCTCAAGGGCCGCAAACGCCCACTAAGAAAGGCTTTTTGGATATTCAGGTTCTAAAGGGGTGTTAAGGGGGTAGACCTGCATTTCCCGATTGGTTTCATTGGGGGATGTGATACTCGGCATATAAACTCATCATTAAAAATAAGAAGACACGTTTTTCGATGTGGTGTATATTATTAGGTGAAAGGGGTGAAAAGTGGGGGTTGAAGGATTCCTAACGGAGCGTGTATCTCTTAAACGACATAGGCAAGGAGTTTGAAACTCAGCGGAAAAAAATCAGCATAAAAAATAAGTAAATAGGTGTTTGACCGTTTTTTCATAAATCCAATTTAAGGGGCCCATGGGGAAGGGTGAAATTCTGGGGGAAAAAACAGGTAATATGTCTTGAGTGGAAAATTATACATGGCCTATGTTGTAGACAATAACACGTTACATCTTTTTTGATATTTTGATGTGTTTTTTTTTTTCGTCCCATTCATTTTTGGCCGGAATTTTATAAGTCCCAGGAATTACATAAAAATTGATTCGAATGAAATTTATAAAGCTCAAATACCACTCATTCATTCATCATGAAATCTCAGATACCACCGAACGGATTGGAATGAAATTTGGTATGCAGCTTCCTCAAGGGCCGCAAACGCCCACTGAGAAAGGATTTTTGGATATTCAGGTTCTCAAGGGGTGTTAAGGGGGTAGACCTGCTTTTCCCGATTGGTTTCATTGGGGGATGTGATACTCGGCATATAAACTCATCATTAAAAATAAGAAGACACGTGTCTGAGGGTTTTTCGATGTGGTGTATATTATGAGGTGAAAGGGGTGAAAAGTGGGGGTTGAAGGATTCCTAACGGAGCGTGTATCTCTTAAACGACATAGGCGAGGAGTTTGAAACTCAGCGGGAAAAAAATCAGCATAAAATATAAGTAAATAGGTGTTGACAGTTTTTTTTTTTTCATAAATCCAATTTAAGGGGCCCATGGGGAGGGGTAAAATTCTGGAGAAAAAAAACAGGTAATATTTCTGAGTGGAAAATTATACATGACCTATGTTGTAGACACATTGCATCTTTTTTGTCTCTTGCTATTTCATCATACGACGAATACTTAGGGAGTTATTAATGATTTGGTACTTTTTGGCCGGAATTTTCTAAGTCCCAGGAATGACATAAAAATTGATTCGAATGAAATTTCAAAAAATAGTTTTTTTAATACTTTTATTATATTTTTCACGTTTTTTAGGGTCCGAAACCAACATGATATTTTGATGTTTTTTTTTCGTCCCATGCATTTTTGGTTTCAGGTGATAGAATTATTTTCCACTAGGACCCATGCTTATCTATCTATATAACTAATGTTATAACGGGATTCCAAATGTTATTGCGGGCGAAGCCGCGGGTAACAGCTAGTACAGTATATAATATATGTTTCTTAAACAAACATATTTATTGAAACCAAATCTACTTGTTAATTGTCACTTTAACTCAGATAGTCATATCGTGACATACAGACAATAAACACGTAGATAACATAAATTTACATATGGCGTTGGATAATTAAACCAAATGTTCATTCGGCATTTCATAGCTTCCTAGTTATTTCAAAACTTAATAATGCTTTGCAGTAGGTCTGGCTGCGTGGCTCAGGGGTAACGTTCTCGCTTACTGAGCCCAAGGTTGCAGGTTCGAAACCTGGCGCAGTCAGCTGGCATTTGAGGGTGCGCAAATGCGAGGGAGCCGTGTCAGTAGATTTACTGGCACGTTAAAGATCCCCTTCGGGGCAAAATTCCGGCACCCCGGCGTCTCTAAAAGCCAGTGTAGTTAAAAGGGACGTAAAACCAATAACATTATTATTAATGCTTTGCAGTAGTTATCTTCATTCACAATATCACTGGGCAACTTTTCTGATGGAGACTACACAAAGTTCTTTCTTAATCATAAATGTGGACACAGTGTTCTTCCTTTTTTTACAGTTCTCCATGGGAGACTCATCACAGAAAGAATTACTTTTATTTCCCTATCGAGCCCTTACTGACTGTAAGAGTCTGATAAGTTTTGTAGTAAGGAAAAAATAAATCATCAAACTCACAGGAAAACCTACAGACAGCAATATGTGGCTGTACTGTAGTAATCGTATACCTAGTTAATACAGATAGGCTCTCCTAGGCTTTAACAAGATTTATAGCTTAGGAAGCCATCTCCTGTACTTAAATGCTTAATTTACATGCATCTTTGTTCTGAATCTCATCCGACGCTTTCTTATTCCACATTGCCCTGATGGTATTAAAATATTTTGCTAATTGACCTGCTTTCCCCCAGTCCCTTTTTATTAATTCAATTAAAGTGTGATACTCATTTTCATTTTCTATTCTGTTTAGATCTGCTTTGTCTACAAACTTTGCTCTTATCATTTTAATTTCCTTGCATTCCCTGATCAGGTGCGCTGCACCCATAACCTTCCCACAAAACAGGCAAATGTCCTCTTTTCCTACTTCTCTCAACGCTTTGTTCTTATACACCCCCATTAACCACCAAATTATCCCTCTCATTTCTCTATTCATTAGGCATTGAGGCTTTATGCTCATAAAGTTCCTTATTTCGCAGAACTCCGTTGAGGTTCTCCTACTGGTGCACTCTTCTCTTAGCACCTGCAACTCTACGTCATTAACCCTTCTACACACTTTTTACACACCCTACCTTCCTCTCTTTGTAAGTCCCTATCCCATAGATAACCCATTCCTAATCTTTCCAGTACACTTCTTACCCCGTCCACCCAGTAGCCCTCTTGCTGATGCTTCATTTGGTGCAGGTAGGCTACCTTAAGCATTCCCCCCCCCCTCCACCTGCTTTTAAACGAATCCAAGACTTTATGACCTTTTTTATGATATGTTGTCTAATGCTTACATCCTCACACAACATTCTAGCTCCACAGTTCGCCGTGCAACTAGGTAGCCCCAAAATTATCTTGGCAAACCTACTTACAATACTGTCCAGGGTTTTCGTTCCTTCCTCTAAACCCCATACTTCCACTCCATAAAGTGCTCTTGAAACGATGAGTGCGTTAAACACATTCTTATACACTTTGTAGTCAAGATTCGGTAACTTACGCTCTAACACTTTAACATTCGCCAATGCCGCTAGCCCTTTCGATTTTGCCCTTTTAATTTGTTCGGTCCATTTACCATCACTCGCCATTATCGTCCCTAGATACTCAAGTTTTTTCACCGTCTCTAACTGTGACCCATACATGACCCACTTTTCATTCTTAGCCAGTTTAACTCCCTTTTTGCAGACCATAACTTTGGTCTTACTCGGGTTAATTTTTAAGTTCCAGTCCTCACAGTATTTCACAATCTCGTCAATACTATATTGCATATTATAGGGTGTTAGAGCAAGCAGAAGGATGTCATCAGCAAACGCTAGGCCCGGGATATCATAATTGTCCAAGCAAGGGTTGGACCGTTGCTCAAAGCCCTTTGAATCGAAAATATCGTTGATAAATAGCACAAAAAAAAAAAGCACCGGGGATAATTTGCATCCCTGTTTTAATCCTATGCCGGCCCCGTGGTGTTGGGGTAGCGTGCCTGCCTCTCACCCGGAGGCCCCGGGTTCAATCCCCGGCTCCGTCAGGGATTTTAAAACTGGCGTGAGGGTTGGAACGGGGTGCACTCAGCCTCGTGAGGACAATTGAGTAGCTGTCTGACAGTGAGACAGCGCCACGATCACGAATACCAAGATTAACGGCCGAGGGGACCCGACGCGCTGATCACGCGTCACCCCAATATCTGCAGGCCAAATGGCTGGGCAGCGGTCGCTTGGTCGGCCTTAGCCCGTCATGGGCTGGATAGTGCCAGGGGTTGACTTTTGTTTTGTTTTAATCCTATATTAGACGTTATCTCTCCTACAATTACATCATCTTCAGTTTTAATTGCACATTTCACTTCGGAATACACATTCTCAATTGCTCTTATCATTTTATGTGACACCCCGATTTTTCCCAGTTTAGCTATGACAGCTCCCCTGCTCACTGAATCAAACGCTTTCTCCAAATCAATAGCTGTGATTTACAGCTTACCTCTTTTCCTTCTTATGAACTTGTCCATCACCGTTTTCACCACCATTATATTGTCACTGGTCCTCATACCTTTTCTGAACCCTGTCTGGAGTCTCGAGAACACCGAACAGCCCTCTGCCCATGCTATTAAACGCTTGGATAAGACCCCGGTGTACATTTTGCTCAAATTATCAAGCAAAGTTATGCCTCTATAGTTGCCTGGGTCTAGTTTGTCCCCACGCTTCTTATATATTGGACAAATTATCCCCTCCTGCCACGCCCTCGGAAATCTACCTCCTTCAAAGATTTTGTTAAAGATTTTTACCAAGCTGTCCATCATGAACCTATTGTTACTCAACTCTTGCCAAAATTCATTTGTTATCCCCGAAATAGCACCTGACTTCCCTCCTTTACTTTTTGCTATTACTTCCTTAATTTCCTCTATCGATATGACTTGGTCCAGCATAGGCAGAGCGGCCTCCAGCCCCCTCGGGACGCCAAACTCATCCCTCTTCCTCCAATTATCTTCAGCATTTAACAGATTCTCATAATATGCAATCCATACTTCATCACTAATAGAGGTCCCCCCACCACTTCTGCGCCCCCCACAGTAAGAATTTATCCTGCTCCATACTTGGCTACAGTCGTTAGCTTTAGAATCCTTATTTAGTGCTGTTGCTTCCTTACCCTGCCATTCATCTTTCATTTTGCTGAGCAGCTCCCTATATTCTTTCCTTAGACGACAAAATTCTACTCTCATCGTATCATCCCCTCCTCTCTTGTATAACTTCAGTGCCCTAATAACTTCGGTTTTCTTCCTTCTACAAGATTCATCGTACCATCCTTTAATTCTACCTACTTTTCCCCTAGCCTTAACGTGCATTTTCCGCCCGGCCATCATAATTGCATTCTTAATCATACGTATTACCCCTTCAATTTCATCATTACTGATCATTAAACTTATCCCTACCTTTATCAGCTCAAAATTTTCTCCCTGGAAGTAGTTCTGGAACTCTCTGCAGTTTTCCTCCCTCCATCTGAATCTATTTACTTTTCTCTCTATAGCTTTAACTTGTGGGTTCCCTTTTGATTTTGATTTTGTCACCGCTCCCTGCATGTTGACGACAATTGGTAGGTGGTGTGATTCCCCCCATTCTTCAACAGTGAACCTCTTAATTAGGGCTAGTGCTCCTCTGTAACATATTGCTAAATCTATTACACTTCCTCCAATCTCTGTTATATACGTCAGGTTACCTCCTTCATCCCCCACACAGACACCATTTAATATATATAGCTCTTCTGCACCACATAGTTCCAAAATCTTTTCTCCGTTCTTGTTACATTCCTTGTCTTTGCTGTGCCTATCCCCACATACGGCCTCGGCAACCCCCTTGCTGTAAAGGGGCTTTCTGTCTGCAACCCTCGCATTGAAGTCCCCTAAAAGCACAATCTCTGCCTCTTCATATATATTTTGAATTCTGTTTATTTCAATAGCTAACTCATCGAAAAAGCTTTCTCTTGCATACGGGGAATTCTCCGGATGGTTGTAGTCAAAGCCGAAACATACCGTTCCTTTCCCCCTCCCCCTAATATCTGCTTTTACCCACACTACTTCTTCCAGTTCTGAACTAATAAATTCTGATAATTCCCTCACCTCTTCTTTAATTAAAACAACAATTCCCCCCGGGAACCTACCGGTACGAGCTTTCCTAATCTTAGGTTTTGTATATATATTGAAGCCATCTATTTTAACCTCGCAACCTACAGGGAGCCAACTCTCAACAAATCCTACAATCTGCATATCTTCTATTAGGGTCAAAACTACATCGTTCCCTCTCTTGTTTAAAAAACCCTCTATATTTACGCTAGCAATATTCCAGTTTAGTTATTTTTTACCCCTACCCTCTTCGCTGGCGGTGGCTTTACTTCTAGTAACTCTAGCTTTCTCTAGCTCTAGTATACTGCCACCTGGAGAAGAAATGGCCTCCTTCTCGACATTCAACTGCTCTACCAAGGTTTTCTTGCCCCAAAGTTATTTTAGACTAGTAACTCTTTGTTTGCCAGTCTCACCTTTCTGCAAACCACGCACTTATCCGGTGTTCCTGGCGCTGACGTTAGTCGTTCCTGCTCGCGCCACTTCCGTGTTGGACTTGGAGGTCGATGCTCTCTGTTGAATCATCACCGCACTTCCCTCTGAACCGACAGCTGCTTCCACCTGGTTGCTAGGTCTAACTGTATCCTGTTGCTGTTGCTTCTCCATATCCTGGAGTTGTGCCACTGTCCAAACCCGATCCCAGTTGTTGCCGCTAACCGCCAGTCTATTTCCCTTTACATAAGCCTTGAGACCCGAGTTTCTTGCCTTCCTTAAATGAAACTGCAAGGTCCGTTGCTCGCTTGCCTCTTCTTTACTCATTTCTCTCCTTACCCATATCCTCTCCCCTTTCAGGTTCTTTGTGTTCGCCAGAATTCTGTGAGCCATCAGCGAAGAAACTAATGACACTTTCACGGGCCCCGTGCCCTTTCCCCGCCCTATCCTGATCACATTGTCAATCTCGGAAACTCCAATGTTTATCCGCATGCCTTCACTAATCACTCGGAGCACCTTGGATGTTAGATCCTCGGTGCTTTCCTTGGCATCTTCCTTTATTCCGTAAATGAAGACGTTTTTCTTTCTCTCATCCAGCTTGGTCTTCCTTAATTCATTTCTCTTAGGTCTTTTATCTCTCTACTATTCTCGGTCAGCCTTTCTGTCACTATTCCCATCTCTTCTCGTATACATGTCTTCATCTCCTTGAATTCCTTGCATTGCTCACGAAGAATGTCCCGGATCTGGTCATTTCGTGACACTTCCTTTACAATTTCCCTTATTTTTTCCATTTCTTGCCATCCCAGCTGACCAGGCCCTGGGCTTGACTCCACTCCTCCAATTAATAGTAGCGTCGCCACAACCAGCGCTACCATCCCCATCGCCAAAACCCCCATCTGTTCAGTGACGTTGCCCACTATCACCTTCCCGACACCGAAATCGCACTTCACTCTAGCCTGCCAGCGACCGATGACCGCCCGGTACCGCTGAATAGCGATTCCCATTCTTCCTTACACTTCACTGCACGTCTATTCACCTTGCTTGCTTGGTTGAAACTGATAATATATGTTTCACAAAACTCAAGCTCCTAAACCAGAGGGAGTTAGAAGGTGTGGTTTGTACCAAATTCTCTCAAATCATCTCAATAGTACAGGAAAAATCTTGCATTTCTTGAAAAGTCAACGGAAATATATTTATTTGTTTATAAAATGCTTTTAAACAAATAAAGAAGACGATAGCCCGTGGCAAAACTGTTTCGCGTAAAGCCCGCATAGCACTATGGCTGGGCGGGTAGTCTGTACACATGGGGAGCGCACAACCCATAATTTGTTTAAATAGTCCGTTTTTTTAGCGTATGGCTTTTAGTGCCGGGAGTGTCCGAGGACATGTTCGGCTCGCCAGGTTTGTAGCTGCTTCGAGACGGACACCCAATGGGTGAGCTACAAGTGCCGTTGGTGAGGAAAGTGGGAATGGAAGGTCGAGGAGTTGGAAGGTAGCGGCTGTGGCCTATAGTTAGGGACCAACCCCGGCATTTGCCTGGAAGGAAGATGGGAAACCACAGAAGACCATCTTCAAGGTTGCCGGCGGGGGGATTCGAACCTCCTCGCCTCCCGGATGTGAGCGACTGCCAGCAGTCATGCCGTAACGACCACAGCTAACTCAGCCGGTAATAGTCCGTTTAAACAAATAAACGTATATATAGAAGCCTACATAACAGTAAAGCCAGTCGGTTGGTTTACACACATGCGAGAGTTCTCGCACGGGTCCGCTAGTAGTAATACTACGCTAAGGTGTATGTTTCACAAAACTCAAGCGCCTAAACCAGAGGGAATTAGAAGGTGTGGTTTGTAACAAAATCTTCAAAATCGTCTCAATAGTACAGGAAAAATCTTGCATTTCTTGAAAGAGACTTGCCTGTTTTTTCACACTATCTACAGATATTTTACATCGAAACATTGAAATTTATTTAGCATTAAATAATACGTTAGTAGTTTTCATCAGCGGTGTAAAGGGGTGCATTCTACAGTATAGTAGTATTATGCTACAACCAGATGATTCAGATTTGAAGCACACACATGGGACGTATGCATATCACAAACAATTGCATTTTTTAACTCCGCTTATAGACAAAAATTGAAATTGCTTCAAAGGGCTATATTGTGGACAAAAAATATGGAATAATCAATTATTTCCATTTTTACCCTACTTTCGTCTTTATAAAACATTTAAGTAGACTTATGGTATATACACGGGCCAAATGTCCGTGTCTCTCCCTCTGTGTGTGTGTGTGTGTAGGTCCCTAGCAATTCCCATACTCCCGCTGCGGTTTTGGGTGAACACACTATTGTTAACGAAAGAAATTTCCTGAGGCTACCTGTTTCTGTGTGGGAGGACACGCGATAGTATTTTTGTAAAACATATAGTATAGACAACTTCACCGCAATAAAATTGCAGGCGGCATTCTTTTCTCTTTTTTTAAGCGGATATTTGAGTCACAAAGGCTTTTTAAAACAACAATTAAATCACTTGTGTGTAGGCTTGCGTATCAATAACGCAATCACCACTAATTTTTGTCAACATCTGTATAAGTAAACCAAACACAACTGCTTTGTTTTGGTCTTGAAGTAGGCAACCAATAAAGCCCTCCAGGACTCGCGCTTATTTTTAAGTCTGGAAAAATGAGTATTACTCCTGGAAAATTCCTGGAAAATCGTTGACCAATTTGAGTGGCCACCATGAATATAGCATGCAGTTGCCATCTTGAAATTATAGAATATAAAAGTAAATAACAATATATATTTTACAGATATAATATCTAAACTTACAGTAGAACCGTAAGGAATATGGGATTTATATACCCAAGACAAAAGAACAGTCTTACCGTACATTCAAGACTAGCTGAAGTACCCGTTCTTCGAACGGTCTTCGGTATTAATAACCAGACGTTATCAATTGAGCTACTGTTGCAATGGTTAGGGGCTTGTCATTCATTCATAAGTTTATCAGAACGAAGTTTTTTTTCTGGGAGTATCAGACACTGTTAATTTAAGGGCCTTAAAATGTGGTTTTCGGAGACCCATTATAAACTCCCGAATTTTGTGTCTCACATTGAGAAGCGTAACATATGCTTTGGTCGTCCTTCTAGGATAATTTTTATATTTCGCCTATTTTAGCATGTACCCTTTCATGAGAAGTACGGTGAAGAGTTTTATAAATGATTGGTGTGTTGACTCTCATGGATTCCATACCAAATTTTACGATGCTCCAAGCATCCGAACACGAGTTACAGGCGTTCCGTACATAAAGACACACAGAAAAACAGACAGTCAAATCCATTTTTGCTTGTATCCGTCACTCATGGTTACAATACCTCATTTTACGATGCTCCAAGCACCCGAACATGATAGGCGTACATAAACATAAAGATATACTGTATCAACCACACAGTGTCAAACAAAATCTTCTTTACGATGAACCCGTTTGTCGACAAAAATATGATTAGTTAAAATGTGCTCTCAAACTAAACTCACCTAACGTGTACTTCCTGACGTGAAAATAATATTGAAAACCTCGTAGACGAAACGCAATATATGTCAAATTAAAACTGACTTTCACCTTGTGGGAAGTCCCCATCCCCAGGAAGACCCCTTTAATAAATTATACGGGCTTGTGGTGCATGAAAATTCGGGATTTTTAGCCTCCAATGGCCCATATTCCCAAAAGCTGCAAAAAACACTATTACAATCCAGGAATTTTTGAAAATAATGTTGCAGTTCGGAGATTTAATAGACCTCTACAACATATCGCACGTGTAGGTCACGTGTAAAAATTCTAGGATACCCCTTGATCCCCTTAATCGCATTGTTGAATTTTACAGTCTATGTTTGATTCCACGATAACCTTATAGCCGTTTGCAAACTTTCACAGTAGTAATAAATGCAATTGCATTGCGTCTTACAGAAATAGATGGACTTCTGAGATTGTGTTGCCATGGTTACCGGCTCGCATTCTTTCATTAGCTTATTAAATGAAAACAGTTTTCTGGGAATATCTCAAAAACTGTTGGTTTTAGGACCTTAAAATGTGATGTTTTGTTTCTCACATTGAGACGCTGAAAATTAGCTTTGTCTCGTCTTTCTACGCCCATTTCAGCATGTATTTTAAGGGGGTAGGCCCCCTTTTATGAGATATACTGTGCCCGTTTAGACCGAAGTCCAACGACCACATACGTATGTCACCGAAAATCAGTTAGCACGGGACTCAAAAAACATCTCAGTGCGCCACACTGGGTGAAAGAAAAACACAAATCTAGATCTAACTTGCTTCACTGATTTCCGGTTCGATGCAACAATAAGGATAAGAAGGGAGAAATGAAAACATCACAATTTCCTAAAATCTCTCTTTATTAAATTTAAATTTAAAGTAAAAAAATGCACTCAAAAATGGAAAATAAATTTTCCACATACACAACACAGTAGAAATATCAACACTGGAATATCACTCGTTATATGGATCGATAGCCAAATATTACTAGTCCATTTGGCATCGACACTATTTACTGTATTCACATGTCAGGCTGCTCAGGTAAATTTAATTGTCCATCCTGATGCCTGTGTTTTAATATTTACAATATTCATTAACTTTTCACTATCCAAGAAAATATGGAATCACTGTCACAATTTTATTCCAAAGATGTCTATGGGTTGAATTCATTGAAAACATAAATATTTGACAAACATGAGTCGATCTGATACTTAGGTAAGGTTTTCAAAAGAATGTGATCTGCTCATGATTTATTTGATCACATGATTTTAATCAAAATTTTCATTCCCTTAATTACTTGTCACATTTGCCCACAAATTCTAATTATTTTTCATATTCTCTCAACATTCTAATCACATAATTAATTCATTATTTACATCAAGATTTACTATCTTTCGAAAATATTATTCGATTTATTCCTCATACAACAATAACAACATATTTATCTCAATGAATTGATTCATTTATTTATTCCTTCAACTTCAAAATTATTCACTTCCACAAAAGAATTGACCCGTTAATTATTCATTTTATCCAGTTGTGAAACTTGTTCAACTTGTTTATACAACATAGAATTATCCTTTAATATTTAAAATGGTTTCTCGTTAATAAACAATAATGGTAATATTTTTGCACATACTCATTCTTTCGGTGCGCTTAATTTTCCAATCTTATACTCATTTCGACATACGGCAAGGCATCGGCAAATCTAGGGTGTATTTAAACAGAGTCGCACTATCGTGACTGACAATTAAGTAGGTAAAATCTGACTTGACACGTGAATTTGACTGAAATTATTTGTGATGATCGTGGATAATAATAATTGGGTTTTCCCTTCTACAGTTTATTTATTCATAATTATTTACCTCAACATATTTTTATTATAAGTTGTCCAACCATCCTTGTGGCTGACGCAACACATTATAACATGTTTATTCAGTTCACATCTGAATGATTAAATTCACACTAATTTTCCACATATATACAGTATATATTTTTTTTTTTTTATCAAGCCATATGCTTGTTCCATCAAGAAGCGTCACTGCTCCTCCAATAAATCGTATCAATTCGATCATCACATGAATATACATTTTAATAGTGTCTACTCCTGTTCAAATATCGTCATCTAATGACTTTACCATAATATGCCTCATTTACACAAACTCGAGAAAACCCTACATTATACAGGCTTCTTTCGATATTTCGATTGCCATCCGTGTCGGAAAGACACTATTTATCTCACGCAACTACCAAAATGTTTAACATTATCCATTTATAAAGAATATTTCCGTTAGATATGAGTGAGCATTAAACCATGGATAGTGATGTAAAATGTCTGGGCATCTATAAGTCGGGGCAAATGCCCAGGATAAATGCCCGGACAAATGCCCAAAACCCATAAATGCCCAGGCATTTTGGGCATTTACCTCTTTTAAAAACATATTCATAATGCAACGTTTAAATAAATATTGTTTTAGCCATATATGTATGTATCTACTGTCATCGCGGCAGGAGTTGGCAGTTCAAGGGGGGTCTTGCAGTACGCATGCGCGGCCCACATATTCCAGATCTAAATATATCGACTGGCAGTCAGTTGCTGATACTTCCTGCTTCACGTGTCTGTATTGTTACCTTCCTTCCTTCTTTCGTACTGTCGATATTCTTACAAGACTTTGTGTTTACTATTAACAGTGTGGCGGTATTATGTACAGTAATGGAAACAGTTAGGAAACGTGGACGCACCGCGTACGTAGTGTGTGCAGAAAAGTTATCGCTGATGTGGCCAATTGCTGTGTTGAAGAAGCCGAGCAGAAAGTGCTTTCTATTCCTTTGAAACCAATTGCTAGAGCAGCTATGTATTGCAAAGTGTCTGAGAGAACAATTCACCGTATTAGAAAAGAAATTAAGGACAGTCCAACCGGCGAACTGTCGACTCCAGGGAAGAAACGCAAGCGGGCAGAGCATCGCAACGCAGTTATTGACGAATTTGATCGCCGCGTGATTAAGGACACAATTGAAGATTTTTATATCAGACAAAAAGTAGTGCCGTCGTGCAAGAAACTGCTACCTGTATTAAAAGATAAAATTAATTTCACTTGGAAAAGTACAACATTGCGCAAAATATTAAAGGATATGGGATTTAAATGGAGAAAGTGTGGATCGAAAAGGAAAATTTTAGTTGAAAGGCAGGATATTATTAACTGGAGATGTAATTATTTGCAGAAATTGAGAAAATTAAGACAAGAAGGCAAACCCATTTTTTTTACCTCGACGAGACCTGGGTTGATACGAATTTAACTTTCAAGAAGTGTTGGCAGAGTGAAGATATTGCGGGAATAATGGAAGTTGTGAATGCTTCTAACAGACTTATTTCTGTGCACATAGGGTCATCGGATGGCTTTTTACAGGGCAGTGAACTTGTGTATAAGGCTGGCATTGCTACGGGTGATTACCATGGGCAGATGAATGCTGAAAACTTTGAAAAATGGGTAGTCGAGAAAGCTATTCCAAATTTTACCACGCCATCCGTTATTGTGATGGATAACGCACCATACCACGGGAAACAAGTGTATAAGCCCCCATCGAAATCTTCTCTGAAACAGGATATGATTGCCTACCTGAGAAGGAATGGAGTGACATGTGATGAAACTATGAGGAAAATTACATTATTTGAACTTATAGAAGAAACTAAACCCAGGGAAAAGGTTTTCAGAATCGATCATTTGCTGGCCGCACATGGGCATACGGTCGTTCGACTTCCCCCTTACATGTGTGATTTAAACCCTATTGAACTGGCATGGAGTAAAGTAAAACATTACATACGTGAGAATAATACCACTGGAGATATGTCTCTGAAAAGATTACAGGAACTAGTGCACATTGCCATTAATCGTGTGACTCCAGCTGACTGGGCAGGTTACTGTCGACATGTGTTGACTATAGAGAATGAGTACTGTGTTAAGGATGCGATAATGGAAGATGCTGTTGACAAACTTATTATTAGCCTGGGAGGTGATGACAGTGATGACAGCGATCTCAGTACTAGTGACGAAGAGGAAACCAATTCCGAAAACGAAGACGATGAACAAGAAGTGTTGGCAGTTCCATTGGAGTGAACAGAAACGTAATACTCAGAAATTAGGACCTCAAGAAGTGTAATGTCACTTGTGTTGTTCAGTATCCCAAAGCTCTGAAGTGCTACTCATATTTTTTGCCACCTCAAGAGTTGAAGAATTGTGTGTAATTTACAAGTGTTGAAATGAAGAGAAACAATGTTTATTTTTCGTTTCATATTGTTAACATAGGCTACATGTTTTAAAAGTACAACTTGCCTAATTAAGCACTCATTATACAAGAAACACGGTAATAATGTCATGACAAAACAACTCCAGATTACCTTTTTGGTTCATGACTTCCACATTATATTATTGTTATTATTATTATTAGTATCATTGTTATTATATTTACTATAACCTTAATTAAAATTAAACTTGTGTTAATGTCAGAATAAATTAGTTTCAGCAATTATAATCCAATATATATATATATATTACATAATTTGACGAAATAAGACTACAACTAATAATAAATCATAATTAGCATTATTATTATGATGATGATAGCCTAATTGTTGTTTTAAGGGGCCTAGCATCTACATTATCGGCCCCTATTGGTCTGGGTGATATTGAAAAAGACAATGAAATAGGAACCACAACGAAAAAACAATTTAAATGGAAAATATTTACAAAATGGAACTCAGACTGAAAGCACTCACAAAATGCAATTTAGAGTGGAAGCACCTACAAAATGCAATTAAGACGGAAAACACTCACAATAATAATTTAGATTGAAAACACGCACAATCTGCAATTTAGATTGAAAATACTTACAAAATTTAATTTAGATAGAAAATGCTTAAAAAATGTACCGGTAGTTTAATTTCAAAATACTAACAAAATGTAATTTAGATACACAGGGGAGACAATGCACAAACCATTGCCTTAAAGAATAGCAGGAAAGAGGAGAGGGTCCACCCAAAAGGCGGGAAAAAAGGGGGGGAAACCAGATACAGATCAGGAATCCCTCAGGGTCGCCACTCCCGAACTTACCAGCCGTGGACCCTTGAGGGATCAGGAAAGATATGTGAAGGGCCAATTAAGGCGGGAAAGGAAGAGACTCCCTAGGTCTCGGTTACCCTAATACCGTCGGGGTCGGAAAAGAACAAGATTTGACCAAGATAGGTCGACAGTAAAGAAGATGGAGACGAGCCCGGCACAAGTGGAAGCAATGCCGGACTCAGCTTGGGTCCCGTGGTCGTCAACCCTCATCCCACTAGATGTGAGCCCCTGGGGGGGGGGGGTAATTAGCATTATCAATTGTAAATGATTACAGTATTTAGTTTATTGTATTTATATTTCTCAAGTCATCAAGAAACATTATGCATACACTGGTCTCAGCACTTCCCTTTTATTGATATTACACATCAGTCTAACAGGGATTACATTTCTTGGCAGAGCGTGTGTTTCTAACGACATAATAATTATGTAGGCTACAGTAGTTCATCCCGTGCGTCTCTAAAAGCAGCGTAATACTAATGCTATGCTGCTTACTTCCATTAGTCATAAACCAGTCAGTCAATATGTAGTGCCAACTAATTGCACCGGGATCTTGAACGTGACAATAAATTGATTGACACGACTCCCCCCAGCAGACGACACACAGTCAAAAAGAAACAAAGAAAGGAAGAAGGGATGTGCTGAGTGAGTGAAGCAAGTAGTGACCAACCTAATGTTTTTGGAATGCGCGATACGCAGTGAGCGGGAAGACATATGCAGTTTAAACCCGACTGCCATCTCCTGACGCGATATCAGTACATATACGTATTCTATATATTTATCCATACAAACAGGTATATATATGTAAACAGTATACATATTTAATATACAAAATCATTTAATTTATATTGATGGAAAAGTAGTTGAGTAGTCCTAATATTTTTCTATAGCCTCTCAACTCGAGTGGATTTTTATACATAATAGTTATGCGTATGCCTATGAATGTTGATTGTGTAATTGGGGGAAAATAATTCACTTAACACATAAACACATCTTTATAAATGAGTTTGATATTTTACTGACAAATGACTAATACTGAATACATAATGTATGCTATTACATTAACTGTATAAGTTAAAAATGAAACAAATGAGGACATGAGGTACAGCAGACTACATATATTTAAATATGAAATTAATAATAAATGAATGTTTTGAGTTCTTGGGTATCTTAATCACTTTCTTCTGTTTCTGTATCCTCTTCATCACTTCTTTCTATTGAACTTTCAAGTAGTTATGGCTAAGATTCTTCTGACAGTTCTGATTCTGAATCTTCCTCTAGGCCTACAATTCGATCTTGACTGGGTGTTGGTGTTTCCTCTCCTTGTTCTGGATTACTCTGACGAGTCTCTTCAGTTATTTTGTCGGTCTTACGCTTAGATGTTCTTTTCTCCCCATTCATCAGCTTCCAATTGTAGGCTAGATAAGTCAAATTGGCAACCCTCTCAGATGCAAGTCTGTTTCTTATTTTACTATGAATCAAACCAAAACTGCCAAAGGTCCGCTCTGTGGCAGCAGATGTAACAGGTGCCCCTACATTTCCTACATTCAGCTGAGTAGGCCTGCAGGCCTACCTCAGTAATACAATGTTTTATTCAAACCAGATATACTTAATTCCCATTTAGATGTTATTGACATCATTGACACAGGATAAGTAAATTATTATTAGCAATATTTGCGACTTCTTGAGGGAACAGTGGGAAACATTATCATGGTTTAATGATAGGCAACATGGATTTCGGAAAGGTTACTCATGCGAGAGTCAGATGTTATCACTTTTTCAAGATATTTGCGAATCGTTAGACGATGGAGTTTCAGTCGACGCCGTAGTTATAGATTTTGCGAAGGCATTTGATGTCGTGCCGCATGACATGCTACTCCATAAATTAGTTTCGACGAAGATTGATAGAAGAGTAATTTTATGGATCCAAGAATTTTTGACGGGTCGTTCCCAGAAAGTGAAAGTTGAAGGCCGATTCTCGGATGAAATTACCGTAACGTCGGGTATCCCTCAGGGCAGCGTAATCGGAACTTTGTTATTATTGGCGTTTATAAATGACTTACCAAATGGGATTCGCAGTGACTGTCGATTGTTTGCGGATGATTGTGTAATATATCGAAAGATACATGACTCACAAGACAATGCAGTACTTCAAGATGACCTGAACCTGGTCTATAAGTGGGCGATTGAAAATAAAATGAAAATAAACACAAGAAAATGTAGTCTAATAAAAATAGGGAAAGTGCGAAGGCAAGATTTTCAATATAACATTGGCTCGGAAATACTTGTAGAAGAAGATTCTTGCAAATATTTGGGATTTCACGTAAGAAATGATATGAAATGGAGTAGTCATATAGGATGTGTAGTTTCTAAAGCTTACAAATCCCTGCACTTTGTAATGAGGGTATTAAAAGGAAGTAGTACCTCTGCTAAAGAATTAGGATATGTGTCACTTGTAAGACCTATTCTGGAATACGCCTCGGCGGTTTGGGATCCATATCAAGTAGGGCTCATAAATGAGTTGGAAATGGTACAAAGAAAGGCCGCTAGATTTGTGCTCTGTGACTTTAATCCCAGGATCAGTGTGAGCCGTATGTTAAAGAAACATGGGTGGGAATCACTTGAGGCTAGGAGGATGAAATCTAGACTCTGCGCTATGTACAACACGTATACAAATCAACCAGCATGGGGTGAGCTTAGCAAACGTATGGAAAAGCCTACTTACATGGGTAGGAGCGATCATCCTTTCAAAGTTAAGGGCCAACCACAGCGAACAAATTATGGTAAATATTATTTCGTAAACCGTGCCATTGATAACTGGAACTCTCTACCTGCCGCAGTCTTGGAGCCTTTTCCCAAACATATGGGTGTGTTTAAGAAAAGACTGACTATTTGTGTAAATACTCCAGTTTAATTGTTATTGAATTGTTATGCAGAATTATTTATTTGTTATGACCTATTTTGCCACCGGGGGACACACCCCCAATTGCAAATAAACGAATGAATGAATATTCGGGCATTACTAGTTTATCCACGAAATGTACCTTTAATTAATGGTTTTTATTATGTTTTAGAAGCTCTAGTAACAATCGCAAGTAGTAAAAAGACAAAAAAAAGTTTTTTTAAATGCCCAGAATTTGAGCGCTTAAAACTGCTTTGGGCAAATGCCCGGATAAATGCCCAGTTATAGATGTCCTGCCCACTGGGCATTTGCCCGGCCCACATCACTAACCATGGAAGACTGGATAATAAATCGAAAAATGAACTAAGCTGTTCCACATTCCTATAACTCAATATTCAAAATGGTTACAAAACATTACCATTATTATTCAGAAAAATAAATATCGTGATATTATTATTATTATTATTCAGAAAAATATTATTATTATTATTATTATTATTATTATTATTATTATTATTATTATTATTATTATTCAGAAAAAATATGTATTATTATTCAGAAACAATATTTTATGATTATTATTATTATGCTTCCAAAACTGGAAATGTGGACTAAAACCACTTGAAATATGCAAGCTCGAAATCTTTGGACGAAAAATAACATCCATTTAGCAAAAATAAATAAGTTTTAACTTCGAAGATTCCTACGGCTGATGACCGAAATGACAATCACAAAAAAATTCTAACCAACGATTCGTGACATTGTCCGTAGACTTATAATAGAAGAACTAGTGTTCGGAACACTCAAAAAATGCTGTTTTGCAAAATGTAAACAGAAAATAGTTGTGTTGATATGTCTCTCCAAATCAAAATTTCCAAATACCAAAGAATACGAAAGTAAATATTAGCTTACCTTGCTGATGTTCTTGCAGTGAAGGACCTCCTGGTCCGTTCCATTCATGGTTCCATGTCCTAGGATTACTCCATTTGCTCGTCCAATCGAACGCGTAAGTTAAAGTCTCGTATCGGCTTCCATGACTACCCGCAATACGTTTAACTGCACATAATCGAAAGTTCTAATGCTGGCTTGAAACTAACTCGATCCATACTGTTCATTTGTAGCATCCTTATATCGTGTGCTATTTGAAAAGTCGGGGTTCGACCCTCTTGTTCCATAACTTTCAGCCAGTCGTAATTCTGATGCAGCTTTGACTAATACTGGTATGATACTCTTACTGTCTTTTACAATGGTTCAAAAGCGGTTACTATTGTAGGCTAGTCCTAACGGGTGAGATTATGCATCTCCCAGAACGCGCTATGCACGGCTGGTCCCATCGTCGGCTAATTCCTGTGGTCGGGTAATAGGAATTGTCCTAGCACACACCCGTAAAATACAGATGGGCCCCTCTATTCTCCTATCGGGTGAGATTATGCATCTTCCAGAACGCGCTATGCACGGCTGGTCCCAGCGTCGGCTAATTATTTGACCAAATAAGACTGGTATCCGAAGTTGAAAGTATCTAAGTCGTAGCTGATCATTGAACTACCAAGACAAAGCTCGACACTGACTGTTTGGAAACCCAAAGTTCCAATGCGAAGTATTATTTTATAGACAAAGTCTATCATATGTCCATTTGAAAAACATTACAAGTATCAACTGGCAACTAACAGCCAAAATAATTTAAGTTCACACATTTTCGAAGACTAACACTCACAGTGCTTTGAAAAATAATCACTTCTTCTCAGCGTGTAGAATACTATCACAGCGGCTCGAAGAAATGACCATACAGAGGTCCGGCGATATCGACTGACTAGCACGCATTGTGTGTCAACGAAGTATGAGCTAACGACTAGCACGCACTGTTTTTTCCGATGAATGAGGTACTCTCAGCGTGGCTCAGCGCTCTGTTATACTTGTCTCGGGTTCCAGAAATTTCCATGTGGCCGGCTCGTCATAGCACGTGGAGATGAACTTGCCACCGTGCTACATCGCAGCAGAACATCCAGAAAATTCTAATGTTAATATCTCGGCATCCAGTGAACCGATTTTCTTCCGAGATGATTCAAACTCTTCACATTCCAGTGCCAGAAAAATGTATTACCTGCGGTGTCTCCAAAACATCAAATAAGAATTGATAATATCGAAGCTTCGTGGTTCTCACCGCGCGCACCGCATGCCTTCAGTAAGTGCTACCATTCATTCACGAACACAAGTCGCGCGTGATTCAAAATTTGCAAATCAACAAAAAATGTGACTTAGACCAAAATATCACCTGTTGAATAAGGGCATAGTACGGAGAAGAGTTACATTAATGATTACTTTCGTGCCTCTGATGGACATCTGTACCAAATTTTACGTTGATCCACTCATCCGTTCTCGAGTGATGCGCGTGCAAAGTTGTACACAGAGAGACAGACAGACACAACTTTTTTTTTTGCGCGCAACCGTCATAAACCAGTCTGAAACGAGTTAATAACTCAAATTTCCGTGCAAATTCAGAAAAACAGACAAACTTTAATTTTTATGGATAAGGAATGCAAGTCGGTAACCATGACAACAGTATCTCAAGGGGTGACATCCAACTTTCCATCTATTTCTGTAAGAAGCAATGCCACTCCATTTGTTACATTTCTGTGAAAGTTTGCCAATGGTCATAAGGTTATCACAGAACCAACTTAAGACTGTATAATTCATCAATGCACTTACAGGGGGTCAAGGGGTACCCTAGATTTCTTCACGTGCGATACATTGTACAGAAGGTCTATTATATCTCCAAACAGAAACATTATTTTAAAAAATCCTGAATTGAAATAGCATTTTTTGCGGCTTTTATGAATTTGGGCCATCTGAGGCTAAAGAACCTGAATTTTCATGCGCCAGAAGCCTTTATAATTTATTAAAGGGGTCTTCCTGTGGATGGGGACCTGACACAACGGTGAGGGTCAGATTGTATGTGACGTGTATTGCGTTTCGTCTACGAGGCCTTAAATTTATTTCACGCCAGGAAGTACACGTTAGGTGAATTTAGATTGAGAGCACATTTTAACTAATCATTTTTAATTTTTTGTCGACATACGGGTTCATCGTAAGGATGATTTTGTTTGATACTGTGTGGTTAATATACCCATATTTCGACATCTGGGTGATATGTTGTAAACAATGGACTTGTCTGTTTGTCTTTCTGTGTATCTATATCTACGCCTATAACTCGTGTTCGGATGTTTGGTGCATCGTAAAATTAGGTAAGGTATCCATGAGAGTCAATACACCAATCATTTATAAAACTCTTCGCCGCACTTTTCATAGAAGGGTGGGTATAGGAAAATACTTTTCAAAATACATGCTGAAATAGGCGAAATATAAAAATTATCCTAGAAGGACGACCAAAGCATATGTTGCGCTTCTCACTGCCAGACACAAAATTCGGGAGTCTATAAACGGTCTCCGAAAACCACATTTTAAGGCCCTTAAATTAAGTGTCTGTGATATTCCCAGAAAACTAACTTTGCTCTAATAAACTTATGAAGGAATGACAGGCCACTAACCATTACACTAACCATTACAACAGTAGCTCAATTTATAACGTCTAGTATTAACACTGAAGACCGTTCAAAGAACGAGTACTTCTGCTAATCTATCTATCTATCTATCTATATATCTATCTATCTATCTTGTATCTATATAAAGCTCAATGTCGGTCTGTCTGCTATTTATACAAATCTACACCGTTTCATCGAAATTTGTATACTTGCTCTTTCTAACCCAACGAGTAACACTGTTCACTTTAAATTTCGGACAGACCACTCCATTCCCTGCATTTAAGCCCATTGGCACAAATCTACACCGTTTCACCGACATTAACCAAAATGTATATACTTACCCTTTGGAACCCGACGAGTAACACCTCCCACTTAAAATTTCGAACAGACCACTCCATTCCCTGCATTTAGACCCTTTGGCATAAATCTACACCGTTTCACCGATCTGAACCAAAATGTGTATACTTACCCTTTGGAACCCAACGAATAACACTGTCTGCTTGAAATTTCGGACAGACCACTCTATTCCCTGCATTTAGGCCTTTTGGCACAAATTTATACCGTTTCTGAACCAAATTTTGTATACTTACCCTTTGGAACTCTGCAGGTAACACCGTCCACTTTAAATTTCGGACACACCACTCCATTCCCTACATTTTGGCACAAATCTACATAGTTTCACCGAACTGAACCAAATTTTACATATTTACCCTTTGGAACCCAACGAGTAACACCGTCTGCTTGAAATTTCGGACAGACCACTCTATTCCCTGCATTTAGGCCCTTTAGGCCGTTTGGCACAAATCTATACCATTTCTAAACCAAATTTTGTATACTTACCTTTTGGAACTCTGCAGGTAACACCGTCCACTTTAAATTTCGAACACACCACTCCATTCCCTACATTTAGGCCCTTTGGCACAAATCTACACCGTTTCACCAATCTGGACCAAATTTTACATACTTACCCTTTGAAACCCAACGAGTAACACCGTCTGCTTGAAATTTCGGACAGACCCCTCCATTCCCTGGATTTAGGGCCTTTGGCACAAATCTACACCGTTTCACTTAATTGCACCAAATTTTACCCTTTGAAACCCTGTGGGTAACACAGTCCATTTGATATTTTGGACAACCCTCTCCATTCCAAACATGTATAGTACGTAATAGACAAAAGGAACTTGAAACCCACGTTTTAAGGCCTCAGAACCATTCATATCCGTAGTAGTGTAACTGTAAGAATATTTTAATAAGTCTATTGTTGACTGGCAAAGCGGGCTGCATCACGCCACCCCTACCCGTGTTCTGGTGCAGAATCGCGAAGATCGTTACATCTTGCGCTGCTTATAAATTGCATTCACGAGGAGTTTTTTTTTTTAGCGTATGGCTTTTAGTGCCGGGAGTGTCCGAGGATATGTTCGGCTCGCCAGTTTTGTCGCTGCTTCGAGACGGACACCCAATGGGTGAGCTACAAGTACCGTTGGGGAGGAAAGTGGGAATGAAAGGTCGAGGAGTTGGAAGGTAGCGGCTGTGGCCTATAGTTAGGGACCAACCCCGGCATTTGCCTGGAAGGAAGATGGGAAACCACAGAAGACCATCTTCAAGGTTGCCGGCGGGGGGATTCGAACCTCCTCGCCTCCCGGATGTGAGCGACTGCCAGCAGTCATGCCGTAACGACCTCGACTAACTCACCCGGTTCACGAGGAGTAATTAGTGACAAAAGATTTCTTAGGCCCCTCAAAACAGTTATCATCATGTAAATATTATGCTCCTGTATAAGTGCGATGGTGTTGGTGCAGTACATTGAGGTTATCAGCTGCAATAAGCGTTGGTGCTTGCAATTTACTTTCATTTATTCCGATCCTTATCCTTCAGCGCTATGAGGCGATAAATGACACTATTGCTACCTCCGGAACTCGGGGACAGCCGAAGTTTTCCGAAGTGCTCTGATTATTTTCCTCCGGCGCTATGCGACAAAAGACGACACTATTGGTCTCTACTTTTCTAACAGCCAATGATATATATGTTCTTTAGTAGTATTCATTATCATCCTTAAAACAAATAAATCCACCGAGCGAAGGTGGGCACTACTGCTAGTTAGTCATAAGAACTACACGCTGCTCACAGGACGCAACCGCCATCTTCAATATATAAGATATGAATATCGATAATCCACTATTTATTACAGTTACAAGCGAAACGCGGTAAGTACCGGTATGTAGTCTCACATAAGAGGCTTTACAAGATCAACGATTCTATACGTTCAAGACTCTTAAACTTTCATCACAAGGACATTCGATTATATTGCCTGATAAGGCTAAGATCTAGTTACTATGCACACACATTTAGGAGAAAGTAGGCTGTATGCTCAGTGAACTTCTTGTTAATGCATACCGTACCATACAATTTCAACACGAATAAAGGTTGTGTCCCAATCTCCAAAAGCTCAAGCTGTCTGGTATTGACTTAAACTGCTAGCAACTACTCACTAGGTACTATGCACTACGGAGGTTTGGGACATGTGTGCTTGATCACAGCCTTCTTCATAGACTTGTGTTCTGAAACGCACTGGACTTATATGCTGGTACCAAACCAACACTCAAGATGGCGATGATCTGCTCATTGCGCTGTCATGACGAGCGAGGAGTGTTCAAATCTCGATCAAAGGTTCAAATTTAAGATATCAGCCTTTTTAAAATAACGATACAATTCTTTGGATTAAATCAATCGTGGATGCGCCTGGCATATCTCTCGTTAGCCAAGACATAATTATGGTTAGTGTTTGGCTGATTAAAAGAATTCAGTTCAGGAGGAAGAGAAGAAGGGCAATCATGTTAATAAGGCAGCGGCAAGTTGAAAACTTGAGACTAGGCCCTTTACAGCGATTACACTTACCGTATTGAATACGATCATGCAAACGGGACTCAGATCGTATTGAGTTTCAAGGTCGATACGGTAAAATTGTGGGATCGAATCGTATCCAAATAAGTATTCAGGAACATGTAAACGTGGATCGTATTGAAAGCGATTCTGCACGCTCTTGAGTTACAATTTTAAACTAATTGGGGCCTACTTTCGTCTGTCGCCTGGCTCTCGAATCGCTTGTTTTACTTTCTGCCCATATCCTTCGATACTGCCTTGTTTGATAAGCGTGGTTTGTTTGCACGCGTTTTTAGCGTTAATGTATTTTTGTCTGTTTTACTTTTAATGTCTGGTGTATCCGTACGTAAAATGTGGTCAACAGAGAAATTGAAAATACACCGTCTTACTTTGCGCGTAATCCGTTCATTTTCCCATTTGTCCACTAGATTGAGTAATTTGAACACAGACTGGCTGAGTGGCGCAGCGGTAACTTTCTCGCCTGCTTTTTCCCAAGGTAGAGGGATCGAATCCTGACGCAGTCAGGATGCTTAGGCCTATATGTGAGGGAGCCGTGTCAGTAGATTTACTGGCACGTTACAGATCCCACTCGGGGCAACATTCTCTAAAAGCTTCAGTAATTAAAAGGGACCTATTAACATTTTATTATTATTAAACTGAACATAAACTTGTTAAGAACAAACAACATCAAAATCTACTGCGCATCCATTTTTCATGTTTACAAACAACCCGTCAAAAAACAAAACAAAAAAAAACACGTTCTAGAGAGCATGAATCGTTGTTTCAATCCTCGGTCGTGATTTCCGAAAAACCAAGCATTTAAATTCCGCACCATCTCTGCTTTCCACGGGAAGAGAGTTTTCAGAAGAACTATCCATTTATAATAAATTAAATAAACAGAACAACAGAGCACGTGGGTTGAAACACGGTTGATAAGTTGGCAAATAGTATAGGCCAAGTCCCAAGCAAAGAGGAGTCATAATTAAGACCAAAGACAACCTACAATTTCTATAACTTCCTCGTACCTAGTCGACAAGTCGGCCAATCTAGCATGCACTTTCGTTCACTAGCTACTACAGACTTGATTGCTATGTGCTAAGCACCTTTGAATCATTACTTGTGACGTCACATCCGGAATATTAGTCGACTATCTAGTTCACTACGGCTGAAAATGTAGCTTTGGGACACAGCCTTATCATACTCATTCATTGTCTATGCGAGAGAAAGCAATCGCCAGTTTTCCCACAGAGGAAGCTTCCCAGATCGTAGCGTTGTTTATTGTAATTGATTCCAAACATAATGTTGGTCCACTAACGGATTCTTAAGGCAGTATAGGCTATTGTACATAATGACTCTCTTAATCAGGGTACCAATAAATCCCAGTGTATAATCCCCATATATAAAAATGAGAGTTTGTCTGGTTTTTTTTCTGAATTTCTACGAAAATTTGCGTTATTAATGCGTTTTAGACTATTTTATGACGGACGTGCGTGAAAATATTTTTTTGTCTGTCTGTCTGTCTGTCTGTCTGTCTGTGGACAAATTTGTTCCCTTATAACTCGAGAACGGCTGGGTAGATCAACGTAAAATTTGGTACAGATATCCATCATAGGCACGTCACCAATCATTGATGTAACTCTTCTCCGTACCTCTCACAAAAGGGGGCCTACTCCTTAAAATACATGCTGAAATAGGCGTAGAAGGGCGAGACAAAGCTCATTTTCAGCCCCTCAATGTGAGAAACAAAACTCGGAGGCTCTAGGACTCCGAAAACCACATTTTAAAGGCAACCGTTTTTGAGATATTCCCAGATAACTTAATTTCATATAATAAATATGCAAGCCGGTGACCATGGCAACAGAATCTGAGGTCAATCTATTTCAGTAAGACGCAATGCAATTCCATTTATTACATTACTGTGAAAGTTTGCAAACGGCTATAGGCTAAGGTTATCGCGGAACGAAATTTAGCTGTAAAATGCATCAATTCAGTACATATAATTGGGGATCAAGGGGTACTCCAGAATTTGTTCACGCGATTTACACGTGCGGGTGTGGTACGGAAGGTCTATTATATCCCTATCCCTAAATTGTTATATAATAATGATAATTATTATTATTATATTATGGCGTACAACGTCGAGACAAAGCTCATTTTCAGCCCCGTGGTGTCAGAAACAAAACTCGGGGGTCCCACGTGTGATATGTCGTACGAAAGGTCTTTTATAGCTCTATACAGCAAGATTATTCTCATTACCTCCTTTAACGAAAAAGTACTTTTTTTTCAATTAATTACAAAAGTTGTAAATAGGAGGCTAAAACACTGAATTTGCATGGGCCACAATCTTTAGGCCTATAATTGTATTTAAGGGTGTCATCACGGGGATGGAGACTTGCAGCATCGATGAGGCATCATTATTTTACACCATGAGCTGAAACAATATTATTTTCTCTTGCTTTTATGCATACCGGTACTTTATTTGTTTTGTTGTTGTTTTGTTTTAGGGTCTTTTTTATACTACGTGTGTTGCTTTTCGTGTACGAGTGTTTCATCTGAAGAAGGAGAGTTTTGGTGAAAATAGCTTCAGAGTTGATTTGTTACTAATCTTCTAATTTTTGTCGTCAAATTTCCTCATCACGTAGAACCTTGGTCTTTTTGGTGTATAGTTTTCACCACAGTTTTCACCTTCAGATTTGGTCACCTGGGTGATATGGTGTTCTCAATAGGGTTAGTTTGTCTCGCGGCCAAAAGGTGTCTCTGCACTCGTATGAGTAGTTCTTATTTAAGTGTGGGTGGAAATATAGATTACTAGCAGGTACCCGCGGCTTCGCTCGCGTCATAGTCATGTCATATTGTTATTCAATGAAATGCAGGTTTAACCCCGTTAACACCCCTTTAGAACCTGAATATCCAAAAATCCCTCCTTAGTAGACGTTTTCGACATACAACAAACATATCCCCAAAATTTCAAGTTTCTAACTGCTATAGGTTTGGCTGGGGGATGATGAGTGAATATCCAAAAATCCTTCCTTAGTGGACTTCTTTCCCAGAACTTCACCCCTCCCCATTGGCCCCTTAAAATGGATTTATGAAAATATGGTCGAACAGCAACTTACTTATTTTTAAGATGATTTTTCCCCCTGAGATTTACACTTTTTGCCTGTGTCTTTTAAGAGATACTTGCTCCGTTCGGAATCCTTCAACCCCCTCATTCCACCACTTTCACCTCATAATATACACCACATCGAAAAACCCTCAGACACATGTCTTCATATTCTTAATGATGAGTTTTTAAGCCGAGTATCACATCCCCAAGGAAACCAATCGGGAGATATTAATATTCAATTAAATACTGGTCTACCCCCTTAACACCCCTTTAGAACCTGAATATCCGAAATTATTTCTTTAAGGGACGTTTTCGACATACAATGAACATAACCCAAAAATTTCATGTTTCTAACTTCAATAATTTTGGCTGGGCGATGATGAGTGAGTGAGTAAGTCAGGACATTTTCCTTCATTTATTTTTCAGAATTTCTCCCCTCTTAAATTGGATTTATGAAAATAAAAACGGTCGCACACCTATTTACTTATTTTTAAGCTGTTCTTCTCCCCCTGAGTTTGATGAGTGACTGTATTAATCAGTTAGAACACTTTTTTTTCCCTGTTTTGTTCCCCCAGAATTTCACCCCTCTCCAAGGGCCTATTAAATTGGATTCATGAAAAAAAGGTCGAACACCTATTTACTTATATTTTAAGCTGTTTTTTCCGGTGAAATTCTCGCCTACGTCGTTTAAGAGATGCGCTCTCCGTTAAGAATCCTTCAACTCCCAATTCTCACCCCTTTCAACTCATATACCACATCGATAATCCCTTAGGCATATGTCTGCTTATTTTTAATGATTAGCTTATATGCCGAATATCACTTCCCCAAAGAAACAACTCATGAGATATAGTTATTCAATGAAATGCTCGTTTATCCCCCCTTAACACCCCTTTAGAACCCGTTTAAACAAAAATCCTTCCTTAGTTGACGTTTTCGACATACAGCGAACATATTCCCAACATTTCATGTTTTCAACTTCAATAGTTTTCGCTGGGCGATGATGAGTGAGTGAGTCAGTCAGGACATAATCTTTACCAGAATTTCACTCCTCCCCATGGGCCGCTTAAATTGGATTTATGAAAAAACGCTCTAACACCTATTAATTTATTTTTTAAGCTGTCTTTTTCCCTGAGTTTGATGAGTGAGTGAGTTTGTCAGTCAGTTAGGACACTTTCTCTCCTTTTCTTTTCCAGAATTTCACCCCACCCCATTGGCCCCTTATATTGAATTTGTAAAAAAAACAGTCTAACGCGGATTTACTTATTTATTGAGCTGATTTTCTTCCGCTGAGTTTCAAACTTCTCGCCTACGTCGTTTAAGAGATACACGCTCCGTTAGGAATCCTTCAACCCTCACTTGTCACCCCTTTCACCTTATAATAAACACCACATAGAAAAATCCTTAGACACATGTCTGCTTATTTTTTAATGATTAGTTTATATGCTGAGTATCACATCCACAAATGAAACCACTCTTGAGATATTGTTATTCAATGAAAATCAGGTTTAAGCCCCTTAAGATCCCTTTAGAACCTGAATATCCAAAAACCCTCTCTTAGTGCACGGTTTTGACATGCAACGAACATATCCCCAAAATGTCATGTTTCTAACTTCAATAATTTTTTCTGGGCGATGATGAGTGAGTGAGTGAGTGAGTCAGTACATTTCCTTTCTATTATTTTTTTCAGAATTTCACCCCTCCCCATGAACCCCTTAAATTTTATTTATGACGAAAAACGGTCGAACACCTATTTACTCTTTTTTTAAACTGATTTTTTTTCGCTGAATTTCAAACCCCACGCCTATGTCGCTTAAGACATACACGCTCCGTTAGCATTTCTTCAACCCCCACTTTTCACCCCTTTAACCTCATATATACACCACATCGAAAAACCCTCAGACACATGTCTTCCTATATTTAATGGTGAGTTTATATGCCGAGTATCATATCCCCCAATGAAACCAATCGGGAGATATTGTTATTCAATTAAATGCAGGTTTAACCCCCTTCAGACCCATTTAGAACCTGAATATCTGAAAATCCTCCCTTAGTGGACGGTTTTGACATACAATGAACATATCCCCAAAATGTAATGTGTCTAACATCAATAATTTTGGCCGGGCAATGATGAGTGAGTGAGTCAGAACATTTTCTTTCAATTTTGTTTTTTCAAAATTTCACCCCTCCCCATGAACCCCTTAAATTGGATTAATGAGAAAAACTGTCGAACAACTATTTACTTTTTTTAAGCATTTTTTTCCCCTGAGTTTGATGAGTGAGTCAGTCAGTCAATGAGTTAGGACATCCTCTTTTCTGATTTTTTTACCCCCAGAATTTCACCCCTCCCCTTGGGCCCCTTAAATTGGATTTATGAAAAAACCGTGAAACACCTATTTACTTATTTTTTATGCTGATTTTTTTTCGCTGAGTTTCAAATTCCTCGCCTATGTCGTTTAAGGGATACAAGCTCCGTTAGGAATCCTCCAACCCCCACTTTTCACCCCTTTCACCTCATAATATACACCACATCGTCATATTGTTCTTCAATGAAATGCAGGTTTAACCCCGTTCACACCCCTTTAGAACTTGAATATCCAAAAATCCCTCCTTAGTAGACGTTTTCGACGCACAACAAACATAATCCCAAAATATCATTCTTCTAACTTTAATAGTTTTGGTTGGTCGATGAGAGTGAATATCCAAAATTCCTTCCTTAGTGGACGTTTTTCTTCCAGAATTTCACCTCTCCCCATGAGCCCCTTAAATTGGATTTATGAAAATACGGTCGAACACCTATTTATTAAATTATTTATTTATGTATTTATTTATTTATTATTATTAAGCTGATTGTTTTCCTCTGAGTTTCAAACTCCTCGCCTATGTCGTTTAGGAGATGCACGCTCCGTTAGGAATCCTTCAACCCCCACTTTTCACCCCTTTACTCTTAATATACACTACATCGAAAAATCATTAGACATGTGTCAGCTTATTTTTAATGATTGGTTTCTATGCCAAGTTTAAAATCCCGAAATGAAACCACTCGTGAGATATTGTTATTCAATGAAATGCAGGTCTACCCCCTTAACACACATTTAGAACCTGAATATACAAAAATCTTTCCTTAGTGGACGTTTTCGACATACAATGAACATATCCCCAAAATTTCATGTTTCTAACTTCTATAATTTTGGCTGGGCGATGATGAGTGAGTGGGTCAATCAGGTCATTTTCTTTCAATTATTTTTATCAGAATTTTACCCCTCCCCATGGGCCCCTTAAATTGAATTTATGAAGAAACGCTCGAACACCTATTAACTTATTTTTAAGCTGTCTTTTTCCCCTGAGTTTGATGAGTGAGTGAGTTAGTCAGTCAGTTAGGACACTTTCTCTCCTTTTCCCCCCAGAATTTCACCCCACACCATCGGCCCCTTAAGTTGAATTTATGAAAAAACTTTCGAACACCGATTTACTTAATTTTTAAGCTGATTTTTTCCGCTGATTTTCAAACTTCTCACCTATGTCTTTTAAGAGATACACGCTCCGTTAGGAAACCTTCAACCCCCACTTTTCACCCCTTTCACCTTATAATTTACACCACATCGAAAAACCCTTAGACACATGTGTGCTTATTTTTAATGATTAGTTTATGTGCCGAGTATCACATCCACATATGAAACCACTAGTGATATATTGTTAATTAATAAAATGCAGGTTCAACCCCCTTAAGACCCCTCTAGAACCTGAATATCCGAAAATCCTCCCTTGGTGTACGGTTTTGACATGCAACGAACATATCCCCAAATTGTCATGTTTCTAACTTCATTAATTTTGGCTGGGCGATGATGAGTGAGTGAGTGAGTGAGTCAGGACATTTTCTTTCATTTCTTTTTCTCCAGAATTTCACCCCTCCCCATGAACCCCTTAAATTTGATTTATGAAAAAGAAACTGTCGAACAATTATTTACTTATTTTTAAGCAGCTTTCACTCCCTGAGATTGAAGAGTGAGTGAGTCAGTCAATCAGTTAGGACACTTTCTTTCCTGTCCCCCCCCCCCCCCCAGAATTTCACTCCTTCCCATGGGCCCCTCAAATTGGATTTATGAAAAAAATAACGGTCAACACCTATTTACTTATCTTTTAGGCTGATGTTTTTCCGCTGAGTTCAAACTCCTCGCCTATGTCGTTTAGGAGATACACGCTCCGTTAGGAATCCTTCAACCCCCACTTTTCACCCCTTTCACCTCATAATATACACCACATCGAAAAACCCTCAGACACGTGTCTTCTTATTTTTAATGATCAGTTTATATGCCGAGTATCACATCCACAAATGAAACCAATCCGGAGTTATTGTTATTCAATGAAATGCAGGTTTTACCCCCTTAACACCCCTTTAGAACCTGAATATCCGAAAAACCTCCCTTAGTGGACGGTTTGGACATATAATGATCATATCCCCAAAATGTCTTGTTTCTAACTTCAATAATTTAGGCTGGGCGATGATGAGTGAGTCAGGACTTTGTATCTTTCAATTTTCTTTTTTCAGAATTTCACCCCTCCCCATGGGCCCCTTAAATTCGATTTATGAAAAAACGGTCAAACACCTATTTACTTATTTTTTAAGCTGATTTTTTTCCGCTGAGTTTCAAACTCCTCGCCTATGTCGTTTAAGAGATACACGCTCCGTTAGGAACCCTTCAACCCCCACTTTTCACCCCTTTCACCTCATAATATACACCACATCGAAAAACCCTCAGACACGTGTCTTCTTATTTTTAATGATACGTTTATATGCCGAGTATCACGTCCCTCAATGAAACCAAGCCGGAGATATTGCTATTCAATGAAATGCATGTGTACCCCCTTAAGACACCTTTAGAACCTGAATATCCAAAAATCCTTTCTTAGTGCGCGTTTTCGACTTACCAAGAACATATCCCCAAAATTTCATGTTTCTAACTTTAATAGTTTTGGCTGGGCGATGATGAGTCAGTCAGTCAGTCAGTCAGTCAGTCAGTCAGGACACTTGTTTTTATATAAGAGATTAGATGATATTTATTATGTATTTTTGGTGCGGTATTCGATATTTCCCTAATCAAAAGCATATATTATTATGAAGCTGGGATTCTAAGCGTTTATCTGCGGACTACCATTATCCTCCTGAAATGTTGCTGTTCGACAAAACACGCAAGGCTAATGCAATTAAGGAAAAGAAATTAATCGGCTCTAAAATGTATTAGTTAGGTTAATAATGCCTACAAAGATTAAACCTTAAATATTCAGCTATATTAAGCGAAATTTCAGGATTAATTAAGCTACAAGCAGTATAGAGAGCCGTCGTACCCACCTACTTAACAACTTCAACACAATTTTTGATCAGATAAAAGCACGCTCAAGGACTTTGAGTGGTAATAATATTGCTCATTATAACTACGACCTTCCTCCGGGTTGCACACAATACGACAGTGCGAGCAAAGGTACGATCTCTTAATATCCAATTGTGATTCCGAGCAACGCCGGGCATAACAGCTTTAAGAGCATCAAGCGTTGAGAAAAGACTGTGGAGCCTTATGGCGACAGAGTTTTATAACTCTAGGCAGAGTTAGCGCTGACTTCATACGCCATCTTCACCCGCTTCGGGTACTGTCATTTCATAAGTTAGCGACACAACACAACCCAGCGGCTACCTGAAATAGAACACGCCCAGGAAGGAGCAGTTTCGCAGATGTTAACGGATTGGACCAGTTTTAAAGATACGCGAAGAGAACCAATAACGACATTTATTTCGTTGTGATATGACGCATTACTGATTGACAGATATCGAGAGCACAACGGCACAACCCTTCCTTCCTTCTCGGATGATATGCTGACGTTGCTAACAATTTTGACGTCAGCAATACTGTTGATCATCACCTTTTTTTGTTATTAGTTAGGCTATAATTTAGTTTCTATGAATTTTATTCTTGTTGTTGTTTTGTTTAGATTAATATAATTTTGTAATATTGTAGCGAGTTAGCCGTTCGGTTAGGGGCGCGCAGCTGTGAGTTTGCATTTTGGGATATAGTGGGTTCGTACCCCACTGTCGGCAGCCATGATTTGATCGAACAGAAAATAAAACACACACAACAGTAATAATACAAATGACGGATAGTGCTTCAGAACTATTGTTGCCGGCGGAACTGAGCACGTGCTCCACTCCGGGCGAGCGTGCAGCACAGGACGAGGCTCTTCTTCGCAGCGTGCTAACCGCGAAAATTTTTAAATTGCTAATAAACGATACTTGTATGCAATAACAGAGGTAATCAATTGGCTGATGAAGGGAGGAAGCTATTATGACGAAAAATATATGTTCCGAGTTCCTTCATGACAAAAGGTGAGGTAACAAAAACAGTGTAGGGGGGTTTCCGTTAAAAGTAAGAGCCCGTAAAACCCATAACTTAGTCATTTCTCAACGCTGGATGCTCTTATAGTTGTGAATATACAGCAAGGAAGTCATCCGTGATGGTAAGTTTTGCTTTTTGTGCCTTTGTTTTTTGATTTTTTGTTCTTACTTTTACTTTCAATTTGATTATACGACGCAGAAATAAGTACGGTATTTAAAACAAAGGTTGGTTTGAAAATTTGACCATTCGAGCAGTTCATCGGTCAGCACAATGAACTGTTTTAAAGTAAAGTGGATATCGCACTTGAATAGACTATAAAATAGGAGACCGAAGTTATTCTCGCTTGTCTCATTGAAGCTATAATCATCTGCGTCGATTGGATGTTGTTTCACATGGAACTCTGGAGACATACGGTATTGGGTACTGTTCTAGGTGTTCTACTGGCACGTTAAAGATCCCCTTCGGGGCAAAATTCCGGCACCCCGGCGTCTCTAAAAGCCAGTGTAGTTAAAAGAGACGTAAAACCAATAACGTTATTAGTTTTGTTTATATAAATCTTCACATCTGTCGGCCAGACTCAAACTACTGTCTGCTTGTCGAAGCAGTAGTAACAGAGCCCGTAGTCGGTTCAACTTTTCAAATTGCAATGTAGCCTATTTCTTTGAGCATGTATTGATAGATTGCTGGAACTCTGGCGCCGTGCTGTGTTGGCCTTTGCATCGTCCGCAGCGTTGCCAGTTGCGTAATGACAGGCATGGGCCTAAAATAGCCATGCCATATTTTAAGTTGCATCTGGTTCAAGACTTTGTTCAAGCCCTGTCAATTGAACAGCGTACTAGTAGACAACGTGATATTAGTTTTTTCAAAATACACTAGTGGCCATAATTCTGGAAACTTTGTAGGAAATATATTAAATTTTATTTAAGAACACAAATCACTTTCGCCCAGTCATCATTAAACCAAGATTTATGGTTTTTATCCCGGTTCACACAATTTTCACGTTGCCTTCCATTGTTGAGAAATGGCTTTTATGTGGATGATCTTGCTGTTAGGCCACTTTCGAACAATTTTCTTCCAACACTTATTACAAAAACGTGAACTACCTGGATGAAGCTTAACACACAATGACAAATTTAAATACTACACTGCTGATATTCCCGCCAGTAGTCAACAATGTACTAAATATATTCAAGAGCACTAATATATCAAAAAATCATCAATGATATGCATGTCAGTGATAGCAAGAAGCATCAAAACACATTTCCTCTTTTCCTATTGTAATTATTTGTAAATACCTAGGACTAAGGGCCAAATTAACTTTATATGGGTCACATTTAGCTTCACAGTTACCAGTGAAGTTTTAAATTTTGTACACCAGCTAAGAAACACAGTGTAAATGCAAATAGTTTCCAGAATTATGGCCACCAGTGTACCACGCTGAAGTACCGCTATGTTCCTTGGCTATACAGGACTCAATCAAGGACTAGCACTGAATGGGTGACATGTTATATTGCATTTGAAACAGTGTTTCGATCATTGTGTTAACAGCGAACTATTGATCAGTATTTTAATACAAATCCAGGTCTGGTCTACAGTACCGTAGTTCTCATTATAAACGTGGCTCGCTGCCAGGTCGAGAGGTGGCGTTTGACCTTGAACGAATTGGAAGATACCCCGTCCCCAAACGTTTCCGCTGCTCTGGTTAGTTATGTCACCGACAGAATACACATTTGAATTGAATCGATTTTTACAATCCTCTGTGGTTAACCGTAATCACAGTCTCCTAGATAACAAGGAATTCTTAATTGCCCGTTACATGTTCATATTCAGATTCATACTTATTGCTGGAAAGAGTTCCCAATTAGGCCTTTGGCGAAGGGTGAGTGGGAGAGGGGTTCAAAATGGCCATTCCCCCACTTGAAACAGGTCATTATGATTTTATTTCCTTAGGGCTATATTTTAGCCTATGTGTAGACATAGCTCGAATGGTATAATGCTATCGAAGGGGTGTCACAATAAGGATTTGGAAGTGTAAGACCTAAAAAAGGTACAAAAACACAAGCATATATGTCCTAAAAACTGGCTGCATATTAGCTAAAAAAAGAAGTGGAAAACGCATTTTAGAGATAGGCCTACCTGTATAGCAAGTAGGCCTACCGTATAGGAGTAGGCCTACCGGTATTACTAACATAAAACGCGATAATGCAGCGGACACATTTAATCAAACAAGTTGATAGAGCTACAATACCTACATTTAACCTTTCAGGTAGTAGTATAGCCTTAGGATGCGCAGTTCTCACTCGCTTTTCATAAAAAAGAGAACACAAAAACGAAGTATTTGCATGCTTTTTGGTATCTGCTGGTGTAAGTTAGAAGACACTGCAAAACAGGAACTGCACTTCACTTCAGGAATGATGGGCTTCCTTGTAGTACTACGCCACAGTGTTGTCAGTTGCGCGGAAAGCAACTCATGCTACGGAAAACCACTTCGTGGATGACTGAAGTGAAAACAAACCCACCTCTCGTCAGTTATACCTCACGAGGTTGAGTGGCAATGGTGGGATCCGAACCTATGACCTTCGGAACTGGAGTCTCAATACGTAGGCTATCCCCAGAAACCACAGAATGCGACAAATCTTTTGTAATTTTTAAGGCATACGGCAAATACATACATACTGTACACTGTAGGGTGACCAGACGTCCCGTTTTTAACGGGATTGTCCCTTCTTTCAGTAGTTGGTCCCGTTGTCCCGACAGATCTTTGACGGGACGCAAAATATCCCGTTTTCTTAACATTCGTCCCGTTAAATCCCGTTTTCTTGAGATATTTTAATGTGTGCGCAGTTTTGCGTACATGCTTTTCTTAATTCATTTGCTTTTCTGTATCCCAAGATTCAAATATTATTCGAGAGATACTTCGTAGAAAGTAGAGAGATACTTCGTAGAAAGTATCGCCAATCAACCAACACTATAACTCTCTTTCCTAGGGTAATTTCGCAAATAATTCTCTTTCATAGGGTTAATTTTGCAGGCTGTGGTTGGCATACATGCCGATGCATGCGGAATAACAAATTTGTAACATAACACCATCGTTGCGTGCGAGGGAAACTTTGTTTTATTGTAAGCAATGGTGCTTGATACATAAAACTTCACGTTTAACGTCTTATAATGTTTACAAGCACGCGTCTTTCAGTACTCTATAGTTACTAATCGTGACGAGTTGTTCCGCAATATTTTATCAATAGTTGAGAATGCCGAAACGAAAGTGTAATTTCACGGATGCATTAAAGGAAGAATTTCCTTTTCTTAAGGAAGATCAAGACAAAATAGTGTGTACTTTATGTAAAGGTGCGTTTTCTATCGAACATGGCGGTCGATCGGACATGTTCCAACATATACAAAAGAAGAAGCATAAAGTGGCAGAGGCTGCTAAGAGTTCAAGCCATAAATTAACCTCCTTCATGATAACACAAGGGAAAGAGGATGAAGAAGGGAAACGTCTTGCTGCTTTAGAAGGTGTGTTTACTTTTCATACGGTTAAACCTAACCACTCCTTCAGATCGATGGATTGCACATAAACACTTGTGCGTAGGCTACTTTATTTGAAAGGAAGTTTACATGTGGGAGAACCAAGTGTGAGGCCATCGTAGTGAATGTCTTAGCTCCTTTTGCGTTAAGCGAAATCACCAGTGACTTGCAAAATGCCAGATATGTATCAGTTATGGTTGATACTTCAAACCACAGCAACTTGAAATTAGTTCCAGTACATGTAAGGTATTTCGTACCAAATAAAGGCGTTCAAATCAAATTTCTTGAGTTTCAAGCACTTTCCGGGGAAACAGCAGAGATGCTAACAAACCACATTCTTCACATCTTGGATCAATACAAGTTAACTTACAAAGTTATTGCTTTCTGTGGTGATAACTGCAACATCAACTTCGGTGGGGTTGGAGGAAAAGGCACCAACAATGTTTTTTTTTTTTTAGTTAAGACAGGGGATAAATGAAAACATTTTTGGAATAGGTTGTGCTTCCCACATTGTACATAACGCTATGCAGACAAGTGCAGACATTTTACCTATTGATGTTGACACAATTGTTAATAAAGTGTTCCAGTATTTTCACTGTTCGAGTGGCTGAATTGAAGAGCTTCTGTGAGTTTGTGGATGTTGAGTACAAGCAGATATTGGGAAGTGTAAAAACAAGATGGCTTCCTTTACAACCAGCTGTTAACAGACTTATATTGATATGTTGGATAGTCTCAAGTCTTATTTTCTTTCGAAAGAAAAGTGTCCTAGAGTGCTAAAAGACTTTTTCAGTAATCCACAATCCTTACTTTGGCTTCATTTTATTAATTCACAACTCAAGGTGTGTGCTAACACAATAAAGAAAATTGAGAAAGACAATATATGTGGCAGTGAAGTTGCTAATGAATTACATGCCTTGAAAAATAATCTTGCGTGCAGGAAGGACCAGAATTTTCGAACATCCATAATGATCTCTTTACTAAAGCAATTAGAAGATGGTGGTTTGATCAATGATCATAAATTTACGGAGTCTGCGATCAGTTTTTATGTCACTTTCATTCAATACATGGAGAACTGGACACTACCCTTCGATAAACTGAAAGAACTTCAGGGGGTTCAGCTGAATAGTCCTCCATTGTGGAATGAGGTTCAGCAGTGTGTGCAGTGGATTGCAGAAATTGAGTCATTCAGAAAAAGTAATTAATGAAGATGAACTATTTGATGCAGTAAGACATGTCCAAAACATTTTTGAAGCAAAAAGTGAAACCTGGAAGATAAATGGTACGGTTCAGCAACAGAACTGAAGATAAGTGGGTTGAGATATTTAGTGGTATGGACAGGGAAAACATTGAATACAAATGTATTGCGTGTCTTGTGACCTTTGCTTTGACGATTCCAGGAACTAATGCAGCCTTAGAGAGAGTGTTTTCAATTATCAATTGTATGTGGTCAGTTGAAAAGAACAGGCTCAATGTTGAAACTGTTAAGGCAATGATCTTGACCAAGACAAATTTTCGTGATGTAAGTTATCTTGCTCATGTTTCTATAAATTTTTGTTAGAACACCCAAACCTTTTGAAGGAAATTCATAACTCTTTAAAGCATATAAAAAGAAAAGACTGACCCAGATATTGGATGTGAATCGGTTTTCTTGGTCAAGGATTCAAGTGATATAGCCTAAGTGATATTTTTTAAAATTTATCTGTTAGGTTGTATAATTTTTAGAATATGTTTGAGAGTGACTATATAGACGTGATTTAAGAAATGCAATATACTATATCATGTTTTAGTGAATAAAATATCTGTTTTGAAATTAAATATCATAAATATTGCACAAATGCCCAATTATAGGATCCGCTTTCTCGACAGACAATAATTGACGCGACATGCCTGAGTGTCCCTTTTTTTCGTTATCAGAATCTTTTTTTTTTTTTTTTTCTTTTTTTTTTTTTTATCGTATTGTTCCCAGCAGTTAAACATTGATATTGCTGCAGTTTGAGGCTACATGTTAACTCGCCATTTCGCGAAGCCTTGCCTATCGGTGATATCGCGCGCAATCTGACAACGCTGCTTGTGAAGTGCGTCAGTCTGGTTGAGTTGAGACCGAGACCAGTTAAGAGTTGAACGTGGCGGAGTCTGGTTCAAAATATATTATTGCCTTGAGAGAAGTCAATATTGGCAGCAATATAGGCCTAGTAGTTTTTTTTTCCATTATGTTTCTTAAAAATAACGTCTTCGTTTGCAGTGACAAAGCAAGATTTACAAAATCTCTGCCGCCGCATTTCTCAGTGTAGGCTACAGCAGGTTATGCGCATATTTCACAAAACGCGTGACGTTGATTTTACTAATAAAATAGCTTTAATTATCCTTCGCCGTCGCTGACGGGTTTATATATTAAAGTAAATGTAGGCAATTTATGGCAATTTCTAGATCATATCCCCTCGCCGAAGAAAAGAAAGTTACAGTGACAGAAAAATAGAGTAGCTTGCCCTCTAAAAATATGCTAATTACACTAACTCGGTGCAGGCCCAACGAAAGGGAGGGACAAGCGGGGCTGTACGACGCCCGGACATCTTGGAGGGCCCAGAGATATAGAAGGGCCTCCAGTAAACAATTTTGAGTTGTCTGACAAGTCTATATTCATTCGTATAGACTACATGTAGGCCTAAATAAATTGCAAAATATTATAAAATTGAATTTTGTGAAAAACCGGGGAAAGACAACTTAGGTACCCAAATTGACAATTTGTTCTATAACACATCATCATCAAAGAGCTGTTATATGACGAAAAAAAAATAATTCAATCTTCCACCATTTACTCATTTTGTGTCTGAAAGGATAAGTTGGGTATTCTGGAGAGCTTTTGCTTTTCGGTCAGATACTCTAACTTTTAAAATTCACGCTGGTTACGAATATAATACAAAAAGTACAAAAACAATTTATGCGAGATTAATAGAAAAAAGAAAAAAATTCTAATTATCGGGAGACCAGAATATGAAACTGATATTTTTATGGACTCGGGGATAATCTTTTTTTTTTTTGGTGGATTATATATCCATACATGACACTCCGAGAATATCCAATATGAAGAGGTCCAAACCAAGTCCCAGTCCCAGGGCCCGTTGTTGCTCTCCACGGTTTGGTGAACAGTACGGCATATGCAGTTGTGCTGTCCTTGAAACAATAATGGTACAGTTCTTGGTGAAAATAAAGACTAATACCGTACGGAAACTTTAGGAATTATTTGCAAAATTAGGCAACAGAAGAATTTAATCATCGCAAGAATCATAAAAACCGCTCAGCTGGAACGTCAGAAATATGGTTCAGTAGTCTTTCTATAAAAGGCTTAATTTTTTATAAATAACATATAGAAATCTGTCAACTTAACTTAACTTAACTGTCGCTTTAAAAATAATTTGTAAAAGTAGGCCTACACTGCGGATTCGATTGCCTCAAGAATTTTTAAAATCAGTCGGCTAGAACGTCTTGGAGAATATTCAAAAGCTTGTGTAAATGAGATTTGACATATCCGAATGCTGCTCATTATTATACAATAAAAGGGCAAAATATGCCTGGATATGTGGATTGAAAATGTCTTAAATTTGTGGATCAGTTGATTTACTAAACTATCCAAGCTGGAGAAACACTGTTGGAAACCATCACAGCAATTCGTATGGCCAAGTGGAGCAACCTGGTAGAGAACCTAGACATGAAGCTGAATAGTAGACAGGCCAGGAAACTGCTTAAAAACCTTAGCGGCGACCCTGTAAAACCACACAAGAACTTCACTGGAGTGACACCTGATCAAGTGGCGACGCAGCTCCTGCTGAATGGTAAAACAAAAGGGAGGGCGACCACAGGAGCTCTTCAGCGTGATTTGGAAGCAGAGAATCACTTCCTTCGAGATTCCTTCTCGATGGTTGAATTTAAAGCCGCCATCTCCAGCTTGAAGATATACAAGCTGCTGGTGTCGGACGATCTACGAGTAGAACAGATAAAGAACTTTGGCTGTAAAACATTGGAGTGGTTACTAAGCCTTTAACACATGAAGCTACATATTCCTAAAATGTGGAGGAAATCTCGAGTTATTGCACTACTCAAGCCTGGGAAAGAACCAAACTACCCAAAAAATGTTTGACCTATTTCCCTGTTATGCCATAACTTCAAGATACTGGAACGCCTGGTACTTAACCGAATCAGTAGCATCCTCGAAGAGAAGTTTATTCCACAACAAGCAGGCTTTCGTGCTGGCAAATCATGTTGTAGCCCAACACATCGAGGATGGTTTTTAGAGCGGTGAGATAACAGGAGTCTCCTTCGTTGACTTAACAGCTGCATACGACACTGTGAATCATAGGAAGCTGTCAAAGAAAGTGTATGACCTTACCAAGGACCACCAACTAACATCCCTAATCAGCATCTTCCTTCAGAACAGAAGATTCCAAGTCTCGCTACAGGGTAAAAGGAGTAGATGGCAAACCCAGAAGAACGATCTCCCTCATGGTAGCGTGCTGGCTCCAGCGCTGTACAACATCTACACAAATGATCAGTCAATTCCAGCAAGTACCAGGCTCTTCATCTATGCCGACGACACAGCAGTAGCTGCTCAGCGCTCATCCTTTGAAGAAGTGGAAGGAAAGCTGACTTCAGCAATGGACGAACTCTCCAAGTACTATGATGCCAACCATTTGAAGCCGAACCCTCATAAAACACAAGTCTGTGCGTTCCATCTACGAAACAGGGAAGCACGGCAACAGCTGGACATCACATGGCAAGGGGATCGACTGAAACATTGCCCAACACCAGTTTATCTAGGTGTCACACTAGACCGTGCGCTAACATACAGACAACAAAGTCTGAACACGAAACAGAAGGTCAGTGCTCGCAATGGCATACTCAAGAAGCTGATCGGCAGCACCTGGGGAGCCAGCCCACACATCCTGAGGACTTCCGAACTTGCACTGTGTGTGTCAGCTGCTGATTATGCCGCTCCTGTGTTGAACGCTTCAGCACATGCTAAGCAGGTTGATACTGCTGTCAACGACACTGCAAGGATAATCTCGGGATGTCTGAAACCAACACCAGTGCACAAACTATACCTTATTGTTGGAATAGCCCCACCCAACATCCGGAGGGCCACTGCTGCGGACGCCGAGAGAACAAAGTAGGAGAATGACCATCGACATCCACTATATGGTCACCAGGCAGCAAGACTTTTCGCCTCAGATCCCGCAAGAGTTTCCTTGCTAGGACTCTGCTGCTGGAGAGAACACCAGTGACGACTCGTCTCAACAGACGGAGGAGCTCACTGCCCACAGACATGTCACCAAAGGAAGAACTGGCACCTGGCGCCGACCTACCTTATCCTGTGTGGAGGTCCCTCAACCCCTTAAGAGTGGGTGTCCCTCGATGCAAGACCAACCTGCAAAAATGGGAGATCCTTCCAGCAGACGCAGACACCTCTTGTGAATGTGGAGCTGAACAAGACCCAAGCCACCTACTTGTCTGCCCCCTCCTGGACAACCCATGCACATTGGAAGATGTTTTTAGAGGAAGTAACAAATCGCAGCTGCAGTTTTTTTTTGGGAAATGTTGACCGGACACGGAAATGAATGAATGAGTAGATTACTGACATGTTGAAGATCCCCTTTGGGGCAAAATTCTGGCACCCCAGCGTCTCTAAAAGCCAGAGGAGTTAAAAGGGATGTAAAACCAATAACATTATTATTCACTTAGGCTTAGATGAGGTACGATGTTTATGTATTCCACTTACGACCTTGTCATCCAATTAAGTACATAAAAGCATGTTATTTTGTGATAAATATCTCGTGGAATAGCAGTAGGCTATTTCTTTCAGGCTATGGCATTTAAATTCTTGTTTTCCTGCCTAATATAATTGGGCACAATTTGTGTTAACCGACTGAAAAGCTTTGTATAATACCGTAGAACTAGACAAAGCTGAAAAATGGCTTCTAATACTTCAATATTTATACCCCATATATTCTCGTTTCCACGGGGTTGGGATTGAGGGGAGATGAATTTTCTGTATGGCGGATGGTTTTTATGACTGAACGCACTTTCTGATGCCAACCTCATCTGCGCAGTTAATGAGAAATGAAACGAAGATGAATGAAATTGGGCATGGAGTAGGAAGTGACAGAGAGTACCGAGCTGATATTTGTCTGATGATGAAAATGGAAAAACCATTTCCAAGACAGTCGTCGGTGCATTTGAACCCGAGCCCAGGGATAGCATGCCCCTCATGGCCTGCGTGTAACTACCCCTGACAGTACCAAATGATTTAAATAATACTGTATTATGCTCAGTAAATACAGTATAGCCTATATGGTCATGATATTCTTTTGAGCTTAAAGTGCGAAAACCAAATGTAATTATTCTAGATATATTTTCTTATTTAGTCAAATATGCCCAACTTTGCATTTTAAAGATTTGGAATGTTGCTGTGAGATTGATTGTAACATAATTTAGTTGGTTAAATACAGGTAGCCATAGACTGATATAAAAGAGACAGTTTTGGGTACCATAAAGAAGTTCAACAACTCTATCACAGCTATTTGAAAAAATAAATTGATGAGTAAATATTAAGATGGTATTATTGTTAATAATAATAATATTAATAATAATAACCATCACATTAGTCAAAGAAAAATAAGGTTGCCTAGAATTTGCAAATGATCTAGTAATCTAAACTCACCACATTACAACACCTCCAAACCAGGCCGAACTGTTAAAAGTAGCAGCAGAGAGTCAGCCTGCAAGTATCATATAGAAAACAGAATACATTACCAGCAATGAACAACCACAAAAATAAATGAAAACAAAATATGGAAAAATCAATTGAGTCCCACAGTTTGAATACCTTGGTTTAATATTTAGGAAAATAGAATTGAAACAAAGACTAGTGAAATCAGATGTAAAAAATAAAATAAAAATGGAAACAGCATATTGACTCACAAAATGCACGAGACTAACCTATTAAAACCTAGTCATGAAATTAAAATATGTCTATAGAACAGATTTTCAAACATTGAATTGGAAATCAGACATTCTAAACATTTTGAAAAAATAATACAAATTGTACAAAAAATTCTAGATCCAAGAATGGATCCTGGCAAACTTGCGAAACAATTAGTGGGAATTCTACGAAAACGGGAGTAAAACATGAACACTGTGAAATATTTGGCTAAATAAAAAGTGACCTTAGACTGGCAGGAATTACACAAGAAGACTAGCAAAACAGTGAGTGTGCTATCCCAGTAAAATCAGAACTCGAACTGGCACAATAAACAGATCTCTGACGTCAGGTGCATTTCCTAACTTGCTCAAAATATCAAAAGACCATTCCTTTATTTAAAAGTGGTCATAGGGATTCAGTGTCAAATTATAACCAATAACTTTGCCACTGAGGGGAGAGACCATAGAAATAGTGCAAGTGTATGCTCCACAAGTAGGCTGCGCCTCTGAAGAGGAGGAGGAGTTTGAAGAGGAATTGCAGAAGCAGCTGGTAGGAAGAAATATGATTGTTATGGGGGATCTGAATGCCCATGTAGGAAGAGAAAGACAAGGTTATGAAAGTGTTCTAGGACCAGAGGGTTGGGGCGGAAGAAATGAGGAAGGAAAGAGACTGTTGGACTTCTGCCAGAGGAACAGCCTGCTAGTTGGGAACTCCTGGTTTAAGAAAAGAGAGAGCCACACAATCACATGGTACAGTGATGACTTGACCAGGAAGTCGGTGGTCGACTATATACTGTATGAGAAAGAACTAAATAACAACACCACGGACATCAAGGTTATACCATCGGAGAACCTGGATAGCGACCATGGATTGCTGGTAATGAACCTGAGAGGGAGTAAGGAGAAGAAAGGGACTGAGAACCAGGAAAGACGTATAAGGATATGGAAACTGAAAGAAGGGGATAGAAGGGTCGAGTACCTCAAAATGGTAAAGGAAGGAATTCCAACAGATGAAGAAAGAGGGGTGGGAGAGGAATGGGCTAGATTTAAGAAGACACTAGTAGGTGCAGCAGAAGCAGTATGTGGGAGGGCAAGTAGTAAGAAGAGGTGGAAGGAAACACCATGGTGGAATGAGAAGACAAAAGATATAGTAAGGGAAAAGAATAGAGCCTTTAGGAGGTGGTATCAAAATAGGACGGTAGAGACAAGGGAAGAGTACCAGGAAAGAAAGAAGGAGGCGAAGAGAGTAGTGGCTGAGGAGAGAAGAAAGTGGATGGAAGAGTGGACAAAGATGATGAAGGAGGATAGTGAAGGTACAAAAAAGGTCCTGTATGGGATGGTAAAAAATAAGAGGCGGAAGGTTCCTACGGATTATGTTAGAATGGTGAACAAAAGGGGACAAGAGATAGAAAATAGGGAAGAACTGAAGAAAATGTGGAAAGAATATTTTGAAGAACTTCTGAACCCAAATGGAAAAGATGGTGAGGAGGAAGAAATCAGGGAAGAGGAAGATGAACTGCAAACAGAAAAGGACTTAACATGGAAAGAAGTGGAAGATGCAGTGAGGAAGATGAAAGGAGGGAAGGCACCGGGTGTGGATGAGTTGAGTGTGGAGATGGTGAGAGCAGCAGGAGAGGTGGGGATACAGTGGTTGTACCGAGTGATGAGGACAGCATGGAAGGAAAGGAACACCCCAGAAGACTGGAAAAAAGGAATAATTGTCCCGATCTTCAAGAAAGGTAGTAGAACAGATTGCAGAAACTATCGGGGAATAATACTGATGAGTCATTGTGCAAAGATCTTCGAGAAAGTTTTGGAAAAGAGAATTAGGACAAGGATAGAAGGAGGGATGAGGGAAGAACAACATGGCTTCAGAGCAGGAAGGTCCACAGTGGATTTGATTTTTGCTGTAAGGCAGTTAGAAGAACAGCACTATGAGTATGGAACAGATCTACTGATGGCCTTCCTGGACATTGAGAAAGCATATGACAGTGTATGCTGAAACAAAGTATGGAAGTCCCTGGAGGATAGAGGAGTAGAGAGATGAACTATAGAGAGGATAAAGGAGATGTACAAGGGAAGCGTGAGCTGTATGAAAGTGGGAGGAGAGAGATCAGACTGGTTGGAACAGAGAAACGGCCTGAAACAAGGAAGTGCACTGTCACCATTACTTTTCATTGTGGTGATGGATGACATAATGACCCGAGTGGCACAAGTAATTGGGGAAGGAAAGATGAAAGCAATGGTGTTTGCAGATGATTTGATGATTTGGGGAAACAAGGAGGAGGAGGTACAGGAACAGTTGGACGTGTGGGAAGGAATAATACAAGGATATGGGATGAAATTTAGCATAAATAAGAGTGAGATGGTGATCACTACAAGGAAGAAGGAAAGAACCACAACGGGAATAACAATTGGTGGGAAACAGCTGAAGAAAGTGGAGAGTTTCAAGTGTCTGGGAAGCCTGATACAAGAGAATGGAAGAAACGATAGAGAAATAAATGAGCGGGGGAGGCAGGCAGAAGCATTTCGGAGGAGTGTGAGAAGCATGTTATGGAGCAAGGATGTCCCTCAGAACAGCAAAAAGATCATATATCGGACGTACTATGTCCCTATCCTGACGTATGCCTCGGAGACCTGGGTTATGAAAGGAAGGGAGAAGAGCAAAATACAGGCCAGTGAGATGAGGTTCTTGAGAAGCAGTATTGGAGCTACAAAGATGGACAGAATAAGAAATGAGAGGACCAGAGAATTAATGAAGGAGGAACCATTACAGGATGGTATAGAGAAATCTAGACTTAGATGGTATGGACATGTAAAACGAATGGAGGAGAAGAGGATACCCAGGAGAGTACACGAGATGAAGTGGGAAGGAAAGAGACCGAGAGGAAGACCGAGAGACAGGTGGCTGAAGGGGGTGGAAGAAAGCGTGAGGAAGAGAGGAGAAGACTGGACAAGGGTGGAGGCTGAGAGATGGTGGGAAGACAGAAGACGTTGGAGAGGCTTGTGTTCCAAACAGACCCGGCCAGTGGCTGGAAACTGTGCAAGATGATGATGATGAACTTTGCCACCTGTTTTCTCAAAAGATTTAAGACATAGTGTACAAAAGAATGATAAATTTCATTGTCGAACACAATATCCTTTCTGATTCGCAGAAAGAAACTGCTATTTATAGTTCCTAGACTATGTATAACAAACTCTTGACCAAGGAGAATCTATAGCAGGCATATTTCTGGTCTTATCAAAAGCATTGAACATGCTTTTCAGTAGAGAAACTATATAATTATTGTATTCGAGGCACTGAAAATGAATGATTTAGATCACTATTAGAAAATTGCTATCAGGTTACTGAAATTAAGTCCAAATGTATTGATACAAATGTAATTACCAACATTGAATTCAATCTCTGACCAGTTAAATATAGCCTAGTGTGCTGCAGGATTCTGTGATGGGACCTTTGCTTTTCCTTTTATACCTAGATTATATACTAGATGACTTGCTTGACAGTATTACTCTGCAAAAGACTGTACTTATTGCTGACAAAACAAGTATTTTAATTAAAGAGCTTGATGAAGCCAAGTTTCAACACTCGGCAAATACAGTAATACAACAGTTGTATTGTTGGTTTGAGTCCAACAATTTAATTATTAACATGAACAATACAGTATGTATTTTGACGTGACTCAAAAGAAGGACTCTAGGGATATAACATGCATATTAAAATAAATCAGGACAGTATTAAATTTCCTAAACCCACAAAATTTCTTGGTTTACATATTCACAGTGATCTAAATTGGGGCAGCCATATTGAATAGTTGACTACAAACCTAAGTTCAGCATGCTATGCTTGACTGGTTCTAAAAAGGACTACCAATGAACATAGTCTTTTAAATGCATATTATGGCTATTTTCAGTCCATCTTGAAATATGGAATATTTTTTTGGGGTAGCTCAACTTCTAGCATAACAACCTTCAGAATGCAGAAAGAGGCTGTTAGAATACCAGTAATGAATGAAGTGTATCAAACTGAATCTTGTAAACCTATTTTTGAATATATCTTAATTCTACCTTTGCCATGCATATAGAGATTATTGTACTTGTGAAGAGAAATATGGAAAGATATAGCAACATATATATTTCTGCAAAATATTATTATCCATCAACATAGCACCAGACAAAAATATTCTTTACATACCAGTAGCATGTAGGACAACTACAAATCAGAAAGGAACTTTCCACATGGGGATAAAGTTGTATAATAAGCCAAAACTCCCCTCAACCCTAACATCTATTAGCAGTTTAAAGAATTTTAGGTCAAAATTGAAGACTTTTGTCATGACATTGCTTCTATTACATTGACGAGTATCTATCACACTGTCTAATTCAAAAGATGAATTAGATAACTATCGTCCTATTACCTTACCAACTGGTATTGCAAAAATTGTGGAAAAAATTATGTATAAGAGACTGATAAGTTTCATAGAAAAAAATAAAATATTATCAAACTCACAACATGGATTTAGAACGGAAAAATCTACACAGACAGCAATTTACGAATGTAGTAATAGTATACTGAAATTAATTGACAATAAGGAACATGTAACTGGCCTATTCTTGGATTTATCGAAAGCATTTGATGTAGTTGACCATAAAATCCTCCTTACCAAACTAAATCAATATGGTGTTAGAGGTCTAGCTAATAAATGGATAGAGTCTTACTTAACAAGGCGTAAACAAATAGTAAGCTTGAGACACAAGGATGAGGGAACCAAATTACTTAATGAAACATTGTCCAATGAGGGAATTATTGAATTTGGAGTACCCCAGGGATCGGTTTTGGGCCCACTACTCTTTCTTCTATATATCAATGATATAACACAGAACGTTCATTCACATAAGGAAATTTTGTTTGCGGACGATACAACACTCGTAATAAAAGGTGAAACTAAACAGGTCATACAGCAGTCTGCTGACTCCGTTACAGGAGAGTTAACCAAATGGTCACAAGATAATCGCCTCATAATAAACTATAAAAAGACAGTATGTCTAAATTTCCACACTATACAGAATAGGAATCCTGCGATGCCCAATATAACATTAAATGGTCATCAAATAGAAAATAAATCAGAAACAAAGTTTTTAGGACTATGGATACAACAAGACTTGAAATGGAATAAACATATACAATATCTGAATACTAAACTGAACTCGATGTGCTTTGCGTTACGTATTTTGAAAACCTGCACTAGCATGCACACATTAAGAAATACTTATTTTGCTTATTTCCATTCATACTTAAGATATGGGATCATATTTTGGGGTATGTCGCCAGATGTACTAAGCACGTTTAGGATACAAAAGAGAGCGATTAGAATTATGGCAAATGTAAACTCGAGAGAATCATGTAGACCTCTGTTTAAAGATTTAAACATTCTCCCACTGCCCTGCATATATATCTTTGAAAGTATTATGTTTTTTAAAAAGAATTTAATGAATAAAGATGTTTTTCTTAAAACAAACAATGATGTTCATAGGCATAACACAAGACAAAATCAAAACATTCATATTTCACACACACACACAAGCATATATCAAAAAGGAACTTTTCACACTGGAGTTAAATTATACAATAAACTACCCCAGTATATAAAACTGGCCCCAAAAATAAAAACCTTTGATAGAATGTTGAAAGCTTATCTGCAGTGCCATTGTTTTTACTCAGTAGTTGAATATTTTAGCGTATAGGAGTGATGGAATCTATAACTATATTTTACTTTTTTAATTTAATTTTAATACCTAGCTGTATGTTGTTGTATTTATAGAATTAAGTTTTCATATTATGATAATAGAGTGAGGTGTAAATAGTTGTGCAATAAGATTGTATCTATTAAGATTTGCTATTATAATAAGTTATAAATAGTTATAATCTTAGTAATATATACCTGTTAGTTCTTTTATTTTATGCATGTAAACCCTGACGTGTCCTATATCAAAAATGTATTGAATGCATGTATTTGATCAAATGGAATTAATAAAAATCTATCTATCTATCTATCTATCTATCATTCTGACCAAAGCTGTAAATATGCACTCTTGTATACCCTATTACTGTATACCGGATACCCTTGTCTCTGTATTTGCAGCCTAATATAAATGTACTTGTATTTTATATCCTCATTCATGTATATGATGTAATAGGGTTAAATATATAAAAACAAACTGTAATAAACTTTCATATTCGGGGCAGTTAACAAAATGAGATAGACACGCTCCTTCACACTATACAGTATTATAACATTTCCCCAATAAACTTGTCCATTGCTCTTTCAATAATATTACAGTAGTTTAATGATTGCTTAATCTAGCATAATAATGCATAAAGCCATTTCGTACAATACAGTGATTTTATGTTTGATAATCAGAATATTTTGTATAATTGTAAAGATAATGTTCTCACTATTTTCTTGTGTAATTATACTTTTTTGTTTGTTTTACAGATCTGAATGCAATGATGAAGAACAAGGGGATTGATGATTTGCCAATAGAGATTTTATTAAAAATTCTCTCCTATTTGGATGTTAATTTTCTTCTGTATACTGATTCAGTTCAAAATGTTTGTACTCGATGGAGAGAAGCATCACTTCACCTACAGCTGTGGAAGCACATAGTTTATCAACCAGAAGAAGACATTAGTGATATTAAAATCATATCTGTTCTTAGAAAAATTCCAAATTTGCGAACATTGATTTTTGACAAAGTGAAAATAGGTCGAGATGTCCTTGACAGTTTGATTGCATACTGTACTGATATAAGAAAACTAGACTTATCCAAAAATGAGATAAATTCTGCATTCCTGAGGGATCTGCTGCACAAATGTCCTAAAATTGAGTACCTAGTTATTCAAAATAAATGTTTGGCCAATGTGAGCAATGCTCATATTATTGGGCAATTCAGTTGTTTGAAGACTCTCATTGTCAAGGATGAATGTGCATCTATCATTCATTTACGACCAATAGCAGAAGGCTGTCCATCTCTCCAGCATCTTGACATCCAGCATCTCAGTTTTTATACATCTGATTTAGAGAAGCTGGTGCTTGCAAAGTGTGCACAATTGAAAACTCTCAGTTTATCTTATGTGAGTGAAGAAAGATGCATTGATTTGTCAGAATGCAGGGTGCTGCATAAGTTAAGTGTAGATTGCACATATCTTATTACAACTGAACCTAATCTACTGTGCCTCACCCCTGCAAGTCACTTGACAAGTTTATCGTTAATTGACTTAAGATGCATAGATGTGAACAGTGTTAAACGTTTGTTTAAGAAGAAGAACATGGCTTCACTAATGGAGCTTACCATTGATGAGTATTATTCCTATGAAGATGAACTGGCTATTGTTGTTTCCTTTAACTGCCCTCTTCTACAAAAGCTACATCTGACTAGTTGCAGTAATTTGTCTGATGATAGCTTGAGAAACTTGGATAGACTTTCCAAGCTAGAATCTGTTGATTTCTATGATTCTAGGATAACAGATGCTGGAATAGCATACCTAACAAATTGTAGGAAACTCAAGTACCTTGGACTTGGTTGTTGTAGGGAATTGAGGGAAAGTGGTATGAAATTAGTAACTAATTTCAGTGAATTAGAAGAACTAGTGATATATGGTTGTGATATTTCAGGTTTATGCTTTGACCTGATACCAGAAAAACTGAAGCATCTGAACTGCCTGCAGATTAATTTTGAAAGTGAGTACCAGGATGCTGAAGAGCAGCTTAGGATAGCAATGCCACATTTAGTCATTGAACATCCATCAAGTCTTCTAGCACATCTTTATCAGATACTAAGAAAGTATCAGTAAATTTGTTCATATACAGTATGGAGACTGGAAAATTACCATACTGTAAGTTATTATAAATTGTTATATGTTCCTAATTTGCATAATGTTATGGTATGTGCAAAGGTGTTCATAGTAACACACTGATAAACTTAAATATACAGTTGAGCTTGATTATTAAATACATTTTGTAAAAATACCTTCAAATTGTGTGTAGCCTATCTTAGAGACCAAGGTACCGGTATGGAGCCTAATGTCTGTTGATCTGTATAGAAATGTGTTTTGAAAGTTATATTGGGTAGGCAATATTAATATTGAATAAGAAGTGTGTTTTTTAAAGTAAGTACCATACTTATTTTGTCTAAAGAACGACAACATTATTTAGCAAACTTTTTCTTTAGAATTTATGCACCTTAAACTTCTACTTCACATAGTCATCTCCTTCATTATGGCACTTTTTCTAATGGGACACCAATTTCTCTATACCTTCCTCATAGAACGATGTTGCTTGATGTTGCTTGTGATGAAAGCTCTTTGAGATCATAATCATCATCGAAACGCTTGCCAACAAGGAACTCCTTCATATGAAGTGAAAGATGGAAATCGCTTAGTGCCAAATTAGGACTACCGTAGAATGGGGTGAAGTCGATCATTGTGACGTCTCGATGTAATTTCAGTACTAACACCTGGTGGGTAAATGGAGAAGTAACGATTTAACTTTATTTGGAACTTTGAAGCTCCGTGCTATTTATATGATATTATTTGTACGTTACAACCATAACACATTAAGTGTGGTTAGGGTTTCAATCAATGTCCATTTTTAATATTTTTCAAAACCTTGGTCAACAAACAGTCATCCGCTGGTTTCAATTGGTACCCCAACTTCTTCAGAGACTTCATTTGATAAGTTGATATGTTGTGCTCTTGTGCTGCCCTTTAGACCACACCTAATTTATGCCGCATGCAAGCAATAGTGTATTATACCGAATGTTTACATTTGGTAGGGTGAAGTCGATCATGGTACGAATATATCAGAAGAAGCCAAGCTCTGCTGGGAAACGATATTATAATGTTCAGTGTTTGTACAATGCTGTGCAAAGAGTAAAAAGGGGGGAAAATAAGCATCAGAAAAGCCTCGGAATGATATACTATCCTAAATGATTGGGTCAAAGGTAAACACAATACTGCCCAAAATGATTGGGTCAAAGGTAAACACACTGAACATTTGGAGGACAACTTGCATTGAATACCACTGATGAAAATTGTTTGATTGAAGGTTTAGTTAAGTGTTCAGAGTGGGGGTTTCATCTGTAACGTACTAATGTACGAAATGTAGAGAAAAAGCAGGCTATTATTGGATACAATTTGTCAAGCCATTTGTCTCAATGTAATTCGTTTTTGCAAAGAAAATAATAATGAAATTGTTCTCAAAGAGTTTAAAAGGGGTACGCTACCTCTTCCATAGACCATCTCAGAAATTAACACAACATTAATCGAGATTTAAGTGATAAGGAATCTTTGTTTTACGAATTATATTGTATGTTTTAGAGAGTAGGTAGCGTTAAATATTAGTAAAATGTAATAATTTTGCCATTTCTATACGTTAAATCATGATTGAAATATTTTATAAACTAAAATGATCGATTTCTCCCCATATGATGTGTAAAGTTGTTTCTAGGCTGAAATAAACCTGTGATCGACTTCACCCCACCAGGTGGGGTGAAGCTGATCACACTTCAAACAGTAATAGTTTCGTAATTTACAGAAGTTGTCATGTTGTTATGCATGCATTAGATTGATGAAGCTTCATTACATATATATATATGTGTTTTCAAAATTGCATTCCATCATCTTCATAATGTAATATGTCAAAAATACTTATTTTTGATTGACTTCACCCCACTCTATGGTATGGGTGGAGTGAAGCCATTGTTCCCAACGAAACGATGTGATGATATCTTGGGTTTGATTGCCTGCATGTACTGTAGTCTGGCATTGTCATGAAGCAACATGATATCACAGAAAAACATTCCATGCTTTTTGTTCTGAATTGCACCATACACCCACACGCACTAGGCGATTAATATCTAAAGCTTTAATGTTTTGTGCTGATTTATTGTCTGGAACATTTTAAACACTTGCTACAAGATGGCCACACTAAGAGAGCGTCTTCAACTTTACTTCTAGCATGACAGCAGATGAAGGAATTCATCACATATATGCCTAACACATTAACTACAGTGCTGCACCGGAAATATGTATGGAAACTACTTAAAAAATGCACCTTCTACTGTATATTATCACAAATAAAAAGGAAACCACTATTCCAAAACATTTTCTGATATATCATAGCTGTAAAAAACCCTACATGTTTTGTTCACTGAATACTTGATTTTTCTTTACAGCTGTGGTAGATTAAAGGGAGAGATGGGGTGTACAAAACCTCCCCCACCCTCTTCCCTAAAATATCTATGGCATAAATATTTGATGACTGGAAGAGTAAGGATGAATCTGGTCATTGCTGATATGGTGATTGTGTACATTGCATGCTTCATTGTGTGATTAGTAGTTTTAATTTGAAGGCCTTGTTTTCAGGTAGCAAATATTTCACGTGTGTTTTACATGAAGCAGTTAATATCATCCACATTTGCACACTGCCTCTATTTCTTCAATATGTATAGAATGTGTTAGTTCCTGAAGATTTCATTGGTTAAGCAGACCTATGTAGAGCATTGATGCAATTCTATCAGAACTCTTCTCAATCAGAGAATGATTACTTCAAAGAAACTAAGCACCATTTGGAAAATACAATAACTGGTGTCATAATCGGTCAGTTACAGTAGTACAGTAGTACCAATACTTTGTTTTGGATCCAAATGTATTTGTTACAATTGCACATGAATATGCTGGCTACAAATTATGCATTTTTAGTCAGATGGCCATGTCTTAAACAATATCTCTTGAGTCTTGAAAAAATATAATAATATTAATCATCCAGGGGAGTAGGCCCTGTACACTTGCTTCCCCCAACCCCTTTCCTCCAGAAGGGCTAACCAACTTCCCCATAGCAACGTCCTTAATCTGCCCATGTATGCAAGTGCCCTTCTTAATGAATTAGGCTTTTCTTTGTATTTATTTAATATTGCCCACAGAGAAGGATCCATTATATAGTAAATATAGAACTTGAATATGAGCACATTTGATTCCCTTAATATTTTTTAGCCTTATCAAGGATCTATAATCTTAAAATAAACATATTGGGACCCTTATTCAGAGCTCATTATATTTCTCTTGTATTATCTTTGCCAATCATTTAAGATTATTTAGATATTTACAGAAGAATGTAAATTGTTCATGTCTCTAGATCAAAGCATTCCAAGCTGAGTGTTGTAACACCTTGGGGCATTGCCTGAAGGTTTATGGGGTGTCAACTCAATTTTGAGTTACTTCCCAGATCTGAACATAGATACTTACGACTGTAAAATTAAGGAAAAAAATCTATTTTTGTCATCTAATGTTAGTGGACTTTTCTTAGCAGGAGGAGGATTGGTAGGCCTAGAGATTAATAAATGATAGTAACTTGAACAAAGGAGACAATTTGGACAGTCTCTGGATTTCACTTGATTTTCCGTGGGCTCTTGTGATTTTGTTGTAATTTTCAACCGCATATTCTTGCAAAGTAGGGTTTCCTGTGATGATTGACCAATATCAGAACAGTAAAACGGGGCAGTTTAGAAATGTCATTTAAGGGATCTGGAGATGCACAAAATTTTTAGTCTGCTTGGGCCAGTGTTGCCAAATCTTGAAATGGGAAAGAACTAAACCCTGCACTTTTAAACACCAGAAAGGCACCAGCTGGACTCGATGATTCAAAACGCTAGAAAAACACCAAAAGAATATAAATATATAAACGGATTTTCTTTTAACTTACATTTCTTTCATTAAAAATCTTCTTCACCTTCGGAGCCTGCTACCGCTCTTACATCTTTAGAGCAGGAAGGGGTAGTACTGTAGTGTAGTACTTCCAGTTTTGGCCACTATATCCTACAGCCTACTAGGCAACGAACAAACAGTGATGGTGGGTTTGAGATAGATTTACAATACTAACTGTGGATGCGTAAGAGCCTTCGCATGAAACTGGGAAATCCCCTGGCAGCTGAGAAGAAAATAGAGGATAGACAGATTCTTTGCACAAGTGCACTTGCACTGAGCCATGCATGTTGTGCTTTCTTAGCATTTATGCACGAGAATGAGAATTCCAGGGACTTCCCCTGCTGGAGTGTTAACTTTGACACGTGTAAGACTGAATTTTGCCTAACTTTATTGATTAACTTTATTCAAATTATTACATGGCTTTCAGGATTTACTTATTAGTCATAGCAGACATTTTCATGGAAAAATCCGTTAAGCACCAGGTTTGGCACTGGTTTTAATGAAATAATACCAGTATTTCGTTATGGCGCTATATGATAATTTCTGTCACCAGATGAACTTCAGAAACACCAGATCTGGTGCTAAAAACACCAAATTGGCAACACTGGAGGGCATCACCATAGAATGAACTTGGAAACTCACTGCCATAAGCTATTGACATAGTAACAATAACTGAAAGCCCTGTAAAGGAATCAAGAGGACATATGGCATCAACTTGCAAAGAAAGAAAGAAAGAAAGAAAGAAAGAAAGAAAGTCTTAGGATTACCTGAGTGAATCACTCGGCAGGACACAAGTGTTTCACCAAGAACAACGTTTTGTGAACATGGGTGGAAATTTGCTGTTCTTTCTCATTTGTTTTCGACCAATTGCACTCAATATTGATTTGTCAACACATCATAGGACTTACAGACGTAGAGTAAAAATCCATAGCTTAACTTGGCGAGGGACAATATTGGTATTCAGTGTGTTTCTGAATAGGGAAATACATTTGTTGGAAATATGAAAGACTTGAACTACTTATTTTTCATCATACAATTGTTAGAATTTAACTTTTCTAAAAGCTTTATGGCATTCAAACAACATAATAAATAATAATCTACTAACCTCATTCTAGTTGATATGGTGGATATGTGTCGGACCAGGGATGGTGCCCCATCTAACACCAAGAAATGGAAAATTACTGGCTTAAAATACTTTTTGCACTCCTTTGGGATAACAAGAAATGAATGATTACCAAAATTAAATGAAATAGAATTAACTGAAGAACCCTAGGAGAAAACCTGCCTCTGCCTTGTCCAGCATAAATTTCACAGACACCAGCTGAAATTTGAACTTGGGAAGCAATGGTGAAAGGCCAATACATAGTCATCTAATCCACAAAACGACCAGGTATTGAATTATGGATAGCAATAAAAGTTCAATGGAAATGTGATAACTCTATTATGAAATTTGTTTATCTCTAGGCTAGTTACTGATTGTTGTTGTTGTTGTTATTGTTATTATTAATATTATTGTTGTTGCTGTCTAATCTTAGAATTTATTCAATTAATCGTCTGGCATCTACAGTCTTAGTAGGTAGGTCATTAGTCTCTTGGGAGTAGGTAGGTCATTAATCTCTTGGGAGTTACAATCCAATTGGGCACACTAGGAGGTGATCTTTATTCGTTACTGTATTCTGCTTTTTAGATAAACTGAAGATTTTGAAACAATGGAGATGTGCTGCAAGGCAGTCATGACCTGTACAGAGTCAAAAATTTGCTACTGATTGTTTCCTTGGTGTATCCCAAGTGTATTTAATGTTTTGCTCTTGGCAGTTGTTGGATAAAGTAGATGCATCTTGGAAGAAATTCTCTTGTGCTTTGTTTTTTAAAAACCTTTTAACTGTCCCAAAGCTGGTTGATGTCTGTTTGGTTTGGAGTGTAGTTCCTTTCTTCGTTAGCAGGTCAATAGTTTCATTTCCATTTATCTCTACATGTGAGGGAACTCATTTGTTGATGTGAAGGTTTACATCTCTCACTTCTTTTAATGTGTTGTAGTTTATTTAAATCCACAGAGAAGACAGGCTTTTATCAAAGCCAGTGGTCTGAGAAGTAATTTTTGTAGTGCCATGGCTTTAGTACTTTAATTTCTCCATTAAAATTGGTTTAATTGTCTCGAACTGAAATATTAAGAATAGATAAGAGTATATTCCTCCTCCTCCTTTATCATCTGCACTCAAGCAATCACTGTAAATCCTGATATTTATCTGGAAGATATTTTTCATTGATGGTCATCATTGCTAGTTTTGAATACTATCTTGCTTCTTTATTTCAGACAGCAAGGAAAGATTGGTATGGAACAAGGGTTATTCAGTAGGAGAGGGGTTTGGACAGATGGGTTCTACCTAGGTAGGGACTTCAGTTGGTTAAGATACTTGTTAACAGTATTTGATGGCAGTACCTGAGTCTTGAGATGTTGTTGATAAGGTGTCTCAATTGCGTAAGTAGTAGCTTTGGTTTTATTTAACAACTGGAGTGAAAGGGCTGGAATAGTTTTCACACCAGCATATTGTTTTAGTATTGTTGTTCTTGCCTCTTAGGCTTTTGATAGTGGAGTAGACGTTTAAATCAATTTACAATATTTGTTTTGGAAGACTTTTTTGCTTCACTTTTATGTAACTATTAAATGTACGGTACCAGTATTTCTGGAATGAGTATTAACTTTGCACACTTGATATCTTTATCTGTGTTGTTTAAATATATTTTGATACCATACTATGTAATTAAGTTTTTATACATCTGTCATTCTTATACATAGAGACAGTCTTTGCACCAACTTCCTGTGAAAACGGAAGCAGTACCCAAAGTTCCATTAAAGTTCACTTTACTTGAAGGTGTCCTTTTGGGCGATTGAGAGGCAAGGTAACTGGTCTGAGTGGTATGAAGAGGTATGATCGGCTGGTGAATTGAGAGGAATGTACACTAATTCTACAGTGACCAATGCTAAAATGTCATATCTGAAAGCAAGTTAGACTAAAACCCCTGTATCATCGCAATTGCGACGAATTATGTTGGCATTCATTGAATCAGTTATAACACTGCTAAATTTAACATATTTATTTTATGATGGGTATGAAATTGACGCTAAAGGTTCAAATTTATTTTATTACCCATCAAAATTGCTATGAAGGTGGTGTGGGAGGGTTGGTATACCTGCAAAGAGAGCAAATTTTCCTCATCCCGCACGTGTGGCTAGTAACTGCCTGTTATCGCGCGCACTCGGTTGTGCTGTCTATATATTCTTCGTCACTTCAGTGCTGTGTTGCTTATATTCGTGTGAAGAGTGTATACTTGTTGAAAGCAGAATGGCTGATGACAACCTATGTGATTCTAGTGTAATTCGAGAAGTTCTCGAGGAAGAATGGGATGGTCAGAGTTCCAGTGGCATTTTCTCCGATGACTCCTTACTAGATTTTTCTTCTGATAGCGGAGAAGAATGTATACCAGATTCTGAATCAGATTCTGAAAGTGATTCTGACAACTCTAACACTAGCGTTCCAGATGATGAATCCGTTCCTGTATCACCAAGATTGTGTAGGGTGTACCTGCCAGAACAGGAGTAGGATATTTCAGATACGTTCAGTGAAAGAAATCCTGGCCTTGCCCACCTAGTAACAGTGGGCCAATCCAGTACTTTTATTTATTCGTCACAAATTTTATCTGGCGACTCATGGTCAAGGAGATGAATAGCTATCCTGCAAGAAAAATCAAAACCAAAAGAGATTCCGGTGAAATGAAGAAGTTCTCTAGGTTGCAGTCGTGGGTTGATGTCACTATATCTGAAATGAAGAAGTACATATCTATTGTTATAAATATGGGACTAAACAAGATAAAGAATGTAGTGAATTACTGGGAAACCTCCTTTTCTCAGAGAATGCCGTTCTTTTCGTGTATGATGCCTCGCAATCGGTTTCAGGCAATAAGTGCAATGTTACACATCAGTCCTCTGCAGCACATTCCCAAAGGACAGCCTGGATACGACCCGTGGTACAAAGTGAGAGATTTTTGGAACTCAATGAACGAGGCGTTCAAAAGGTACTTCATTCCCAGTCAGAACGTAGCCATTGACGAGAGTATGATAGGAATGAAAAATCGTTGTACTTGCACCCAATATATGCCAAATAAGAGGCATGCCCGCTTCGGCATAAAGAAATTCGAGGTGTGTGATAGCCAGACTAACTACGTTCTACATGTAGAATTATATTCTGGGAAGGACTATTTGTCAGAAGGAAATGTTCCATTCACCGAAAAGGTAGTCATGAATCTAATGTCCAAAACATTACTGCTGAATAAAGGTTACCATCTTTTTACGGATAATTACTGCACAAAGCTGCCACTTGCTCGAAAACTGCTTGATAATCAAACATTGTTGATGGGAACTGTGAATAAACCCACCAAAGACATATCTAAAAATGTTTAGAAAGCTAAATTAGGTGCAGCTGAGAGTGTATATTTTAGAAAAGGTGAAATACTTTGTAGGATACCATGAAAAGGTAACTCGCAAGCCTGCTTATGCGATTACTACAGGCTGCCACGCAGAAGATAAACTGATACAAAGTATAATTCCTTCATGGGAGGGGTTGATGCAAAAGACAAATCTGTATATCATGTTACTTGTTCGAGACCCACACGAAGGTACTGGGTGAAAATCTTCTATAACTTGTTGGATATGGCCCTACTGAATTCTTATCTTTTGTACATTCAAAACACTGAAAAGCCTATCCCAACACATGAATTCATGGTAAGCTTAGTCGAGGAGCTGGTTTGTGAGCAAGGATGGCCAACAGATACAACAGTGAACAGAGGGCAAGACGGGGAGCTACAACATGAACTTGTTCATCTTCCTGGGAGGCAGGAAAGGTTGTGAGTTGTGGGTGGACATATGAAAAAAAAAAAAAAAAAAAAGAGGACGAAGTCACTTCTAGTATCCTGGGTGCAATTGTGGTGTTCATCGAGAATGCTACCACAAATTGGAACATTTCTGGAGGCCTGTGAGCCGCGGCAGAAAAAGAAGAATCTCTGATGGTGACATGGAGTGAGTACCGATATGCAAGTGAAATCCGAACTGATGCCGAGTGCTACATCTCTTTGTGTTTGTGAAGGAACCGAGTGGATCTTATATTTTTGAAATCATCATACATTCTTACATGTTTTGTATATAACAAATGTATCAATGGTTTTTTTTCCCCCTCATTCAGTTTGTTATGTGGAACTGGGGATTTTTTTTAAATAGAATTTTTGTTTTTATCAAGTGTATCTTGCCAGGTATGTCTGTTATTATATAATAAGTATACAAAGCATGTAGTTGGAACCTTTCTGAGTAATATGACATGCAGTAAAACATACTTCTAGGTATGTAAGGGTGTTCAAATATTTCCCGGAAATATGCTTGCATGGGATCGCAAAATAGTCTGGCATTTCAGGAAATATAGCTGGCACTTCCAGGGTTAATTAATGGAGCATCAGTTCAGCAAAGCATTTGGAGGTACCGGTACACAAGAGTAGGCCATATTCCCTCACCATATGTGTAGTCAATTCTCATGAAGGATCCTTGCAAGCTGCTTTGTCTTGGGTTGATCATAATATCCAGGTTGCAACCAAGGGTGTCTGATTTTTAAAGGATGGAAAGATCCTGGCATTCATTTTATATAAAATGTTGGCATGCTCTTATCAAGTGGAGGAGTTTTTCACAGCTAAGGGAAGGTCAGTGATAGAATCCTATGCAGCCAGTGGTAGTGTGTCCACCTTATGATCCCAAGATTGCAAGTTCGATTCCTGGTCGAGGAACTCAGATTTTTGAAGGGAGACAAAAATCCTTGTCACTTAAAACTGTACAATGTTGGCTCATAAAAAAAATCTCTCGTATCCCATTTGGTGATTACAAGACAAAGTTAGTGTAATGAAATCTGTCACATGTTACCCTGTACAGTTGTGGTTTCCACTGCCAGGAGCCACTGAACAGAATGTCAAAATTGTAGAGTTTTCATGAGGAATGCAACTCTAACACATACAATTAGCATGTTTTACATGATTCCCTTATGATAACTTATCATGGGCTTGGACTCAGCCACAACTGTCAAAGGCTAACTTTGTTTCTGTCAAAAGTCATATATTTTGTGTTATATAACAAGTAGAATTCATTGTTTAATATTGCTCGCCAGTCTTCAACATGCTAATAGGGGCCCAATTACACATTTGGCAGGTAATATTAATTTAAATCATAGACTTAGAATTGTGGAACATGAAGCATACATAAATATTGAACAGCCACCCAAAATGTTTAAAATGACTACACTTAGAGAATAATCTTCTGCTGTGAAGAAAACACTCTTCATTAATCATTAAATAATCACAGGATTACAATAGGGGGGATTATTTAGTGAAATTGTAAAGTACCGGTAGGCTATCTTATCTCTTGTCATTCTGTAGTTTAAATCTCAAATATTAGGCAATACAAAACTATTAAAATATTAGAAGCCATTTTTCAGTGTTGCCTAGTAATCTGTTAGTCGCATTTCAGTTGGTCAACATGAGTGTACCCAATTAGATTGGGCAGGGATTAACCATTAATTTCCTAGTGCCTGAAATAAATACAAAAATTATTTATACACTTTATAAAATACTTCTCATATAAATGTGAGGTTTAATTGGATGACAAGTTTAGTTCACCAAGCAAACATCATCAAATCCTGCTCATTTAGGATCAATTTAAGTTCAATGGATTCACATATAACACTTATGTACAACAGTATTTACAATCATTATTAGTTTACAGAAGTATTTAGTTAAACTAGTCAGATTTTTTCAAGGAATTATTTTTTATTTTGTTGCGTTTTTTTGTTAGTACCGTACTTTTCAAATCTTGAAAGCTTCGTCCACAGTGTTGAGTAAAGTGTAGTGGACGTTAGGAAAGGAGCCTTAAGAATTAACTAAGCCTATACAATCACAATATCAACTCAATTATATTGTTGTGTTTGTTGAAGTGTTTAACCTAACTAACCAATTACTAAATTTCATCACATGAATAGGAAATTTGAATAGTACCATAACAGTTACTAAATAGCTTGGTTACAATCACTTTACCTAAATTAAACCTAAGTGAGCAGGATCTGTGGGGTTCTCTTGATGAAAGAAGCTAGTCATCCAATTAAATTAAAATCTCCATTCGCATGAGAAGTGTTTTATTGTGAAATAAATTGTTAATCCATGCCCAATCTAATTGGGTACACTCCTGTTGACCTTTGAAAAGCAATTCTACTAATAAAATGAAACCAAGCTCCTGTGATCAAACTATTACCGGTAGCTTATGGACCTTTCAAGTCTGTGTTTGTTGAATGACTGAATGTCTATGCTGGTCTTCATTTAATTTAAATTTCTTAAAATGTTTGCTGCCATTGTCAATGAAATTGAAGGTTTTGGGAATGTTATGCTGCATAATTTTCTACAACATACCCATAGCTTCTTAGCATGGCTACCAATATCTTTGTCTCATCTCAGTCATATCTTCTTCCTTTAGTTTTGTTTGACTATTGGTTCAGTGATGAGACACCCTGAATCATCATTTCTAGGAGCGACTCGAGCCAGTACACATCAAGGTACATGAGTAAAGCATTTGGCTTGTCATTAGATATTCTTTAGCCTTGATACAGACTGTAGTATGAAACATTGACTAATTAGTAAATATGACTCTGCATAATATCCCCAAAGCCTTCAATTTTATTTTATTTATTTCAGTACAGTTGTTTTTATGTTGAAATAGACTGTGGAGTATTTTGGGTTATCGTGTGGCGTTTTATTATGGAGGAAATTCTGTAGATAGATTGTCATTATTATTATTATTATTATACATATTTAAAGAAGTGTATTGTATGTTGCTTTTATACCTTTCCTTCCTACCTTAATTCATGAAGACTTGTTTTTTCTGATTAAGACTTGAGCCCAGACAAATAGGACTTAAGTACTGACCAAAAAGAAATGTTTGTAATTGTCAGATTAAGTAGCCCGTACAGTAGAAATTCTGTACTGTGTATATTTGTTCAATAAAGGGCACATTATGCCAAGAGTATGGTTGAGTTTGTTTATAATGGTCTTTGTAGCATTTAGGGCAAACAATGCCATTCAGTGTAAATGCAAGACCTATTTCATACGGCACTATGGAGTTGGTGCTTTGGAAGAGACCAAGCTTTTTGCAGTGCCTATTTTAATATTTGAAGAAGCAACTTGGTCAGGGCATCTGAAGTCTGTGTATTCATGCAAATTGTTAGATATCAACAACATAAGTGCCCAGCAATGTCATTCAGCCTGATGTGATCTGATCCAGTTCGTCATCGATATCAAGTAAAGAGGAAAAGCTGGCTGGTACATCATCTTAATAGAAGATTCTGAGAATTCCATACAATGTTGTTAGATGACTGAACAAGGATTGAAATTAGACCAGAAGATAACAGGTGTGGGGACATTTAGAATGCATTGTAAGGTATCATGATATTCAAGATATTTGTATCAATAATATTTTTGACTGGAGTAATGCCTGAGTGCAATGAAATACGTTGCTGAGGTTTATCCCCATTGATGCTCTACAGTCATCACATTACTCTCTAAATAGTTGGATAAATTTTGTTCATGCAAGATGCAGAGAGCAATATGAATAAGCTACAGGTTATGGGCCCAGCCACGAATCCACCATGCGAATATAAAGTGCGTATGCTCGTTATATGAACTGTGAGTTTCGCTACGTATCGAAATCAACATATTCTGCTTCAGTAGATGATAAGGAATATGTGACGATGGTTTTTGTTGGTCACACTGTTAATCGGTAAACCTGCTCCATAGAGATATGTTTCTCTTTTGTTTTTATAATTTCAAATGATCTTGTCAACACCGTCGTTTTGGTTGAGTCTAAAGTTATGCGGGACGGAGACGGAAGTGAAGTCTAAATTAATGGGTAAAGGACGGCGAATGCATGACGTCATGCAGCCACGTGGGAAGCCGAAGTTAATGGCTAATGGAGTCTGTTGAAAGAGTCCTGGGACTTTGACCGAAGCGAAAAGAATACAGGGTGACTCCTAAAGAGGTGTACAAGATGCCAGATAAGAATACAGGGTGACTCCTAAAGAGATATACAAGACGCCAGATAAGTATACAAGGTGACTCTTAAAGAGGTGTACAAGATGGCAGAGAAGAATACAGGGTGACTCCTAAAGAGGTGCACAAGATGTCAGACAAGAATACAGGGTGACTCCTAAAGAGGTATACAAGATGTCACACAAGAATACAGGGTGACTTCTAAAGATATATACAAGATGCCATATAAGAATACAGGGTGCCTCCTAAAGAGGTGTGCAGGATGTCAGAGCAAAATACAGTACAAGATGCCAGATAACAATACAGGGTGACTCCTAAAGAGATATACAAGATGCCAGATAAGAATACAGGGTGACCCCTAAAGAGGTGTACAAGATGCCAGATAACAATACAGGGTGACTCCTAAAGAGATATACAAGATGCCAGATAAGAATACAAGGTGACTCCTAAAGAGGTGTACAAGATGTCACACAAGAATACAGGGTGACTTCTAAAGAGATATACAAGATGCCAGATAAGAATACAGGGTGCCTCCTAAAGAGGTGTGCAGGATGCCAGAGCAAATTACAGGGTGACACTTAATGAGGTGTACAGTATGTTAGATTCAATTCAAATACAGGGTGACCCTTAAAGAGGTTTGCAAGATATCAGATTAAATAATGGGTGACTCCTAAAGAGTTGTAAAAGATGTCAGACTCAAATACAGGGTGACCCTTAAAGAGGTGCCCGCGCGGGAAGCCTAAGTTAATGGGTAATGAAGTCTGTTGAAAGAGTCCTGGGGAGCCCTCCTGAGCCTTTCTAACATTTGTAGCATGCGTCATTTGAAATGATAAAACGTCCAGTCTTTCAGACTGACTGACTAATTTTTTGTTATGGTGTGTATAAAAGAATGTTGAATCACCTTGTTCTCAGTTCTGTTCTAGTAAATGTCAAGTACATTAAGGCAAGAAAGACCCGTCTAGGGGCGAAAAAAAGAAAAATTATATTTTTGGTGTTTTTGGTTATATACAATGTAGAGAACAGGAATTTGTCAAAACAGTCGAACAAATATGAAAAATGGTCATTTTATGAGATATAAATGACTATGCTGCACCATGAATAACAACGCCCACTTTTACAGGGATTTATGTTTGTGCGTATAACTTCTGAACTATTCTAGATACATTTCTGATCTCACTTCCTGTCTGCTCTGTTGAGCGCAGACTTTGTGTTGCTATCAATGACAACTTCCTGCATTGTTTATGTTACTAGTGGTTACTGAACATCGTCATAATATTATAACCACAGTGATTTTGCAGTGATCCATTGAAGAAATATTGTTTAAGGGGAGGAACAGCGAGGTAATCTGCCCCAATTATTAATAATTGAATCGTTGATTTGAAGAGGGACACAAGTCACCTTGTTTGCAAACAGATAAGTTGAAATACACATTTCTTTATTTTTTAAATTTATTTATATTGTTTTTATTTACTTATTTGTTTATTTATTTATTTATTTATTTATTTAAAAGCTAAAGGAAGTAGGAGAAGCAAAATAAATAGTGATGGATGAAATGATGCAAGTTATGGGGCAGGAATGTTTTAAGAATTGTCAGAGGTAACAAAATGTAATGAAAAACTTCAACCTCATTTTTCTCAGTTTAACATTTTTCACTATTTTGGTACATTTGTAAGAAAACTAATAAAGATAGGTCCATAATTTTTTATTCATGTATCAACATCATCCTAATGAACAGTAATAAGAAGGGATGTCCCTTTAAATAATATACAAATTGAAATATAAATATTTTTCGACATAATTTTGGATTAAAATGTAGTACCTTAAAGAAAAATTCATATTGGCAAAATTATTTAGTTTTTGTCAATAATACTTCTTATTATTGCAGATCCAAGCAGTAAACCCTGAAAGTTTCAATTGGCTAACCCAAACAGATTTTGAATAAAGTGTACCAAAAATGTGAAGATTTAACATGGGCGAGATAGGCAGGTCCTTCTTACCTTAAACGTGTGTTCCATTTAAATTACCTGTGTGCCTCGTAATCCTACAGGTTATGGGCCCAGCCACGAATCCACTGTGCGAATATAAAGTGCGTATGATAGACTGCTCGTTATATGAACTGTGAATTTCGCTACGTATCGAAATCAACATGTCTGCAACCAACACCTCTTTACCGGCTATAGATAAGCTGCGAGGTAGTCTAAATTATGTGGATTGGCGATTCAAGATGGAAAACGTCCTAAGACTCGAAGATCTGTGGAGCTGTATAGTTGGCTACCCAGATGGAGATACCGCTACAACATCTGCGAAGAAAGCGAAAGACGAAAGTCGGGCTAGGGCCAGACTTAACCTCATGGTGGATAAATCAATTTTCCCAATCGTCATGCATTGTAAGACCGCGAAGGAAGTCTGGGAAGCTCTTGAAAAGGCCTACTCATATAAAGGAGTGAATCGGCGGATCGGTATCCTGAAGAAATTGTGCAAAGTTAAATTAAAGCACTACAAGATGATGGAAGAGTATGTTAGTGAGGTTATGGAACTTGCTCAGCAACTTGCGTCTATGAATAAGGCACTGGACGACATGTTTGTGGCAGCTCTTATGCTGAAAGGTCTACCAGATGAGTTTCAGCCTATGATTATGGCTCTGGAAAGTTCCGGAACAGACCTTACTGCAGACACAGTCCGAACCAAGTTGCTACACGATACTACTTGGAGTGGGAAAAGTACTTCCAAGCCATCCAAAGATTCTGTTCTGTTTTCATGAGAAGACAAGACGAAGAAGAAGCCCTTCTGCTGGAAATGCAAGAAGCCAGGACACCGGAAGCGGGATTGCAGGAAAGAGGAGATGCAGAGCTCAACTCAACAGAAGTAGAAGAAAGACAAGATGATGCTGGTGACCGATGGACAGGCATTAAGTGCAAGAGCCTCTACATAGGCCTGGTTCGTTGACTCTGGAGCTACTAAGCATATGAGTTCAAGCAAGACTGCGATGGTGAACTTCACTGCTGGTCCTAATCTGGAGATCAGTAGGCCTACAGCAAACAATCAAAAATTGTATGGCCAAGGATCTGGTAATGTAACTGTTCAATTAGAAAATGGTATTTCACAAACCTTGTCCAATGTAGAATATGTTCCTGGTCTCACTGCTAATCTTTTATCTGTGTCTGCTGCTACTCAAAAGGGTTTTGTTGTGGTATTCACCGACAATACTTGTGAAGTTTATGGTAATGAAAACTTTGTTGCTACAGGTAATGTAGCACTGACTGCGAGTAATGTGGGGGGTGTTTACCAAGGCAATGCTCTCAGTGCTCAAGCTAATATTTGTACAGAGGACTCAGAATATTTATGGCATACCGTAAACGACTAGGCCATCTTAACAACCACAGCATGAAGTTGTTAAGAGATGGTCTCACTCATGGAATTAATTTCTCAGATAATGATTTTAAAAACTGTTTTTCATGTGCTGAAGGTAAACAAGCTAGGCAACCATTTAAGTCAAGGAAGAGTAAAACTGTATGTAAAAATAAGCTAGTTCTTATTCATTCAGACTTATGTGGGCCTATGCCAGTTCCATTTTGGAGCAATGCTCGCTATTTCTTGACCTTCATTGATGATCATTCTAGAAAGGTTTTTGTGTATTTCCTTGCTAAGGAAAGTGATGTTTTGGATTGCTTTATTGATTTCAAGGCACAGGTCGAGAATCAGTGTGAAAGATCTATCATGGTCCTACGCACTGATAATGGTGGTGAATTTTGTGGCAAAGCTTTTGAGAGCCTACTTAAATCAGAAAGCATTCAGCATCAAACTACAACTAGCTATTTTCCACAGCAGAATGGTGTAGCTGAAGGCATGAATAGAACATTACTTGATAAATGTAGAGCCATGATGAGCGAGTCTAAAGTAGATAAACGCATGTGGGCTGAAGCAATAAATACAGCAGCCTATCTTGTAAACAGGTCCCCAACCAGAAAAATTCCAGCTAAAGTTCCAGAGGAGATCTGGACTGGTAACAAGGTCTATGGAGCATCTAAGAATTTGTGGTTGTGTAGCACAAGTTCATGTCCCTGATCAAAGGAGAAACAAGTTGGATCCTAAAAGTGAAAAACACATTTTCTGTGGTTATTGTGAGGACAGTAAAGCCTATAGATTCATGCATCCTGTTACTCATCAACTTGTTAAGTCCAGGGATGCACAGTTCTTTGAAGATGTGTTCCAGGAGGTGTCTGATGTGTCCCCAGGTAATGTTGGCCCATCCTTGCATATTAATGAACCTGCAATGTTGCAGATCTCAGTTCCCACTGACAGTGAGGCAGAACCCGACAACTCAGAGGATGGGGCAGAGTGCATTTGAGAACTGGAAAGCGTATCACCCATTAGCAGTGCTGGTGTGGCTGATACTGTTGACTCAGCTGATTTCAGCTATGTCCCTAGTGGAACAGATTCAGCCTGCAGTGATTCTGAGGGCTCTGCCACCATCGTCAACGAGCCAATGGAGGGGGATGCCGAAGTTAGTCAAAGGTATTGTCATGCTCAGAGGGTTTACACCCTCAGGACATGCACCCCCAAAGGGAGAGGTGGATTACGCCACTGAACCCACCCACACCCACAAGTGGGACATCCACAAACACATCTTAAACCAATCTACTACTCTACGAGTACCACACTTCTGCCACAACATCCCACACCCTCTTCTAACCCCAGAAACTACCCCAAGCTGGGAAATACAGCAAAATCCACACATCTTCTATAACACTGCAAGAGGCGGCCGCCTAGCACAAGTGGTTAGCCAATACCTTGCTCTAATTACACACAAGCACACTTGGAAGAATCTAACACACCAAACACTGGGGAATGCTGACCGAGCAACGAGAAACTAATAAGAAGGAGGTCCAACTTGAACTCAGGGTCTATTGCCGCCGGAGGCTCTGCCGCTCTGGTTCCTGAATTATCACCTAGAAGTAAGTGTGCGTCTCAGTCCTAACACCAGATTTACAAGTGTATTCCTACCCTTTGTCACCCACACTGCTATTGTAATAACTTGTTTTACATTTGTGTTACACTTCCCTAAAGAGAGGGACCTACATTAACAATTACGGTCCAATAAACCAGTGACCATTTACACACACAATCTCTTGTACACCTTCATTTCACACTTTGTTTTACTTCCCGATTTCCTCTACCCCGACCTCTCGCTGCCTACTTTATAGAACTGCTGTTTAAGCAGCGGCCAGGTTCATTATTACAGCCTTAAGTGGGTCACGCGGCTGACAAGCAGCTCCGTGCGTGGTCAACTGTCAGTTAAACGCTCATCTGCAATACTCGTGCCGAGCGCTAATAGCTTAATTAGTTAGGGCATCTACCCCATTCACAACCCCCGTAAACTAGAGCCTTTCCCTCGAGCAAAGCTCCCATCCACACGCCCAATTCCAAGTCCCCGCACATTTACTAAAACTCACCCCATTAAATCACACCTTCCAAATTAAACACTAACACCCCTTCGTTCGACCAACCCTTATTCCCGGTCTGAACAGTATCCTAGGCGCGAACAAAAGCCTGTAGACATGTCAGACTATGTGACATACTTGACTCTCACTGATGACTCTGAACCTAGTACATTTAAGGAGGCACTGTCCATGCCTGATAGGGTTAAGTGGGAGCAGGCTATGAAAAGAGAAATGGAGATACTTCAGCTAAATGATACCTGGGATCTAGTTGATAAACCCCAGGGCAAGAATGTTATCAGTAGTAAGGAGGGTTTCAAAGTAAAAAGAGACTAATGGTAACAATCAAAGGATAAAGCCAGACTTGTGGCCAGGGGCTTCACCGAAAGGTACGGAGTAGATTTTACAGAAACTTTCTCTCCTGTTATTCGACACAGCATGTTAAGGATGCTGCTTGCCTTGGCTGTCCAAACAGATCTGAAGGTGGTACATTGGGATGCTGAATCTGCTTTCCTCAATGGACAGTTAGATGAAGAGATCTACATGTATCAGCCAGAAAGTTTTGTCAAGAAAGATTCAGAGCATAAAGTTTGCAAGTTAAAAATCTATTTATGACTTAATACAATCTTCTCGTTTGTGGAATGAGAGAGCTCACTCTGTTCTTGTCAAATTGGGTTACAAAAATTGTGCTGATGAACCCTGTGTGTACTTTAATAAACAAGCCCAAGGTATGGTAATTATTACATTATATGTGCATGATTTCATTGTGTCTTATAATGATGAGTATGATATCAAGTCATTGAAGACCTGTATTGATAAAGAATTTAAGGTACGAGATCTTGGACCAATTTCTTATCTTTTAGGTATTAAAGTAAGGCAAGATGAGAAGAATGGTACAATGTATCTTAGGCAAGAGCAGTACATCAGTGAGATGGCAAAGAAATATGGTATGCACGATGCACGTCCCATTGGTACTCCTTTGGAAACCAAACCAAATCTTGGTGTTTCTGATACAGAAACTAGTGATCTTCCTTATAGAGAACTTATAGGTTCACTCATGTATTTAAGTGTTTGCACGCGTCCAGATATAAGCTATGCGATATCATATCTCAGTCAATTTAATCATTGTTTAATGAATCTCACTGGTCTGCTGCAAAGCGATGCGTTATTTAAATTGCACAAAAGACTTGTCGCTTAAGTAGTCTTGAATGGAGGTCAATTCATGGGATTTGTTGATGCTGACTGGGCTAATGATAGCACTGACCGAAAATCATACAGTGGTTTTGTGTTTAAAATGGCAGTTGGTGCTGTATCATGGGGGGCTCAAAAGCAAAAATGCATTTCCTTATCATCTACTGAAGCAGAATATGTTGCACTGAATGAAGGTGTAAGAGAAGCTGTTTGGTTGAAACGTGTTTTGCCTAACTTTATAGATCTCAAGTCACCCATCATATTATTGAGTGATAGTCAATCAGCTCAAAAACTGGCAATAAATGCAGTCCACCATAATAGGACCAAACATATTGACACTAAATATCACTATGTTAGAGATGCTTTGGATTCTTAAGTCATATACATCAAATATGAGGAGACTTCAAAAATGACTGCAGACATCCTAACAAAGCCTCTTCCTAAGCCTAAGCATATTTATTTTTATAAAGACTTGGGTCTTGAATCATGTCCTCTACTCCCACAGGTTTAAGGAGGTGTGTTGGAATATGTGACCATGGTTTTTGTTGGTCACATTGTTAATCAGTAAACCTGCTCCATAGAGATATGTTTATCTTTTGTTTTTTGTTATGGTGTGTATAAAAGAATGTTGTATCACATTGTTCTCAGTTCTGTTCTAGTAAATGTCAAGTACATTAAACGTGTGTTCCATTTCAATTGCCTGTGTGCCTCGTAATCCTACAGTAAGTCACCAAACCTGAACTGGATTAGTCATACCTGGGACATGTTGAAAACTGCTAATTTTAACCATCCACAACTTCTACAAAGACTTCCCCAAGTAATTATTCACTAGAAGGAATGACAATATATGGAGCGTCCAAAACTACATTCTTTATTTTATAATATGTAGGCCTATAGCTTAACAAGTTTTTCATTTTTCAGATTAAATCACAGCTAGTCAAACATCATATGGTGATCCAGAGGCAAAAGAAGCCAACGACCTCCCAAATGGGTTGAGTGGAATAGTGACAGTACAATCATTCCAATAAACTTGTTAAACATTACCCAAGAAAACATAACTAATCTTGGAAAAGCTAATGCTTAGGAGCTCAGAAGCAGAGAGTTTGATTTTCATTTCCAAGATCCAGATACCGTACATGGTCAATTAGTTCCTGATCCTGAACAATGCTTTATCTGAAGAATAAGAGCAGAAATCTAATGAGAACCGCATCTATGCATATGTAAGACTAAGACAGACAAAATGTTACAAAGGTTTGACTTTTAAAACAACTAAACGGGCACAAAACAAGTAGTCATGTGCTAGTGTGACCGTCTGTGCACCTGGAGTGATAGACAACCACATGCAAGGAAGCAGTAAATGCAGTGTTAGCACGAGATCTCTCTCAGGGCGTTCTGGGCTTGGGCTGTAATTACTAGACACTGCATTCATGCTCCCCGTAAAGGAAAAAGGAAAGAGTCATGACATATAACAAGAGAATTAAAAACATATTTAAAATAAACCAATTGACCAAGAAAATGTATTCAGAAAATTTCTGTCGACTGGCAGAAGAAAAAAAAATAGCACACGCATTCCCTAATGGATTTTATGTCGCTCAAATAAAATAAACCATAGTCTTATTAATATTGTCCGATGAGCTAGACTATGTTCATGAATTATACTTTCATTTGTTAATCTATACATTTTAGAGACGACATAAAATTATAGTTTCACTTCACGCTATAAAGTTGTATTGTTCAATCGTCCTATTCACTTATTTACAATTCACATATTTACAATCCTGACGCTAGGATGGATTAATTTCACACTCGAAGTTTTATATTTTCATTCTGGATTTTCTTAGAGAAAGACACAATTCTTAACGCAATTAAATACACAGCATATTGACTATTCTTGGGCACAGCAGTTAAACCTTTACATTTGACATTTTACAACAATAATAATAATCAAATTTGGTTACTTTGAAGTTTTCTCGGAATATCCTTTATAAATTTCAGGATTTTATTCACTGGACATGAATTCAAAAGAAAAAAATTGGCATGCCAACATTGCATGTAATAATTAATCATTGGAGCTGATAATATCATAGGGGAAATCTTTAAGATTTGAAACATATTGAAGCTTATGGGACAGGATCTGACTTCCGAAATCTCCCATTTATTTCCTATTAACAAGCATACAGCTTTCTGTGGCTCTCGGGATATTACTCCCGCTACGTCCACTACATATGAGGATCAAAGCCTCTATTAACTTTTCACAAAGTGCACTGGCACAACACAACATCAATATAGCTTCATTTAACAAAACCCTAGACGATAACGAATCGTATGCTCGCAATTTTTACATTAACAATTAATTGCTTACTCATATTCAACACCTTTATCATAGTCTCTCATTTTTGTCATTCTGAAGGAATATTACTTCCATAACTGTTCATATAATTCATTATTTATCAATATTAATGCATAGACATTTATTATTATTATTATTATTATTATTATTGGAAAAATATATTCTGTAAGAAAATTATTAATTCATAAACTGTGTCATAACTCTGCTGCGTTCTGAATGGGGTAAGACGTCCCATCTTATTACTGCAATATCGAAAACGAAATTTTGAGGATGCACCTCAGCTACAAGTCTACTTGACTGCAAGGAAAATTACTCCTAAAAATGTGTAATCATATAAATGCGCTCTTAATTATAGAGAAAGTGAATTGGTTTTTATCGGAATGGCGGAAAATTCATGGCTCGAGAAGTTATTCAGGCTTTTCGGAAGTCTACGGTATCATGTTTTCTGTGGCGAGTTGACCTCCCTCGGTGCAGATCTAACCCAAGCACCACGGATCTGAGAATTCTAAAATGCTGGACATGGGACATGTTGAAGCATTCAACTCCCTCGGCGCGATCTAATCCGGGCACCATGGATCTGAGAATCCTACACGCTGGACATGGGACATGCTTATACCGCGCCACTCCTGTCAACCACAGAAATATGCCGCAGATGGCCCTGCTCCTCGTTCCGAATGGGTCATTCTGGCATGATCTCTTCACATTCCGCCACCTTAGCTGCTAACCATATTCACTAACTGGGGCAGTGAAATTGTTCTATCATGGGGCTGTTCTTCATACATACAAGTCATGTTACTAGCGTGGCCCATTGCAAATGATGAAGTCCACTTATGTAGCCTAATCCAGCGGCTGACTGGACAAGAAAATAGGTAACAGTTCCTGTTGATAATGTCTTTGATAAATCAAGGGTGGAATCTGGCCTGATAATTCCCCGTGAAAAAGTATGTTGGTAGGGTAGCCTACTCTCATTTACAAAATATGTTCAATGTGGTGGTCCCAGTTCTCACGTTTGATATAAGTGGTGGGAATAGCACAAGACGAAGTCATATACTTGTGTAACAAGTCACTCACATACCTTGGAATATGTTGAAGTGCTCAACCAGCGAATATTATAAGTTTCGAATCACTGTTATATTCCCACAAACGAAGCACAAAGTCTATGTCCACTCGGGCATAGTGGCGTTGTATATGTTGCCTAGCTCCAAGGAGCGCTTGTTCTGAATAACGGCGTATTTCACTGTCGTGGACACACACACACACACACACACACACACACACGTGGACTATTATGACGACTCGATGACTGTGTCGGTGTGAGAGATACCCGACCTCTACCTGGGCTAGCTTATATACTGTCCCAAGGACACATATCGATCTGTGAACTCGCATTACGTGATGTTGGATCTTACGTCTCATTGGCTATATCCATAGAAAGATCGAGAAGGTTGGTAAATTCCAATAAAACAACAGGAATAAGCTGGTGAATTACTCCTAACTTCATTCTGAAGTGCTGGTATAACCTTCTTCCATAACACAAGCTTTATAAGAATAATAGCTTTCAACTTCCGTAGGCACCAAGTGAAACACACGGCTCGTTCAAAATCTGCTGGGCTGACAGCTCGGAATCTGCTCGCTGACGACATTAGCGCGCTCCCTTTGAAATCACGCCAGACCACACCAATCGTAAATGGGCACACTAGGAAATAGCCAAACAAAATAATATTGTATTTACATTCTATGCTCGGTACAGATTTTTTTAAACCTTGCACCAAGAATCAAAATTGCGGTATTTTGTGCAGTAGAAGGAACGTGGTGACAGGATTCCTGATTATGAGAAAAATTCCTTGTCACAAACTCGAGTGCCTTCTGAACCAGATAGCAAAAGAAGAAAATAATTGGAAATAAATTCTACATTGGATTTTTGACACCTTAATGTTCATGGACTGGGTGAGAAATGTTAAAAGAAGAGGTGTGACGTCACACATCTTAACACGCTTCTAAACATACGATATATAAATCACACTACACCAACATGTTCCTTTGCCTGAATTTATATTGCATAAGAAAGGACAAGCAAAGTGATTTTCTTTGCTAATTCAGGACGAATTCCTCAATAACTTTGCAGGAAATGAGATATGATGCTATAGAGGTCGAATATAAACTCTCGATATTTCGCGGTAATTAATGAACGAACTTCCGCCAATTATCCGTATTTATTTTTGTTAAGACGAGTGAAAAAAAATATAAAGAGAAAATTTATACCGAACAGTTCAAACAACTTCAGGATGCATTGCATGTCCAACAGCAAACGTTACTGACCCAGCTTGTATCTCATTTTCGCCCCGAGATACGACCGGAAATTCCTGTAAGTTACTCCAGCATAACACCATTTCAGAATTTCGATCTCGGCAGGGAAAAGTTCACATGGTACTTAGAGCGGTTTGATAATTATTATAACATAAATGGCTTCACAGACCACGGGAAAATTAAAACTCAGCAATTCTTCTAAGTTTGTGCCGTGTCTTGTGTGGGGATTCGCCTAGGACACCAAGCTGGCTCATCGGCGGGCTCTTGGTGTCCCCGCCCGGACCCCCACTGGAGTAGTGAACTGCGCGCCACCTCCCATTATATAAGGTGCAGCTGCAACGCTTGACTGCGAGAACTGAAAGCCCAAGGAGCCTCAACCTTCCTATTGTTAAGGCCCCAGGGTCCCTACGCCCTTAGGACCTTAGGACCCTACGCACCCCCAAGGGAGAGGTGGCCTACGCCACTGAACCCACACATCTACACATCTACAGGAGGGTACAAATACTCCGACAGCCACTCCATAAACACTACGCTTCTAGCCCAAGCCACCACACCAGTTTCACCCCAAAAACCACCCTTTAGCTGGAAACACAGCAAAGCAAGTACATTTTCTATTACACGCAGCCAGGCAGAGTTGATGTCTAAGCTCTTGCCTAACAGCTTGCATCACGCACACACATTTCCACTTGGAGGTATCTGGAACAGCAACACGTGAAGAAATACCTACTCAGCTGTTCCGAAACACATAAGAGAGAGGGCCCCCGGTGGTCTAACCATCTGTTGTCAGCCAGAGGCCTTGACCATCCGATTCGTGACGTCCTACCATCGGTAAGTGTGAAGTCAGAATCCTGAACTTGTATTGTACAATCCTTCCCCAATTGACACCTAAACCATTATTGTAAAACTTACATCTACAATTGTGTTACACGTCCCTGAACAGAGGGACATACTCAAAGTAATTACGGTCCAATAAACAAGTGACCATCCACACTACTCATTCGTTATACACCTTTATTCTTACACGTGTCTTTACTTCCCTACACCCAACCCTACACCTTGACCCTTCATTGCCTTCAGTCATAGAACCGCTGCGTGGGCAATAACTAGTTTCATTACCGCAGCATTGAGTGCTGGATAGCACGGCTGTCGAGCCGAACATTGCACGTTCAGCTAACAGTTAAAGCGCTCACTTGCAGTACGCACTCCGGGCGCTAATAGCTCACTTAATTAGCGCATCCCCTAAATCTACAACCCCGGTAAACCAGAGCTTCTCCCGACACCGCCATAGCTTCCGCACACGCCCACATCCCGAGTTTCAGCACATTAGTGAAACTCTCCCGAAGCAGACAACACTTTCCAAATTCACCACTTGCACTCCCTTGTTCGTCCGAACCCCCCAGTTACCGGACAGAACAAATTGGTGGAGACACCGGGTAGTTTCCATTCATTAAGGGGCTTAAACAACAAGCCCTGGAACTAAACGACCCTAGTACCTAATAGCAGCCAAGCAAAATTAGCAACTTTTTTTTCTTAAAGCTAGCCAATTTTTTTAACGTGGGTTACATTATTGCACATTCGCCTTCCCACCCACCCCATCGGGAAACATATTAGCGAAACCTCTCGCACATTTCCAAGCACACGAATTAACAGCCAAGATCTTCCAGGGAATAAGAACATTTTACAGAGGCCAGGAGTCGTGAAAATTCTTTTTGAGCATGCATTAATAATTCAGATTAGCCATACCAGCCCCCACACAGAATTAACTAATTAATTAGGGACACTAGACAAAACACGACCCTCACCATATACATACACATTTCTCACCACATACTCACATACAGACTACATTAACCACACTATAAACAAAATGGCTAAACTATACCGCCTGACCATCCTGAAGAACTTCGCAGGGCATCAAGATTTAATAGCGTGGCACAAGAGGATTGCCGCGCAGCAAGACTACCTGAGAAGATACCAAGACCTCCTCACAGAGGATTCTGAAGACACTCACACATAGAAAGGGGATAAACCAGCGGACACGCAAAATGTGGGGCAAAATAGGAACTATCCGGGCACAGGTTAATAGATCCCACTGGCGTTTACATCTCCAACACGATTCCCTGCATGGGGAATATTACAGGCTGAAGAAGGAGCATATCAGGGTGGTAACCGCAAACACACGGGTAGCCGAACAAGCCAGAGGGCTTCACAGGGAATTCGCCAGTATATGGCAAAATTACATTTCATTACAGACAGACAACATGTCATTGGAGTTTATAGCGAGCACGGCTGTAGACCCCATGGGGGAAATAGGACAGCTAACGAAGAAACTAGCAAGAATGACCATTTCCACAACGGACACCACGAGAGGACGGGAGGATGCCGTGGCTCAAGAACGGGAGGCTGCTACCCCAACCTCAAACACGAGACAGTCACAAACACCGACACGCCCTACAGCGCCGGATCAAAGAGCAACTATGCCAGCACCTAGGCGATCGGTAAGACCAACCCCCTCAGGCCATGGGAGCAGTAGGGTGATGCCACCATCCCCTACGGTACGTCGAGGAGTAGATCATAATATAGACGCTAATGCCCCAGCAACACGTAGGCGAGCGCTATACACCCCCAGGGAGGAATGCGCCACGACAAAGCGTACATTTAGCCCCACACCCTCGAGGCACCCACACAGGAGGATAAGACTGGCTAGACCCACAACCACAACTCAGACAAGGCAACACACATTAGGTCACACCCCTGTAAATACAATGCACGCACCCCGGCGTAGACCGCTAATTGCGCCCACACAAACACTTCAGACGGACAAGAAAGAATACGCGAGGGTAGAGCGAGAGATAACCCGCGTGCGATTACATTACCAGGAACATAGAGACCCGCCCAGAAGGACACCAGAGGCGCACGCCGCGATGAGGTCTGAGACCCGCGATCGGCGGCGAAATGACCTCAATGGGCAAATGGGTAAGCGGGCCCAAAACCGGCATTCACCACAAGATGCGACACCAGGGCATACATGGCCAGAAGGCGAACAGGCCTAACTGCGCACGGGATGGCAAAATCGAAGCCAGGGCCGTAGACACAGACACTAACTCATACGGAGTTTCACATCCGACACACCTATATAGCTACACATAATTGGTAGATTGTAGGACTATCCATATACATGCATACATCAGGCATGTCAATTAGAATAAGTGGCAGTCATTTACACCGCGAAGGGAAAATAATTAAAACATACGCGGCCAACAGCTAAGACACCTAATTAAAACATACACAACACAAATCGAACCCAAGGCCCCATAGGACACAGACACTCACACGCACGGCTATGTAGAGCCACACAATTACACATTTTTATATACACTGGCCATCCCGCACATATATTTCCACTAAAGGATACACCATAAAACATGTTCCCAATATACCCATATGTGTATAAGTTACATCTGGAAAGTGAAATGGTATTCCATAAATGGATGGTACGCATGAATATTCTATGTCATATTTTGTATGTTACATTCTAAACGCTTCGCAAGTTGTGCACTGTAAAACAGGGATTTTTTTTACCCATCACAGCGTTCAGGCAAGCGGGGACACTAGACGATAAATTCACAGGTTGAAGATGACATATTTTCTTTTTTTCTGGTTCACATATTAAACACAATTCCCATAGAAGGTCAATAGAGTTGATAAAATTATTACAGAGACACGGGCCTAGAAGCCTACAGGAATAATCAGCCTGAACGCGGTGGCACAAAAAGCGAGAAAAGAGCTTGTCACATAGCGATAGCTGAAAACGCACAAAGTGCAGTAAATAGACAGAAGGACAGGTACACGATCCACACAATTCATCATTTATACACCAGAAGTGACCCAAACACACAACCCGCGAGTAATCTGAGAAGAACCCACGGAGCCGAGTTCGGACCCGCGGCCCTCTGAACACCAGAAATACAGACTCAAATACCCATTCAGCAGAAGGACACGGTAACGAGGGACAGCTTACAGTAAATAGGCCTAATCCAGTCATAGGGGTAAGTAGGGTCAAAATAGTCAGTGACACCTAGCTACGAGGTACGCTACTGGAAGTGCCAGAAAAAGACACACATAATTACACGAGTTGACACAAACAGACACAACAGAAACAGGGGTACATTCCAGGTAAACATATCCATAACAAAGATCTGGAATCACGCTGCAAATGTGTGGAGCAGAAGGATTTTTTTACATGTGGTATCACAAAGGCCGACAATATTAGGTAAGCCAACTAACTATTGTGATTCCTCGGCACGTGAAAATGTCAACATACAGCGAGCAGGTGGCTAGGCTGTCAAGATTGCTGTTACCACACTGTAATTTGAAACTATTGCCGAGTCAGTGGAAGCACAGTGCATGAACACGGTAAAATGACAAGTCGCCAGCAAGGTTAGCAGCGCGCGCGATAACACTACAGTAACACAAAATCATTTAAGCCACTTTGAAAACATGGAAACTCCCGAAATTACAACTCGATTGACGTTAACATGTTACAATTCATTCACATTAGGATACATTTTCCCGTGCACAGTACAGACATCCAATACACGCCACGGGACACAAATTACGGAATGGGGATCCAGGAGCATCGCCACAAAGGTCTATACAATACCTTTGTGGGTCGCGTACTGCCCACTTGCCTGTAAAACAAATATCACAGACATGGCAGGCAATCTACTACCTCCAGTAGCACAGGTTGCAGAGAAGGTACAATATATGCCTCAGAGACAAGCACATAAACAGGGACCAGGGGTAACAAGAATTAAGTTAACCAATACAGCAATACTAGCTAAACATGTGCAGGCATAGAACACAGGGGTCACACAGGATCAGGGTTACGAATTCCAAGCAAAACACGGACGTCCCGAGAGGCGAAAGCCGTCGACCGACTGAAAAGCAGTCAGCACTAAACACACAATTCACTAGACCCGGGAAACATCTTAGCGCGCACGGACAAATAAACACAAAACAGATAGGCCAGCTACAAAACACTGCAGGAAATACAGAAGCGACAGCTATCGCGCATAACCGGCAAAAATTACGGATACCATAAAATAACAGAGTTATAATATAATGCCGACCTGAATAGGGTACAAAAATCTGCGTAATACGTTGGAAAGCACAGTTGCTTCATGACAGAAACAATCCATACACACGAGCCAGCCGTGATGTTGCAACAGAAAACATTGCAAACCGTGGATACACAATACAGGAAGAATTCTTAGCCTCAAAGCATGCACATAGCGCAACCTACTCTAAGCACGGTTATAAACATATCACTTCAAAACTGCTGAAGATCAACAAACAAACATACACGCTGGGGACACACCATGGCAACGGCGCATGGTTACATCATCACGGGCTTCCGGCTATCTTAATAGGACAGCGGGAATAATTAGCAAAATATAAAATAACGCAGACGCTCAGTACAGCGGACCGCCATCGCGCACAGCGACATCGGTACTCAACCAAAGCGGCCATTAAAAATCGAGACCCACAATTGGCAGAGAACACTATACATACATGGACACGCCCACGCGCACACAGATATGACCAAGCTCCAGCATGGCCGGCTCTACGGAAGGTCGCGGCGTTCGACCTTGCAACGCTGCACTTCTCTGAACTGGGATGGCCATAGCAGCCGGTCAGCTGTTGATGCGTGTGCTTCGCCACGAAAACAAATTGAAATAACGAAATAATATTTGCTCTTTTCAACATTAAAGTAAAAGGATTGTCAAGAGTGAGTAGGGCTTACTTGGAGTAACAAAACCAATTTGTTTTCAATATTTATTTGACATTTACAAAATATACAACAGGTTGGCTTCTAACAAAGAATAGCAAGTTTTCTGTTTGCTTTCAATATTTATTTGACATTTACAAAATATACAACAGGTTGGCCTCTAACAAAGAATAGCAAGTTTTCTGTTTGCTTTCTATATTTATTTGACATTTACATAATATACAACAGGTTGGCCTCTAACAAAGAATAGCAAGTTTTCTGTTTGCTTTCAATATTTATTTGACATTTACAAAATATACAACAGGTTGGCCTCTAACAAAGAATAGCAAGTTTTCTGTGATTACTATGGCAAGTTACCCGTTCATTCCTCAACTTCCTGTAATCATTTAACAAAATGTTACTCATTGTTAAGACAATACTTGTGACTATTGTCATAACATTACATCCACAGGTACAAGTTTTCTCGGCAGTTTCTGACAATTCAATATCTGATAAAATACCGAGTAGACTAAGATTTTGAATTACTTGGCGTTGATTGTTACATTTACATTTTAAAAATTGTTCCTCAAAGTTATCAGAAATCAGCGCCTGCGTAATTCCAACAATATGTTTACACACTGATAAAATAAAATCTGCAGGAACTGAAAGTCCGCCCCTATTTATTTCATTGAAGTAGCTGTCATTTATCTTTTCTTTATTTCTAATCAAAGTCAAACATTCTTCACATTTTATTCTTGAACATTGCTTGAACGATATGTAACCACAGGCATATATAAAACCCGACTCATCGAATTGTATGTTTTCAGTGTACTTGTCTTCTAAAATACTGAAAAAGGTATCGTCAACAGTAGCTGACGAAAGGCTGCTTGTTGTACTTTCTCCTGAATTTGTATCGGAAGAGGACATTATCATTTCTTTCGAAAAAGTAACTGCTCCATACCTGGCTGAATGAAGGCCAAGTACGCTTTTCAACCTTATTTTCAATTCGGCCTCCATTACCTGAGTAACTGTTATATTATAGTTGCCGCCTGTTAGTTGGCGGTACTGCCCAAACCTGGATTCTAATTGGTCACTCTGAAATTTGCCAGTTAACACATAAGAGGGGTTCACATTCTGTAGAGCATAAATAATAATCTCACGTAATACATAGGTTGTTACATACAAAGCGTTGTAAGTTTCATTGGTTAAACAACTCTTTTTCGAGGAATCATTTTCATCGTTCTTTTTCCACGTGGACAACCATTGGAGGAATGCCTTTAGGAAAGCCAACCTTTTGTCTTCGGGATTTTTGAAAGGCATTTGAAGACTATTACGTTTAACAACATGGGTGAGAGGCCACTTAATATTAACAATGGACCACCACATTAGGATTACTCTGACAAAAAAAAAAAGCAGTACCTTTATAACAATACTTGTTTAGAGCAGAAACTGTAGATTCGTGAAACACGTTTGTAACCAAAGAAACCCTTTGGCGTTCAAGTGAATTTGGATAAACACTTTTAAATGTTAACTTTGGTGCAGACTTAATCAGTAAATCGGATTCCTTTTTGTAGATCGCTCTTATGTCACTAAATGATGCTTGAGTTACCTCTTTAAAATCAGGGTTACAGTCATCTGAACTTAAAACATTTGAAAATGAGTCTAAATCTTCCCATACAGGAATAATAAATGACTTATCAATGCCACTTAAATTCAGCCAATTATTTCGTATATTTTTTAATACATTGACACTGTCATATAAAATAAAGGTTTTTAGGGGGTTTCCATCAATATGGAACCAGTAATTACTATCAGAATGTTTGGTTAGTTCTTTGAACATAGCACGATTCACACCATTATTATCAGCTATGATAGACAGAATATTTAGGCCACAATCCTGTATTTGCCTGATAACACCTTTTGCAATATCAGCTAGTTGCAAACCCGTTAATTGTTTCACTGGAACTAATTTAACAACCTCTTTCAAATTTCCAAAAGCAGAACTAACGAGAAAGGCCAGAACTGTCTTAGCTAAATCGACAGATTCATTTGTAGCAACACCAAATAATTGCCCATTTTTAAAATCTAAAGTTTGTTTGACATGTATTTCACCAATCTGTAAATTTACAACCCTTTCTAAATTTGATAAATCTTTCACAATGTGACTTAAAAAGTTACTGTTCTCTTCATCAGCTTTCGGGGATATGGCGAAGGAAGTTGTTAATTTTTGTAAAACTCGGGGATGAGGTAGAGATAAAATATGGTTAAATCTAATTGCGTTATAACACTTTGTAAACTGCATATAAATGAGGAATGCATTTAGAGTTGTAGTGACGTTATATCTAGGTTTCTTTAAAAAAGTAAGTGTAAACTGATCTTGCAGAAACATTAACTTTTTTAACAGAATCTCTGAAGTTTCGTCTCCCTGGTTTTCAAGGTCAGTTTTTAGGTTATCTATTAAACTATTAATCTGGACGACTAGTGAACTTACAGAACTTCCAGGTAAGAAAAAGTCGTGGCAAAATTCTATTGCTTGGAACAACTGACTCCACTTACTTAATAATGAATTTCGAAATATTACAGAGCCAGAATGAAGAACAACAGCGTTAGGAATTACGCCTCCATTGATATGAATTTCGACCGTAAAATCATTGTTTATCCTTATACTTGACCTTATTTTAGGTATGTTTGACACATCTAATTTATACAAAATACAATAATTTTTACTAGTACTTACAGACCAGTCTGTTTTATGCTCCACCAATTTATTTTGTATATCACAAACAAAGGACTCGAAAGTCGTAATTTTGTTGGCTTCCTCAGCAAGGGTCTTCTGACATTCCTCTGCAGACCTTTTCGGTTCTTTTTCTTCTTTTTTTCTTTCTTCTGGAGATTTCCTTTTCTTGGAGGAGCACTTACTCAAATACGATGGTAAGTTTGGGAATACCTTTGGAACCGCACGAGGTAACAATACAGGCTTCTTCCGTGTAAATTCCTTATTATTCCCATCACCATCCTTGTATTTTTCAACATAACTTACGTCTTCAGGAAGAAAGTGTTTAATACATACGAAGGAATATTTCGTAGGTACCCAATTGGCTCGAGGAATAGCACGTTCCCATATGGCTTTCAATTGTGGATTTTTAGGAAACCCAAACACTGTCACAAATCCTTCAGTTTTTATCGATGAACGATAATTAGACTTGCAATTCGGCACAACACAAGTCTTTGGCATTGTAGCTAGCCACTATACAGTAATAATCAATGGTATAATTTCATTTACATAGAGTATTTTGAAGAAAACACGAGCGCGTGACACATTTTCCATGTAACTCAGTGGGCTAGGCAGAGCAGACTGGCCATTCACGGCGAGGTTGCCAATTTTCGCTCGCCGCGGCCTTCCGTAGAGCCGGCCATGGCTCCAGGCAGCTCACTCAGATAACAATACTCACTTAGACGGCCCAGAACGGTGAATTAAAGTGGACAGAGAGTGAAAAGGGCGCGGTGACTCCAACAAATAGTTATATTACGGGACACGGAGCTAACATGCTAGGCATATTTAGCCTACAGGTAGCCCAGGCGTACCTTAGGGTTACGAGGTATTCACATTGCGGTCCAGTACAGTGCGGGAAGCGAGACGCTCCGAGCGGCATTACGCGCTGATGGCCACGACCGACCCCAGCCCGAGCGGTTCCACTCCCAGCAGATAGCGATCTTAATACTGGCAAATAGACACCCCCAGGCAATCGAATATGGGGGCAGATAGACGTAACGCCGTAAAATAAATAATATACCCCCCATTCTAGAAGAGATCACACTATATGACACAGGGAGGTCCACAACCATCATAGCACTGACAAAGACCCTAGCATAAGGGCAGGAACAGTAAATTAACCCCCACGATAGGGCGGACACACAAGTTACACATATACCTATAAATAGAGACAAATAGAGGCTGTAAATAGAGAGTATAGAGGCTATAGATAAAGGTCAAGGCTGCCCACAAAATTAAGTAGGCAGGCCACAGAGCGCTGAGCGCATACACTCAACACAATTATTATAGTAGCTATGTTTTGGAGGGCGCTAAGCGCACCCCAATGATACTCTTAGTTAAATAGGGGTAGGCGTGAACGGTAAAACTGGCACGTTATATAACAGAAGGTGGGAAAACGCAGTGGCGCTACCCAGTGGTATAGTCATATTTTAATGGAGATAAGGGATGATAATCCCACAATGACAGTGATCGCGTATTTGAATAGCGCCAAGGAGTGGAGGAAAGTCACATTATGACCAAGTGAGAACGATCAGCAAAAGAAAGGGCCAAAGAAACAATATACCCACAGTTTCCCATAGACAATATATAGGCAAAAATCCACATATCATTTCCCAACATTTTCCCACCAATTTACATACACACGCACAACACCACCTTTACACAGAGGGTTGTCGATATTCATGCTTTTAAATAGAGGGCTAACTGCGCCCTTCACCATACCGCTCTCACCTAAGTATTAGAGGTGATCGGACGACAAATATTGACGCTGGATATAAAGGCCACAAGAACACACTAACAAATATTTTAATCATTATTCCCGCATGTTACAACTATAGACTTATTAACATACATAAACCCATTCCCCAACTGGAGCGGCAAATATGCGCGCTCAAATCCATCAATATGCATGTACGTCCCACCCTACACACACCCCGGGTTATTTATATTATATCCGCATGCAATATTTAAATTTTAACTACCAGGGAAAACTTAACCCATCCCATATGTGATCCGTTAATTTAAAAGACATCCATGCAAGCATTAGGGGCTCGAGGCCGAACAAAATAACGAGCCGACAATGCTGCACCCCTTCCAAGCCGACGCGCAATACTTTTTAACGAATAACACCCCATCGGACCTCGCTAATGACACCTTGAAAGATCCACAAAAACCCATTAACATGTCTATAGATATGTACAAAACAATTTCAGCATGGGAGATCCGACTGAGCGTAGAAGGTCGAAAGCAGGAAATGCGTCGCAAATGTCCTACAACCCCAGAAGTACACAAAATATTACACATATACACAAGTTAGCACACATTATATTACACTAAATTACAGCCCCCAAAAGAATTATCTACACATATATAATAAAGGATCTGAGGACACACAGGTAAGGACACTCGTCAAAATCACGAGGAGTCACAGGAGGACAAAGGCGGAAATGACAGTCACAGATCTGACAAGTTAACCAGAAAGACGACAGGTCAGACGACGCTGGCGTAGCGCGGGCAAACGTTGAGTGCTCGGTAGAAATTGTTTGTCTACCGTCTCGTATACAGTTACACCCGTTATGCGTTATAGTCAACGGAGTCAGACCTATAGGGGAAGTTTTTGACCATCCGATAGGGGACCTAACATCCAAGGACGACCAATTTTACTTTGACTCCTAGTTAGCTTGTATTATATTAAGTCCACCCCTGGAGGCGTAAGGGGTAGTCTCCCGCTCGCAGGGCGTGAAGCAACAAAGTCCTCAGCCGGAACTGGGGCGGAAGATTTGAACAATAATGAATAATGAATTTTACTATGAATGAATGCGTAAGACGATAACTGGATGCCCATCCGCCAAGAGCGTGACGATCGGCCAAGGTCCATCCGCCAGGAGCGTGAATACAGGATCATATCCAGCTCCGCCAAGAGCGTGAAATTCGCAGCCTATGAATTTTACGGAATAATACACACACAATTACATTCCGTACAGCCCACAAATGTCGGATAGCGATCCGTTAGCTAAATAGCGAGGCAGCGAGCCCCTTAGAGTTGTAAATGAAGGTAGCGACCTTCAGAGGGGACTGGGCCTCCAGAAAATGACCAATGCGCGGGAACGCCCGTAAAATGATTTATTAAGCGGCTATAAAGCCATGGATTTCCCGGATGAAGTGCTTGCTATTTCAGCAGCGCAAATACACAGGCCTACATACACACACACACAGTTATAAAGGGGGGGTAGATATAAGGAGGAAAGTGTACAAGGACTTCAGTCTGGCTGTTCTGGAGACTGCCGGTGTCGACAGGATTTGCACGCACGGAACCCCGAGTAAGGAAACTGAAAAGAGATATTCCTCGTTTGAAATTTAGTATATAAGATATGGTTGCACATTTTGAAGGCAACCTAGATATAAGCAAATTTAATAAGTCACAGGCCGGCCCCGTGGTGTTGGGGGTAGCGCGCCTGCCTCTCACCCGGAGGCCCCGGGTTCGATCCCCGGCTCCGTCAGGGATTTTTAAACTGACGTGAGGGTTGGAACGGGGTGCACTCAGTCTCGTGAGGGCAATTGAGTAGCTGTCTGACAGTGAGACAGCGCCCCGATCACGAATACCAAGATTAACGGCCGAGGGGACCCGACGCGCTGATCACGCGTCACCCCAATATCTGCAGGCCAAATGGCTGGGCAGCGGTCGCTTGGTCGGCCTTGACCCGTCATGGGCTGTATAGTGCCAGAGGTTGACTTTTTTTTTAATAAGTCACTGCTCCAAAACAATAGCTTACAAGGGGCATTTATTTCGGCATTAGAGTAAGGAAACTATTTCGACAATTTATTTTCTAGATATAGATTAGTATATAGTTAGATATAAGATACACTTTCACGGCACCAGTAAAACCATTAAAGATGGCCCGATAATATATAGCGCGCTTGGCACCGTATAGCCATTAAAGGTGGCAGGGTAAGTCCAACAAAGTAATAATATAGCCTACTTTAAATAGAGGTAGCGACCCCTAGAGATTTAAATGTTTGGTAATCGACCGTCGAGAAAGGCTCAATAAAACCTATTCCGCGAAGAAGTATTCCGCGATGAACCACGACGAATAATTTTTTCGGCGCCATAAATCCACTACGGTGGTAGGGTAAGCCCGAATAACAATCAAACTTCTAGGCGATGCGAATGCCATATAGCGCGTTCGGCACCATAAATCCACCAGGGTGGTAGGGTAAGCCCGAATAACAATGAAAATTATACGCGATGCGAACGCGACTTAGCGCTTTCGGCACCCGAAAAGCCATCACGGTAAAGGGGTAAGACCGGCAACACGCTATGAAAGCGTTAGGCGCACCAAAGGCGGTAATACGGTACAGCAACCGAAGCCGACCGACCGCAGCGTTGAGAGATATAGATATAAGATATATGGCCAAGGCATTTGAATAACATGTATTTATATTCCAGAGAAAGAGCTCCAACGATGCTCCACCAAGGAATGCAAACATCAGATGATCGTGATAAAAGGCAAAGGTAATGTGGACCCATAGAGGGCACAGAAATACATATTTAGGGTATAAGACACTAATATAAGACTGCAGTTAGCAATAAGTTAGTTGTAAGACAATAACATGGCATTTAATTATACATAAACATGCGTTTCATCCACAGGCCAAACAGCAGTATATCAACACATCCACAATTTATTTCTTCACAGACGGAGACCATTGTACTGTACATACCTGTTGTAAATATACCTCCCAGACACACAAATATAATACACTAATTAAATGTCACACACACATACACTTCTCAGCGGTTTTAGCTGCACCCCTAAACGTGACAGCGCCAGCGGCCAGCAGTGGACAGTATCCGTGGGATACTGGACATCGCTGAACGCAAGAACATACCACAAACGCAAATAAAGCGTGATTTCAGGGTCTAAGGGCGGCACAAAGGTTGTAAGTGCCGAACCTTCGATTATAAGGTGGAATTATCAACCCACGGCGGGAAAACCACTAGATTATAAAATGAGTAAAATGGAAAAAGGAATAGCTGATTAGCCACTAAACCACGAGGCAGAGCGGCCGCATAGTATGTAAGTATACCATAGACAGTAGCATGCATACGAGGTATAAAGACGGCCGAATAAGAGCTCTATCGATCGATCAAATGCTATACTTGAATGAAAGGTACCGACATTGTAATTATTATGATTATTATTATTATTATGATCATGCTTATTATGTTTATTATTATCACTGGTATTATAGTTATTATTATCATTATCATCAGCAATATGATAGTTATTATGGTCGTTGTCACTAGGGCACAGGACGTTATTATAACGACAATAGAATTGTCACCAGTATACGGCATCATTGTTGCCACCTTGACCATGTTTTATATTGTTTAATTTACCCAATTGTCATAATTACACCCTACCTCACGATAACCTTATACATTTTTACACATGTACTTTCATTTTCACTCTGTTAAAATCCAAAATTGTAGAGATGTCCTACTTTCACCCCAGCCAATAAACACATGATAAAACTACCCTTAACATTTACACCCAGGGCATCTGTTTTACTTTTCTCTTCAACCTTTCCACTGTCACATACTATTACATGTCAATATTATTAACATTACCCGCAGAAGGCAATTTTTTAATCTCGCTGCGTAGACAGCAGAAGTGTTGCCACTGATGTTTTTTTCCTTCTTGCGGAAACACCCTATAACATATATGAAAATGACTATTATATTGTATCCCGACTAATATTCGATGATTGTAAGCTACGATGTATTCATAAGCATTGCAAAATTTTTATGCATATCTATGTTCCAACACCTTACACCCCACCCCTTCTGAGAGCACACTATACCCATACACAACCAAGGGACCACGCCACCAACATCGACACAGCAACGACACCGACACAGCAGCGACCGAGGGATGAGGAAGAAGAGGACCAGGAAGAAGAATAATGAGAAGGGGAAGCCACCCTTAACTCTCACACCAGTTTCTGAGCACAGAAACTAAACATCGACGAGGTGTTGTTAAGGCCCCAGGGTCCCTACGCCCTTAGAAACTTAGGACCCTACGCACCCCTAAGGGAGAGGTGGCCTACGCCACTGAACCCACATATCTACAGGAGGCTACAAATACCCCGACAACCACTCCATAAACACTACGCTTCTAGCCCAAGCCACCACACCAGTTTCACGCCAAAAACTACCCTTAAGCTGGAAACACAGCAAAACCAGTACATTTTTTCTTACACGCAGCCAGGCAGAGTTGAATTCTAAGCTCTTGCCTAACAGCTTGCATCACGCACACACATTTACACTTGGAGGTATCTGGAACAGCAACATGTGAAGAAATACATACTCAGCAGTTCCGAAACACATAAGAGAGAGGCCCCCTGTGGACTAACCATCTGTTGTCAGCCGGAGGCCTTGACCATCCGATCCGTGACGTCCTACCATCGGTAAGTGTGAACTCAGAATCCTGAACTCGTATTGTACAATCCTTCCCCAATTGACACCTAAACCATTATTGTAAAACTTACATCTACAATTGTGTTACACGTCCCTGAACAGAGGGACATACTCAAAGTAATTACGGTCCAATAAACAAGTGACCATCCACACTACTCATTCATTATACACATTTATTCTTACACGTGTATTTACTTCCCGACACCCAACCTTACACCTTGACCCTTCATTGCCTTCAGTCATAGAACCGCTGCGTGGGCAATAACTAGTTTCATTACCGCAGCCTTGAGTGCTGGATCGCACGGCTGTCGAGCCGAACATTGCACGGTCAGCTAACAGTTAAAGCGTTCACTTGCACTTTATTAGCGCATCCCCTAAATCTACAACCCCGGTAAACCAGAGCTTCTCCCGACACCACCATAGCTCCCGCACACACCCACATCCCGAGTTTCAGCACATTAGTGAAACTCTCCCGAAGCAGACAACACTTTCCAAATTCACCACTTACACTCCCTTGTTCGTCCGAACCCCCCAGTTCCCGGACAGAACACTATGAAGGCTTCCAAAAGGATGGTATATTGGCTTTCACGGCCAGTGAACTAAAACTCAGCAATTCTTCTAGGTTTGTGCCGTGTCTTGTGTGGGGTTTCGCCTAGGACACCAAGCTGGCTCATCGGCGGGCTCTTCGTGTCCCTGCACGGACCCCCACTGGAGTAGCGAACTGCGCGCCACCTCCCATTATATAAGGTGCAACTGCACCTCTTGACTGCGAAAACTAAAAACCCAAGCAGCCTCAACCTCCCTATGAAGGCTTCCAAAAAGATGGTATATTGGCTTTCACGGCCAGTGAATTAAAACTCAGCAATTCTTCTAGTTTTGTGCCGTGTCTTGTGTGGGGTTTCGCCTAGGACACCAAGCTGGCTTATCGGCGGGCTCTTGGTGTCCCCGCCCGGACCCCCACTGGAGTAGTGAACTGCGCACCACCTCCCATTATATAAGGTGCAACTGCACCTCTTGACTGCGAGAACTAAAAGCCCAAGCAGCCTCAACCTCCCTATGAAGGCTTCCAAAAAGATGGTATATTGGCTTTCACGGCCAGTGAATTAAAACTCAGCATTTTTTCTTGGTTTGTGCCTTGTCTTGTGTGGTGTTTCGCCTGGGACACCAAGCTGGCTCATCGGCGGCCTCTTAGTGTCCCCACCCGGACCCCCACTGGAGTAGCGAACTGCGCGCCATCTCCCATTATATAAGGTGCAACTGCACCTCTTGACTGCGAGAACTAAAAACCCAAGCAGCCTCAACCTCCCTAAGAAGGCTTCCAAAAAGATGGTATATTGGCTTTCACGGCCAGTGAATTAAAACTCAGCAATAGGGATGTATAGAACTAGCACCGATAGAGCGCACTGCTGTTGTACTGGGTAAGCGCAAGGCGCTCTTCATTTGTCTCCTGTGTTCTCATGCCGCTAATATCCACGAATTTAAGTTGTTTAAATTGCTATTTTCGTGACTATGCCAAGCTGTTGCAGTGTTCCTCTTTGCAAAAATCAGGGAAATCCGATTTCGTGTCACCAATTTTCACAAAATAAAGAAATGAGGAAGAAATGGTTACATGCTATTAGAAGGAAACATTTCGGTGAAGAAAATCTGACCGAAAATATTAAAGTGTGTTCCCATCGTTTTCAACTCGATGACTTCACGAAAACTGTGTTGGGCAAGTGTGATTTACAAAGGGAAATAATTCCTACCTATAAACTGAATAGACATATCGATAACAACCACTGAATTTATGCGTCTGTATTTTAAGGTGAGAGAGCAAGATTAAAACCGGGCACTGTTCCATCGCTTTTTCCGTGGACCACGAACACAACACAAATAAGGAAGAGGCCATACACAAGAAAATTGCCAGTTTACCATGATAAGCATACAATATCGGAATCTGCATAAATTATCTCCATTGAAGTACGGTACGGGAAGAAATCGTCAATAAACAGGAAGAAGTGAATGTAACATTTGTGACTCCCATTTTCAAAGGCATCAATACTCGGACAAATACTTCAAGAATAAATGTCACAACATTAACAGTCAAAAACGTATTATGGTTGGTTTCTTGAAATCAGAATTAATCGTCAACTTACATCTGTCCGACGGAGAATGTGGTACCGGTAGTGACTGACTTCTACATTCTTGAGTCATAGGCCTAAGTTAGCCAGATGAATGGAAACAGTTCATGGCCTTAAAACAGGGATTCTCAACTTTTTAAATACTGTACCCCTAAGTCGTTTCCAAGGGGTACGGAAACTATTTGTATTAAGAAATTGACAAATTACAAAAGAACCAAACGTTGCGATGCATTTTGAGGTAAACAATACCGGTATCAACTTTCTTTGATTATGTTTACCTTAAAACAAGACCGTTTCATGTACGCTATCAACCAAAAAAAAAAAAAAAAACACAAATCGAAGTCTATAAGCAAGGGGAGCCAGTGAATATTTAAATCTCTATTTATAAGTTGACCGTTAATCTAGAGATCATAAAGCACAGAGGACTTCCTCTTTACGTGGAATCCGAACAGGACAAGGCATTTCACTTTGAAAGTCTCACACGCATTGACCGGGAAATCTCTATGATTTAAGTGTTATGGAGATATAGGCTATTTATCAATATAGGCCTACAATACTCAAGCATGCTGACTCCTATTCATAATTTTAATAATAAAGCGTGTTAGAATTTTGTTATTACCGCTGTAGCCTACTAATTCTTCCCTCCTCCCACTAGTTTTAGCGCCTCTAGTCCGTAGCTCATTTTACAGCTGTTGAACGCTTAAACGCTGAAAATCGTTCATAATATATTAGAGGATATACCTATAGAATTAATTAATATAGTCTTGGAGTAAAATTAGAGAAGATATAATTTACTTTAGCTTAGAAAACTCGGTCACAATCTATGCATTCCTCGTAGCTGACTGGGGGAAACATAGGACGATCGCCTTGCGCTTACCCAGTACCACACGAGCGCTATCTGGCGCGAACTTTCTCAGGCTACATCCCTATTCTTCTAGGTTTGTGCCGTGTCTTGTATGGGGTTTCGCCTAGGACACCAAACTGGCTCATCGGCAGGCTCTTGGTGTCCCCGCCCGTACCCCCACTGGAGTAGCGAACTGCGCGCCACCTCCCATTATATAAGGTGCAACTGCACCTCTTGACTACGAGAACTATGCTCAGCTTCTATGTGTATCTATTGGTTCAACACATTATAACAGTAAGTAACATTTCTTGGTCCCGATAAACCAGTCAAATATCTGAACTGTAACGAATTAATAAAGACAGACAGATGCTCATTCCTAGGAGGAGTGCAGTTGTTTCCCAGCATTCTTTTTTGAACATTTACCAGAAACAAGGACAGACAATTGCTGAACATGTTGTTGCACTCCAACGTGACCTTATTGAATGTGAGTTCACTGTTAAATGTGCGTGTGACAAATCAGTTTCCATTCCTGACGTTTTTCTCAGAGGTCAGTTTATTCGTGGCCTGCGTGATGACTGGCTGCGTGAACACATTTTGCAATCTAGTACTACCGGTACTTCATTCGAAGACATTTTGACAAAAGATATTGCTCTTGAAGCATCGAAAATTGAGAGTAAAGAATTAGCAAAGAGGTCCAGCCCTAGTCCTTCAAGTTTCAGCACAGATGCTATGAAGAGAATCTCCACTTCTTAAAGGCAGCGTGAGCTCATATAATTATCTGGGTATCACACTTCAACCTTCAGCTAATTATTTCAAATGCCACATAAGAGAGAGAACCGCGTCAGCCATAAGAATCATTTATGATATCTCTGATCCCACGAGACTATCTTTAAGCACGGCTATGAGTCTATTTTACGCTAAAGTACTCCCAGTTCTAACTTACGGGCTAGAACTTACTTGGGATCACCTAACAGTATCCGACCTCCGAACCATTGAAAGCATAAAAGCTAGATTTTTAAAAAGAACATTGGGGATTTCCAGGATGTCCCCCTCAAGATTGACGTACTGTGCCCAAATCCAGTTGCCTAGATTGAAGGGTACAAGCCGTGAGTCTAGATTTGAGGGAACAGGCCACGATTCTAAGTTCGGATATGGATGTTTGAATAGCGCGCTCCAATCCTTCTTAGAAGCTTTTCGAAGGAATTTACAGCCAAGAAGTGGGTAAGTGACGTAGGAGGAGAGCGTCATAGTCGAGGCTATATGTCACTAAATATTTCCCGTTGAGATGGAAACATGAAACCTATATCAGATTACTGGCAAGAACAAGAGAAGAAGAATGAACATTGTTTCAAAGAGATTGATCGAACAGAAACCGAGTTATGAGCTGTTTTAGTTCCAGCGTTTTCGCCGCAGTGACCTCGAGCCAGCAAGCGGATGGGTATATAAGGCGAGCCTCGCAGGCAGAGGTATGTCTTGGATGAAAGGCTACAAGGAACCTGCAGTTTCCCCCAACTCAGCACACTCCTGCAGTTCTGCGTTTACAACACCCACTTACGACAATGCCTCTGCAGCCTCCCCGAACATTGAACAATGCTGCAATGAGTCATTCATTACAATCATGCACAACAAATTCTCTTGTATGGACTTGGATGACCAGTTGTTCTATATAACGCATGTAAATAAGTTCCCTGCAGGCATCACAATTATTGTCCGCCCTCCTGGCAGAAAGACTCCGGTCAAACCTGTCAGGGCTGCCATTGTTGAGGTGCTCTCGCCCATTGTTGACGGCGTGGCCCTGATAGAGGAGATTACCAACGGTTTCACCTCGATCACTCCCATGACAAGAGAACACACTGACACTGTCTGTCAAGCACTCTCCAGCCACCCTGCTATCCCCCTCACATTGTCATCACACGCGAAGTTGCAACAATGGTGGACATGGAGACACAGACAGATGACGAGGCTCCTACACCCGAGTCCTCGCAAACAGATGAAGAATCAGAGGTTTCCCTCGAAAGTGATCAGGAAGAGTCCACGCCGAAAGCTCTAGTAACTAGCGACCACTGGACTCAACCCTCGAAGGCTCTTATTCGACCCCCTGCCAAGCCAAGGAGGAAGAATAAGTGCATCCAAACTTCACGAGACACAAGCCCAATTACGAATGACACAACTGCAGTAGCCAATCCCTCAGACAGCTCTGCTACACCTTCGCCCTCAGCGCTTTCAGCGTCCCCACCGCCTACACCTTCAGTAACACCGGCGTCGCGACGCCCTCCTCCCAGACAACATTCTACACTCATAATACAATGCTACCGTTGCCAAAGGCTCAATCACTCTGCTCACGAGTGTACTCACGATGCCAGGTGTAACCGCTGCGGCGGGCCGCACCGGCATAGTGAATGTTTAGTGCCTAGGGACTCCCCTACGTGTGTAAACTGTAAGGGATCCCATGCCGCGTCCTATCTGGGTTGTAAATTCATCAAGGACGCGCTAAAACAACAACACTGGCAACGGCAGCGCACAAACCCGTCAAGAAATATTCCCTCCCTTCTCTCCATGCACGTTCCTCCTCCAGGCCCAAGTAAACCTAATAACACTGCCCTCATAAGTATTTTACACATCCTCCAGCAGCTAATTACCTGCTAATTAGCTCCCCTCACACTCCAGGAACAAATTCACAACCCCACTTGCCCCGCGGCCCTGCTGCGCATCTGCTCGGGAGGACGGCCTCGGCCGGCCCCTTCCTGGATGGTGCCCAGTGGTCCGCGGGCCCTCTGCACGCCACTAGAGGCGATGCTAGCTGTCCTTCTGTTTCTTCTTCTTGACTAGCCATGAGCTACGACTCACCTTGATTTTTATGCCGACTGCATTCTACATCTCCTCAACCTTACCCTCTCCCACGATCCTACACCTTCCCCTATCCAAAAACCCCAGGCCATATTCTGGCCAGTTTGACCCAATGTACTTACCCAAACACATTTAACCTATTAAGTTCCATGTCCTATTCCCCCTTGACAAAGCTCTTATGTCCCCAAAAAACGGGAGCCGACAGGCTAAAATGCACGCAGCGAAGCCGGCTACGCCGGCCTCGCTTGCTTGGGTCCTGAGAGATATGTTCACTTCATCACAAGCACTCCGTTGACTTGGTCGTGCTACGCTACGTAAGCGCTCTAGCCGCTTGACTATCACCGAACTTCGAACATCGTTATTATCACCGAGCACATGGTTGCATTTAAACTTCAACTTACAGCACAAGCTGTGGACTTAGAATTTTGACAGTACATGGTTACTGAAAGTGTTAAACTATTTCGAGTGAGTTTAGAACTTTTCTTCGATTTCACAGAAGTGAAATAAGTCTGTGGCACTTGGTAATTTTTACCGCTACAACTTGGACATATGGTAGACTACGTCTACATATTTCTCTTCAGTCCACATCCACTTAGAGCTGGATTATTTATATCCAATAGTTGGACCAGCCAAGATAAGTCAGTAACTTCAAAACCAGTCTTGCATATTACAATTCGAAAGCCGAATGGGAATAAAGGTTTAGCCTTGTGCGATCTGAAAAGTGAGAAGCTTTGCCCAGCCAACTCGACATAATTTGTAATTGTGCTGAAAAGATTGTGAGAGTATTGGAATACTGATTGTATCACAGTGGGTCTTGGTAATTATTTCATCATGGATCGCTTAGATCAGACCCCTGTCAACTACACTTCAGCTCTTGAAGTTGCCAACATTTTTCTGCAAGACATTATAAACGCCACTATGTCTGCGTAAACAGCTTGTGGGTATAACATGGAAGCTGATACGAGAATATAAGTACGCGTCCTAATGGGACAGACAACAGGAAGACTGAGTAGTCTGGTTCAGTCCAGATTTCTACCATCAAGACCTACAAGAATGTAAGCTGCAATACATTATTTCTATGCGTAGTTAGTTGGATTTTCTCGTATTTTCTACAGTCTTGCCAACACATATTTTTTTCTCTATAGTCATCGATATGTTTATTTGCTTTTGCAAATATCTTCTTTCGAAACCTGAGCTAGGACCTGAGTTGATTTTTTTTACTCAGATTTATACGATTCGATATTTATGGACGAGCAGAACGAGCATTTATTTTAGTTCGATATTTTTTTCTTATTGCTGTCATTAGCCGTCATAATTTGAGATTTAAGAATTAATCTAAGTTGAGGAATGGATAGTTATCCATCATTTTGAAGTCGAGGGTGATATTCCCCGAACAGTTTGAAAACTTTAAACCTAGTTCTGAACATAATAATAATAATAATAATAATAATAATAATAATAATGGGATTTAATAATAATTATTATTTTTCTATTCTTCTGGAATAATAATGATAAACATTTGTGGTTTATAATAATCATTTTCTGATTATATGATTAATACAGTTGACATTTGAAGTCATACTCTAAATCGGATATTTGTTAATTCCGAAGGTTAACACATGCCCACTTATAATGAACAGTTCAATTCAGTGGAATTGTTTCACGTTTGCATTTCATATTTAAAGCTTTGATAAAGACACGGAAAGAAGTGAAATGGGAAGCTAAGCATGTATAAAGCAGGGTTTTTGCTAGAGTTTATATAAAATAAAATCATTATGACGCAGCGTCTTTCACAACGTTTGCTAATATTAACACTGTGTGGAATTTCTGATGGTGAAATTATATTGGATATTGTCGTAAACTCATTGGTGAGGTTTACTGATTTTTGAATCATCCATTTGTCATAACAAGCAAAGGCTTGATTATTTTGTATAATTTGGGAAGATGTCATTGTGTGTGTGCAGATAATTATATGCCATTCTGAGTGCGCAATTTAAGTCGCAGGAATGAGGTTGTGTAAAATGGAGCACCAATCAAATTGTAGGTTGGATGTTTTTGATGTAGTAGGAGAATCGTTCTTCGCCACACTTTCGTCGTAATATAACCACAGGTTATTTTGTGAACCATCATTATTAAATTACTGTTGATCCACGTGTTTGAAAATATTTCTAGTAATTGCTTATCCAGAAAATTATTATTCTACTAGTTCCTTTCATTCAGGAAAGCTTTACCGTTGTCTAAATGCTGATTTATAATTCTGTGATTTTTATCACGTGTCAATCATATGGGACAATGCTGTTGTTTAAAATTGTTACTCATTAACAACCACTATAAGCTGAAAGGATTTTCAGATCCCATAAAAATAAATATACATTTTCTTTAATAAGTTGATGCTGAACATATTTGCCATTTTTTCAAAATCATTTTGATGATAATAATAATAATAATTTATTTCATTATGAAACATGTTAAATGATATTTCAAATTTCCTAATTAATGTTTTCAAGGAATAATTAATTAATTCGTTGACTGAATCCATATGGAATGGAAGTTATATTTGTGATAATTATATTTTGATTAAGTCAAAATTATTTTTGACAGACTTTGGATTGAGATCTATGTTTCAATAGATATTTTCTGTTTTTTTAATCCACAAAAATGCTCAAAGTCCATGTAAATCATAGTGTATTTCACTTATTATGAACAACTTTGTATTTGACAAATCCTAATATTACTATTGCCTAAGAAGTGTTAGTCGAAATGATACGATAGTAGTTTTGAGAAATGAACAGTGAAAGTGATTTTCCCAACCAGTGATATATTTTCTTATTGATCTTCAACGTGTGAATGCTAAATAATTTAGGGATCAGTATGGACGATTGACTTTGCGCTGATAAAACCCTACCCCTGTACATAATTATGTTGAACGAAGTCAACAGGAGTGATATTCTGACCTCTCGTTTCAACTTTGTTAGTGTTCATGTGTTGGCGATATTGTATATTGTGTAAATAATAGTCTTGTGTAGTTCGCGAACGAACTAGTTCGGAAGAGCGGGTCGCACAGACGAACTACCGAACTAGTTCCCAGATCCCTCGCTTGTTAGTTCGTTCGCTCTTTTTCCGCTGACCGACTTGATACAGCGCGAGAGCGCGGGTCTGCCGTAGATCGCCAGCTCGTCACGTCAACACTCATTGCACAATCACATGCGCTTTGTTTTGTTCAGTCTGTTCAGTTGATTGAGTGTATCTATTGTTAGTGGCAAGATTGTCAAGTTTTGGCGCGGCGATTGTTCAATGTTGGTTTATAATAATAACAGTATAACACACTACTATAGTGCTAACAGGCTAATAGGTAATAACTACCTTATATTTATAATTTCATAAATTGAAGTTACTGATAGTTAACTTATTTAGATGTGGGGATAATTCCCCAGTTTTATTTAACTTAGTCATTTTGGATTATTTGAAAATATGTCCAATTTAGAAAATCGGCGAACTGGATTAACATTACCATTTTGATGAGCTGGTTGATATTTATTTTTGTCGATACGTGGTGATATAACTATTTTTTACCTGTTTTTAAGAAATGAACATTATAATGATGATTCACAAAGAAAAGCGAACTTCTATGGACAAAAACTCTGAACTAAAAAAACCTATTCCTCCCATTTATGCCATAAAGATAATGTACCCAACGGTTTCAGAGCTGCCAAATAATGAATATCACGAAGCAAATGATAAATGAAACGATAATTGTGGGAGGGGGTTACGTCTTATCAACACCTAGTGACAAGTAGGAAATGGAATCGGATGGTGACGCGCCGATATACGCGAAAAATGATGATATTAATTGTTGGTTTAAGGGGCCTAACATCTAGGTTATCGGCCCCACGCGAGAAAAAATAAAGAGAATAATAAGTGTAGGCCTATGCTTCTACGAACACATCGTCCATACTGTTTTTCTTTTAGGTACGGTACCGGTATTTCACAAATGATAAACAAATGACGATTTTTGGCTTTATAAACAATGGAAAGAGAAGTTTTCTCAGAAGGAAAGACATGGATCCTAATTAAAAGGATGGGCAACAATAGAGTGAGATGGAAGAAGTTTGTAGCTACCTACATGGAAATAAGGAATGAATAAAAGGAAATAAGGAAGGAATAAGGAATTTCACTAATGTTTCAATACCGGTACTCTTGAAATGAAAATCCACAGGCTGCTTCCAGTCTCCGACCGGGTCAGGAATGGAATGAATGAAGCCCCCATCTAGCGGCGAGGATATGAACTGTGCCGGCTGCCGAGGCCTGACGCACTCCTCTGGGGCAATGATTAAATGAATGACAGATGAAATGAAATGATAGTGGAGAGTGTTGCTGGAATGAAAATTTGACAGGGAAAACCAGAGTACTCGGAGAAAAACCTGTCTGCCTCCGTTTTGTCCAGCACAGATCTCACATGGAGCGACCGGATTTGAACCACGGACCCAGCTGTGAGAGGCAGGCGTGCTGCCGCCTAAGCCACGGAGGCTTTTGTTTCAATACTCTTATTTTTGTATTTTTTTATCTTCAAATATCAAAATGTAAAACACATTACTACACACGCAACATGTCAATATCTAATAATACACGAACTGCACGTGCAGCGAGCATAGTAACTGTTACAGTAGCCTACAGTATACGCTGCCCAAGTCAACGTCGCAATACAACATGGCTCCCTTGTAGCTTGCTTCAGTCTTTGAGCCGGCATTATGTCCTATTAGTATCGTATAAAACTGTACATGCATAGATGTCCAGAGGAAAGAAAGCATAGAAAAGTATTTTCCACAGTAATTTAACATAGTTGTCCAGTAGAGATGTAAAATATTGCGTACGATATGCACATTTAAGTCTTAGAACATAAGTCGTAGAGATGTGGCCTACGATATTTACCTTAAATTAAGTGAAAACATGAAAATATAACATTTCTGGATATTGTGAATCACGTCCCGTATGAATGACCAATACTATGGAAAATAAAGTACCGTAGGCCCTACCAGTAAGTGACAAATAAAATGAACTTAAGGTCAATCAATGCATAAGGGAACAGTTTAAAATATTTGGATGAGAGTTTAGGCCAAATCTCAACAACTATAGAAGAAACAAAGACTGCATTTCAAACAATTTGTGTGTTTACCACAACGCCGCGTTTGTCTGAAAACGAATCAAATGAAGAAAGCCTAACCTGTGTGCTCACTAACAGGTTAGAGAAGTCTACACTTAGGGCCTATCGTCCTACCTCATTCTAAATAATGGGGCACTTTTCGTATCCTAGCTCTAAATATAATCACAACAATCACAACAAGACTTGCCACTCCATCACTTCAGAAATAAGCAGTAGCCTATTCATTGGCTTGAATAATGTCACTATACGGTACTGTGACTTTGTTGCAGGGTGTAGGCCTAGGCTACTGGTAGGCCTACATGATAATTGTTTTCTAAGAGTGCAAAAAATAAAATATTTAGGTAGAAATTTTCAGTCTGGTATAGGCCTAATTGTTATTTGGAAATATAATTCACTGCCTAAATAAATTAAGTGAAAAATCACCACTCAGAAAAGTTGTAGGATAAAATGTATTGGTGTTAGTGAATCAGCTGTAAGGTTATGTAGGTTGTCGTTTATAATACTTACAGTACAAACCATATTTAATTACAACTACACTCCCCACATGAACCAAAAACCCCTTTATGTGACATATATATCCTAAATATCTCTCTATATTAGATATACTCTATCCACCAAATGATAAATATTTATAATTTGCAGTACCCGCCATGCAATTCTTGCCTCAGGAGTGAGGTCAACTTTATTCATACTATCTCGCAAAATTCTCGTACTTTATCCATAAAATTTCACTTCTATTTTGTAGCTCCAACACTGTAGATGATCTTCACGGGAGGCGTTAGCCTTATTTCACGCGTTATACACATTTTTATCCACACAATTCAAGACGCTGCGCAGAGTTAATGCAGCTTCCTATGTATAAAAGACCTAGCAACCAGTTGTTTGGGTCCAATGTGGCTGCGCCCATGTGGTTGCTAGGCGCGTCACTTCGGCAGCGTATTGCCTGAAAAGAGAGCAATGTGGATGAGCAATCACTGGTAACGAGTAATCACTGGTGACAGACTGCTATAACAAACAAAGAGCGCGTGCAGTGGCAGTAGCAAGGCGAGCGAACGATCTGTCTTACAGGGAATTCGAGATGGGAACTAACGAACTAAAAGAGCGAACTAGTTCGCTAAGGAGCTGCGAACTAAACTGATCGCTCCCAGCCGCGAACTATTATGCGCAAGTCTAGTAAATAACAGTAGTGGAGTAGTGACAGTTCTAACCCACTCCAGAACCCTCCTTGCCCCACTACTAAGCCTCAGCCATGTAATATTTGTCAATATTTCTCGAACGCATGGTCCGATTTTGACAAATGAGGTGTCATTGTACTCGAGCTGACGTCCTCTTTCCTATGGACCATGTATTATATTTTTCAAAATTTGTTGAAATTTTTCGTTTCGAAAATAGGTGATAGTTTGAAAACCAAACATGATAGAACGTTGTGCCATGGCTCAAACGAACGGCCTTTATGACCTTTATTTTTGTAATAAAACTTTTTTTATTTTTTATGTTTTTTTTGAAAACACTCGAATTTTGAAAATCCCATATTTTGGAAACTGTGAAATATACAAAAAAGTTTGTTTGACGTAAATCAATGGCCCCTACGCCCTCTATCTCCAAAATAAATTTCAAGTCTCTAGGATAAAAACCTGACAGTAGTGTGGTAACAGGGGTTCTACGCCACTTCTTTTTGAACCCTCCTCGTATTTGCCCCGAACCTGATATCTCGCTAACCAATCATGGGATTTGAACATACAGGGTGTCCTAGCACTCGTAGTGATGCCCCCAACTTTCCTATAGGCTCTTTATTTAAATAAAAGACCAAAACTAAAAGGTCATCCGCTTTTAATATCACGCGAACCAATCATGCTAGAGGCGTGTACGAGAGGTCCAAGGACTCGGGCTGACGTCTCCTTTGCTATGGACCACTCGTTATATTAAAAGAAGTGGAAACTCGATTTTGGGGTAAACACGTGTTTTTTATGATTTTTGCTGATATCTCACGGACCAATAACGCTAGAGACGTGTACGAGGTGTCCTAGGACTCGGGCTAACGCCCCCTGTTTGAAACTATGTTTGAAATTTTTGACAAAGGGCCTAACGACACTTTTGTTGAAAAAAAAATTTTTCTTTACCTGTTTATAATGTTCAAGAAGCATGGTGGTTGAGAGAGACGATACTGCTGGGTGTGAGTTTCAACGAACCTGTCGCTAACCACAATGACTATGCTTAATAGAACAATCGCTATTTCGGCGGGTCGGTGTATGACAGAGCGAGGGTTCGTTTTTTTCACACCTTTTACGCCCGAACGAAATCTTTAACGTGTAAACGGTGATGAGAACTTGGTTCTATGTTGGTCGAAGCGAGTACAGAAAACAAACTTGCAGACGAGCAGGAGGTGAATGTCATTTGAGCTTATTGGAAGGCGCTGATCTGACTTGACAACAAGTGCAATGGAAAATGACAAAGACGCTTGAAGGTGAAATAATCTGACCATCGTGGTGGCAGGGAAGTGCGAAATGCATGTGAACACATGTGAAACCACATGAGGGCTAAACCAGTGACATCCTGTTTTTGCTTTGTACGTGACAGAATGCAAGTTCATGTGAAATATGATACAACACAGGTGTTCGCCTGGGACGTTAGCTGTCCACGTGCGCGATAACTGTTAACAAGTTACATCCTGTTTTGCTTCATACGTGACAAAATGCAAGTTGACGTGAAATTTGATCTGCCTTGGACGTTAGTTGTCCACGTGCCCGATAACAGAATGTTCAAAGCGTGGGGAAAAAAGATTATACATGCAAGGTAACATATATAAAGACATGTCGTTATCATTTCCACTCTCACTTAGGTGACTACATTTGAACACACTGCATTGTGTGAAACACTTGGTCTTGTTTAACAGTTTTGGTGTTGGTGGAAAATACTTAACCTTGTTGTGAGGAAGGTGTTTATTCATTCATTTATATATTTATTGATTTATATATATTTACATGATATTATTTATTGATTGTTAAAGTTATAATTAAATGTTTATTTATTTGTTTGCAGATAACGTATATAGCCTACCTGTTGTGTATCTGTGGGAAAGAGATTGAAAAAGAGAGAAAGACAGACAGCTAGAAAAGGAAACCATTTCCACACTAGCCCACGAGACGGGAATAAAGCAAAGCATTACACGTCAAGGTGAGATTTGTCCTTTTATATATATAACCTGTTTGATTTTGTTTTGTTTTTGAAATGCATGAACTATATGGAATGGATATACTTATGGTGGTTTATTTTATTTCTTTTTAGAGTGTTGGAAAACGCTTGACCTCTGTTGATAACCAGGAACGCGTGTGTTTGAGGCCATTGTCAAGCAGTCTACAGCTGAGAGTGTTGTTTCAAAATAATGTCTTTTGCCACTGCTACCGATAGCCTTACTTGGGAACCCCTAAACAGTTGTTTCAAATCGCGTGTGTGTGTGCTCTGGTCGTGTGGTCAATGTTAGAAAAAGTTTGATTCCCAAAGAATTTTTACAATCTTGTTTTGAAATTTTAAAATTGAAATTTGTACAGCGCAAAGGTTGCATACGGCTTTAAAGGTGAATACATAACTAGTGTGCGATTTCATATATAAAAAGAAGGTCGTAGAGCATAAAGAGACATTCTATATTTGCATTAAAATGCAAGAGATTTTGATAGCCGATAATCTGAACGAGTGGTAAGGTATCAAGGTGAATGCCTTGCTATCAAAATTTGATAAAATGCAACAAGGACCCAGTGGTTTAGCGTTAGACAAAATTCATCATTTGCAAATCAACATTTGTCAATTCAACCCGTTGAATGCTGGGTCTAGCTATATTAAAACACCACTAGCAATAGCTTCGAAAAGGCTGTGGTCAATATAAAGAATCATGACAATGATTGCTTTCTGTGGTCTGTGGCTGCGTTTTTGCAACCAGCACAACGTCACTGTGACCAGCAAACTACAAGGCCAAGTTTGATGAATTGAAACAAACTTTAAATTAAACTCGAGTGTCGTTCCCTATGGACTTAACCGAGATCCATAGGTTTGAACAAGACAACCAGGACTTTTCGTTCATGGTGTATGGCCTTGATGGTGATGAGATTGTGGGTCCTCTTTATGCCGCAAAGGAACCGAAACGACATCACATTCATCTTTTATATTTATCTGTAGGAGAGGTGAATCACTATTGCCTCATTAAAAGCTTGAGTAGATTGCTAAGCAGTCAAATGTCCAAACATGATGGTCAGAAGCACATTTGTGATCGATGCTTGCAATATTTTACCTCTCTTACGCTTTTGGAACGTCATAGGGTAGATTGTGTTACTCAGGAAGCGGTGAGATTGATATTGCCACAAGGGGACAAGGCTGTGTTAAAGTTTAAGGACATTCATAAGCGTGACACTGTTCCCTATGTGGTATACGCAGATTTTGAAGCTCTCACCACACCCATGGCGGGATGTGAACCAGATCCCACCATGAGCTCAACCACACCCATTCAAAAACATGAACCCTTTGCCATAGGATTTAATGTGGTGTGTGCCTATGACCCCACACAATCCGTTTACAAATACCGTGAGGGGCGAGATTGTTCCAAATGGTTCTTGGATGAACTTGTCAAGTTGACTCATGATGTACAGGAATTACTGGACCACCCAGTACCCATGAGCCTATCTCCAGAACAACAGCAGCAGTATGAGAATGCCACGACATGCCATATTTGCGAAAAGCCACTGATCAGTGCTGAAGACACCGTTCGTGATCACTCGCACTTTACGGGGGAGTTTCGTGGAGCTGCGCATAGTAAATGCAACTTGAACTTTCCAGCTCCTCGTTTCATTAGTGTCTTTTTCCACAATCTGGCGAATTATGACATTCAGTTTTTGATTCGTGAATTGGGCCATGTCAACAAGGGCTCGTTTACCATTATTCCTCAAAACCATGAGCGTTTTACAGCCCTGACATGGAGGTTGGGCGACTTTAGCATTCGATTTTTGGATTCCTTTAAGTTTATGGCATCCTCGCTAGACAGCCTTGTGAATGGCTTGAATGAGGAGGAATTAAATAATACTAGAATGCATTTTAATGATCCTGAGCAATTTCAATTGTGCATTCGGAAAGGTATATTCCCGTATGATTTCTGCAACAGCTGGGATGTGTTAAAGCAAAGAAAACTCCCACCACAAGATAAATTTTACTCGAAACTAACACGCAGTACCGTTTCCGATGAAGACTTTGCACATGCATGTCATGTTTGGCGAGTGTTTGGCATTAAGACGCTAAGTGAATATGCTTTGCATTACCTAAAACTGGATGTATTGCTGCTCACTGATGTGTTTGAAAAATTCCGTAACTTGCGTCAACACATTTACGGTCTTGACCCGGCTCACTATTATACGAGTCCTGGAATCTCGTTCGATGCCGCTTTAAAATACACTCAAGTGGAATTGGATTTACTCACTGACGTAGACATGGTTCTATTTTTTGAAAAGGGCATTCGTGGCGGCTTTGTGTCACTTAACCAGCGCCATGCCGAAGCGAACAATGTCTACATGCCTGATTATTCACCAGACAAACCAGAATCGTACTTAATGTACTATGACGTGAATAATTTGTACGGTTACGCCATGAGTCAGCCTTTGCCCTATGGGAAGTTTGCTTGGCTGACAGACAAACAAGTGTCAGAATTTGATGTGATCAAGGCTAGCCAAGAAACAGGCCGTGGATATGTGCTAGAAGTGGATATTGAATATCCCTCATCCTTGTATGATGAACATGCCGATTTCCCATTCTGTCTTGAGCAAATGGTTCCCCCTGGCAGTAAAGTGAAAATTGAAAAACTCATGGGCACACTTTACAACAAAAATCGGTATGTGCTACATATCCAAATGTTGGTGCAATGCCTCGCCCAAGGCTTGGTGTTGAAGAAAATCCGCAGGGGTATTTCTTTTGCTCAAAAAGCATGGCTTGAGCCATACATCCGACTCAACACAGAGCACCGACAAATGGCAACACAGCTGTTTGAAATTATTTTTTTAAAATTAATGAACAACTGCATCTATGGCAAGTCCATGGAGAATGTCCGCAAATACCGTGACATTAAATTAGTGAATGTCTGGGAGGGGCAGTGGGGTGCCCGGTGGTACATTGCCAAGCCAAATTTCAAATCGACCAACATTATCGACGAGGATTTGGCTACTATTGAAATGAGTAAGACCAGCGTGACCATGGATAAACCCATTTACTTGGGTCAAGTCATTTTAGACTTTTCTAAATCGGCCATATATCGATTTCACTATTAGTTTGCCAAACGCCATTTTGAGGACGTCTCTCTTTTGTATATGGATACGGACTCATTCATTTACCACATTCGCCACTGCAACCCCTATGACGTCATGAGGCAACATAGTGCCTGGTTCGACACCTCTTGCTATAGCGCTGACAACGTGTTTCAGCTGCCCATAAAAACAAGAAGGTAATGGGCGGTTTAAAAGATGAATGCGGTGATTCCATTATGACGGAATTCGTAGGTTTAGCCTCAAAAATATGCTTTCCGCACACTAGATTGTAAGGAAGCCAAAAGAGCAAAAGGTGTAGGTAAGGCAGTGGTAAAATCGCTACGTGTTGATGACTATCTAGCGGTTTTACGCACTGGCAAAGCTATGTCTCATACACAGCGCAGGATACAATCCAGCAACCATCATTTGTATCTTGTGGAACAGAGAAAACGCACCCTCGCCTCCATGGATAACAAGCGTGTGTGGGCTAATGACCTGCTCACCAGCCTGCCCTGGGGTTATGATCGCAAGGAGGAGGAGGTGTGATTTCACTGTTTAATCGTTTATGGGACATAGCTTTATGTAACTTGTAGATTTAGTATTTTGTAAATATTGGTTTTTTGTCATTGTAAATAGTAGATTTTGTAAATAGTGGCAACCCACTTGGACCTTATGCTCCTTAAAAAAGTTCTATGCACCCTGATTTTTTTAAAAAAAATTTGATTGGTAAATAGTGTGATTCTTTTAACGCTGTACAAAGTTGAGTTTTTTTTTTTGTAAATATGAAATAAGTAAGATTTTTAGTAACTTTAATAACTAGTATTTAATTATTTTTCGTAATGTAAATGATAAACTAAAAAAGTTCTTTTGGGATGAGTTTGCATGTCGAGAATGTGCTTTTGGAATAAATAAAGTGGTTGTGTTTGTTCCCAAAGACAGGTGAGAATGTATGAGTGGAGAGAGAAAGCTGGTGTGTATGGTTGGCCAGAGCAAACACGGTGAGGTAGGGCGGGTGGGTGGGGAGGGGGGTAAATGGTCACTTATATACTCATTTTGTTTTCAATAGTTTCGTTTTTCCATTGAAATGTGGCAGTCAAAAGACATTATCTTTGTAAAAACAGTCTTACCTGCAGTAGTCGTAGACCTCGACGTTTCTCCAAACACCCATAAACACATTGCAGCATCGCCATGGTCAAGCACTTGCATCAACATCATTGTCAAATCTCAACTTTCGACATACACCAAGTGGAAAAATGTGAAAACAGCAAAATTGGAAAATCCATGTTTCCATATCACCAAAAACGCAAAACTTAAAACGGACATTTTTAAAAACTGGAAATGGCCATATGTGAAATTTGAAAATTCAAAAAACTTCAAACGGACATTGTTTAAAATGTGTCATCAACAAACTGGAAAAATCCATATCATCAAAAACGCAAAACTTGAAACGAACTTTTTTAAAATCTGTAAATTGCAAAATGACAAATGGCAGTGTGTGAATTCATCATGTGTGAAATGTGAAAATGAAAAATCAGCCATCAACATCATGATTTAAAAAAATTAAAATAGCAAAACATCGTGCTCTGGTAAACCTTTGTTTTTATTTCATAGTCATAGTGAATTGACAAAAGAAATATAGAATACAAACAAATCCCAATTCCTCACTCCTCAATTCCTCAATGTTTATGTCCAGCATCATCAACTTTCCTTTCATAGCACTCATGACAATCAGGGCTGCCATTCTTTCACCCACTGAGGCATCACTGGATGTGAAACGTTGTTTAGCTTTCTTCAATAACAATTTATCTGCCACATGTCTTAAACCAGGATGACTATGGCGATAAGAAATGTCATGTTCCTTGCATGCTAGATCCAAAAGATTAATGGGTATATCACCACGTTGTAAACGTTTTTCAAGATGAGTTCCAGGGCCACAAAAACGATAACCTGGAAGATGGATTTCGAAAGGTAAGTATTGAATCACTTTGTCAATGACGCCATTGCCAGTACAGGTCTGGCATATCCTTTTCCATTGATGGTAAAAAGGTTTGGTCTTCCTCTTCCTCTGTGGACGATGTTTGTGTTTGTTGTTGTTGTTGCTTTTTCTCGCCATGACACTCGTGGAATGATTCAACAAAGTCTTTACATGGACTTTTATGACCGTGATACAGTTTCACTAGCTGGCAAGTCGCACACTGACATATAGACGGTATTTTTTGCCATGGCCACTTGCTTATGGTGATCGAAATCCGTACAGGGTTGCAATTCACTCAACACAGGGTCTTGAGTCCATGATTTTGGTACATGTTGCCAGATTTCTTTGACCGCGTTGGCGACCACATAATAAATGAACGACTTGGGCAGCGCCAAGAGTTCCTCTTTGGTAAAACTGTCTAGTTTCTTTTTGCACACAAAGAACTTGCCGATGGCTTTGTCCGTAGCATTGCCTTTCTCCATGGTATCACGTGCTGTAGATGTTTACACGTCGCTTGTAGAAATCTCACTGGCGTCATTCACAGGTAAATCTTGAGTTATAATTTTGTTCAACAACTCCCAGCAGGCATGGGGTGTTAACCAATGAAAGAGATGCCACGCATGCGATAGGGCTGTATGGGTAATGTTGCCACAGGAACAAGTATCCATGAGCGTTTGCAGGGAGGGGCAGCCCAACTCCATGAGGTCGATACATTGACAGTAGGACGCCAAAAATGGTTGCAACCATTGACGTTTTTCATTACCTTTCACAAATACCACATTGTCCGAGGACAAGTGTGCTTTCATGACCACGTCCAAATATTTATAGGAAATGGTTCCCTGATTCCAGTCTAGTTGCCTATGATTTTCAATCCACTGGGTTTGTTTACGATTTTTTCACACAACAAATCAAAAGCATGGGGCGGTTTAAATAGCAAATGCGTAGCTTGCGATATCCAAAACGTGGTACAATCGATAATGGCCACTTGTTTAAATATAAATTTGTTGTCACCAATTTTAAACCCTTGGCAATCCACAATGAGTGTGCGTAACATGTTGACGCTTGCCTGCAGGGCCGTGGAGAGCGAGTACGGGCCCTAGGACTAGGACTTACGGTCCCCCTCCATATTGTTTCGTCCCCGTGACATTGTGTAAATATAAAATTTGCTTCCTTATTTTTATGACCCACAAAAAAAATGATTTTTTTAATTTACTTCTTTGGAACGTACTAATTTTGTTCATTGTACATTTGCAATGTCGTTTCTGATGTATCTGACCGAAAATTTTACTCTCTCTCATCTCAAGAACAAGTTCCACGCATTTCACAATCTTATGCACTAAACTTTGCGAAGGGTCATAAATGTAGCTTACGGTTATTAGTTGAAATGTTATTTAGAAACTTTCCTTCCTCTAAACAGTGGAAACTGTAGTATTTTTCTGGCCGACACAAAGATAATGGTTATTTACGTGTCCTCATTATAGCATTTTTTTTGGGGCGTGGTGGCGCAGCGGTCAAACTGTTGGCCTCTCACCAAGGTGGACCGGGTTCGATTCCCGGTCAATGCATGTGAGATTTTCGAAGTGAAATGCCATGTCCTGTGGTCTACTCTGGGGGTTTCTACTTTCGTGGGCCCCTCGGCAAGACCGGGCCCCAGGGCTGCAGCCCCGTTTGCCCCTCCCTCTCGTCGGGCCTGCTTGCCTGGACCAAGTTCAACTGACGACTGACTGACGATCGACCACTAAAGTGTGATCATAACATGGACTTACCTGCCATGCTAGTTTGAAAAATAATCGAGGTTAGGGTAGGACAGGGGGACATGCAAAAATAAGAATTTAAGAATTACATAATTTTATTATCATAACAGGTCTTACAGGCTTTTGTCATTTTGGGATATGGACGATACCAACTGATACAACAATATAGTCTCTTGTGTTTATAACGTCCATAACATCGATGATGCCCCAATGTCTCTAAACTAGGCGTTTTTGATGGCGAGCACCATGGACACCATACGGTCCACATGTATCGTAACTTGTTTTTTGTTCATCACTCAGAGTCACAAGTGAGGGATAGCTTGAATGACAGGGTATATTTCCCACTTCCATTCTGCACAGGTAGCGGCAGGTGGGTGACCAGCGCTGATGTTCCTGCATGGGTTCATCGCCCTCCTGCCATTGGTCTATGATGATGGGACAAAAGGCACATTTCACTTCATCTCTTGTTTTTAAATAGTAGAATCCAGCGGCCGCCAAGGCTTGAGGGTTTATGAAAGGCACCGGCCACGTGGAAAAAGTCTTGAAACGTTGTTCCTCAGAGTCTAAATTCATGGATGTGACGTCTCTTGAGGCTTTAAAGCAAGACATGACTGAGCGGCTTGACGTGGGTTGACCTTTTATTTATACACTCGTCACTTGGTTGGACAGTGGAAAATAGTTGACTTGTTTGTGATGAATAATCAAACAGTAGGCCGTCGTATTGGCTGGTACATTGTCATGCGTTTCAAAATCTAGTCGAATGTCAATATTGGATGGCTTGACAGACTCTTCCAGGTAAGAACAGTCAAAAACAATCAGTGGTGCTCTTGCCTTAAACGCTTGAGGTAGTAGCATGGGGCCGTTCTCTTTTTGATAATACGACCATCGAAATTTAAAAAACAAGTCGTACAGGGGGCCAAACTTATTTTTTGAAAAATCCAAATCCAGTCCTTCATAGGGAAACACAGCTCCGTTGAGGAAAAGACGTGCATTTCTCAATTGCAGGTGATCAAATTGCGTGGCATCTTTGGTTTGTTGATACTTGCGATTTGTTTGAAAACCCACGATCAGGTAGAGAGTTCTCTCTGTATAGCGAGCTGTTTTTACAGACCAACTGTGTGTGTTGGTGGTGGGCAATAGAGGATACTCATGGAGTGCCCAGCTTCTAAATTCCATGGGTAGAGGCATATCTCTCTTTACCATTTTGAGTATGTCCAGTTTTTTGCTATCGTCAAGGGTCACATGGGGCACTTTCCATAGCAAGCGTTGTAGTTGAATTTTTGAATCTATGGGGGCATTGTCGGATCCCTTGAGTGCATTATTATCACTCCTGTCTCTCACCAAACAAAGCACTTGCCTTGCGTTGACCACAATGCGTTGGTGGTCTTCGGCAAAGCCTAAAATCAGTTTAAGAGGTAAATATCCAGTAAAGGTCCCATCCGTGTGTACCATCCAGTCATTGGTCGAGTCAGGGCACCAACCTGCTATGCAAAGTGTTTTACCGTCTTCCTCACTATAAGAGGGATATAGTTTCATGACACTGGAAATGCCCACATTTCGAGTGCTATCCACCACGATATCGTTAATCATGTAACGTACTTCTGAAAACGGAAAGGCCAAACCATGGTTGGCCAACTTGGATGTGGTGGGTGTAGAGCCATCGGATTTAGTGAGCCGACCTTCAATCTGAATGACACTTTCATGCGGTAGGGTGTAAATATCTTGGTTGTTGATAACAAATTGAATTTCATCATTGTTATTGAGACCAGGTGTTTGAGCTTGATAGGAATGGAGATCAATTCTTACCACTCCTGGTTGCTCCTCGATGCGGTTCGCTATCTCTAGGATAGAATTCATCATGAGGGTTGACGTGGCAACCCAAATGCTGTAAAATCTGCTTGCCTTGAGATGTTAACGTGTATTCACGTGGCAAACAACTAACACCCTTCCTAGACGGTGTTGTTGCTTTATACACAAACTTCATAATGACTTTAGCACCAACTTGTATGTCACTGGTGTGGTGGAATCTAGATCAATGAGTTGTTGATCTCTATTGATCAGTCTTAATGTTATATTACTAATACTTTCGACAGCCACAGAATGAAAAAGCACCACTGGAGGGTTTTCACGAATAATATACCCATTGGGCGATGTCACAATAAAGTCATAAAGCGAATGCGATGGTTCCTGATTGGTGTACACTTGGCTAATAATATTACACGTCACCGACACATGATGGTCCTCAATGAATTTCACTTCATGGTCTGATTCATGTTTTTTGTTGGGCTCCAACATGCGTGGTTTAAATCCTAGTAATGGGCCAATGGAATCGGGGTGTGTTTTAAAGTCAATGTTGAAGGTAGAAAAAATACTGCAGCGATGAGTGTTGGTATTTCCTATAAGTTCAAACTTGTGCGTTCCGTCGAGAAATGACTTTAAACCATACTCATTGATCAACACCACATAAATGTGTTCATAAATGTCATCGATCGTGTATCCGCCAGAGTTCAGGGTGAGCACAGAATCATCATAGTAAAACTTGTTGTTCACATTTTCACGTATGTTGTATATTCGATTGTATGTTTCAAGAGAAACAAGTCCTAAACCATAGGGTTTTTCACTCAATTCGATAGGCGGGTAAAAGTCTAGGCTGACTTCAGGTCCACGTCCATGCAGTGTAAACGTTTTACTTTCTGCCGACATACTGGTGACGTTTTAGCTTATGCTGCGTCTTATAAAAAAAAAAAAACACAAACGTCCACACTGTTGGCTGTTAAACGTTTGCTCACGTTTCACATTATAATATATCTATCTTGATCCTATTTCCAAAATAGGTCACTAGTTCCATGGCCGGGGGCAAATTCCCAAAACTGTCAAAGTACCATACAGTGGATCCCTCTTTGACATAAGCTACATAATGCGTTCCTGGTCCTCGGTGATCATCCAAATTGACAACAGCACATTCCTGTTTCAAGGGTCGTGGCGGTAATTGGTTTCGCATAAACACACCTCGAAAATGAGAAAGCTTTAGTTGTTTAGCATAGCTTTCCACTTGTTGATGCGTCAGGGCATGTCTTGCTATGGCTGAGGTTAATATTTTATTTTATATTTCGAAATGGTGAAATCCCAAATCCTTGCTGATAAAAGGCTGGCTTTAAATTGGCATTTCTATCCCCCATGGCAATCGCTTCCATCGTTTCATTATGTCGCTGACTTTCTTTGAGTTGTTGCTTGCCCTGCTGCGCGGCTTTAATGGTTATCGCCACTGCACTGGCACCGCCCAAAAGTGAACCTAGAGCAGCCAGACCGGCAAATAAAGCAGGTAAAAATCCCGCTCGTTTGGGGACGGGAATCACTCGCCCTTGTTTTGAACCCTGTCGCCGACGTTTTGGAATAACATGTCTCTGTGCTGCTCGAACAGCTTTCCTTATGTTCAATACATTCTTTTTTCTTTTTTCCTTTCGCAACGGCTTGTCCACGAATGTCTTAAGCCCAGGCTTTGCCAAGGACAAAGTCCTTTTTTTAGTCATTCTCACCACATACCTTTGTTTCTCCATGATGATAATGACCAACAACCTTTCACAAGAAAGTTTAAATCACAACTAACGTCAGATGGTTATTTCAAGGCTGTATATTCCAATTCCACATAAAATGGGAAATCGTTTATGGTTTTTCCCGCTTGCTTTTCATCCCATGTCAACATGAGATGAAAGGATAATTCGTCACCTGCATTGACCATTTTATGGTTATGAACCAACATCCTATGACCGTTTATCTGTATTTGTAAATGGTTATCATCATGTATGGCGTATTTGATGTGAATGGTTCCATCATAGTGTAATCGATAGTGGGTTAATCCTGAAGCAAGCACATAGGTCAAGTGCTGCTCGAGGACTAGCGGTATATGGTTTCTCTTATTCACAGGTTTTTAATTTGTCAGATACACTAAAAATACAGATGGGATAAATTTATAAAGCCTTTTCATTTCACAGGTCACGTAACGCTTGGTACAGACATCGTCTTCGTCTTGCGGGTCTTCCACGTGAATAATCCGATGGTGATTAGCGCTATAGCCATTCACCGTAAGCTGGGGCACTTTGTCATAAAACTCATACACTTTGTTATCCACATACTTTTTCGTAGTAACGTCTGTAGACACTTGAGGATGTTTTACATGGGTTAACCGCTTTCCCTTAAAGTCATAATCTCCCTGTTTTGTGCGTGGCACTACTGACCTATCCACATAGTGTTTATTAGCAGGATCTATTTCTTGTTTAGGATCATTATGGGAACAGACATAGCTTTGGCCAGCAACGCACGTCTAAAGACATCCATCGTCAACCGGTAGTAGCAGTCTACTGATTCTATGACAAGGCTCGGTGTTCTGTATATAGACAGCCTGCTAGCCTGGCAAAGCCTTAGTTTAAATGAAGATTATTAAACAGCAAGAGTCATTCCCCGTGGGGGACATGGTTTCCCATCTCTGTCCCACATCACGTGAACAGCGCAATGGTTCACTGTTTCCATCTTCCATTCGCTGCATCATTGTGGGGCCTTCCGGCTGTGGAAAGACCAATCTTTTGCTAACGCTCATCACAGCGCCCAATGGTCTACGTTTTCAAAATATTTATATTTTTGCAAAATCTCTCTACCAACCCCTCTACGTGTTTCTGGATCAAGTCATGTCTGGATTACAAAAAGAGAATACGGGTTATTTCACATTTTCCATGCAGGAAAATGTGATTTCACCGGATGAGGTAAAGCCCGATTCACTCATGATTTTCGATGATATATCCACTGAACGTCAAGGTATCATTCAAAGCTATTTCAGCATGGGTCGTCACAAACATTTCGATTGCTTCTATCTTGGACAAACGTATTCTAAAATGTCCAAACAGTTGATTCGTGACAATGCCAATGTCATTGTTTTATTTCGTCAGGACGAGAGGAACAGTCGTCACATTTATAATGAACATGTGAATCCGGATATGAACTTTCAAATGTTTACAGAATTGTGTGCCAAGTGCTGGAACACTCAACGTCATACCTGTTTAGTGATTGACAAACAAAGTGAACTCAGCCAAGGACGGTATCGCTTAGGGTTTGATCATTTTATTGCTATTTAAGTCCCTGTCTCATTCCCTGTCAAGTCATTTGTCAAGACACCATGGCGTTAGCAGAGAGTCAATTGAAAAAGCATATTATTAGAGCAAAAAATACTATTCGCCAAAAGTTTCGTCAATTGAAACGATCGCGTGCCGATCATGCTTTCTTTATTCAACATTTAGCACCTCTGCTAAAAGCCATGTTGAAACCCTCTTTCAAGCCATCTGAAACGCTACCCACCGTTTCACAAGCCACTCAGACGCTGCACGAGGACCCTGAGGAAGAGGAAGAGGAACAGGAACAGGAAGATTTGACTAGTGTTAGCGAATTTGAGGATGAGGAGGAACAAGTGTTTACGCCTCAAAAAAAGTCCTCACCCCTTGCAGAGTTTTTGAGAAAAAAGAAATCCTTGGCCATGGTCGAAACACCTTGCCCTTCCAGAGCGTCTCCGTTTTCACAACTCTTGACCACCCCTCAACATAAAGCTCAACTGAAAACCATTTTAATAAAATATTATGGATCAACATTGGAACCCTATTTCACTGATCTATTTATTGGAAACACTGATACCACGTATGGTGTTCGCTATGAGGATGATAGTTTTAAAATTGGCGATTCATCCATTTAATTTGCTCGTACTAAAGCTGTCATTAAAAACATCAACTATAAATTAACCCCAGTACTGTTAAAGCTGCTCTTTTCTCGGACCCCCTCTTCCCATGATTATACGTCAGAGGATCTTGACAAATATAAATCCATTTTATTGGATACCCATGCCCACAAAAGACAGTATGATCCCGCACAACAAGTGAATGCCAATATATCTCAAAAATATAAAACCATCATTGCAAAAATGTTTCCCACCAGTCAAAGTACTCGTCGTAAAGCATCCGCTTCGGGAGTGACATTTAAACCATTAAACCCCTTGTGGATGTTACCTACTGGCACAATCCCAATAAGCTCGTCCAGCGGCTACAGTTGTTGCATGCTTCACGTCAATCTGGCCATACCGGTCACGATTGGGAAATTCAAGAAATTGAACAAGAACTTCGAAATGCCAAAATTATTGTTTAAGGCCTCACCCATTAAAATGGATATTGCTCACGAGTTGCATCGCCCAGCTAGGCGTCACTATCTCGCGGATAGTGATTTCACGAGGTGTGGATGAACTTTGGCAGGCTGACTAGGTTGAAATGATGCCCTATGCTGGCGTTAACGACGGTGTACGCTATATGTTGACCGTCATTGATGTCTATTCCAAAATGGCCTTTGTTGAACCTGTCCGTCGCAAGTCTGGCCCACTAGTTACCGAGGCCTTTCAACATATTATTCTACACTCCAAACGTCAACCTCAGCTGCTACAAACTGACCAGGGGAAGGAATTTTTCAACAAGGATTTCTCCAGTTTTCTCAAATCTAAGGATATTCACCATTACACCACGTACAGCAATCTCAAAGCCAGTGTGGTCGAGCGGTTCAACCGAACATTGAAAACCTATATGTGGAAAGCGTTTACCGCTCAGGGCACGTATCACTGGTTGGACATGTTACCAGAGCTAGTATCACGTTACAATGACACCAAACATAGAACGATTGTCACAAAGCCACGCCTCGTGACTAAAAATATTCAGCGATTGGATAAACTGTTTAACCCCATAAAAACAGCCGATCCTAAACGTCACCGACTGAAAATTGGGGATTTTGTTCGTGTGAGCAAAAAAAAAAAAAAAAAGTCTGCCTTCAATAAGGGCTACACGCCTCAGTGGGGGACTGAACTATTTCGAATTCGTCGAGTCAACTTGGACACTCCAGTCACCTATTTACTTGAGGACCTCAAACATCAACCCATAAAAGGTAGATTTTATCTCCATGAACTTCAGAAAACAGCATTTCCTAAGCATTATTTTGAGGAAAAAGTTTTGAAAAAAAAAGGAAATAAACTATATGTCAAAAGGTTAGGATTTAACTCTATGTTTAATTCTTGGATCAATAAATTACATGTTGTGTGAACCTGTGTATTTCTTATTCACACATGTTGTACACCACCTATAGCTCTGTGTGTACTGCGCTCCGCGCTTCGTGCATGTTCATACATGTTTGTCTTTCCCTTTCCACCTGTGTTCTCTCTTACATTACCCCTCCCCCTCTCCCCCTCCACCTCCCACCACTGCTGTTCGCAGCTCTTGCCTATCTATTGGTTGTGACATCATTCCCACAAGTTGCATCATACTTTTTACTGATTCAGCGATTCCCACGCTTTGAACATTCTGTTATCAGGCACGTGGACAGCTAACGTCCAAGGTGAACACCTGGGGCAGATCAAATTTCACGTCAACTTGCATTTTGTCACGTATGAAGCAAAACAGGATGTAACTTGTTAACAGTTATCGCGCACGTGGACAGCTAACGTCCCAGGCGAACACCTGTGTTGTATCATATTTCACATGAACTTGCATTTTGTCACGTACAAAGCAGAAACAGGATGTCACTGGTTAGCCCTCATGTGGTTTCACATGTGTTCACATTCATTTCGCACTTCCCTGCCACCACGATTGTCAGATTATTTCACCTTCAAGCGTCTTTGTCTTTTTCCTTTGCACTTGTTGTCAAGTCAGATCAGCGCCTTCCAATAAGCTCAAATGACATTCACCTCCTGCTCGTCTGCAAGTTTGTTTTCTGTACTCGCTTCGACCAACATAGAACCAAGTTCTCGTCACCGTTTACATGTTAAAGATTTCTTTCGGGGGTAAAAGGTGTAAAAAAAACGAACCCTCGCTCTGTCATACACCGACCCGTCGAAATAGCGATTGTTCTATTAAGCATAGTCATTGTGGTTAGCGACAGGTTCGTTGAAACTCACACCCAGCAGTATCGTCTCTCTCAACCACCACGCTTCATGAACATTATAAACAGGTAAAGAAAAATTAATATTTTTTTCAACAAAAGTGTCGTTAGGCCCTTTGTCAAAAGTTTCAAACATAGTTTCAAGCAGGGGGCGTTAGCCCGAGTCCTAGGACACCTCATTTGTGAAAATCGTACACGTCTCTAGCGTTATGGGTTTGCGAGATAAAGCAAAAAGCCTAAAATCATGGTTTTACCCCCAAAAAGCCTGTTTCCCTCATTCTCAATACTTAAACCTATTAATAACATATATAGGGCTTCGAGACAAGCAATTTGACACGTCACACGTCCAAATCCGACCTTGCGTTCGAGAGATATCGGCAAACGTCGTAGGAAAGTAGGCGACTATCTGGCTCTCTCCTCACCACCAAAACCCCTTCTTATCAATAATTTTTTTCAAAGAGCTCACCCTCTTTCAAAAATCCCAAGTGCGCATGCGTACAAAACAAAAACGAAAATATTGGTCCATAGCGGCATCCAGAAAAATGCATGCGCTATATGAGCAACAACGTTTAAGTTCATTTTAGCAGCGCACCTTATACATGTCGCATTTGAAAAGAGACTTTCTTACTTACTTACTTACTTACTTACTCCATGGCGCTACAACCCGGGGTGGGTTTAGGCCTCTTGGACAACTGCTCTCCATGTTGGTCTATCCATCGCCTTGCTCCTCCATCCTCTCACTCCCATTGCGACGAGGTCTGTGGTCACACCATCCAACCATCTCTTCTTAGGACGTCCTTTCCTCCTCCTGGAGAATAGCCTCCCTTTCAACATTCTCTTGGGCATCTGGCTCTCCGGCATCCTCTCTATATGTCCGAACCATTGGATTCTCTGTGCCTTTATAAACTTTACGACATCTTGTTTTCCAATGAATTCGTTTAGTTCATGGTTATATCGTATTCTCCATCCATCTTCCTCTCTAACAGGGCCATATATTCTTCGCAGTATTTTCCTTTTAAGATACTTCACAGTATTCTCATCATCCATCGTTAATGTCCAAGCTTCAGAGCCATAGGTCACTACTGGTCTTATCATTGTCTTATATATCTTCATTTTGGTTGCTCGCGATATAAGTTGATTCCTGAGCATTTTGATGTTTGCATAGTATGCTCTGTTTCCAGCCTGTAATCGATCTTTAATACAGTTTGTCATATCACACTGGTTGTTAATAAGTACTCCTAGATACTTAAATTGTGTCACACCCTCAAATGTCTTATCGCCTATTTTAATATCATGCGGGGCTCTTCTTGTGTTAGATGTGGACATTACCATGCTCTTAGTTTTTCTCTCATTCACTAATAACCCAATATTTGTAGCCTCTTTCTCAAATTCTAAATATACTCTTTTCAGTGTACGCTTCTCTCTTGCTATGACCACTACATCATCTGCATAAGCGCAGATCTGACTTGATTTGTTAAAAATAGTATCTCCCTGGTCCACGTTACTGATTGCTTTATGTAGTGCAAGATTAAAGAGTACTGCAGACAATCCATCTCCTTGTTTTACACCCATATTAATTGTAAAGGGTGCTTATTTCCATTTTTCACTCGTGCCCATGTGTTACCTAAAGAGACTTTCACAAAAAAAATACAATTTCACCCCCTAGAAGGGGTAGGTTTTATTTGGGGGTTGATATGAGTGGTCCATAGGAAAGAGGGCGTCAGCCCGAGTCCAACGACAACTCATTTGTGATAATCGGACCATGGGTTGGCCAGATATTAATGATTTAACATGGACGCCGCCCGAGCAACGCCGGGTGGGTTAGAACTGTCACTACTCCACTACTAATAACTTACTCTTTTCCAGTCAACTTTTATGCCATTTTGGGTATATTTTCTTCATGTCATTTTAAAGTTTTAATGAAATGAGATAATTTTATGATATTCAATCACCGTTTTCATGAATCTCCATCTATCCTTATTGTTGCGTCAAGCCGAAAATCAGTTAAGCATTTTTTGTTGGGTCTTTGCATTCGACTTTAACCCATCTGGTGCCCCGGGATATTTTGATTCTCGTGCTGACTGATATTTGGTGAAATGCATATGTGGTCGTCCGGACTTCGGTCCAAACGGGCACAGTACATACTAGCCTCTGATACATTCCTAATGGAAGATCTACGAACCAGAATGTAGCTTCCATGCTTCCATCTACCAAACAAGAACAACAGCTTATACAAATTAGACAGAAGAAAAGAGAGGATATCGACCTGGGATTTTATTCCACTGATGCCATGCTCAATTGTAGCTGGTCTGGTCCAAATAATGACATGCGGAGCGCTCTAACTAGGTTGGAAATAATTATTTTCACCACAAGCTATGCACTCGCAGGCCCCGGGCTAAGGTGATAGACGCCCTGGGCAAATGGTCTACTGGCGCCCTTTTTCTCATTTATGTGTTATAAAAATAGCACACCGTAATAGTTTTTTTTACAAACAACTACGTTACTAATATTGTATCACAGGAAATAATAACACAAGTAAGTCATTCATATAATTTTGTAGCCATTTATTGATACATTAATCACACTAATAACCAAGATTACAAATTCAAAAGTTACATTTTAAAAGTACAATATACAGAAACATTTCAAATCAAAGTTTTTTTTTCTGGCTTTTAACTTTGCAAATTTATTTATCATGTCAGAAAAGTCTGTGCTAAGGTTTGCGTCTTTTTCACAACACAACAACAATAGAAAATTTAGTTTGCTCTCTGAAAGAGTTGATCTTTTCACATTCTTTAGACGAGTCAAAACAGAAAATCCTCTTTCTGCGGAGTCTGGTGACTAGTAATGTCAGAAATATTGTAGTTGCTACCTCAAGATTAGAGAAAGTAGTTTTCAAATCATTTTTATGACGTATTCATATATGTCAAGAATGCTAGTAGATTCTTCCTGTTCCACATACATTTTGAAGTGCTGACATTCGTTTTCAAATTACTTTCTGATGTCATTAGAGTAGAACTCATAGAGCTTATTCGCAGCCTGTGATATGACCCCTTTCTGCGATCCCTTTTGTACAAGAATAGAAAGTATTTCAAATTTGTTAGATAAATTTTCATAAGCTGTTTTTCGCCTTGACAGGTTACTTATCAAAGAGTCAAAGATTTTAATGTAAACTTGGGATTTGAAAAACGACCTTTCATCAAGAAAAACTTCATCGCCTTGGCTCTCATCCACAAACGTTTTTCTGATTCTTATTCTTTTGTAGTTGGTGTTGGGTGATTCAACTTGTAACAACTTCATGGCTGCTTGTTCATACTTGTCAAACTCTTCTCATTTAAATAGCTCTCCAAAGTTTGAAGCTGCTTTGTTCCTACTACGAGATTAAGGGTTTCACCTTGTAGATTGTTGCTAACTTTATGAAATCTTTCCAAAATATCACTCCACAAAATAGTGAGGAAAGCTATTTCCAATTTGGCAAACTTCTTTTCTAGTCCTGAAGCTTCAACTCTGGCTACAGGCTTCTGAGTTGGGTCTAGAGATATTTCCTTCAGCGATTTATGTATCGCCTTGTAGCCTTTGACCAGGGCCTTTACAGCATCGGCTCTCGCTTACCATCTTGTTTGAGATAGGGATTTCAACATTGGAATTTTACTGTTTTCTAAACATGTTTTCAAAACACCCCATCTATGGGTTGAATTGAAAAAAAAAAAAAGGCGTAAAAGTTATGGACGAATCCAAAAAACACAATAGCTTCAGTGCAGTACTCTGCAGCAAGTAGTGGAGTAGTGACAGTTCTAAATAGTGACACGAACCGCTCGGCTACGCTGACCTCTCATGAGGATTACTCGCGACCCCATGGTCCGATATTGACATGCGACATATCGTTGGACTCGGGCTGACGCCCTCTTTCCAATGGACCACTCATTTCAACCCCTAAATAAAACCTACCCCTACTAGGGGTGAAATTGTAATTTTTTAGTGAAAGTCTCTCTTCAAATGTGACATGTATAAGGTGCGCTGCTAAAATGAACTTAAACGTTGTTGCTCATATCGCGCATGCGTTTGGCTGGATGCCGATATGGATTAACATTTTTTGTTTTTGTTTTGTACGCATGCGCACTTGGGACTTTTGTAAGAGGGCGAGCTCTTTGAAAAAAATGATTGATAAGAAGGGGTTTTGGTGGTGAGGAGAGAGCCAGATAGTCGCCTACTTTCCTACGAAGTTTGCCGATATCTCTCGAACGCAAGGTCGGATTTGGACGTGTGACGTGTCAAATCGCTTGTCTCAAAGCCCTATATATGTTATTAATAGGTTAAAGTTTTGAGAATGAGGGAAACAGGCTTTTTGGGGATAAAACCATGATTTTAGACTTTTTCCGATATCTCACGAATGCATGGTCGGATTTGGTCCTATGACGTGTCAAATGGCTTGTCTCGAAACCCTCTTTATTTTGGTAATAGGTTACAGTTTTTGAGAATGAGGGAAACAGAATTTTTTGGGGCAAAACCGTGATTTTAAACTTTTTGCTATATCTCGCGAACCAATTACGCTAGAGGCGTGTACGACGGGTCCAAGGACTCGGGCTGACGTCTTCTTTGCTATGGACTACTCGTTATAATTAAAAAAAAATATTGGAAACTCGATCTTGGGGTAAACACGTGTTTTTTGTGATTTTTGTCGATATCTCACGAACCATTAACGCTAGAGACGTGTACGAGGTGTCCTAGGACTCGGGCTAACGCCCCCTTTCAAATGTGGTAGATATTTTTTCCAAAAATAATTCACAAAGGGCCTAACGCCGTACATGTTGAAAACAATTCTATACCGTTACCTGTTTATAATGTTTATGAAGCGTGGTGGTTGAGAGAGACGATACTGTTGGGTGTGTGTGTGTTTCAACGAACCTGTCGCTAACCACAAGGACCATGCTTAATAGAACAATTGCTATTTCGGCGGGTCGGTGTATGACACAGCGAGGGCTCGTTTACTGATATTTTACCTTTAACGTGTAAACGGTGATGAGAACTTGGTTCTATGTTGGTCGAAGCGAGTACAGAAAACAAACTTGCAGACAAGCAGGAGGTGAAGGTCATTTGAGCTTATTGGAAGGCGCTGATCTGACTTGACAACAAGTTCAATGAAAAAATGACAATGACGCTTGAAGGTGAAATAATCTGACCATCGTGGTGGCAGGGGAGTGCGAAATGCGTGCACACACGTGTGAGATGACATGTACGCTAAACAAGTTACATCCTGTTTTGCTTCGTACGTGACAAAATGCAAATTGATGTGTAATATGATCCAACACACGTATTCACCTTGGACGTTATCTGTCCACGTGTACGATAACAGAATGTTCAAAGCGTGGGAATCACTGAATCAGTAAAAATTATCATGCAACTTGTGGAAATGATGTCACAACCAATAGATAGGCAAGAGCTGCGAACAACAGTGGTGGGAGGTGGAGGGGGTAGAGGGGGAGGGGTAATGTAAGAGAGAACACAGGTGGAAAGGGAAAGACAAACATGTATGAACATGCATGAAGCGCGGAGCGCTGTACACACAGAGCTATAGGTAGTGTACAACATGTGTGAATAAGAAGTACACAGGTTCACACAACATGTAATTTATTGATCCAAGAATTAAACGTAGAGTTAAACCCTAACCATTTGACATATAGTATATTTCCTTTTTGTTTCGCATACGAACATGTGTGATGTTTACCATGTGTGATGAAACATAGCTAGGTAGAGAAAGAATTAGTGTAGGCTACATGTATGGTGACTGACAAGTCTTTTACCATTGAAACTTGTTTTTCAGATCAAACTGCAGTATAGAGAGAGTATAGGTTGCAGGTATGGGTTAATAAATGACGAACGGTGTACACAAACTCTGATTTATCGATTCAAGAATTAAGAGTAGACTATCTTTAATTGATTGGTTAAAGAGGATAGCTAAAACACAAAAAATGCTCAGTGGTTACCGGGACAAGGTGGTCGCTACACACAACAAGCTTTAAATACTTGAGGCTAATAATCTATACATACACACTCGCTTGTTCTAAACTAAACTGTGTTGCTGTCAGTGCTCAGACAGTAGGCTGATGACAAAATGCATTGCTAACGGAAATATAATCATTTCCGGTTTTATAATGTTACCAGCTATCCATTTTGTGTTGTAGTGTTAAGCACGTTTAGCTCTTGTACTGGTGGTCTTAACTCGATTTCCAGGTCTGAGGCCTAGAACGAGTCAAACTAAGAAACAAGGGCATGGTGGTGTACTGGTTAAGCAGTTAGCCTTTTCACCAGGGTTCGATTTCAGGTTAATATGCATGTCATAAACATATTAAACAAAACAAAACAGAGATAACGTTTAAAACTGATTACATTTGTGTCTTTTCAAATTATTACTTGGATTACAAATACAAAGGTGAACTGGGTTTGATATACAGTTAATGCTGTCTATCTCACACTAGACTGTAAGAAAGCCAAATAGCAAAAGGCGTAGGTAGAGCAGTGGTAAAATTGCTATATGTAGAGAACTACCTAGCGGTTTTATGAACTGGCAAAGCTATATCGCATAAACAGTGCAGGATATAATCCAGCAATCAAATTTGTATCTTGTGGAACAGAGAAAATGCACTTTTACCTTGATGGATAGCAAATGAGTGCAGATGAATGACCTATGCATCAGCCTACCATAGGGTTATAACCTCGAGGTGGAGGTGTGACTTCTATATTTTATTGTTTAGAGACATGGCTTTTTGTAACCAGTAGATTTAGTATTTTGTAAATATTCATTTTTGTAATTGTAAATAGTGGAAACATTTTTTGTAATAGTAAATGTTAAATGTATAACTAAAAGTTATTTGGGATAAGTGTGCATGTCAAGGATAAATAGCGTGGTTGTATTTGTTTTTCAAAGACAGGTATGGTTGTGTGAATGTATGACTATAGATAGAATGATAGAGAGAGAGAGAGAAAGCTTGTGTGTGTGTGTGTGTGTGTGTGGGTAGTATTGATTTTTCAACCAAAGCAAACACGGCAAGGTAGGATGGTGGGGTAATTAATGTATATAGCAAATGGTAAATAGAATACTGTATTTTTTTAACACTTGTTTTTTTGAAATGCAGCAGTAGATAGGTGTTATTTTGTAAAAAAGTCTTACCTACAGTAGTAGTAGTAGTAGTAATAGTATGCCTATATGTTTTTGGAAACAAACAGAAAGAGAATGCACTATTGCCATGGCCAAGCACTTCCATTAAGGTGATTTCAAGAAAATTTAAATCAGCAAATGTGTGTTTTACAAAACTAAACTTTCAGCATGGACTAAATCATAAACGTGTCGTCTGTGATATGAAAAAAATAGGAAATCCATGTTTCCATATCAACACAATTTAAAAACTTAAAACTGACATTTAAAAAATGTAAATGGGAAATTGACAAATGTGTAAACAACAAAATGGAAAATTCTTGTTTCCATATCATGAAATCCAAAAACTTTAAACTGACATTTTCAAATCGTGTACATGGAAAATTGACAAATGGCCATGTGTAAAATGTGAAAATGAAAAAAAAAAAAAAAAAAAAAAAAAAATGGCTATCATTATTTAAAAAAAAAACGTCGTGTTCTATCGTTAAAGTGTGAATCAAACCACATCTACTTATTTGGATCACCCGAGACTGAGTAGACCTGTTTTAGTCCTAATATACTTTTAAATTTTTTATGTTAAAGCTCAAATTGAACACAAGAGCGTTAGAGTGCCAGCTAACTATTATAACCGTTACGTCACAAAGACAACTTTACACTACTCTTAAGGAACAATAATAAGAAAAAAGAATAATAAATGTTGAATTTTTTTCAAGGATGAACATGGTGACACTGTTTCTGTTGCAAAGTCTGCTAGCTACTAGCCAGCAGCTGGGGTCTTAGAAAACGATACAGTTGACATTTTGTAATGAGATGTGACATGTTTCAAAGTACAGTATTATGGGTTGCTGTTGAGCAAAAACTAATCCTGTACAAGGAAGCAAGGGTTCGAACCCCTTACCTAACATTACTATTGCCTGAACATGGCTTGACGACACTGTATTATTATGATACTCGGTACACAAACCATAGATAGAGTGTATTGTTTAAGATCACTTTCTTTCTGAACATAGGTGGAGACTGTTGATGGTTAACAATGACATTAATATAGTAGGACGTGGGTATAGCAATTAAGAAAAAACAGACAATCCCCATACAATATTTTTATTTATTTAATATAAGTACTTGTACAATAGTTACATTCAAAATACATTTCTTTTTTCTCTATTACTATTTAGTCCTTTTCGATTCTCTTGCATATGAAGGGTAGATAACCTTGTAGTTCAGCCCCTTAAAACAACAACACAACCTTTTGCATAGTCTGTGATGTTGACGACTCTTGAGATGTGGAAGATGGATTAAACATAACTTTTACAGCAGGGTTTTAATGTTGCTCAATAAACACTGCACTATTTTGAGTAGCAACATTTTTTTCTTGTACTAGCTGTTTAGCATTGCCATGATTATTTGTTGACACCAACAGTGTTTCATTTGGTACACCACATTGATGATCACTCACACTTAAAACCTTACCATTTCTACTTTTTAGATTGCCTCGACATTTTTTGACCTCTCTTTTGAGCATCGCCAAAATATTATTCCTTTTACATTTTGATGATTATAGTTATAAGAGTAGCCTTTATAGAGTACACGTTGTTTACCTTTGTTAGTTGTAGTAAGTTCCATAGTAGCAACTAACCTGTTAGTATGATTTGCTCACTACAAAGGTTATAACTGTTCTGATAATAAAATCATTTAGCGTTGGCTTTTATATTTAATATGTACAGTTTAAAGTGTTAGCAAAAGTGAGAGCAAAATGGTAGCAGAGTGGTAGAAAATATAACATGTATTGTTAAGAAATAGTTTAAGCGGTTATGTGGATCCATTACATAATAATTTTAGCACGACGAAGCTCATTTTCTATATCCAATAGTTCTTCCTCATATTCAGTATAACCAGCCTGTTTATAGACATGCAGTTGCTGAAGCCGCCGGATTAGCTTACTTGGATTGTTCCAGTAGACAAATTTAACAAATGATTTTAGGTGTAAACAAGAGCATTACCATTATCATTATTATCTTCATCATCAACATCATCATCATCATAACCATTATCATTATCATCATCATCATCATTATCATCATCATCATGATCATTATAATCCTCATCAGTATTACTATATAGTCCTTTTTGATCCTTTTGCAATACCACATTTTGCACAGTCTGTGTTGCCTTTGATAATGTTGGGAGTTTTTTAGACATTGACAACTGTCCTAACACGACTTTCTGAGGAGATGATACATGCTTCTTAACAAACAATGCACTATCTTGAGCTGGAATATCTTTTTCTGGGAGAAGTGTTTTAGCATTTTGAAGATTTTTTTAATTCAGCAATGATGTTTTATCTGGTACACTACATTGATGATCACTCACACTTAAGACATTACTATTTTTACTTTTCAGCTCACCTCGACACTGTTTTGAACGATGTTTTGAACAACGCCAAATAACAGTTCCATTTTTATTGGTTCGTTTAACAATATATGTATATCCTTTATAGAATGCGTATGGCATACCATTGCTATTTGTTGATACTTCCATGCCAATTGTCAAGCATGAACTAATCTCTAGCAAAGTTCACTCGATAATATAAATAATAGTTTAAAGTGAGAGGAAAAGTGGGTGCAAGAGTGGGTGCAAAAGTGGGTGCAACAGTGGGTGCAACAGTGGGTGCAAAAGTGGGTGCATAAGTGGGTGTAAAAGGGAGTGCAAAAGTGGGTGCAAAAGTGAATGCAAAAGTGAATGCAAAAGTGGGTGCAAAAGTGGGTGCAAAAGTGGGTGCAAAAGAGGGTGCAAAAGTGAGTGCAAAAGTGGGTGCAAAAGTGGGTGCAAAAGTCAGTGTAAAAGGGAGTGTAAAAGTGAGTGCAAAAGTGGGTGCAAAAGTGGGTGCAAAAGTGAGTGCAAAATTGGATGTAAATGTGGGTGCAAAAGTGGGTGCCGCTTATAGTAGGCATGAATTTTACTAGAATGTGATTTGAGTAAATGTAATTTATAAACCCCAGTAGTGAATAGTCAGTTGGTTTTGATCTATGCAAGCGTAAACGTGTCACATACACTGGTGATGGATATTCAAGGCTTAAAGTCAATGAAAACAAGTACAGTATATATTTAAATAGGTGGCTATCATTGATTGCACAACGCGCGGGTTACCATATCTTTTTTTAAACATTTGAAGAGTTTTTTTTAAACAGCAACGATGTATTATCCTTCACATTACATTGATGATCACTCACACTTAAGACCTCACTATTTTTACTTTTTAACTCACTTTGACACTGTTTTGAACGATGTTTTGAACAACGTCAAATAACAGTTCCATTTTATTGGTTCGTTTTACAATATACGTATAACATTTATAGTATGCATATGGCTTACCATAACTATTCGTTGATACTTCTATATCAATTTCCAAGCATGAAATAATCTCCAATAAATTTCGCTCGATAATAGAAATAATAGTTTAAAGTGGGTGCGAAGGTGGGTGCAAAAGTGGGTGCAAAAGTGAGTGTAAAAGTGGGTGCAAAAGTGGGTTCAAAAGTGAGTGCAGAAGTGAATGTTAAAGTGGGTGCAAAAGTGGGTGCAGTTTATAGTAGGCACCATTTTTACTAGAATGTGATTTGAGTAAATGTAATTTCTAAACCCAAGTAGTGAGTAGTCAGTTGGTTTTGATTTATGCAAGCGTAAACATGTCTCATACACTGATGATGGATACTCAAGGCTTCATGGTCAACAAAAACAAGTATATAGTTAAAGAGGTAGATATTATTGATTGCACAACACTGAATCTATTTTTGAAATTTTGACAAAGGGTCTAAGTGCACTTTTGTTAATATCTCGCGAACCAATCAGACTAGGGCATTGCATGAGGTATTGTTGGACTTTTTGCAGAAGACTGCTGGTAAACACCTAAGTTCCCACGACCTTTTTAAAGATGGTGGCTGACCCACGAGGGGTGATTAAAAAGTATTCCAAGCGGCACTTGTCGATAAGCAAACCAATAATCAAAGGGGGGTATGACAGAGCTTGAGGCGATAACCCCTTTTGATTGATACCTGTTGATTTGCCCCTTTGGACTGGTCCCCGTTGACTAGTCCCTCTGGACGGGTCCTTTTTGAAGGGAGTCTTTTATGACGGCCCCTGATGACGGGTCACTGTGGACGGATCCCTGTGGACGGGTCCCTGTTGACAGGTCCTTTTGACTAATCTCTTCGGACCCGTCCCTTTGACATAATTTGGATAAATGCATGGGCCAACCCATAGGGATCAGTCCAAAGGGACCGGTCAAAGGGGATTATTCAAAAGGACCTGTCAACAGGGACCCATCCACAGGGATACGTTCACAGTGATCCGTCAGCAGGGGCCCGTCATAAATGACTCCCTTCAAAAAGGACCCGTCCAGAGGGACTAGTCAATGGGGACCAATCCAAAGGGGCAAATCAACAGGTATCAATCAAAAGGGGTTATCGCCTCAAGCTCTGTCATACCCCCTTTGATTATTGGTTTGCTTATCGACAAGCGCCGCTTGGAATACTTTTTAATCACCCCTCGTGAGTCAGCCGCCATCTTTAAAAAGGTCGTGGGAACTTAGGTGTTTACCAGCAGTCTTCGGCAAAAAGTCCAACAATACCTCATGCAATGCCCTAGTCTTATTGGTTCGCAAGATATTAACAAGAGTGCACTTAGACCCTTTGTCAAAATTTCAAAAATAGATTCAGTGTTGTGCAATCAATAATAGCTACCTCTTTAACTATATACTTGTTTTTGTTGACCAAGAAGCCTTGAGTATCCATCATCAGTGTATGAGACATGTTTACGCTTGCATAAATCAAAACCAACTGACTACTCACTACTTGGGTTTAGAAATTACATTTACTCAAATCACATTCTAGTAAAAATGGTGCCTACTATAAACTGCACCCACTTTTGCACCCACTTTAACATTCACTTTTGCACTCACTTTTGAACCCACTTTTGCACCCACTTTTACACCCACTTTTGCACCCACTTTTGCACCCACCTTCGCACCCACTTTAAACTATTATTTCTATTATCGAGCGAAATTTATTGGAGATTATTTCATGCTTGAAAATTGATATGGAAGTATCAACGAATAGTTATGGTAAGCCATATGCATACTATAAAGGTTATACGTATATTGTAAAACGAACAAATAAAATGGAACTGTTATTTGACGTTGTTCAAAACATCGTTCAAAACAGTGTCAAAGTGAGTTAAAAAGTAAAAAGAGTGAGGTCTTAAGTGTGAGTGATCATCAATGTAGTGTGAAGGATAAGACATCGTTGCTGTTTAAAAAAACTCTTCAAATGTTAAAAAAAGATATGGTAACCCGCGTGTTGTGCAATCAATGATAGCCACCTATTTAAATATATACTGTACTTGTTTTCATTGACCTTAAAGCCTTGTGGTGTATTCTTGGAATACACGGTAAGATAGAGTATATTTTTAATACTCTTTGCTTGTTCATTCCTTCCTTTTTCTCAAACACCAACAGTTATCTTCCAGTTTCTCTTTGGTGGTCATGTCTCTGATGTTCCTTGTGAGTCTGTTCTAGATATATATCTTCCATGACTCACCTAGCGTCATCTAGCAGCGAATCTCTGAAGTTCCTCAATTCTTCCCTGTACAAGAGGACTTCCTTATCAATCTGGCCACCAGATCTCGTCGCCATCGCCAGCTATCATCTCCGTGATCAAGTGAACTTCGTCTTCTTTTTCACCCACCAGGCTGCGATAGCGTCGCCTACTATCAACTCTTTGAAGACCATTCATCAAGAAAAACATTTATTTTTGCAAGGTTGTCTATTCTGACATGTATTCCTTTTGTCTCCTACCCCCACTCTTTTCCCTTTCCTGGTCCCTCTGCGCTTCGCTGAGTGGGTCTCACTTGCACGTCGGCCCTCGACTTAGTCAGTCAAGGCTCAACTAGAGCCAGCCTCCTGATTTAAAGAGGCATTCTTTAGATTCCACGCCATGTTGGAACTTTAATCGTCAAAGGGAACTTTACCATCGCCATGCAGCAAAGATAAGTACAGACTTCAGGTTTTAACCTCATCTTCATAGGTTTTAATATCTACATGCTTTTAATAATCATTTATAGGCAGTGTGAGATTAATTATTTCTGGCAATAATCATCCTTCGCGGGATTTTCCATATTGAGCTTTGCCTGTCTAAGCCAATCTTCGTAAAAAGCAACACTTCTTATTTATAAACCGCACTCGTTCCAGGTTCCGTATTGACCATGTTTACAAGATGTATAACACAATTTACACTCGCCAAATCAATACTTTACTTTACTAAAAATACTATAGGTACATGTTTCGGAAACTTGATATGTTTCCTTCTTCAGCCCATATGTTGGTGTGAAACATCATATGACATCGAAATCCTAACCAAAAATAAAAATACAGTTCGTACTTTTTCTCTTGTTCTTCATTTGTTGAGCCTGTGTCATTAGACATATTAATGTCAACCATGGAATAAGCACTTACTATTTGAAGTGATGAATGAGTTACGTGAAACGTTAAATATTTATTCCTTGTAAGGATGATTGGGTGTGGTGTCAAGAAATTTTGATCAAGTCAGGATATATGTAGGAATTAATCTATTACATATGGAAGAAACGGGACATAAGTTCACGGACATAAATAATGATGTCAAAATTTTGCATTACGCATCGAAAGGCAGCTATATGAATGTTTTGGAAAATATTCATATCAACACTTATCAGAGATCTAATGAATGCAATAATCTGAGCGAGATTAACTTTGAGACTAACGTATTATTTGATACATTAGCAGATCATTTAAATAACAAAAAAAGAAAACTGCCTCCTCAACCCCCGCCGTAATAGATTAATTCCTACATATATCCTGACTTGATCAACATTTCTTGACAACACACCCAATCATCCTTACAAGGAATAAATATTTAACGTTTCACGTAACTCATTCATCACTTCAAATAGTAAGTGCTTATTCCATGGTTGACATTAATATGTCTAATGACACAGGCTCAACAAATGAAGAACAAGAGATAAAGTACGAACTGTATTTTTATTTTTGGTTAGGATTTCGATGCCATATGATGTTTCACACCAACATATGGGCTGAAGAAGGAAACATATCAAGTTTCCGAAACATGTACCTATAGTATTTTTAGTAAAGTAAAGTATTGATTTGGCGAGTGTAAATTGTGTAATACATCTTGTAACACTTCTTATGCTTGTTAAATGAGAAATCTTCTCACAACGTGGGAATTACCCACTGTCTATAAAATATTAAGCTCGTTCCACCGCTGGAATAACTTTGGCCCTATTCTTCTATTAGGATCGTTCTGGAACCTTCCAGAATCTGCACTCTATCTACAAGTCGTGCCGTCATGTATTTTCCACTCACTTGAGGGGATACTAATTATAAATGAGAAAACTTCCTTATAAATTACTGCTCAATATCTAATGTTCCTTCCTCCGTTGGAATTTTCTCTGGCGTATTTAATGATAATCTACAACCTTCTCAAGCAATAGACTTTCGCCTACCTAGTGCAACTAGTCATTTTCCATAATTGCAATAACTTTCTTTGCCATAAACTTTTGCGCTACTACAGTGAACTTTTCATACATTTTTAAAGACTATAGTGAAAACCAGTGCTTGTTCAACATTTCTACCGCGTCGCGATCGTTCGATTATTATAAATACGGCCATGAACATTTACCTTCCATCCCAGTTGATCTTTCCTAAACCCCTTACTAACAAACCATAATAAAATTGTTACTTTAGGTCTTTCTCAATGAGGTGTCACGCTAGAGACGTGCCCTCCCACTTTTGCTTACATATCATTAATTAATTTCTGCATAACTACGTGTTTTGTACACGTTTCTAATTATCTTGTTTCTCCCTTTTAATTAGGGAATACAATTCTTTCAACTCATAAGTGAGTTATTTCTAGGTTTCACGAAAGGGAAACTTGCCCCATTTGTCTCGTGATTCCTACTTAAACATAGGAGGTCTAGAACCTTCCTTTTGACTTTCTCTTCAGGTTTCACAGTAAGTGATCTGCCTCATTTGTGTAATCACTAAAAGTAATCCAGCTTCAATACAATAAGTTATAGGAACTTCTCTTTTATTCTACCTGCTTTTGGTTGTTACTTTCGAATTTGTTACTCTTTTTCAAGATATTTACCCAGAATTTCTTAAAGTACACACCTTGTACTCGATTTATTGTCAAACTTTAATCACTTTAATTGTTCTTAACTTTTGTACTTTATCCTCTCTATTTTAAAATCTTGCGAGGATTTTAAAACATATAAAGGTTTGAAACCAATAGAATTGTTAATTGCCTGGCGCAAGCTTTAGATGTTTTTTCGGAGGTCTGCGACCCCAAATTGTTAACAAAATTGAAAATATATCTTTGTTAAATTCATCAAATTCTTTTGAATTGTTAAATAAATTAAGAGTTTCTTTTCTCTTTTTCATTTTTCTAGTATAACAGTTAGGCAAGATCCTGTCTTCCTTGACTTTTCCCACTTAATGCCATTAAATCTATTGATAGGGCTTTCACCACTCGTTGCATTTGAGCAAGAACTCTTAGTTGTTATCTTGGTGAAGTCTCTCTTAGCTTTAATAGCTAATTCTAACTGGCCAGTAAGGCAAGTACAGCTCGCTACGCCAGCTTCCTGCTTGTGGAGATCCTCTCCAAAAACTTATGGTTGGTTTTCCAAAAGATAAGTGTTTCTCTTTGCCTAAACTTTTAGTCGGCTCCTGGCTGGGTAAAAGCTTAGCCATTTCCAAATGCAACTATTGGTGCACTTACCAAAATTATTCCCAAAGGTATAATTCCTTTATCACTATCCTTCTTGGAAGCACTTGGTCGCTTTGTAGTAACTCTACAACTTCGAAAACTGGAAATATCAAAACCGATTCAAATTATTGGCATTTTTCGAATCACTTGTTCAAAAACTAATTCCTTTGAACAGACATACAATAAGTCTGTTACTCTTTGTCTTACCAGACCATCACCCTTCCCCATAGTAGGCATATGTATGCTTGAGAGGGAATACGCTAAAGCTATTCTCTTGCAATCCGCCCAAGCCCCAGCTGCGTCTCCCGTTAGCTTTGCCCAGGTCCCTACTCACTTTAGGTATCGGAGAGCTGATTTGCAGTGGCAACCGCCTTTGAGTGCATTTAAAGTTAAATTTATAACTTTTGTGGGACTCTCCTCCTATTTTTCCATCCTTTTTCTCCAGTCCGAAACCCACCTACTTTTCTTTATCATCTTCCCTTGGTGGTTAGGTTATTCCTCAGCCAATAATCTACCCAAAATTTGGTCCCCGAAACCCGGGAGAGTCCATTTGTCATTTGCTATTCCTTTTCAAAGGTTATTTGACAATACCTTACAAATTATTAATACCTGCTTTGAATTTTTCAGCTATAACTACATCGTGCAAAGCCTGTGAAGGGGAAAGAGGCCGCTCCTGTCTCCTTTGTTGTGTCCCGTTCTTTCAACTTATTTGCTGCTGCCAGCTTGACAGCATTTCCAAGGTTCCACAGTTTCGTGAGTTATATTTTAATCTATTTACCTTGTCATGGCTCCTACTGAAAAGGATAAGGATGAAAAACGTACTTCTAAACGAGCATCCTAAAAAGGACAAATTACCCGATTCAGAAAATACATCAAAGAGCTAGATCCCTCAGAAGCTCAATTAGACTAGTTAAAACATCGTGTAAGGGATTTTGAACGTTCATATGAAAATTATTGCAACATCCAAACTGAAATAGAAACTTGTATGCTCAATAAAACCGAAGATCGAGTCGAAGTAGAAAACCAATATTACGAAGGCATAGGTTCTGCTTTCAAAATAATACGCCAACTCGAAGAGGAGCAGAAAAAGGACGCTTCTGTTCTTGGTTCTCTTCACGAACCACAAACTTCTTTCCGTGATAGTACTCAAAAGCCCAAGCCAATTCTACCTAAAATTGATTTACCCCACTTGTCTGGAGACGAATCTACTTGGGATTCTTTCTATGAATTATTTTTCTCTCTTGTTCATGGCAATGAAGACATTCAAGTCATCTACAAGTTTCATTACTTGAGATCTATCCTCCGAGGTCAAGCTCTGCAGTTAGTTGAAGCACTCCCTTTAAGTGCCGAAAATTACCCCATTGCCTTTAACTTATTAAAAGAAATATACGGAAATTTACGGTTACGTATTCAACGCCATATAAAGGCTCTATTTAAACTACCTGCGTCACAGCACAATGACGTCACTAGTTTGCGTACTCTCATTGATACTACTCAGCTTCATGTTAAAGCTCTGTCCCAATTAGATCAACCCACTGAACACTGGGATACTTTCCTAATACATTTAGTGGTTTCTAAAGTTGATGTTGCTACCCTCAAAGTTTGGGAAATTGAACTTTCTAGAGAAGACGATTACTCTTACGAGCATTTAGTCACTTTCATAAATTCTAGATGCCAACTCTTAACCGCTTTAGCTAATCAAAGTGAACCCTCATCTCCGAGTTCTAAATTTGAATTAATGTCTATCAAACCTAAAAGCGAACGCTTAGCGTCTAGTACCCAAAAACCTGGGTCCAGCTTATCTAAATTTAAGCCAAACACCACTGGTTACCCAACCAGGTCTAGTGAACGCCGTATTGCTAGCTCTCTCGTTTTGAACACTCAAAGCGAACCTCGCAAGAGTTTAAATGAACCATTAAAGTGTATACTTTGTAAAGATTCCCATACCTTATATCTATGCAAATCTTTTAAAGAACTGTCAGTCGACGACAGAAGAAAATTAGTTTCCCAAAACAAACATTGCTTCAACTGCCTAGCGCCCACTCATTCTGCTTCAAATTGCAAGTCCACAAGACTTTGCTTCCATTGTGAAAAAGCTCATCACACATTACTACATCGTCATGATCAGGCAAGGTCATCGACAGCATCTACTTCTCAGAAAAGTGATAATGCTAACAGTTCCAGTGCTTCATCGTACATTCAAAATGCCAAGTCCATTCGTAGTGCCCAAGTATTGCTGTCCACTGTCCAAATCGAAGTTCGGGATAACTCTGGCAACTGGGTCTGTGCACGCGGTCTTCTCGATTCAGCGGCAACTCATGATTTTGTGTCTAATTCTTTGATCAGAAAGCTAGGCCTACCTGTAAACCCTACTTTTATTAACGTGTCGGGCATCAACAGCTCAAAATCGCAAGCTTTACAGTTCTCAAGGCTAACCATAAGAGATATTTGTCACAGAAACGACTTTCTCAAACTGAATTGTCTAATTCTCAATAGCATTGGAGAAGACACTCCAAGTCACTCTGTGGATATTTCAGGTTTAAACATTCCCTCGCATTTAAGGCTAGCCGATCCTTTGTTTAACATACAAAACCCCATTGACATACTCTTCAGTGCCAATGTTTTCTGGAATTGCCTTCGTAAACAGGTTCGCAAGTTATCCTCAAACGTGGTCGCCAGAGACACTAATTTTGTATGGATCGTCACCGGTCAACTTCCCCACTATTCTCCCCAACCCGCATCGCAATGTTATTTCGCCAATACTGATCTGGAACAGTTTTGGAGACTCGAAAGCGTTGATCCTCCTAGCGTGACTTCTTCAGAAAATGAATTCTGTGAGCAACTTTTTCTGAGCACCACCACTCGCTCTTCTGATGGTCGGTTCATTGTTCAAATGCCAAGATTACATAATCCCCCTAAACTTATTAACTCTCAACCCAAAGCTAGAAAAGCTCTCTTTGCTATCGAGAACAAATTCAAGAAAGAACCTCTCGTTAAACAGCAGTACACCGATTTCATGGATGAGTATGAAAGCTTAGATCACATGGAAGTTGTTAACAAATCTGATGATGAATTGCACCCCCCAATTGAATCGGTTTTCTTAAATCATCATCCCGTGTGGAAAAATCATCTTGTAAAGGATAAAATCCGAGTTGTTTTCAATGGTTCATCACCTGACGTTAATGGCAACAGCCTTAACGATACTCTATACTCTGGTCCTGCTATTCAGTCAGATCTATCTGCTATACTCTTAAACTTTCGATTATTTCCCATAGCTGTTATAGCGGATATAAAACAGATGTACCGCCAAGTTTTAATTCAGCCTGAACAACGAGATCTCCAAAGAATCTTGTGGCGCGACGAAATCAGTAAGCCCATTAAGGTATTTCGGTTAAAAACAGTTACTTATGGCTTAAAACCTTCCGCTTTCCTTGCTATCCGATCTCTACACTTGTTAGCCTCTCAAGATGGTCATTTATTTGATTCTAAAGCTTCTGAAGCGCTAACCACGTCATTCTATGTTGACGATTATTTGCAGTCCTTCCCCACTCTGGAGGAAGCTTCTTTCGTGTCTTTAGAACTTCAGGCATTGCTAAGGAATGGAGGTTTCCCACTTCATAAGTGGAATTCCAACTCCCCTGAGTTTCTCGCCCAGTTTCCTATTGAAGACGTAGATCCCTCCTCTGTCGAAATTTGTGGAAACTCCGAATCCATAAAAACTCTTGGAGTTCATTGGTGCACTAGTACTGACACTCTCATCTATAAAGTATCGCTCGCCGAAGAGCTCCCTAACACAAAAAGACAGATTCTCTCTGAAATTGCAAACATTTTTGATCCGCTTCAATTCCTCGCCCCAGTTATTGTTATAGCCAAACTCTTCATGCAAGAGCTGTGGTCGCTCAAATGTGAATGGGATGACACTGTTCCCCTTTCTTTTCTTAACCGATGGCTTTCTTTTCGCAGAAATTTGCTTGATCTTTCCCTTATTGAAATTCCTAGGAATTTAATTAACGCTCATTCTAATGCATCTTTTTTCCTTCATGTGTTCGCGGACAGTTCCGAAAAAGCTTATGGTTGCTGCGCATATTTGGTTTATCGCGGTCCATTAAATGGATCTTCAGTTTCCAACCTTGTTTGTGCCAAATCGAAGGTAGCTCCTCTTATAACTATCACTTTGCCTAGGCTTGAATTGTGTGCTGCACTCATGGCTGCAGAACTTGTTAAGAAATTACGGGACGTATTAAAAGTCGAATTCTCGCAAATCTATCTCTGGAGCGATTCCATGATCACCCTTTCTTGGATCGCCAAGAACCCCGCTCACTGGCAAACTTTTGTTGCAAACAGGGTTTCCAAAATTCAAACTCTTTCTTCGGGATGTCAATGGAGGCATGTGCCCAGTGCTGATAACCCAGCCGACATTATCTCTCGTGGATGCTTACCCTCTCAATTGGCAGCTTCCCAGTTTTACTGGCATGGGCCCTCGTGGTTAATCGAAGACTCTTCTTCTTGGCATTCCAAACCTCCAGCTACAAACTCCAACTTGCCTGACGCTAAAGTATCTTTATCTACTGCTTTGTGTCTTGTTTCCAACGTTTCTCATCCCTTGTTGTCCCGCTATTCTTCCTTTCACAAATTAATTCGAATTATCGCCTATCTCCTTTGATGGAAATATCTTGTGGTTGACCAACCTCTTCTCCCCAAACCACACCTTACCAATCATGAATTGAATCTCGCTACCATTAAGGTTTTACAACTGACACAGCAAGAAGCATTTTCTTCTGAATTGTCTTTACTTTCTTCCATAAGGGATCTCCCCAAATCCAGTCGTCTTCGTGCTTTGGCCCCGTTCCTTGATGACAATGGGTTACTTAGGGTAGGTGGTAGGCTCTCTCAATCTTTGCTCTCTGAGGACAAAAAGCATCCCGTTATTTTGCCTTCTAAACATCACGTAACTTCCTTAATTATACGTGACTTTCATTATCGCAATCTGCATGTTGGTACACGCACTCTGCTTTGCCTCTTAAGGGAAAAGTACTGGATTATAAATGGAATTCACGAAGTTTCCTCTGTAATTCACAAGTGCATTTCTTGCTTCAAAGCGAAACCTAAAATCAATACTCAATTAATGAGCGATCTGCCTTCTTTTCGCTCTTCTCCTATACGCCCATTTGCTCTAACTGGTGTGGACTATATGGATCCGTTCCAATATCAACGAAATTACCCTGAAGCTAGACGCAAATTGGTAAGCCCTATGTTTCTCTCTTTGTTTGCATGGTTACTGGCGCAATCCATTTGGAACTAGTAACGAATGCTTCTACTTCTTACTTTTTATCAGCTGTCTCTCGCTTCGCTGCTAGGCGTGGTGTTCCTTCAGAGATGTTCTCTGGTAACGCTTCCACCTTTCAGGGCGCAGCGCCCTTGTGGAAGAAAGCTCTCACATCTTCTCCTGCCATGGAACAGATCTCTATTTTTTCCTATTCAAAGGGTTTCAAATGGCGTTTTATACCTCCCTACGCTCCTCATTACGGTGGTAGGTGGGAATCCTGCGTAAAGCTCACTAAACGTTATTTAAGAAAGGTTTTAGGTAATCGCATTCTGACTTATGAAGAATTTAATTCACTGTCCGTTCTTATTGAAGGCGTTGTTAATTCTCGCCCTTTAACTCCGCTTTCCAATGACCCTGATGACCTGCTTCCACTCACACCTGGTCACTTCCTTATAGGCACTTCTCTTTCTGCCCCTCCTCCCCTTTCCAGCTCTTTCAGAGATTCTAATCTACCTATTGTTTGGCGTAAACTTGAAGCCCTTCGCAATTCTTTCTGGAAGAGGTGGAACTTGGAATATTTAACTTCCTTGCAACGGAGACAGAAGTGGTTTCTTTCCAGTCCCGACATTAAAGTGGGGGACTTGGTCCTGGTTAGGGATGTTTCTCCTCCCCTGGTCTGGATTTCTGGTAGAGTGACCGAGTGTTATCCTGGAAGGGATGGGAGAGTCAGGGTGGCCAGAATCTTGACCACTAACGGTCAGATCACAAGACCACTGTCTTTAATTGCTCCATTACCTTTAAATGTTTAATTGTTTTTCCTGCTCTCTGTTGGTGTTTCCCACTCCCAGCTTGGTGTATTCTTGGAATACACGGTAAGATAGAGTATATTTTTAATACTCTTTGCTTGTTCATTCCTTCCTTTTTCACAAACACCAACAGTGATCTTCCAGTTTCTCTTTGGTGGTCATGTCTCTGCTGTTCCTTGTGAGTCTGTTCTAGATATATATCTTCCATGACTCACCTAGCGTCATCTAGCAGCGAATCTCTGAAGTTCCTCAATTCTTCCCTGTACAAGAGGACTTCCTTATCTATCTGGCCACCAGATCTCGTCGCCATCGCCAGCTATCATCTCCGTGATCAAGTGAACTTCGTCTACTTTTTCACCCACCAGGCTGCGATAGCGTCGCCTACTATCAACTCTTTGAAGACCATTCATCAAGAAAAACATTTATTTTTGCAAGGTTGTCTATTCTGACATGTATTCCTTTTGTCTCCTACCCCCACTCTTTTCCCTTTCCTGGTCCCTCTGCGCTTCGCTGAGTGGGTCTCACTTGCACGTCGGCCCTCGACTTAGTCAGTCAAGGCTCAACTAGAGCCAGCCTCCTGATTTAAAGAGGCATTCTTTAGATTCCACGCCATGTTGGAACTTTAATCGTCAAAGGGAATTTCACCATCGCCATGCAGCAAAGATAAGTACAGACTTCAGGTTTTAACCTCATCTTCATCGGTTTTAATATCTACATGCTTTTAATAATCATTTATAGGCAGTGTGAGATTACTTATTTCTGGCAATAATCATCCTTCGCGGGATTTTCCATATTGAGCTTTGTCTGTCTAAGCCAATCTTCGTAAAAAGCAACACTTCTTATGCTTGTTAAATGAGAAATCTTCTCACAACGTGGGAATTACCCACTGTCTATAAAATATTAAGCTCGTTCCACCGCTGGAATAACTTTGGCCCTATTCTTCTATTAGGATTGTTCTGGAACCTTCCAGAATCTGCACTCTATCTACAAGTCGTGCCGTCATGTATTTTCCACTCACTTGTAGGGATACTATTTATAAATGAGGAATCTTCCTTATAAATTACTGCTCAATAGCTAATGTTCCTTCCTCCGTTGGAATTTTCTCTGGCGTATTTAATGATAATCTACAACCTTCTCAAGCAATAGACTTTCGCCTACCTAGTGCAACTAGTCATTTTCCATAATTGCAATAACTTTCTTTGCCATAAACTTTTGCGCTACTACAGTGAACTTTTCATACATTTTTAAAGACTATAGTGAAAACCAGTGCTTGTTCAACATTTCTACCGCGTCGCGATCGTTCGATTATTATAAATACGGCCATGAACATTTACCTTCCATCCCAGTTGATCTTTCCTAAACCCCTTACCAACAAACCATAATAAAATTGTTACTTTAGGTCTTTCTCAATGAGGTGTCACGCTAGAGACGTGCCCTCCCACTTTTGCTTACATATCATTAATTAATTTCTGCATAACTACGTGTTTTGTACACGTTTCTAATTATCTTGTTTCTCCCTTTTAATTAGGGAATACAATTCTTTCAACTCATAAGTGAGTTATTTCTAGGTTTCACGAAAGGGAAACTTGCCCCATTTGTCTCGTGATTCCTACTTAAACATAGGAGGTCTAAAACCTTCCTTTTGACTTTCTCTTCAGGTTTCACAGTAAATGATCTGCCTCATTTGTGTAATCACTAAAAGTAATCCAGCTTCAATACAAGAAGTTATAGGAACTTCTCTTTTATTCTACCTGCTTTTGGTTGTTGTTACTTTCGAATTTGTTACTCTTTTTCAAGATATTTACCCAGAATTTCTTAAAGTACACACCTTGTACTCGATTTATTGTCAAACTTTAATCACTTTAATTGTTCTTAACTTTTGTACTTTATCCTCTCTATTTTAAAATCTTGCGAGGATATTAAAACATATAAAGGTTTGAAACTAATAGAATTGTTAATTGCCTGGCGCAAGCTTTAGATGTATTTTCGGAGGTCTGCGACCCCAAATTGTTAACAAAATTGAAAATATATCTTTGTTAAATTCATCAAATTCTTTTGAATTGTTAAATAAATTAAGAGTTTCTTTTCTCTTTTTCATTTTTCTAGTATAACAGTTAGGCAAGATCCTGTCTTCCTTGACTTTTCCCACTTAATGCCATTAAATCTATTGATAGGGCTTTCACCACTCGTTGCATTTGAGCAAGAACTCTTAGTGGTTATCTTGGTGAAGTCTCTCTTAGCTTTAATAGCTAATTCTAACTGGCCAGTAAGGCAAGTACAGCTCGCTACGCCAGCATCCTGCTTGTGGAGATCCTCTCCAAAAACTTATGGTTGGTTTTCTAAAAGAGAAGTGTTTCTCTTTGCCTAAACTTTTAGTCGGCTCCTGGCTGGGTAAAAGCTTAGCCATTTCCAAATGCAACTATTGGTGCACTTACCAAAATTATTCCCAAAGGTATAATTCCTTTATCACTATTCTTCTTGGAAGCACTTGGTCGTTTTGTAGTAACTCTACAACTTCGAAAACTGGAAATATCAAAACGGATTCAAATTATTGGCATTTTTCGAATCACTTGTTCAAAAACTAATTCCTTTGAACAGACATACAATAAGTCTGTTACTCTTTGTCTTGCCAGACCATCACCCTTCCCCATAGTAGGCATATGTATGCTTGAGAGGGAATACGCTAAAGCCATTCTCTTGCAAACCGCCCAAGCCCCAGCTGCGTCTCCCGTTAGCTTTGCCCAGGTCCCTACTCACTTTAGGTATCGGAGAGTTGATTTGCAGTGGCAACCGCCTTTGAGTGCATTTAACGTTAAATTTATAACTTTTGTGGGACTCTCCTCCTATTTTTCCATCCTTTTTCTCCAGTCCGAAACCCACCTCCTTTTCTTTATCATCTTCCCTTGGTGGTTAGGTTATTCCTCAGCCAATAATCTACCCACCTTGAGTATCCATCACCAGTGTATGTGACATGTTTACGCTTGCATTGATGAAAACCAACTGACTATTCACTACTGGGGTTTTGAAATTACATTCACTCAAATCACATTCTAGTAAAATTCATGCCTACTATAAGCGGCACCCACTTTTGCACCCACATTTACATCCAATTCTGCACTCACTTTTGCACCCACGTTTGCACCCACTTTTGCACTCACTTTTACACTCCCTTTTACACTGACTTTTGCACCCACTTTTGCACCCACTTTTGCACTCACTTTTTCACCCACTTATGCACTCACTTTTGCACTCACGTTTGCACCCACTTTTGCACCCACATTTGCACCCACTTTTGCATTCACTTTTGCATTCACTTTTGCACCCAATTTTGCACTCCCTTTTACACCCACTTTTGCACCCACCTATGCACCCACTTTTGCACCCACTTTTGCACCCAGCTGTGCACCCACTTTTGCACCCACTCTAGCACCCATTTTTCCTCTCACTTTAAACTATTATTTATATTATCGAGTGAACTTTGCTAGAGATTAGTTCATGCTTGACAATTGACATGGAAGTATCAACAAATAGCAATGGTATGCCATACGCATTCTATAAAGGATATACATATATTGTAAAACGAACCAATAAAAATGGAACTGTTATTTGAAGCCCTTCGCAATTCTTTCTGGAAGAGGTGGAACTTGGAATATTTAACTTCCTTGCAACGGAAACAGAAGTGGTTTCTTTCCAGTCCCGACATTAAAGTGGGGGACTTGGTCCTGGTTAGGGATGTTTCTCCTCCCCTGGTCTGGATTTCTGGTAGAGTGACCGAGTGTTATCCTGGAAGGGATGCGAGAGTCAGGGTGGCCAGAATCTTGACCACTAACGGTCAGGTCACAAGACCACTGTCTTTAATTGCTCCATTACCTTTAAATGTTTAATTGTTTTTCCAGCTCTCGTTCAAAACAGCGTCGAGGTGAACTGAAAAGTAAAAATAGTAATGTCTTCAGTGTGAGTGATCATCAATGTAGTGTACCAAATAAAACATCATTGCAGATTAAAAACTCTTCAAAATGCTAAAACACTTGTCCCAGAAAAAGATATTGCAGCTCAAGATAGTGCATTGTTTGTTAAGAAGCATGTATCATCTCCTCAGAAAGTCGTGTTAGGACAGTTGTCAATGTCTGAAAAACTCCCAATATTATCAAAGGCAACACAGACTGTGCAAAATGTGGTACTGCAAAAGGATCAAAAGGACTATATAGTAATACTGATGAGGATTATAACGATCATGATGATGATGATTAACCCCGTAGTAAAGTAAAGGCCTTGGGAGGGAAGGCACTGGACCATAGTAAGTTCATACTCAAAGGGCAATTGTCTGAGACCATCTTCGAACCCCGGAACCCAGAAATAATACTAAGGTGATCGGGTAAAATCATAATATATTCACAATAAACATGCATACAAATTAACAAAACACTTACAAATCAAGATGTGGATTCTGACATCAAATATTTGTTCCTTCCAGTTGACTGTAATACATATTTTAGTAATCCAGCCAAAGTTGTTACGATGAAGTAAATAAGCGGTGCTTTCAACCAATCATCTGTTGTCATTAGTGAGAATCCAAGCCAAATATCAAGAGGATGACGAATTAAATATTCAATAGCTTCATTATGCCCCTGCATAATGCATCATACCGTATTTCATACATTTCCACACAAATAAATAATTAATTAATTCCCGAGACAATACATGTCACAAAGCTAGGCCTACGCATGTTACAATATCCAATATAATACGTTGCCTAAAACTGAAGAATTAATGTCTTCCAACACAAAATATACGGAGCTAATTCAATTTACGTCTTTTCACCTCAATGGCTACCAAAAATCTCTTTTTTATTAACAACAGATGATCGCACATAGTTAAAAACAATACGACAGTAGCCATCATGAAAAACAGAAGAAAAACGATCACCGTACTAGGGCTATCGACATCAAAATAAATCCTACATTAATAAATTTTCCACAGACCATAAGGCATACTACTTGTAATTAAAATGCATTTTACAATTAACTGAAAACAGAAAACAAATCATTAATTACGCAAAGAAAATATGAGTGTCAGTTAGCCTACCAGAGTGAATACCCGAGGATGACATTAAGTTTGAATGTATAACCTTGAAAGGCCCTGTCATGCAACGTAGGAAAATACAAAATAAATACATTTACCTTGCCAGACGATACAGTCACAAGTACTTACGATGACAAAATAGCCTACCTTAATTCCACAATATACGAAGCATATCCAGACGTTTATCTCCAGTAAGGTTACAATAGGTAACCAGTCAATAACTTGACGAAGAGGGATAATATCATTCAATACTTTCACATACAGTAGAACTTCAGTTTACTTCTTATGTATTTATAAAACCACGTAGATCCATGATGACTGGCCTAACAACATCAGTACGAGAATCATACATTTCTCGATAAATCCCAGCCTTCCAAAACCATTAAAGTCAACATCGAGATAGTGAAATACTTGTCGCTAGAACATAGCTCTTCCTATCGGACAGAGGGAGAAACTACAATCCCAGTCCAAGGCAGCACCGACAAGATATGCTACCTATCGAGGCCAGCCACAACTAACTCCGCCGCTCGATTCAAAAGTTTATGCCAAAGTAAAAATTGTACGTTCAATCAGAGATTAGTGCCAAAGTAACGGCACAGACTCCCGGGCCCCAAACTTGTCGATGGTTCGCAGAACAGAGACGACGTAAATGGTACAAGTGTATCAACATGCATAATCAAGCAATCTTTAAGCATAGAAAAGTTTTTGCCAATTATCACAAACACAGTAGCTTCCGAATGTGAAATACTTAATTAAAAGTTCATTTCAGTTTTCATCAGCACCATAACCACCAAAATATGTCATGCCAAGAACATAAACAAATACTTAAGTGTAGAATACATCGAGTGGGTTTTCTTTGTACAATTTCCACAACATTATTACAAATGGCATCTTGAATAAACGATGGCAGGAACAGTTTCATCCGAAGGTTACATAGATTGGTCCAATATCCTGGCCAGAGACATCTTCTCGCACTGCATAACACTCCAAACGCAGAATAAGACCTCGAAGAAATTAGCTGAAATCAAATTTCGACTGCGACAGTAATGTGTAAAGGAAAGCTTAATATCTAACGTTGACACTCATTTACAAAGAACAAATTACAATAAAATATTATATGATGGCATCAGATTTTATAACAATAACCCAGTACTATCAAGAATCCACATCTTTACAGGTGAAAGGTATAACAATGACCCTCAATTAACACAGAAAATTGCATGCATGTTTTAGAAAATTACAATATCCCGAAAATATTACAATAATAACAGTATTTTCCGAAAATAAGTTCCAGTAATAATACTGAATGGCACGTGAGCTCTCATATTCACAAATAAAAAACCTTATTATCCCAAAAGACGAAGGCAATTGTCTCACATTGCATATCTGTTCAACCCATTTGTCCAAAATACAGAAAGAGAAAATGCCAAAGGAAACACCCAAAGTAGGAAAACACAAGAAAATTCCAAGAAGAACAATAGAAAGACCCAATTATCAAGCAAAAAAACAGGACACACGTGCATACCAAAGCAGAATCACACCACAACCTTACACCATGACACATAACCTTAAAATCCCCAGAAAAAAATTACAATTAAACCATCAAATAATTAATAAACAACAACCAGAATATGAATTAGCACTTGTCAACACATCCACACAAAACACAAATACAAAAATACCCTATCATATACAGACCCAGACCAAACCGAAACTAGTAAACGAGAGAAGCACGTATTTCATGAGGCCTATAGTGAGCCGCCGTATATTGACCAAATATCACAAATCAATTCATCATATCACATCACATTACTTAACCTAAAGTATTTATTTCTCAGTCAGACAGCAAAAAAAAATTGAGCCCACTCAATCAACTGAAGACTTAGGAGAATTGTTTATAAATACTTACCAACATATTCAACTCAAATCTAAGCAAATGAACCCCCATAACATTCATCTGGTAGACTTAAGTTGACAGATGCGTCAACAAAATGCTAATTTACATCCACGATCCCAAAGTAACATACAATGACCTTTTACCCCTTAAATTAATATACATCCACACTTATCTGGACAACCACAAAACAACAACAAGAAAACCAACCCAATTACAAAAACAAAACAAATCACACCACATTTATACTTCTGAATGTCCGACTTTGGAAATGCACAATTTAGACAATAACATAAACAATACAATTATTCACTCTTGACATAGCTTAGTATATCAAACTAAGTAAGCAATATAGCGAACAAGACTAAAACAAGAACAGACTAGACAGAAATCCCTCAATAAATGACCAACAGAAGACCCTAAATGAAAGAAGATCAACAGACTACTCGTGCAGATCACCAAGCTACAAACGTACCCAAACATTCATTGAAATCACACGACCTTACAAACTCCCAAAATTCATAAAACCATTTACTACCCACAAAATCCCCTTAATTTTCCAGAATATAAATTGACACACCGTTAGGACATCAACATAAACAAAATAAATAATAACCCTTAAATAAAACACACTGAAATCAACATGTCATACTAGCCGCATTTTACCCTGGCATAGCATGATTTTCCATCACCAAAACACATTTCGGCAAGTAGTTACCTTCATAAATCAACAAGCAGATAAATGACTAAGTCATCACTCGGAGAACAGAAGAGGTTTGTAATTACTTACCTATGATATCCCAACATAGTATCATTTTATACGTACGGCGTATTTAATTAAATTCAATTATAAATTAAGCAAAAACAAACCCTAACCTTAATTCACCTTAAGAAACAACCAAGAGACCCACCCGATTACAAAACAAACTAATAACAAACACCCACACTCATGCACTCAAATACATTTACACAAGTTTGTCACTTCAGACCTAACACAATTTAGACAATAACAAACAAGAAGAACCTTTATAGATTTGCACAATCAAGCAGAATGTGCACCACACGTGTAGACAAACACAAGCATCAATAACATCCACAATACATACATGTCCTGATGACCAGAATTCATCTACACAATTTTGACAAAAACAAACGAGAAGAACCTTTTATGGATTTGCACAATCTAGCAGAATGTGCACCACACGTGTAGACAAATAAACACATCAATAACACACATAACACATGCATGTACTGATGACCAGAATTCGTCTACACAATTTTGACAATAACAAACAAGAAGAACCTTTTATGGATTTGCACTATCTAGCAGAATGTGCACCACACGTGTAGACAAATACACACATTAAAAACACATGCATGTACTAATGACCAGAATTCATCTACACAATTTTGACAATAACAAACAAGAAGAACCTTTTATGGATTTGCACAATCTAGCAGAATGTGCACCACACGTGTAGACAAATAAACACATCAATAACACACATAACACATGCATGTACTGATGACCAGAATTCGTCTACACAATTTTGACAATAACATACACCACATCGAATATCAACTTAAATTATCAAAATCTGCATCGCACCATCGACTAATGTGGCCATACGAGCCACAAAAATCACATCTCTTGCCTTTGCTGGCTCTACTCCCATTAAACCTCTGGTCAGCACGCCCCGAAAATACATGGCTTTGAACATCTGTAGGCATGAACTCACGCCTTCCCTGAAATTTTTATAAGGAACAAGACTACTACAATTATCCACAAGCTGCATCTCTCCACGTGGCTGAAAATAATTTATACCAGAACCATCCCCTAATTCCACTAATTTCTTCAAAAATTTCACAAATAAATTAATATCAGTGCCATAGCACACATGAAAATCTTTCAAAATTAGAGTTAATGGGTTAGGAAGGGAAGCAAAATTAACCTGACCATCAGTCATAAGTTTATTTAGAGAAACAACGTTAGTCGAGGCTCGATTATCAGAAAGATTAAGCCTATTTACTCTATCTATCACATCACATTCACCAAGTAAGCTATCAACAGTTTGTACTTCCTTATCAGTCCAAGTACGGTGAGATCCTAACCTATTCCCAGCACTACCAACGTCATGGCAAGAAACTGAACTAGAAAAATCGTTACATCTCTTATCAGAACGTGAATTACCAACAGCATTCAAATTACTAGGGCTCGACATGACCTCAGGTGTATTTCTTGAAGATCCTATTTGTTTATTTACCTCAGTAGTATTATTAGTTTGCAAAGCGCCTAACATATTTTCATTATTCTCCATCGACACTGATTCAAAATTACCAAAATAATTACTATTATTCACAACGCCATCACAAGAATCACTAACATATGAACAAACGCTTTCAGAACATACAACAGGTTCACTAATATTCTCAGAAATATCACTCGAGGACAACCGATTAAAACTATCTAACAGCTTGTCACGAAGCCCAACTAACTTGGTTGAAAAAACAATATCACACTTGGACCAATATTCAATTAAACTCACTAAACGATTAATCCAGTGTATAGAACGAAATTTTAATTTGTTCACACGATATGCCGAAGGTTTGGCAACTTGCTTTAACTCATCACAGGACACTAATAGGTTTGAAACAGATATCACAACATCAGACCTACCTTTTGTCCCATAAGAATGTTGATCAGTCAGACTAACAACAGGAGCTGACTTTAAGGATTTGAGAAGAATAATATCCAGTTCACGATGAAAATTAGGGTTGCCATTCCTTATTTGTATTTCATAAGCCAGTTCTTCTTTGGATAAATATGGTACAGCTTTTAAAATGCTCTCGTCCATTCAGTATATTATCACATGAAACATAAATAACAAGAAAATTATACAAAGATAAAACAATAACAACAAACATTAAAAATATCACACTTTAGGCCCAATCATACTTCCAAGCCCCAAGATCCAAAGACTAGCCCCAAACAACTACTGAATGTGGTACAAATCTAACCACGCTCTGCTACCACATTTAACCCCGTAGTAAAGTAAAGGCCTTGGGAGGGAAGGCACTGGACCATAGTAAGTTCATACTCAAAGGGCAATTGTCTGAGACCATCTTCGAACCCCGGAACCCAGAAATAATACTAAGGTGATCGGGTAAAATCATAATATATTCACAATAAACATGCATACAAATTAACAAAACACTTACAAATCAAGATGTGGATTCTGACATCAAATATTTGTTCCTTCCAGTTGACTGTAATACATATTTTAGTAATCCAGCCAAAGTTGTTACGATGAAGTAAATAAGCGGTGCTTTCAACCAATCATCTGTTGTCATTAGTGAGAATCCAAGCCAAATATCAAGAGGATGACGAATTAAATATTCAATAGCTTCATTATGCCCCTGCATAATGCATCATACCGTATTTCATACATTTCCACACAAATAAATAATTAATTAATTCCCGAGACAATACATGTCACAAAGCTAGGCCTACGCATGTTACAATATCCAATATAATACGTTGCCTAAAACTGAAGAATTAATGTCTTCCAACACAAAATATACGGAGCTAATTCAATTTACGTCTTTTCACCTCAATGGCTACCAAAAATCTCTTTTTTATTAACAACAGATGATCGCACATAGTTAAAAACAATACGACAGTAGCCATCATGAAAAACAGAAGAAAAACGATCACCGTACTAGGGCTATCGACATCAAAATAAATCCTACATTAATAAATTTTCCACAGACCATAAGGCATACTACTTGTAATTAAAATGCATTTTACAATTAACTGAAAACAGAAAACAAATCATTAATTACGCAAAGAAAATATGAGTGTCAGTTAGCCTACCAGAGTGAATACCCGAGGATGACATTAAGTTTGAATGTATAACCTTGAAAGGCCCTGTCATGCAACGTAGGAAAATACAAAATAAATACATTTACCTTGCCAGACGATACAGTCACAAGTACTTACGATGACAAAATAGCCTACCTTAATTCCACAATATACGAAGCATATCCAGACGTTTATCTCCAGTAAGGTTACAATAGGTAACCAGTCAATAACTTGACGAAGAGGGATAATATCATTCAATACTTTCACATACAGTAGAACTTCAGTTTACTTCTTATGTATTTATAAAACCACGTAGATCCATGATGACTGGCCTAACAACATCAGTACGAGAATCATACATTTCTCGATAAATCCCAGCCTTCCAAAACCATTAAAGTCAACATCGAGATAGTGAAATACTTGTCGCTAGAACATAGCTCTTCCTATCGGACAGAGGGAGAAACTACAATCCCAGTCCAAGGCAGCACCGACAAGATATGCTACCTATCGAGGCCAGCCACAACTAACTCCGCCGCTCGATTCAAAAGTTTATGCCAAAGTAAAAATTGTACGTTCAATCAGAGATTAGTGCCAAAGTAACGGCACAATGATAATGATGATGATGTTAATGATAATGGTTATGATGATGATGTTGATGATGAAGATAATAATGATAATGGTAATGCTTTGTTTCACCTAAAATTCATTTGTTAAATTTGTCTACTGGAACAATCCAAGTAAGCTAATCCGGCGGCTTCAGCAACTGCATGTCTATAAACAGGCTGGTTATACTGAATATGAGGAAGAACTATTGGATATAGAAAATGAGCTTCGTCGTGCTAAAATTATTATGTAATGGATCCATATAATCGCTTGAACTATTTCTTAACAATACATGTTATATTTTCTACCACTCTGCTACCATTTTGCTCTCACTTTTGCTAACACTTTAAACTGTACTTATTAAATATAAAAGCCAACGCTAAATGATTTTATTATCAGAACAGTTATAACCTTTGTAGTGAGCAAATCATACTAACAGGTTAGTTGCTACTATGGAACTTACTACAACTAACAAAGGTAAACAACGTGTACTCTATAAAGGCTACTCTTATAACTATAATCATCAAAATGTAAAAGGAATAATATTTTGGCGATGCTCAATAGAGAGGTCAAAAAATGTCGAGGCAATCTAAAAAGTAGAAATGGTAAGGTTTTACGTGTGAGTGATCATCAATGTGGTGTACCAAATGAAACACTGTTGGTGTCAACAAATAATCATGGCAATGCTAAAAAGCTAGTACAAGAAAAAAATGTTGCTACTCAAAATAGTGCAGTGTTTATTGAGCAACATTAAAACCCTGCTGTAAAAGTTATGTTTAATCCATCTTCCACATCTCAAGAGTCGTCAACATCACAGACTATGCAAAAGGTTGTGTTGTTATTGTTTTAAGGGGCTGAACTACAAGGTTATCTACCCTTCATATGCAAGAGAATCAAAAAGGACTAAATAGTAATAGAGAAAAAAGAAATGTATTTTGAATGTAACTATTGTACAAGTACTTATATTAAATAAATAAAAATATTGTATGGGGATTGTCTGTTTTTTCTTAATTGCTATACCCACGTCCTACTATATTAATGCCATTGTTAACCATCAACAGTCTCCACCTATGTTCAGAAAGAAAGTGATCTTAAACAATACACTCTATCTATGGTTTGTGTACCGAGTATCATAATAATACAGTGTCGTCAAGCCATGTTCAGGCAATAGTAATGTTAGGTAAGGGGTTCGAACCCTTGCTTCCTTGTACAGGATTAGGTTTTACTCAACAGCAACCCATAATACTGTACTTTGAAACATGTTACATCTCATTATAAAAGATAAGTGTTTCTCTTTGCCTAAACTTTTAGTCGGCTCCTGGCTGGGTAAAAGCTTAGCCATTTCCAAATGCAACTATTGGTGCACTTACCAAAATTATTCCCAAAGGTATAATTCCTTTATCACTATTCTTCTTGGAAGCACTTGGTCGTTTTGTAGTAACTCTACAACCTCGAAAACTGGAAATATCAAAACGGATTCAAATTATTGGCATTTTTCGAATCACTTGTTCAAAAACTAATTCCTTTGAACAGATATACAATAAGTCTGTTACTCTTTGTCTTGCCAGACCATCACCCTTCCCCATAGTAGGCATATGTATGCTTGAGAGGGAATACGCTAAAGCCATTCTCTTGCAAACCGCCCAAGCCCCAGCTGCGTCTCTCGTTAGCTTTGCCCAGGTCCCTACTCACTTTAGGTATCGGAGAGCTGATTTGCAGTGGCAACCGCCTTTGAGTGCATTTAACGTTAAATTTATAACTTTTGTGGGACTCTCCTCCTATTTTTCCATCCTTTTTCTCCAGTCCGAGACCCACCTCCTTTTCTTTATCATCTTCCCTTGGTGGTTAGGTTATTCCTCAGCCAATAATCTACCCACCTTGAGTATCCATCACCAGTGTATGTGACATGTTTACGCTTGCATTGATGAAAACCAACTGACTATTCACTACTGGGGTTTAGAAATTACATTCACTCAAATCACATTCTAGTAAAATTCATGCCTACTATAAGCGGCACCCACTTTTGCACCCACATTTACATCCAATTCTGCACTCACTTTTGCACCCACTTTTGCACCCACTTTTGCACTCACTTTTTCACTCCCTTTTACACTGACTTATGCACCCACTTTTGCACTCACTTTTTCACCCACTTTTGCACTCACTTTTGCACTCACTTTTGCACCCACTTTTGCACCCACATTTGCACCCACTTTTGCATTCACTTTTGCATTCACTTTTGCTCCCAATTTTGCACTCCCTTTTACACCCACTTTTGCACCCACTTTTGCACCCAGCTTTGCACCCACTTTTGCACCCACTTTTGCACCCTCCTTTGCACCCACTTTTGCACCCGCTCTTGCACCCACTTTTCCTCTCACTTTAAACTATTATTTATATTATCGAGTGAATTTTGCTAGAGATTAGTTCATGCTTGACAATTGACATGGAAGTATCAACAAATAGCAATGGTATGCCATACGCATTCTATAAAGGATATACATATATTGTAAAACGAACCAATAAAAATGGAACTGTTATTTGAAGCCCTTCGCAATTCTTTCTGGAAGAGGTGGAACTTGGAATATTTAACTTTCTTGCAACGGAGACAGAAGTGGTTTCTTTCCAGTCCCGACATTAAAGTGGGGGACTTGGTCCTGGTTAGGGATGTATCTCCTCCCCTGGTCTGGATTTCTGGTAGAGTGACCGAGTGTTATCCTGGAAGGGATGGGAGAGTCAGGGTGGCCAGAATCTTGACCACTAACGGTCAGATCACAAGACCACTGTCTTTAATTGCTCCATTACCTTTAAATGTTTAATTGTTTTTCCTGCTCTCGTTCAAAACAGGGTCGAGGTGAGCTGAAAAGTAAAAATAGTAATGTCTTAAGTGTGAGTAATCATCGATGTAGTGTACCAGATAAAACATCATTGCAGATTAAAAACTCTTCAAAATGCTAAAACACTTGTCCCAGAAAAAGATATTGCAGCTCAAGATAGTGCATTGTTTGTTAAGAAGCATGTATCATCTCCTCAGAAAGTCGTGTTAGGACAGTTGTCAATGTCTGAAAAACTCCCAATATTATCAAAGGCAACACAGACTGTGCAAAATGTGGTATTGCAAAAGTTCAAAAGGACTATATAGTAATACTGATGAGGATTATAATGATCATGATGATGATGATAATGATGATGATGATAATGATAATGGTTATGATGATGATGATGTTGATGATGAAGATAATAATGATAATGGTAATGCTTTGTTTCACCTAAAATTCATTTGTTAAATTTGTCTACTGGAACAATCCAAGTAAGCTAATCCGGCGGCTTCAGCAACTGCATGTCTATAAACAGGCTGGTTATACTGAATATTAGGAAGAACTATTGGATATAGAAAATGAGCTTCGTCGTGCTAAAATTATTATGTAATGGATCCATATAACCGCTTGAACTATTTCTTAACAATACATGTTATATTTTCTACCACTCTGCTACCATTTTGCTCTCACTTTTGCTAACACTTTAAACTGTACATATTAAATATAAAAGCCAACGCTAAATGATTTTATTATCAGAACAGTTATAACCTTTGTAGTGAGCAAATCATACTAACAGGTTAGTTGCTACTATGGAACTTACTACAACTAACAAAGGTAAACAACGTGTACTCTATAAAGGCTACTCTTATAACTATAATCATCAAAATGTAAAAGGAATAATATTTTGGCGATGCTCAATAGAGAGGTCAAAAAATGTCGAGGCAATCTAAAAAGTAGAAATGGTAAGGTTTTAAGTGTGAGTGATCATCAATGTGGTGTACCAAATTAAACACTGTTGGTGTCAACAAATAATCATGGCAATGCTAAACAGCTAGTACAAGAAAAAAATGTTGCTACTCAAAATAGTGCAGTGTTTATTGAGCAACATTAAAACCCTGCTGTAAAAGTTATGTTTAATCCATCTTCCACATCTCAAGAGTCGTCAACATCACAGACTATGCAAAAGGTTGTGTTGTTATTGTTTTAAGGGGCTGAACTACAAGGTTATCTACCCTTCATATGCAAGAGAATCAAAAAGGACTAAATAGTAATAGAGAAAAAAGAAATGTATTTTGAATGTAACTATTGTACAAGTACTTATATTAAATAAATAAAAATATTGTATGGGGATTGTCTGTTTTTTCTTAATTGCTATACCCACGTCCTACTATATAAATGCCATTGTTAACCATCAACAGTCTCCACCTATGTTCAGAGAGAAAGTGATCTTAAACAATACACTCTATCTATGGTTTGTGTACCGAGTATCATAATAATACAGTGTCGTCAAGCCATGTTCAGGCAATAGTAATGTTAGGTAAGGGGTTAGAACCCTTGCTTCCTTGTACAGGATTAGGTTTTACTCAACAGCAACCCATAATACTGTACTTTGAAACATGTCACATCTCATTACAAAATGTCAATTGTATCGTTTTCTAAGACCCCAGCTGCTGGCTAGTAACTAGCAGACTGTGCAACAGAAACAGTGTCACCATGTTAATCCTTGAAAAAAATTCAATATTTATTATTCTTTTTTCTTATTATTGTTCCTTAAGAGTAGTGTAAAGTTGTCTTTGTGACGTAACGGTTATAATAGTTCGCTGGCACTCTAACGCTCTTGAGTTCAATTTGAGCTTTAACATAAACAATTTAAAAGTATATTAGGACTAAAACAGGTCTACTCAGTCTCGGGTGATCCAAATAAGTAGATGTGGTTTGATTCACACTTTAACGATAGAACACGACGGTTTTTTTATTTTTTTAAATAACTTGTTTAGCGTACATGTCATCTCACACGTGTGTGCACGCATTTCGCACTCCCCTGCCACCACGATGGTCAGATTATTTCACCTTCAAGCGTCATTGTCATTTTTCCATTGAACTTGTTGTCAAGTCAGATCAGCGCCTTCCAATAAGCTCAAATGACCTTCACCTCCTGCTCGTCTGCAAGTTTGTTTTCTGTACTCGCTTCGACCAACATAGAACCAAGTTCTCATAACCGTTTACACGTTAAAGGTAAAATATCAGAATACGAACCCTCGCTCTGTCATACACCGACCCGCCGAAATAGCGATTGTTCTATTAAGCATGGTCCTTGTGGTTAGCGACAGGTTCGTTGAAACACACACACACCCAGCAGTATCGTCTCTCTCAACCACCACGCTTCATAATCATTATAAACAGGTAACGGTATAGAAATTTTTTTTCAACATGTATGGCGTTAGGCCGTTTGTGAATTATTTTTTGGAAAAAATATCTACCACATTTGAAAGGGGGCGTTAGCCCGAGTCCTAGGACACCTCGTACACGTCTCTAGCGTTATTGGTTCGTGAGATAACCGCAAAAATCACAAAAAACACGTGTTTACCCCAAAATCGAGTTTTCAAATTAAAAAAAAAATTATAACGAGTAGTCCATAGCAAAGAAGACGTCAGCCCGAGTCCTTGGACCCGTCGTACACGCCTCTAGCGTAATTGGTTCGCGAGATATAGCAAAAAGTTTAAAATCACGGTTTTGCCCCAAAAAATTCTGTTTCCCTCATTCTCAACAACTTTAACCTATTACCAAAATAAAGAGGGTTTCGAGACAAGCCATTTGACACGTCATAGGACCAAATCCGACCATGCATTCGTGAGATATCGGAAAAAGTCTAAAATCATGGTTTTATCCCCAAAAAGCCTGTTTCCCTCATTCTTAAAACTTTAAACTATTAATAACATATATAGGGCTTTGAGACAAGCGATTTGACACGTCACACGTCCAAATCCGATCTTGCGTTCGAGAGATATCGGCAAACTTCGTAGGAAAGTAGGCGACTATCTGGCTCTCTCCTCACCACCAAAACCCCTTCTTATCAATCATTTTTTTCAAAGAGCTCGCCCTCTTACAAAAATCCCAAGTGCGCATGCGTACAAAACAAAAACAAAAAATGTTAATCCATATCGGCATCCAGCCAAACGCATGTGCGATATGAGCAACAACATTTAAGTTCATTTTAGCAGCGCACCTTATACATGTCGCATTTGAAAAGAGACTTTCACTAAAAAATTATAATTTCACCCCTAGTAGGGGTAGGTTTTATTTAGGGGTTGAAATGAGTGGTCCATTGGAAAGAGGGCGTCAGCCCGAGTCCAACGATATGTCGCAGGTCAATATCGGACCATGGGGTCGCGAGTAATCCTCATGAAAGGTCAGCGTAGCCGAGCGGTTCGTGTCACTATTTAGAACTGTCACTACTCCACTACTGCAGCAGAAGAACCAACAAGGTTGAGTGAATGCGCTGCACAAGGGACAAACTCAGCAAAAGGGCAGTGTTGTTTAATACTAGCTTGCAGGCTGGAGTAAGCTCCAGACATATTTGCCGCGTTATCATTTCTTTGTCCTCTTTCCTGAATTCTGATCCACTTAATTTTTTGTTCATTTTAAAATAACTGAAGTAGACATATTTTCACAAATCCCAGTTGACACGCAATATTAGCAATACACACAAACAACCTTTGATGTTCGGAAGTTGACAAGATCACGCGGCGCATGCGCCAATTGTAAATCCATGAATATTGTCAACAGCGTCAACCGTGCATCACTGCCTACATTGATGCCAACACTAGTATTCTTTATAGATAATACTGATTATATTAGGGGGCAGATGACCTCGTAGTTTCGCCCCTTAAAACAGCAATAACTAACTAACTGACTATATTATAATATAATCATGATTAAACATAAATAGGCCCCTACTACGAATGTATGTGATATTTAATTTTACTTTTATTTTATATTCCCGTAAATTATAGTTATTTTATCCTACTTTTTAAAGATTTCCATGTCATACTTATTTTTAATGTTGGGATTGTTGGGTCAACCTTTTTCTGCGTTCAGTGTCACCTAAATTTCGGCGCCCCCTAAAATTTGGCGCCCTGGGCAAATGCTCAGTATGCCCGTTTATAGCCAGGGGCCTGTGCACTCGACAGGGCTATCATGAACCGTCTGAGCAGTGCTTTTGTAAGCTGTGTGAAGGTCATTGCGAGCGATATCATTTTAACAAATGCACCAAACGAGAACAATCCCGTATGGACTACTGTAAAACGTGAATGTATCTTATATATGGCCATTTGGCTGCAATAAAGTTATTATTAAGTTGTTATTATTATTATTATTATTATTATTATTATTATTATTATTATTATTATTAAAGGCAGCGTTTCAGAGGGAGACCTGATTACAAGGCTCTAGGCATCGAAAATCTCTGTATAAGATACGGGAAAGACAACCACATAATAAACAGTTGTCGCGTTGATAGGAACAAACTTAAATGTGAAGCTTGCGAAAAAGACGGCCATGTTGCAAAAGTAGGTCCTATGTATTTCAACCTTGTTGGCTGCCTCACGTAACAGATCACGTTGTTCCAGTTCTCCTTCATCACTCCATGCTGTGTCTGATGTGATAACACCACGTTAGTAATTCTGATCATCTCCATGGCATCAACCGAGTGGGAGCTGTTATACAGCAACGTGATGTCGATTTGTTCGAAATGGTACCTGATACTGATAAATAACTCATATTTGTCACACTAAATGGAAAATTTCAACGTTTCGAGGTTAATTCCGGTGCTAAATATTCCTTGCTGGCCGAAAATGATTTCAATTGCCTAAATCTGGATGTGCCTATCGAAAATTCAAATATTGCATTCCTATCTTATTCGGGCAACATAATTGAACCAACAGGAAAACAATTATGTCAACGTTGCGTACAACGGGAGAGAAATACTAGGCGAATTACATATTGTACCAGACGGGCATGAGGCTCTTCTAGGCCAACAATGGATAAGAGGTTTAAGTATTGATCTTCAACATATTGATGCAGGAATGAACTCCCATTCAGAGTCTCATCTTCATTCTGTGAACTCAATTGAAGACATTTTCACCAACTTCGCCCTAATCTTCCAGGAAAATGTAGGATGCGTCCCAGGACTCAGTCACTCTCCAGCTTCGTAAGGGAGCTACACCTGTCTTTACTAAGGAACGAGACGTTCCTTTTGCACTGCGGGAACGCGTAGATAAAGAGTTGAATTTGCTGGAAGTAGATGGCATCATTTCTCCTGTAGCCGTTAGTGACTGGGGTTCACCTTTGGTGGTAATTCCAAACCCAGACGGTGACGTTCGGTTGTGCGTCGATTACAAATGTGGGGTAAATGAAAGGTTAGTACATAGACTGTTTAGATGATGTAAACGAAACTTACATCGCCACGAAACACAAAATCTTGACACAGACACCCAACAAAGAAAACACTGACACACCTTTGAAGGAAATACACCAGAACCACAATAACCCATGGATAACAACAGAATTAATTCAGCTAATAAAACAAAGGGACCTACTACAAGCTAAACTTAAAACTAACATTCACAGAAACAACAACCTCTTAAAGGAAGAGCACATAATATGTAGGAACAAAGTGACAGCTTTAAAACGGAAACTGAAATCCTCATACTATGAACATAAATTAACATTGAACGCCAATAGCATAAAAGATACTTGGAAAGTAATCAATGAAATGATCTACAGCTGCACAACTGAAAACAAAGATGGTCCCAGTGAGATAATAATTGATGGTAAATCTTTCACAGGAAAAGAAAATATTTGCAATGCTCTAAACACCTACTTTATAAACATAGCACAGAAGTTAGCCAAAAACATCCTCCCAGGGAAGAAAGTTAATGAAATTAATGTCAATACAGATTCCATATTTATGACCCCGACTAATGAGATGGAAATTCGCAATATTATATTAAGCCTTAAAATGAAAAGTAGCCAAGACGAAGATGGTATGTCAGTAAAATTGTTAAAAACTCCATTGACATGCTAAGTAGCCCACTAACTACTGTACTTTAATAAAGTTATCGTTAGAGACTGGTCTGGTGCCTGATGATCTAAAAATAGCACGAGTTATACCAGTCTATAAAGGAGGTGACAAAAGCAATCCAGACAATTAGAGACCCATTTCCATCCTCCCACCCATATCCAAGGTACTCGAAACAGTAGCAAAAAACAGAATTGTTAATTTTTTAAATAAAAATGATTACTTCTACAAAGGGCAGTATGGATTCCGAGAAAACTCAAGCAAAGAAATAGCCACAATTGATATAATCTCTAACTTTCAGGATGTCATAGACAATAAGATGACAGCGAGTGGCCTTTTCATAGACCTGAGAAAGGCGTTTGATACTGTTGACCATGAAATTCTTTTAGGGGAACTTGATAAAGCAGGTATCCGAGGAGTAGCATGGACATGGTTTAAAAATTACCTATCTAATCGTAAGCAGTATGTTGAAATAAATGGCTACAGAAGTGAGGAAGTAAATATTACCCACGGTGTGCCCCAAGGATCAATACTGGGTCTTTCCCTCTTCTTAGTATATATTAATGACATAGCAACACTCAGTTTTCATGGTAATATAACGTTGTTTGCAGATGACTTAAGCATCTATTACAATGCGTACACCACCAACACGCTGATTACACACATGCAGGAGGACATGAATACAATACTTGCTGGACCCAGTCAAAAAAATTAACAATAAATGAAGATAAAACAAATTATTTAATAATATCTAAGCGTAGAACAAAGTTAGACATCACTCAGAATATAATGCTGAATGGAAAGGCAGTTAAAAGGGTCTCATCTGTCAAATACCTAGGCCTAATAATAGATGAAAATCTCTCCTGGCAAAAGCACATTGATGTATTAGTTAAAAAAATATCACCTGCCGCTGGGATGATAAAAAAATTGAGCTACAGTAGTGGAGTACTAGGAGTTCTGCCCCACTTCAAAACCCCCCTTGCTCTACTACTAAGCCTCAGCCATGTTAAATATCTCTTGAACGCATGGTCCGATTTTGACAAATGAGGTATTGTTGGACTCGGGCTGACGTCCTCTTTGCTATGGACCACTCGTTATATTTTTCAAATTTTTTTTGAAAATTTTTGTTTTCGAAACTATGTGATAGTTTGAAAACCAAACAGGATAGAACGTTGTGCCATGGCTCAAACGAACAGTCTTTATGACCTTTATTTTTTGTAATAAAACTTTTTTATTTTTTATATTTTTTTGAAAACACTCGAATTTTGAAAATCCTATATTTTGGAAACTAGGAACTCTACAAAAAAAATTGTTTAACGTAAATCAATGGTCCCTACCCCCTCTACCCCCAAAATAAATTTCAAGTCTCTAGAATGAAAACCTGCAGTAGTGTGGTAAGGACAGAGCTGCTTATAAAAGCAAGTGGTGAGCCCCTGCGACCTTGGAATGGAAGGAGCCATGCTAGGAGGGCGTGCTTGGATTCGTTTTTTTCGTCTCGTCGTGCTCTTTACGGGAATGTCGGTGTCGAAAAGGTGAAAATCTGGAAACACAGTCTTTTTGGGGTAAAAACGTGATTTTAGACTTTTTGCTATATCTCGCGAACCAATCATGCTAGAGGCATGTTCGACAGGTCCAAGGACTCGGGGTGACGTCCTCTCTGCTATGGACCACTCGTTATAATTTTTAATAAAATTGGAAACTCGATTTTGGGGTAAACACATGCTTTTTGTGATTTTGCCGATATCTAACGAACCAATAACGTTAGAGGCATGTACGACGGGTCCAAGGATTCGGGAAGACGTCCTCTTTGCTATGGACCACTCGTTGTAATTTTAAAAAATTTTGGAAACGCGATTTTGGGGGTAAACACGTGTTTTTTGTGATTTTTGCCGATATCTCACGAACCAATAACGCTAGAGACATGTACGAGGTGTCCTAGGACTCGGGCTAACACTCCATTTCAAATGTGGTAGATATTTTTTTTCAAAAAATAATTCACATGGGTCTAACGCCATACATGTTGAAAAAACGTTTTCTTTTTCTTTACCTGTTTATAATGTTCATGAAGCGTGGTGGTTGAGAGAGACGATACGGCTGGGTGTGTGTGTTTCAACGAACTTGTCGCTGACCACGGTGGCTGTGTTCAATAGATTAATTGATATTTCGACGAGTCGGTGTATGACAGAGCGAGCGTGCGTTTTCTGATATTTTACCTTTAACGTGTAAACGGTGATGAGAACTAGGTTCTATGTTGGTCGAAGCGAGTAGAGAAAACAAACTTACAGGAGGTGAATGCCATTTGAGATTATTGGAAGGCTCCGATCTGACTTGACAACAGGTGACGCTTGAAGGTGAAATAATCTGACCATCGTGGTTGCAGGGGAGTGTGAAAGGCATGCACACACACATTTGTGAAACCACATGTAGGCTAAACCAGTGACATCCTGTTTTGCTTCGTACGTGACAAAATGCAAGTTGACGTGAAATTTGATCTACCGCAAGTGTTCGCCTGGGACGTTAGCTGTCCACGTGCCTGATAACAGAATGGTCAAAGCGTGGAAAAAAAAAAAAGATTATACATGCAATGTAGCATATATAAAGACATGTCGTTATCATTTCCACGCTCACTTAGGTGACTACCTTTGAACACACTGCGTTTATCAGTTTTGGTGTTGGTGGAAAATACTTAACCTTGTTGTGGGGTAGGTATATATTTATTCATTTATATATTTATTGATTTTATATAAATACATGCAATTATTTATTGATTAGATAATTAATGATTTTATTTATTTATTTGTTTGCAGATAACGTGTATAGCCTACCTGTCGTGTGTCTGTGGGAAATATATTAAAGAAAGAGAAAGACAGACAACTAGAAAAGAAAACCATTTCCATACTAGCCCACGAGACGGGAATATAGAAAAGCATTACACGTCAAGGTGAGATTTGTTTTTTTAAATATATAACCTGTTTGATTTTGTTTTGTTTATGAAATGCATAAACTATATGGAATGGATATACTTATGGTGGTTTATTTTATTTCTTTTTAGAGTGTTGGAAAACGTTTGACCTCTGTGAATAACCAGGAACGTGTGTGTTTTTTGGATTATTGTCAGACAGTCTACATTTCTAAACTCAGGTGAGTGTGTTCTTTCAAAATAATGTCTTTTACTGCTGCGGATACGTTAACTTGGGAAACCCTAAACAGTTGTTTCAAATCGCGTGTGTGCTCTGGCCGCATAGTGAATGTTAGAAAAAGTTCGATTCCCAAAGAATTTTTAGAATCTTGTTTTGAAATTTTTAAAATTGAAATTTGTACAGCGCAAAGGTTGCATATGGCTTTAAAGGTGAATACAGAACTAGTGTGCGATTTCGTATATAAAAAGAAGGATGTAGAGCATAAAGAGACATTCTATATTTGCAGTAAAATGCAAGAGCTATTCATAGCCCATAATTTGGAACAGTGGTATGAAACCCACGTGGTGAATGCCTTGCTGTCAAAATTTGATAAACTGCAACAAGGACCGAGTGGTCTAGCCTTAGACAAAATTCATCATTTACAAATCAACATTTGTCATTTCAACCCGTTGAATGCTGGGTCTAGCTATATTAAAACACCTCCAGCAATAGCTTCGAAAAAGGCTGTGGTGAATATTGAGAACCATGACAATGATTGCTTTCTGTGGGCTGTGGCTGCGTACTTGCAGCCAGCTCAAGATCGTCATGTTAACAGACCAGGAATGTACAAGGCCAAGTTTGTTGAATTGAAACATACTTTAAATTTAACTCGAGTGACGTTCCCTATGGACTTAACCGAGATCCATAGGTTTGAACGAGACAACCAGGACTTTTCGTTCATGGTGTATGGCCTTGACGGTGATGAGATTGTGGGTCCTCTTTATGCCACAAAAGAACCGAAACGACATCACATTCATCTTTTATATTTATCTGTAGGAGAAGTGAATCACTATTGCCTCATTAAAAGCCTGAGTAGATTGCTAAGCAGTCAAATGTCCAAAGCACATGGTATAAAGCATATTTGTGACCGTTGTCTCCAATACTTTTGGACGCCTACTTCTTTGGAACGTCATAGGGTAGATTGTGTTACTCAGGAAGCGGTGAGATTGATATTGCCACAAGGGGACAAGGCTGTGTTAAAGTTTAAGGACATTCATAAGCGTGACACTGTTCCCTATGTGGTATATGCAGATTTCGAAGCTCTCACCACACCCATGGCGGGATGTGAACCAGATCCCTCCATGAGCTCAACCACACCCATTCAAAAACATGAACCCTTTGCCATAGGATTTAATGTGGTGTGTGCCCATGACCCCACACAATCCGTTTACAAATACCGTGAGGGGCCAGATTGTGCCAAATGGTTCTTGGATGAACTTGTCAAGTTGGCCGACCATGTACAGGAATTACTGGACCACCCAGTACCCATGAGCCTATCTCCAGAACAACAGCAGCAGTATGAGCATGCCATGACATGCCATATTTGCGAAAAGCCACTGATCAATGCTGAAGACACCGTTCGTGATCACTCGCACTTTACGGGGGAGTTTCGTGGAGCTGCGCATAGTAAATGCAACTTGAACTTTCCAGCTCCTCGTTTCATCGGTGTCTTTTTCCACAATCTGGCGAATTATGACATTCAGTTTTTGATTCGTGAATTGGGCCATGTTAACAAGGGCTCGTTTACCATTATTCCCCAAAACCATGAGCGTTTTACAGCCCTGACATGGTGGTTGAGCAACTTTAGCATTCGATTTTTGGATTCCTTTAAGTTTATGGCATCCTCGCTAGACAGCCTTGTGAATGGCTTGAATGAGGAGGAATTAAAAAATACTAGAATGCATTTTAATGATCCTGAGCAATTTCAATTGTGCATTCGGAAAGGTATATTCCCGTATGATTTCTGCAACAGCTGGGACGTGTTAAAGCAAAGAAAACTCCCTCCACAAGAGAAATTTTACTCGAAACTAACACGCAGTACCGTTTCCGATGAAGACTATGCACATGCATGTCAAGTTTGGCGAGTGTTTGGCATGAAGACGCTAAGTGAATATGCTTTGCATTACCTAAAACTGGATGTATTGCTGCTCACTGATGTGTTTGAAAAATTCCGTAACTTGTGTCAACACATTTACGGTCTTGATCCGGCTCACTATTACACGAGTCCTGGACTCTCGTTCGATGCCGCTTTGAAATACACTCAAGTGGAATTGGATTTACTCACTGACGTAGACATGGTTCTATTTTTTGAAAAGGGCATTCGTGGCGGCTTTGTGTCACTTAACCAACGCCATGCTGAAGCGAACAATGTCTACATGTCTGATTATTCACCAGACAAACCAGAATCGTACTTAATGTACTATGACGTGAATAATTTGTACGGTTACGCCATGAGTCAGCCTTTGCCCTATGGGAAGTTTGCTTGGCTGACAGAGAAACAAGTGTCAGAATTTCATGTGAACATGGCTAGCCAAGAAACAGGCCGTGGATATGTGCTAGAAGTGGATATTGAATATCCATCATCCTTGTATGATGAACATGCCGATTTCCCATTCTGTCTTGAGCAAATGGTTCCCCCTGACAGTAAAGTGAAAACTGAAAAACTCATGGGCACACTTTACAACAAAAATCGGTATGTGCTACATATCCAAATGTTGGTGCAATGCCTCGCCCAAGGCTTGGTGTTGAAGAAAGTCCACAGGGGTATTTCTTTTGCTCAAAAAGCATGGCTTGAGCCATACATGCGACTCAACACAGAGCACCGACAAATGGCAACACAGCAGTTTGAAATTAATTTTTTTAAATTAATGAACAACTGCATCTATGGCAAGTCTATGGAGAATGTCCGCAAATACCGTGACATTAAATTGATGAATGTCTGGGAGGGGCGGTGGGGTGCCCGGCGGTACATTGCCAAGCCAAATTTCAAATCGATCAAAATTATCGATGAGGATTTGGCTACTATTGAAATGAGTAAGACCAGCGTGACCATGGATAAGCCCATTTACTTGGGTCAAGTCATTTTAGACTTTTCTAAATCGGTCATGTATCGATTCCACTATGAGTTTGCGAAACGCCATTTTGAGGACGTCTCTCTTTTGTATATGGACACGGACTCATTCATTTACCACATTCGCCACTGCAACCCCTATGACGTCATGAGGCAACATAGTGACTGGTTCGACACCTCTTGCTATAGTGCTGACAACGTGTTTCAGCTGCCCATAAAGAACAAGAAGGAAATGGGCGTTTTAAAAGATGAATGCGGTGATTCCATTATGACGGAATTCGTAGGTTTGGCTTCAAAAATGTATGCTTACCGCACACTCGACTGTAAGGAAGCCAAGAGAGCAAAAGGTGTAGGTAGGGCAGTGGTAAAATCGCTACGTGTAGACGATTACTTAGCGGTTTTACGCACTGGCAAAGCTATGTCTCATACACAGTGCAGGATACAATCCAGCAACCATCATTTGTATCTTGTGGAACAGAGAAAACGCACCCTCGCCTCCATGGATAACAAGCGTGTGTGGGCTGATGACCTGCTCACTAGCCTGCCCTGGGGTTATGATCGCAACGAGGAGGAGGTGTGATTTCACTGTTTAATCGTTTATGGGGCATGGCTTTTTGTAACTTGTAGATTTAGAATTTTGTAAATATTGGTTTCTGTCATTGTAAATAGTAGATTTTGTAAATAGTGACAATTCACTTGGACCTTTTGCTCTTTAAAAAGTTGTGTGCAACCTTATTTTTTAAAATTTTTTTGATTGGTAAATAGTGTGATTCTTTTAACGCTGTACAAAGTTGAGTTTTTTTTGTAAATATGAAATAAGTAAGATTTTTAGTAACTTTAATAACTAGTATTTAATTATTTTTCGTAATGTAAATGATAAACTAAAAAGTTCTTTTGGAATGAGTGTGCATGTCGAGAATGTGCTTTTGGGAATAAATAAAGTGGTTGTGTTTGTTCCCAAAGACAGGTGTGAATGTATGAGTGGAGAGAGAAAACTGGTGTGTATGATTGACCAGAGCAAACACGATGAGGTAGAGTGGGTGGGTGGGGTGGGGGTAAATGGTCACTTATATATTCATTTTGTTTTAAATAGTTTCGTTTTTTCATTGAAATGTGACAGTCAAAAGACATTATTTTTGTAAAAACAGTCTTACCTGCAGTAGTCGTAGACCTCGACGTTTCTCCAAACACACATCAACACATTGCAGTATTATCAAGGTCAAGCACTCGCATCAACATCATTGTCAAATCTCAACTTTCGACATACACCAAATGGAAAAAATATGAAAACAGCAAAATGGAAATTCCATGTTTCCATATCACCAAAACAGCAAAACTTAAAACGGACATTTTTAAAAACTGGAAATGGCCATGTGTGAAATTTGAAAATTCAAAAACTTCAAACGGACATTGTTTAAAATGTGTCATCAGCAAAATGGAAAAATCCATATCATCAAAAACGTTAAACTTGAAACGAACGTTTTCAAAAACTGTAAATTGCAAAATGATAAATGACAGTGTGTGGAATTCATCATGTGTGAAATGTGTAAAATGAAAAAATCAGCCATCAACATCACGATTTCTTAAAATTAAAAATAACAAAACATCGTGCTCTGTCAAACCTTTGTTTTTATTTCATAGTCATAGTGAATTGACAAAAGAAAAATAGAATACAAACAAATCCCAATTCCTCACTCCTCAATGTTTATGTCCATGCATCATCAACTTTCCTTTCATAGCACTCATGACAATTAGGGCTGCCATCCTTTCACCTACTGAGGCATCACTGAATGTGAAACGTTGTTTAGCTTTCTTCAATAACAATTTATCTGCCACATGTCTTAAACCAGAATGACTATGGCGATAAGAAAGGTCATGTTCCTTGCATGCTTGATCCAAAAGATTAATGGGTACATCACCACGTTGTAAACGTTTTTCGAGACGAGTTCCAGGGCCGCAAAAACGATAACCTGGAAGATGGATTTCGTAAGGTAAGTATTGAATCACTTTGTCAATGACGCCATTGCCAGTACAGGTCTGGCATATCCTTTTCCATCGATGGTAAAAAGGTTTGGTCTTCCTCCTCCTCTGTGGACGATGTTTGTGTTTGTTGTTGTTGTTGTTGCTTTTTCTCGCCATGACACTCGTGGAATGATTCAACAAAGTCTTTACACGGACTTTTATGACCGTGATACAGTTTCACTAGCTGGCAAGTCGCACACTGACGCATAGACGGTATTTTTGCCATGGCCACTTGCTTATGGTGATCGTAATCCGTACAGGGTTGCAATTCACTCAACACAGGGTCTTGAGTCCATGATTTTGGTACATGTTGCCAGATTTCTTTGACCGCGTTGGCGGCCACATAATAAATGAACGACTTGGGCAGTGCCAAGAGTTCCTCTTTGGTAAAACTGTCTAGTTTCTTTTTGCACACAAAGAACTTGCCGATGGCTTTGTCCGTAGCATTGCCTTTCTCCATGGTATCATGTGCTGTAGATGTTTACACGTCGCTAGTAGAAATCTCACTGACGTCATTCACAGGTAAATCTTGAGTTATAATTTTGTTCAACAACTCCCAGCAGGCATGAGTGGTTAACCAATGAAAGAGATGCCACGCATGCGATAGGGCTGTATGGGTAATGTTGCCACAGGAACAAGTATCCATGAGCGTTTGCAGGGAGGGGCAGCCCAACTCCATGAGGTCGATACATTGACAGTAAGACGCCAAAAATGGTTGCAACCATTGACGTTTTTCATTACCTTTCACAAATACCACATTGGCCGAGGACAAGTGTGCTTTCATGACCACGTCCAAATATTTATAGGAAATGGTTCCCTGATTCCAGTCTAGTTGCCTATGATTTTCAATCCACTGGGTTTGTTTACGGTCTTTTTCACACAACAAATCAAAAGCATGGGGTGGTTTAAATAGCAAATGCGTAGCTTGCGATATCCAAAACGTGGTACAATCGATCATGGCCACTTGTTTAAATATAAATTTGTTGTCACCAATTTTAAACCCTTGGCAATCCACAATGAGTGTGCGCAACATGTTGACGCTTGCCTGGACCGAGTTCAACTGACGACTGACTGACGATCAGGTGTGATCATGACATGGACTTACCTGCCATGCTAGTTTCAAAAAAGAAGGTTAGGGTAGGACAGGGGGACATGCAAAAATTAGAATTTAAGAATTACATCATTTTATTATCATAACACGTCTTACAGGCTTTTCTCATTTTAGGATAAGGACGATAGCAACTGATACAGCAATATAGTCTCTTGTGTTTGTAACGTCCATAACACCGATGATGTCCCAATGTCTCTAAACTAGGCGTTTTTGATGGTGATCTGCTCACCGAAGCACCATGGATACCATACGGCCCACATGTATCATAACTTGTATTTTTTTCATCACCCAGAGACACAAGTGAGGGATAGCTTGAATGACAGGGTATATTTCCCACTTTCATTCTGCACAGGTAGGGGCAGGTGTGTGACCAGCGCTGATGTTCCTGCATGGGTTCATCGCCCTCCTGCCATTGGTCTATGATGATGGGACAAAAGGCACATTTCACTTCATCTCTTGTTTTTAAATAGTAGAATCCAGCAGCCGCCAAGGCTTGAGGGTTTATGAAAGGCACTGGCCATGTGGCAAAAGTCTTGAAACGTTGTTCCTCAGAGTTTAAATTCATGGATGTAACGTCTCTTGAGGCTTTAAAGCAAGACATGACTGAGCGACTTAACGTGGGTTGAGCTGTTATTTATACACTCGTCACTTGGTTGGACAGTGGATAATAGTTGACTTGTTTGTGATGAATAATCAGACAGTAGGCCGTCGTATTGGCTGGTACATTGTCATGCGTTTCAAAATCTAGTCGAATGTCGATATTGGATGGCTTGACAGACTCTTCCAGGTAAGAACAGTCAAAAACAATCAGTGGTGCTCTTGCCTTAAACGCTTGGGGTAGTAGCATGGGACCGTTCTCTTTTTGATAATACGACCATCGAAATTTAGAAAACAAGTCGTACAGGGGGCCAAACTTATTTTTTGAAAAATCCAAATCCAGTCCTTCATAGGGAAACACAGCTCCGTTGAGGAAAAGACGTGCATTTCTCAATTGCAGGTGATCAAATTGCGTGGCATCTTTGGTTTGTTGATACTTGCGATTCGTTTGAAAACCCACGATCAGGTAGAGAGGTCTCTCTGTATAGCGAGCTGTTTTTACAGACCAACTGTGTGTGTTGGTGGTGGGCAATAGCGGATACTCATGGAGTGCCCAGCTTCTAAATTCCATGGGTAGAGGCATATCTCTCTTTACCATCTTGAGTATGTCCAGTTTTTTGCTATCGTTAAGGGTCACATGAGGCACTTTCCATAGCAAGCGTTGTAGTTGAACTTTTGAATCGATGGGGGCATTGTCAGCTCCCTTGAGTGCATTATTATCACTCCTGTCTCTCACCAGATAAAGCACTTGCCTTGCGTTGACCACAATGCGTTGGTGATCTTCGGCAAAGCCTAAAATCAGTTTAAGAGGTAAATATCCAGTAAAGGTTCCATCGGTGTGTACCATCCAGTCATTGGTCGAGTCAGGACACCAACCTGCCATGCAAAGTGTTTTACCTTCTTCCTCACTATAAGAGGGGTATAGTTTCATGACACTGGAAATGCCCACATTTCGAGTGCTATCCACCACGATATCGTTAATGACATAACGTACTTCAGAAAACAGAAAGGCTAAACCATGGTTGGCCAACTTGGATGTAGTGGGTGTAGAGCCATCGGCTTTGGTGAGCCGACCTTCAATCTGAATAACACTTTCATGCGGTAGGGTGTAAATATCTTGGTTGTTGATAACAAATTGAATTTCATCATTGTTATTGAGTCCAGGTGTTTGAGCTTGATAGGAATGGAGATCAATTCTTACCACTCCTGGTTGCTCTTCGATGTGGTTCGCTATCTCTAGGATAGAATTCATTATAAGGGTTGACGTGGTAACCCAAATGCTGTAAAATCTGCTTGCCTTGAGATGTTAACGTGTATTCACGCGGCAAACAACTAACACCATTCCTAGACGGTGTTGTTGTTTTATACACAAACTTCATAGTGGCTTTAGCACCAACTTGTAAGTCACTGGTGTAGTGGAATCTAGATCAATGAGTTGTTGATCTCTATTGATCAGTCTTAATGTTATATTACTAATACTATCAACAGCCACAGCATGAAAAAGCACCACTGGAGGGTTTTCACGAATAATATACCCATTGGGCGATGTCACAATAAAGTCATAAAGCGAATGCGATGGTTCTTGATTGGTGTACACTTGGCTAATAATATTACACGTCACCGACACATGATGGTCCTCAATGAATTTCACTTCATGGTCCGATTCATGTTTTTTGTTGGGCTCCAACACACGTGGTTTAAATCCTAGTAATGGGCCAATGGAATCGGGGTGTGTTTTAAAGTCAACGTTGAATGAGGAGAAAATACTGCAGCGATGAGTGTTGGTATTGCCTACAAGTTCAAACTTGTGCGTTCCGTCGAGAAATGACTTTAAACCATATTGATTGATCAACACCACATAAATGTGTTCATAAATGTCATCGATCGTGTATCCACCAGAGTTCAAGGTGAGCACAGAATCATCATAGTAAAACTTGTTGTTCACATTTTCACGTATGTTGTATATTCGATTGTACGTTTCAAGAGAAACAAGTCCTAAACCATAGGGTTTTTCACTCAATTCGATAGGCGGGTAAAAGTCTAGGCTGACTTCAGGTCCACGTCCATGCACTGTAAACGTTTTACTTTCTGCCGACATACTGGTGGCGTTTTAGCTTATGCTGCGTCTTATATAAAAAAATTAAACACAAACGTCCACACTGTTGGCTGTTAAACGTTTGCTCTCGTTTCACATTATAATATATCTTGATCCTGTTTCCAAAATAGGTCACTAGTTCCATGGGCGGGGGCAAATTCCCAAAACTGTCAAAGTACCATACCGTGGATCCCTCTTTGACATAAGCTACATAATGCGTTCCTGGTCCTCGGTGATCATCCAAATTGACAACAGCACATTCCTGTTTCCAAGGTCGTGGGGGTAATTGGTTTCGCATAAACACACCTCGAAAATGAGAAAGCTTTAGTTGTTTAGCATAGCTTTCCACTTGTTGATGCGTCAGGGCATGTCTCGCTATGGCAGAGGTTAATTTTTTTTTTTTTAATATTTCGAAATGGTGAAATCCCAAATCCTTGTTGATAAAAGGCTGGCTTTAAATTGGCATTTCTAGCCCCCATGGCAATCGCTTCCATCGTTTCATTGTGTCGCTGACTTTCTTTGAGTTGTTGCTTGCCCTGCTGCGCGGCTTTAATGGTTTTCGCCACTGCACTGGCACCGCCCAAAAGTGAGCCCAGAGCAGCCAAACCAGCAAATAATGCAGGTAAAAATCCCGCTCGTTTGGGGACTGGAATCACTCGCCCTTGGTTTGAAACCTGTCGCCGACGTTTTGGAATAACCTGTCTCTGTGCTGCTCGAAGGGCTTTCCTTATGGTCAATACATTATTTTTTCTTTTTTTCTTTCGCAAGGGCTTGTCCTCGAATGTTGAAAACCCAGGCTTTGCCAAGGACAATGTCCTTTTTTTAGTCTTTCTCACTGCATACCTTTGTTTCACCATGATGATAATGACCCACAACCTTTCACAAGAAAGTTTAAATCACAACTAACGTCAGATGGTTATTTCATGGCTGTATATTCCAATTCCACATAAAGTGGGAAGTCGTTTATGGTTTTTCCCGCTTGCTTTTCATCCCATGTCAACATGAGATAAAAGGATAATTCGTCCCCTGCATTGACCATTTCATGGTCATGGACCAACATCCTATGACCATTTATCTTTATTTGTAAATGGTTCTCATCAGGTATGGCATATTTGATGTGAATGGTTCCATCATAGTGTAATCGATAGTGGCTTAAACCCGAAGCAAGCACATAGGTCGAGTGCTGATCATGGACTAGCGGTAAATGGTTTCTGTCATTCACAGGTTTTTCATTTGTCAGATACACTAAAAACACAGATGGGATAAATTTATAAAGCCTTTTCATTTCATGGGTCACGTAACGCTTGGTACAAACATCGTCTTCGTCTTGTGGGTCTTCCACGTGAATAATCCGATGGTGATTAGCGCTATAGCCATTCACCATAAGCTGGGGCACTTTGTCATAAAACTCATACACTTTGTTATCCACATACTTTTTCGTAGTAACGTCTGTAGACACTTGAGGATGTTTTACATGGGTTAACCGCTTTCCCTTAAAGTCATAATCTCCCTGTTTTGTGCGTGGCACTACTGACCTATCCACATAGTGTTTATTAGCAGGATCTGTTTCCTGTTTAGGATCATGTATGGGGACAGGCCTAGCTTTGGCCATCAACGCACGTCCAAAGACATCCATCGTCAACCTGTAGTACCAGTCTACTGTTTCTATGACAAGGCTCGGTGTCCTGTATATAGACAGCCTGCTAGCCTTTCTAAGCCTTAGTTGAAATGAAGATTATTAAGCAGCAAGAGTCATTCCCCGTGGGGGACATGGTTTCCCATCTCTGTCCCACATCACGTGAACAACGCCATGGTTCACTGTTTCCATCTTCCATTCGCTGCATCATTGTGGGGCCTTCCGGCTGTGGAAAGACTAATCTTTTGCTAACGCTCATTACAGCGCCCAATGGTCTGCGTTTTCAAAATATTTATATTTTTGCAAAATCTCTCTACCAACCCCTCTACGTGTTTCTGGATCAAGTCATGTCTGGATTACAAAAAGAGAATATGGGTTATTTTACATTTTCCATGCAAGAAAATGTGATTTCACCGGATGAGGTAAAGCCTGATTCACTCATGATTTTCGATGATGTATCCACTGAACGTCAAGGCATCATTCAAAGCTATTTCAGCATGGGTCGACACAAACATATCGATTGCTTCTATCTTGGGCAAACGTATTCTAAAATGTCCAAACAGTTGATTCGTGACAATGCCAATGTCATTGTTTTATTTCGTCAGGACGAGAGGAACAGTCGTCACATTTATAATGAACATGTGAATCCGGATATGACCTTTCAAATGTTTACAGAATTGTGTGCCAAGTGCTGGAACACTCAACGTCATGCCTGTTTAGTGATTGACAAACAAAGTGAACTCAACCAAGGACGGTATCGCTTAGGGTTTGATCATTTTATTGCTATTTAAGGCCCTGTCTCATTCGCCATCAAGTCATTTGTCAAGACACCATGGCGTTAGCAGAGAGTCAATTGAAAAAGCATATTATTAGAGCAAAAAATACTATTCGCCAAAAGTTTCGTCAATTGAAACAATCACGTGCCAATCATGCTTTGTTTATTCAGCAACATTTAGCACCTCCACTAAAAGCCATGTTGAAACCCTCTTTCAAGCCATCTGAAACGCTACCCACCGTTTCACAAGCCACGCAGACGCTGCACGAGGACCCTGAGGAAGAGGAAGTGGAAGATTTGACTAGTGATAGTGAAGTTGAGGATGAGGAGGAACAAGTGTTTACGCCTCAAAAAAAGGCCGCACCCCTTGCAGAGTTTTTGAGAAAAAAGAAATCCTTGGCCATGGTCGAAACACCTTGCCCTTCCAGAGCGTCTCCGTTTTCACAACTCTTGGCCACCCCTCAACATAAAGCTCAACTGAAAACCATTTTAATAAAATATTATGGATCAACATTGGAACCCTATTTCACCGATCTATTTATTGGAAACACAGATACCACGTATGGTGTTCGCTATGAGGATGATAGTTTTAAAATTGGCGATTCATCCATTAAATTTGCTCGTACTAAAGCTGTCATTAAAAACATCAACTATAAATTAACGCCAGGACTGTTAAAGCTGCTCTTTTCTCGGACCCCCTCTTCCCATGATTATACGTCAGAGGACCTTGACAAATATAAATCCATTTTATTGGATACCCATGCTCACAAAAGACAGTATGATCCCACGCAACAAGTGAATGCCAATATATCTCAAAAATATAAAACCATCATTGCAAAAATGTTTCCCACCAGTCAAAGTACTCGTCGTAAAGTGTCCGCTTCGGGAGTGACTTTTAAACCATTAAAACCCCTTGTGGATGTTACCTACTGGCACAATCCCAATAAGCTCGTCCAGCGGCTACAGTTGTTGCATGCCTCACGTCAAGCTGGCCATACCGGTCACGATTGGGAAATTCAAGAAATTGAACAAGAACTTCGAAATGCCAAAATTATTGTTTAAGCCCTCACCCATTAAAATGGGTATTGCTCACGAGTTGCATCGCCCAGCTAGGCGTCACTATCCGCGACTCAAGGTGATTTCACGAGGTGTGGATGAACTTTGGCAGGCTGACTTGGTTGAAATGATACCCTATGCTGGCGTTAACGACGGTGTACGCTATATGTTGACCGTCATTGATGTCTATTCCAAAATGGCCTTTGTTGAACCTGTGCGTCGCAAGTCTGGCCCACTAGTTACCAAGGCCTTTCAACATATTATTCAACACTCCAAACGTCAACCTCAGCTGCTACAAACCGACCAGGGGAAAGAATTTTTCAACAAGGATTTCTCCAGTTTTCTCAAATCTAAGGATATTCACCATTACACCACGTACAGCAATCTGAAAGCCAGTGTGGTCGAGCGGTTCAACCGAACATTGAAAACCCATATGTGGAAAGCGTTTACCGCTCAGGGCAGTTATCGCTGGTTGGACATGTTACCTGAGCTAGTATCACGTTACAATGACACCAAACATAGAACGATTGGGACCAAGCCACGTCTCGTGACTAAAAATATTCAGCGATTGGATAAACTGTTTAACCCCATAAAAGCAGCTGATCCTAAACGTCACCGACTGAACATTGGGGATTTTGTTCGTGTAAGCAAATTTAAGTCTGTCTTCAATAAGGGCTACACGCCTCAGTGGGGGACTGAACTATTTCGAATTCGTCGAGTCTACTTGGACAGTCCAGTCACCTATTTACTCGAGGACCTCAACCATCAACCCATAAAAGGTAGATTTTATCTCCATGAACTTCAGAAAACAGCATTTCCTCAGCATTATCTTGTGGAAAAAGTGTTGAAACAAAAAGGAAATAAACTCTACGTCAAATGGTTAGGGTTTAACTCTACGTTTAATTCTTGGATCAATAAACTACATGTTGTGTGAACCTGTGTACTTTTTATTTATTCACACATGTTGTACACCACCTATAGCTCTATGTGTACAGCGCTCCGCGCTTCATGCATGTTCATACATGTTTGTCTTTCCCTTTCCTCCTGTGTTCTCTCATACATCACCCCCTCCCCTCTCCCTCCCTTCACCTCCCACCACTGCTGTTTGCAGCTCTTGCCTATCTATTGGTTGTGACATTATTCCGACAAGTTGCATTATACTTTTTACTGATTCAGCGATTCCCACGCTTTGAACATTCTCTTATCGTGCACGTGGACAGATAACACCCAAGCGAACACCTGTGCCGGATCAAATTTCACCTGAACTTGCATTTTGTCACGTACGAAGCAAGACAGGATGTAACTTGTTAACAGTTATCGCGCATGTAGATAGATAACGTCCCAAGCGAACACCTGAGGTAGATCAAATGTCACCTGAACTTGCATTTTGTCACGTACGAAGCAAGACAGGATGTCACTGGTTTAGCCTACATGTGGTTTCACAAATGTGTGTGCATGCCTTTCACACTCCCCTGCCACCACGATGGTCAGATTATTTCACCTTCAAGCGTCACCTATTGTCAAGTCAGATCGGAGCCTTCCAATAAGCTCAAATGACATTCACCTCCTGTAAGTTTGTTTTCTCTACTCGCTTCGACCAACATAGAACCTAGTTCTCATCACCGTTTACACGTTAAAGGTAAAATATCAGGAAAAACGCACCCTCGCTCTGTCATACACCGACCCGCCGAAATAGCGATTGATCTATTGAACACAGCCACCTTGGTCAGCGACAGGTTCGTTGAAACACACACATCCAGCAGTATCGTCTCTCTCAACCACCACGCTCCATGAAAATTATAAACAGGTAAAGAAAAAGAAAACGTTTTTTCAACATGTATGGCGTTAGGCCCTTTGTGAATTATCTTTTTGGAAAAAAAATATCTACCACATTTGAAAGGGGGCGTTAGCCCGAGTCCTAGGACACCTCGTACACGTCTCTAGCGTTATTGGTTCGTGACATATCGGCAAAAATCACAAAAAACACGTGTTTACCCCAAAATCGCATTTCCCATTTTTTTTTTAATTACAACGAGTGGTCCATAGCAAAGAGGACGTCACCCCGAGTCCTTGGACCCGTCGTACATGCCTCTAACGTTATTGGTTCGTTAGATATCGGCAAAATCACAAAAAGCATGTGTTTACCCCAAAATCGAGTTTCCAATTTTATTAAAAATTATAACGAGTGGTCCATAGCAGAGAGGACGTCACCCCGAGTCCTTGGACCTGTCGAACATGCCTCTAGCATGATTGGTTCGCGAGATATAGCAAAAAGTCTAAAATCACGTTTTTACCCCAAAAAGACTGTGTTTCCAGATTTTCACCTTTTCGACACCGACATTCCCGTAAAGAGCACGACGAGACGAAAAAAACGAATCCAAGCACGCCCTCCTAGCATGGCTCCTTCCATTCCAAGGTCGCAGGGGCTCACCA